>CM030360.1:200002400-200680546 GCA_017893485.1 Hemerocallis citrina
AGAATCTAACTATCATCTCTGATGCCAAATCCCAAGTGCCTCAGAAATCAGCTGGGTGTTCACTGCAGAAACAGCGCTTAATTAGTCAGGGTGGTGAGCATTATAAAGGCAATATGGATGGATAAAGAAATAAAATTGATGTAAAAATAACTTAGGATGAAACTTTCAACTGCCAGAATTCAATTAGTTTTCAGGCTCAATAGGCTCAATATCAGTACTCACAAATCACTAATCATACCAGTGCTTTTCAAGGATAATAACAGTCCCCATGGTTATCTGTTATTACTATTAGTATCTATCATTAAGAATGAGCAAAGGGTAAACAGAAAGTGATAATTAATTAACCTTTGAGAAAGTAGTCCCAAACTGTGACCCTTCATTACTACCAATAAATTGACCTTATCAAAATTAGACTAACAAATTAGATAAATTCCGGTATTGGTGTATGGATAATACTCAACAACATTGACGAATCAAACTCATAACAATGTTGGCAAATCAAAACTCGTAATACAAACGACCACTTTTCAAAAAATGAAACTCAACCAGAAATTCATATTCTGCAGATTGATAGTAAGTCTACTTTTTCTTCACATTCACAGTTGTTCTCAAAGTCAATAATAATCATGCTTATGTTCTTGTATTGGTGTTCTATTTCACTAAATACAGAGTAGCACTATGGTACCTACAAAACTGGTCATGGAGTGCTGCCGAACAGTACAGATAATTTCATGTAAATTGTAAAGATCAAAATCAGAGAAAATTGAATGAAAATATCAAGATCACCGAATTTACAATTTCAGTTATAGAAAAAATTAAATGGAATAGAGTTTTCGAGTTACTAAATATGAAAGGATTAAGGCATAATAATAAAATATTTTTCCATTAACAAATTTCAGAAGTTACAATACTGCATTTGGCTCCTTCTAGGTTCTACTGGTAGCAATCCCGTATGCTTCTCCTACTTTTCCATCTACAACTGATGAGGACATCTAAGAAGTGTAGTTTTCATGAAGTAGTTGAGGAATTTAAGAAGCTTAGTTAACATGAAGTAGGGTAAGGGCATTTATGAATCATAGCTGTCATGGAGTGTGCAGTATTTGGAGGCCCTAACATGAGACAGAATTATGAGTTATATTACAGTAGATCAGATATTTAAGTGTTTTACCCAGTAATGAAATGGCTCAAAGAGAAATCAACAGAACCAAATAAAATCTAAATCATAATTCGTAGACCTCATCTAGCTTAATCTGAACGCAATTTCCATGTAAAAATGTTACAATGCATGGAACTTCTTAACACTGACATTCTGTACGTTCCAATGCATGGAACTTCTTAACACTGACATTCTGTGCTTGAATTTTCCTTTCCGCAACTACTTTTGGGTTCTGAGTTTCTTATCAGATCTTGGCTAAATAGCACTTCAATTTCTATTCAGGCACTGAATGTTTAGCACCGACGGATGGAGAATAGTGGAAACTAAAACAAAATGATAAAACAACCAACTGCACAGTTTCATATATGTTAAAATATACATGACGAACAATTACACATCAACATTCTGTTAGTAAGTCAAAAAACAACACATATTGATGAGGACATTGGTTCAAGACGATTCGGGTGTTTCTATCAGTGCAGACATCGTCTAGGACAGCTGCATCATTAGCTTAGGATTTTATTTCAGTACCTTATTTGTTTTTGGCAATTATAGCCATATGTAATCTTTCTTTTATGCATTACAATATTTTTGAGATTTTTAGAATATTTTGAGATTTGTATCAAGATTTGTTTTGAATCTATTTATAGGCCTTGAGATTAATGAGAAATGTCATTCTTGATATAAAAAAAATATTGTGTTGAGTTTTGCTCTTCATCCCTCTTTTGTGTGATACAATTGAGATCAAATAATTAAAGTTTGTGATAAATCCTAATAAAATTTTAGGCTTTGTGATAAACTCTAAAACTACCCTACATCCCTAAATCAATTAAACCCAAACCCTAATCCCCAAATCCAAAACCCTAATCCCTCTTCATCTTCTTCCTCTCCCTCCATCGATTCCTGAAACCCTCCCGAACTCCTCGCCGCCCTCGTCGCCTACCACCCACACCAAGACCATCCCCCTCATCCTCTTCCATCGTCGTCACCTGCCACCCGCACCACCACCATCCCCCTCATCCTCATCCATCTTCACCGCCTTTTCCCCACCACCCAACCAACTCCCTCAGCCCCTACACCAACCCGAACCCCCCTCCTTTCCACCCTGACGCCGACACCAAACCCCGTCACCGCCAGCGCCATCGCGGGCCGACGTCTTCCCCCCTGCAAGCAACCGACCCAACATCGACCCCCCTTCTTCCCCCGAGTGCACAACGACAGGTAGATCAAGTCAGATCTGATTTGAGTTATTCTACTTTTGGTTGGATAGCTTTAGTGATTGGTGTTTGGAGCAAGAGATTGGATCTGTGTGAGAAGCAGAACACGCGGTACCAAATTCTTCGAACCTCGGTATACTCTTTCCACTTCTCAAGTATTTGTGTTATACTGCTTTATCATCTCTATTATATTATTCAATTTAACTGTCGCCCACAAATATTGAGATCGAGTGTTCTACTTGCCTAATTAGAGTACGAATCAATATTGCATCTTTTACGTGCTAAGAACACTTAGGGATATAATTATTGCTTGCTAGAACTGAATTATTAATTGGGCTTGTTAAACTTAATTCAATTCTTGAAAATCCATCAAACCAATTAACTGTTTAAAATTCTAACTTTGATCCACACTACATGTCGGTAAAATTAATCCTTTAAGATTCTTGAAAATTCTCTATTTAGGGTTAGTTTTACATCACATGTATTGATTTTTAGACTAATATTTTGAAATTAGAACACCATTATTAGGGCATCCACGGTCGTGTGGTCTAAATATGTATATATGCATATTTTAGCTTTGGATTTCGCTATTTGCTACACTCGTGAGAATAGGTAAAAAATGCATAAAATAACCGGACGAAACTTTATGTTTCGTCCGGGTTTCAAGGAGGTTTTTTTTTGCAAAAAAAAAAATTGCAAAAAAAATTCAAAAAAAATTTGCAACAAAAATTTGCAAATTTTTTTTTGCACCGAGGAACCATTATGGTAATTGCAAAAAAAAAAAAATTTAAAATAGAATGTGATGTTTCGTCCCATGTCAGAATTTGTTTTTTTAATTTTTTTTCCTAGGTCCCACTGTTCCAAAAAATAATTAAATATTACAGATGAAACATTATGTTTCGTCCGACTGTTTAAAAACTTAATTAAATAATACAAACGAAACATGATGTTTCGTCTATGTATAAAATGCATATTGCTATATTCTTATACCTTTCTACTGTAGCTCAAAAGCTAAAAAAATGGCTAAATAGCATACGAGTGCAGCAGGTTTTATTGGAAAAATATGCATAAAATGCATTTATACCTGACGACTGTGGATGCTCTTATAAGGGATAAGATGGTAAAGGAAAAGGCTAATCACAAGCTAGAGTAACTTATACCTGCTGCTGCTGCTGCTGCTGCTGCGGATAATTCGCATAACCTTGTTGATATGCTGCATATGCATACATATTAGGATCTTGGGGTTGCTGGTAAGCATAGGCATCATACCCTTGTGAATAACCATAATAGTTACCACTATTGTTGTTCCATTGGTTCTGATCTTGTTGTGGCTGGAGGCAAAATCAATGAAACAAATGTAGGTTACTTCAGTTCACAGAAGATGGTGCCCGAGAAAATGAGGACTTAAAAGTAAGCAAGAGCTAAACCTGTTTATGTGGACTGCGACCCCATGAAAGCCGAATGCTTTGACCACCCAACATAGTGCCATTTAGTTGGTTTATGGCTTCCTCAGCAGAAGCCCTTGAAAAGGATAAATGTAGAGGACAGTAAAATTAGTTTACAATGTAAGCGTATTAGTTTAAACTCCAAATACACAGACGAAATTTCAAGTTTTGAGAAAATGCAGACCTGTTGGCAAATTGAACAAACCCACAGCGCTTTCCTACAGGTATTTTAACATGAAGTAAATCTCCAAACGGGCTGAATGTTTGGCGGAGAAGATCATCAGTTACATTTGGATCCAGACCACCAACAAAGATCTGCAACATAGAATGATGTGTCACTATTGCATAACTAAACTCTCAAACTGCATTTAGAACTTAGAACAAACTACCCACAGTTGTGTTATTTGGATCACTCTCGGAATCAATTCCCTGCGTACTCTGGTAAGAAGCTGCAAATAACAATTGACACGAAGTACTGTAATTGGGCATGAAACTAATATCAACACAAGCTGTTACATTTATATCACTTCTAGAAGTTCCCATGCAAGAAAAATTATAAAATACACCAATATGCTTAGCTTTAAGAAATGCCTATCCCTGTGATGAAGGCAGTTATACCCTCAAAAGTGTCCAAATTCATAACAGAGGTATGCAGAAGAAAGTTAGAATACTACATCGATCATACACTGAATCATTATCACTTACATGGAATATTTTGGAGCATGGTTTTACAATGACGATTTCAATGCTTTAAGGGGGAAATAAATGAGGTGCAACATTATATCGTGAATAAAAATAAAAAACTGGTTAGTATTTTCAATCTTAAGCATGATGGAACCTTCCCAACCATACAAATTATAGCCATGTTTTTAAATGTCCGATGATGATGCAGTATGAAACTTTGTACTGGATGTCAGATGTTTGGACATGTTGGAGAGTTGTGGTAAATGTGTCCTAAATGCATTCTAAACAAGTCCTATATGACAATACTATCACCTAACCCAACTGAGAAATCTTATAATCCAAAAATGCAACATTTGCACATTAGTAAAATGTGAAGGGAAACAAAAGTGCTCCTCTGGTGGTTAGCTTTTTCAGAACAACTAAGAAAAAGAAGCATGCAAACAATAATTATTTCCAACTGCGAGGAGCCAACCCTAGTACGAGAGGACAAACAATTTGTTTAACTTGACTTTGCAAATTTTTTAATGGCTATTTTAAAAAAATGAACTATATGAAGTTTAAGATGCTTAATTTAAACTCAGAGGAGACATAAAAGAGTTGCATTTTAAAAAAAGCTAAAGAACATTTCGTACAAACATAGAAACTATTTTCCATAAAAGGGGATAACTGAAAATTGAAAATCCATAAAATATTTGAATTATGTAAACAACAGATTTATAGAGTTGAACAAGCAACAGCTTGCATACGGAACTTCCAACAAGTAAAAACAAGAAAATCAAATAGTAAAAGAAATCCATACAACTGAAACTGTAGCTCTACATCCAGATCTAGGACAGGGAAAACAAGGATACAAACTAGTAACTAAGAAAAGTATAATTGAAGAAACTCTTATACTGCAGACGGAAAATTGGAAACATGGATCTAAATATATTACACTAAATTAATAACAGGCAGGAAATAAATGGTATTACAAAGGGCCATAAGCCCACAGAAGTCCTTAAAAGGCAGATCAACCAAAAGAACTAAAAAAAGAAATGCAAGAAACTGGAAAGAAATATTTCAGATAGATCGTAAAACTGTAGATTTGGAAACTAATTAGGAAAATAGAAAGTTTTTTTATTTATTTAGGAAACTGAAGAAATACAATAAGAAAGCAGCAACTATGCGGTTGCTACAGAAACAATGCCATAAAAGCCACACAATGACATAATCAAATAACTGACCTAACCAAGGCCCCACACTTAAGGAGAAATAGATCTCGACCGAAGTCAGTTCCGGATTCTAAATAAGGGTACCCTCATGGCATCCTGTTCGAGACAACATGAATCGCTATAAGCCTTCATTGCTTAAACAATTTTAACATAAACCTTTCTTGTCAAAGGAAAGTTCATAATGAAACAGTTCCCTGTACTCTTTGAGAATAAGAACGGTAAAATAAGTGCTTAGAGGATGTCACTACTAAGATAACATTAAGCTGATAACATCATTCAGAAACAATCGAAGTCAGAAATATACTAAATTGCTAAAATGACCTGCAAATGCTATGCATTAAGTGCACGGAAATGGAAAGTAGAATGTAAAACACATTATGTTGTGTGTGAGTTTTTTTCTTTTCTTTTTATACCTTTAGTAGGATTGTCCAGATCGCCCATACTTTTCTTAGTGGTAGCGGGACCAACCCGCATTTGCCTTGAGGAACAAAACATTCCATTCATTTCTGTCATAGCCCGAGTCTGTTCATTTAAATCTCCAAATCTAACAAAACCATAGCCTTTAGAGCGACCAGTGGCCCTATCAGTAACTATTTTCGCTCCCTTGACTGAAGGATAATGACTCTGAAAAGTTGTCTGCAATAAGTTATCGGTGACATCTGGAGCTAAATCTCCAACAAATACAGTATACTCGGGACCATCATCTCTACGTCTTTCACCAGCTGACGCCCAGTTTAGCTTGAAAGTTTGCTCAACATTCGGCATCATTTGGCCGTTATATGTCTGAAGAATTTGTTCTGCAACTGCACGAGATGAAAAATCGAGAAAACCATAACCCTCAGATTGTCCGGACTGCCTATTGCGGATGACTTTGCTGGCAGGTTGCTGCAATGTGAGTAACCAAAAAATAGTATTAGGCAATATTTTGGATTTGAGAGCAAAGCAAAGCCAGCTTCAGCAATTCTAAATCAAACAATTTCTAAAGAGCAATTAAATCAAGTACTCATTCACACCAGAAGCATAAAGCACAAAGTGCCGTAAACCAAGATTTTTCTAATGAAAATCATTCAGGCATGAAGAGTGCTCTATGATTCAGACAAGACTAACACAAGTTCTTCATAATAGAATGCCCACTATTATCCACTCTCTCAATCTATACTATTATTAAGCAAAGCCCCATTTTGGTGGCTTTTTACTATTATGCCCTATATACATAAAAAGCTAAAAAAATATATAAGGTTAATTTTGTAATTTTCACTTCACATTTAAAGTCTCCATAAAATTCTGTTCCTTCAAAAATCGAAACCGTCTCTTCCTCTCCCTCTATCGAATCCGTACATTGCACATGCATAACCCCAGTGCAAATTGCACGTGCTAATCCATAAAACGTGCATTGCACGTGCGGATTACTATTTGTTTATAAAGACATGCCAAGGTAACCAGGCCAAGGCAAGACCATGTCAGAAAATTTACCAATAGACAAATGAGCATTTACCTTATACAACACAGCCTAAACTACCGGGATAAAAGGCTCTTGAAAAAACCCAAAGAGCAAAAAGGTTTCTCAAACAGAGGGAACAAATATATATTGAGCTAGAGATATCGAAGTAAAATAGTGCATAAATAGATATATTGGAGAGGTTCAAAGCAAGAACATTTTGGAGTGCCAACATATACCAAAACAACAAACAAGAATCCTTCATTTTGGTAACTTCTAACTTTCAGATTTATGATTCTCATCAAACGGGGAGAAAAGAGGAGGCAAAAACTATATATAGCGTGTAGATAGGCAGATATTAAGTGTGTGATTTTTACCTTCATCCAACTATGGGAGATTGGATAAACAATCAAAAGTAATGTTTCGAAAACAATGCCCATTCACAGTGTGCAAAGGTTGGGTTGGGTGGTTTCCTAACAATTTTCAAACCCCACCGATATTATCTTTTTTTCAAACACAAAACCCACCCAATCCCATCAGGTTATTTTATATACCTAAACCTGAGGGACCCATCAGTTTTGGGTTTCGTTTTGGTGGTTTTCAGGTTCAATGGGTCAGGTTGGTCTTGTTAGATAAACCTTTCTTTTGCTTATATAATTTTTTAGAACTAATTTTTAGCCATTTAAGATGAACAAGGCCGATATGAAGTATAGTAGTATATATATGAGGATAGAGAATTTCCAACCTTCCACCAAATAGATCAATTTTTGAGCTAATATTATTTATAATACAAGTTACAATTATACATCAGGATTGTTGATAACTATAACTAATGTACATATAAATTAAGTTCCAATGTTACACAGGGTTTGCGGCAAGTTAGGTTTGGGTTCGAACGGGGTGGGTTTTCGATAAACGAAAACCCGACCTGGATTTTTAATGAACTACTTCACACCCACCCATTCAGGTTCGAGTCAACCCAGCCCTGTACACAACCTTAATACACCCAAGTGAAGTAATAAAAATGATAGAAGCTACAGTTGCAACTCATGGACGAAAACCTAGAGCTTTACAGATGTAGTTTGTTTAGACGAAAGATATGGATCTGATTCTGGTCCTACATATACTACAGTGCAGTTTGATTTCAGAATGTCAAAAACCAGGAAAACACAATGATAGGTCAAAGAATACCTGGAACTTTCTCTTCAAAGAAAACAAAAAGTAGCCCAAAAGAATCCTTGGGTGAATTCTCAAATGTGGTTTTTTAAGCTGTGTTGTAGATCAATGTGATTTATGGTCGAACTTTGAATTCAATGCCACTTCAGATTTGTGTGTTGATACTCCAAACCCAAACCCAAACCTACCTTATACCAACTATGTATCCTATAGACTCAAAATGCTAATTGCTAATGTACAAGCCTACAGGTTTTCCATAAAACCAATTTTCTCATCATGAAAAACTATAGAATACTCCAAAATTTTATCAACATTTAATGGACATGCATGCATGTTTTGAAAACTAGTATGCACAATATCCAGTTTGTTACATTTCCTTCTAAATAAGAAGAGCTTGAAAAATCAAATTTCTTAGTCATCCATTTTCCTTAACCTTGTGTGAGAAAAAGCCAAAAACTCTATCAACAAGAGTACTTCAAAAGGGAACAAAACACCGAAAAGAAAAGGAACAAAGCCCAAATTTCTCATAAAGATAGAATGAACACACTCATATAGCCAAAGAAATTATTCACTTAAATTATTCTAACCGGTCTCCCTTCCCTAAAAGCAATTACCCTCTAAGAAAAATTAATTAAAGTCAAAGATGGAGGTATAACCTCATTCCTCGTACAAAGGAGGACTGGAGCATCTGGAGTAGAAGTATTCTAGTATCATGTATGGGTCAGGTAGAAACGGGTAGACATTTACCCAATAGCCAGTTTTATTAAAACCTAAAAATGACGCTAAGGCATCTTTGGGCCACTTAAGTGCACGTTTTGACTATTTTTGAACCTGCAAAATAAGCTCCTACAGCTTCTCTAATAGCTTTTCCATTAATTAAGTGTAGTCTTGTGCTTAACGCTTACACATAGATTTTTCTAATCTTTTAATAACTGCTGTCATTTGCCACCAACCTTTTACATCATGCTTCCATATTTTCGTTTTTCAAAAACCTACTTGAATTCTTCCCCAAAACAGATTTACATTGATCAACATCATGCAATACTAATATTCTATGCTTCATGATAATGCTCGAATTGGAGAGAAAGCACATAAATCTAGTGTACTTATCAACAATTCGAGTGTACTTATCAATCCAAAATTACTATCCCCCGAACCATACGCCCTAATTACCATCAAACAAAGAAACAAACAAATCAAAACAATACTTCGAAAAAAATTATACCTCCCCAGACTGGAAAAAGCAGTTACTCAAATACGTCTCGTCCATCCAATACTGCAGATCCCCAATCCACAACGTCCTAACCTCACCCTCCGCCCCCTGCCCCTGACTCGCACCCTGATGATACTGCGGCACCGCCATCATCGGCTGCTGCTGCATCGCCGGCGGCGGGACCTGCGAAGGCTGTTGGTTCCACATCGGCGGCGGCGCCGCGTACTGCTGTTGGTACTGCGGCGGCGGCGGTGGCGGAGCCGCCATCATGTGCGGCGGCCACTGCTGCTGGGGCGGAGGTGGGCCCACCTGGTATTGTTGCTGTTGTTGTTGTGGGTCCATTATGGGTTGCATCATCTTGGAAACCCTAATTCTGATTTTGAAACCCTAACCCTAGATTTGGAAGGGGAGAGAGAAAGGGGGGTAATGATCGAAGGAGGGTATTTGTATGGAGTGGGAAAGAGGGGTGGGGAGTTAAGGTCACCGAGATGGGTGTGACTCAGGGAGGAACTGAAGGGCTGAGAGTGGGGCCCAGAGGGGAATAGGTAGTTGGGAAAGCGGGTGGGTGCGTTAAAGTGGGTGAAAGAAAAGAGGGGGGATATCTTTTGATAATTATTTTTCCTTAGTGACCCACTTTTTGAAAATATTGAGCCATCTGACTCACTTTCAAAAATATTTATCTAACTGATTCAGTTTTGGACATGTCAGCATTAATTATTATTGAAAATAATGGCATTGATTATTTATATGTCGTCGTTTTCAATAGCTGCATCTCTTAAAAAAAAAATTGAATGCTGTTATTTGAATTAACAACATCAGTTAACTTATTCAAATCGTGTACTCCCTTTGACTTAGTGGAAAAAAAAAATTAATTTAAAATTTTTTTAATTAAAAAAAAGAAGCAGCAAAAGTCGACAATGTTTCGTCCGTGACCTTGCTACAGCAACTTGTCCCATTTAATCACAAATTAATGATTTAGTATATAACTAAACCTAATTATCTAACTTATTTAACTAATTTTGTTGACCCATAGAAAATCATATACAATCCAACACATAGAATCCTAGAAATTCCCAAAATTTTGAGAGAAAAAAACACTGGACGACACATGGTGTTTTATGTTTCATCTGATGCATAAAAATATTATAAAATATTTGGGATGAAACATCATGTTTCGTAACATCATGTTTCGTCCTTTGTATTATATATATTTCTATATTCATATACATATTTGCCTATTTACTGTATCCGAAATGGCAAAAATGTATTTTTGCCTAACGACTGCAGAGCATTTTTTAGGAAAGAATGCATTTTATGCATAATTGCTAATGACTGTAGATGCTCTTATTATAATCACAAATTTTTAGTTTAAAGTGAACTTCTATTATTTGTGTGATTAAATTGCTAAAGTTCATTATAATTTTTTTTGTTTTTGTTTTGGGATGACTGGATTCTTTACCCAAAATGAGTACATCCACCTTATAATGTGTATCATTAATTATACTCATTTGAATTACTACAATATTGGAGGTGCATTAACTAAAACAGTTTCTCTCTCTAAAACTCTAAAGAGATAAGCTCTAAAAAAAAAACCCAAAAGAAAAGAGTCAAAGAAATCGATGTTCGGTCGGGGAGGGGGGTGGCTCCCTTGTCATCTTCAGCCTTCCCCCCCCCCCAACCACCATCCCAATTGATCTGGAGGGTGGTGTGATTGATGTTTTGGCCAAAGTGGGTGTCGGTTGGGTTGAATAGGCTCGGTGTGGAGTGGACGGCGTTGTGGGGATGGTCGGCTTCAAGAGGACAAGGTTGACAGTGGGAACGCAGCCGCCAATAAAGGAGTAGACTTCAATGATGGGTTTTCGAGTTCTTTTGGTATTGGAGTCCTAGTCGACAACTCTGTTGGCTGATGTTGAGGAGTATGAGTGGTTCATAGAGATGGAGAGGTTATGGAGGAGAGGGAGAAGTGAGGGTTTGTGGGTGGAGAAGTGGCAGTGGCTGAGGGGATTACGGTTACGGGGCGACGGGGACGGTGACATGCAACGTTGGCACCGAGGCAGTTCCGACTTCGCACTCTCGTCGATAGCATAGAAGGCTGTTAGAGAGTGTAGTGAGGGTGTAGAGAAAGGTGGAGGTGGCTCTCCTCGGGGTTGGGAGCATTGGTGCCGCCGGTGGGGGCTGTGAGAAGGGGGAAGAGTTTTAAAATTTTGAAATTTGAATTTCAACTTATGGTTTTGACATTCAAATTCAAATTTGAATTGGGAGTGTGGAGGGGGAGATTGTGTTGAAATTCGTCAAATTTGGATTTTGGGAAGATTTGGATGATTTGGATAATTTTTGAATTTCAATTTAAAATTTGAAAATCAAAACATATATGGAGGGGGGGTTTGTTCACATGTGAAATTCAATATAGATTTTGGAATTTCAAATATGTGTGGATGGGGAGATTAATTTGAATTTTGAATTTCAACTTAGATTTTTAAAATTCAAAATATTTTGGAGATGGGTGAGAGGAAATTTGGTTGACTTTTGAATTTCAAATATATTTTTTTTTAAATTCAAATTTGTTTGGGGAGCGATGGGTTTAAACTTTGGGATCCTCAATAAGGAGCTGCCACAGCAGAGGTGTTCGTCAGCGGGGGGGGGGGGGGGGGGGGGGGGGGGGGCTTAGTAATGGCTAATGTTGAGGGCTGTATTTGACGCAATTAGAAGTGCTATCGTGGTGGGGTTGGATTGGTGGATCTATCGGGTGAGGAGGATGCATGCCGCCTTGAGATGGAGACTAAGGTTATGGATAAGGTGGACGTTCGGGGGGAGGTGGAGGGAGTTGTTGGGTTGGAGAGAAATTTTGGATGGAATTCGAATTTCAAATTAGATTTTTTTGAAATTCGAATTACATCTGGTAGGTATAGGAAGGAGAACAGGATGCGGGTGCTTTCATTTATAAATTTAGTTAGGTGAGGGACTAGCTTACATTGTAGGTATAATTATGTAATTATTTTCCGTTATTCCATTTTAGAAACATATACATATATATTATTTGTAATGCGTATTTCGTTAATTATTTATTAATAAAATGGTGATGGGACCATAGTTTTCTTTAAAAAAATATATTGGAGGTGCTGAGAAACAGATGATTACACAAGATCAGTAATAATTCTTCCTGCAATCGTGCACCACCACATGGATGCGTTTTAATTTTATTTAAACCCACTTTAGGTTCAAAACTGAACTGTAAACTAAATTTAAATTCTGACAATAAAAGTAAGCTTTCATAACTTTTTGTATCTTCAGGGAGGCTCTATTTATAGCGCCCCGAATTTCTAATACAATAACTTAGAAAATACGTGGCACAATCCCAGCATCCACTTCAATGTAATAGTACACATAGCTCAAAACACAAATAATTTTCTTCCAACTTTTATTACAACAAATTCTTTTTCAAATGCAACGGAAATACAAACACCTTGAATTAAAAACATTCTTTTCACAATACTTCTCTTTACAAAATTACACAAGGCTCTATTACATTACTTATATTCTCCAAAGCTAACTCAAGCGTGCGAACCCCCAAATTCTAAGCAACAACCTGCAACACATGAGGCTAGAGTTGAACCCTAACCCCCAACTAAAGGGGTCAGCCATAAATGGTGTGAGTGATATAAAAACAAAACAACATAATTTAATCATAAAACATAAAGTCATCAACAGCATGTATTAACAACGGGGATAAATGAATGAGAAATAACAAAGGATGTGAAGCATGAAAACATCATGGAATGAATTAACAAGTGAATCTAGTCTAAGTGTCAAGTGTAGGAAAACTGGAAAACACATGCGTAAAACCAAGTTAAGAGAACACAACTCCAAATGCAACTAATCCCACTACGGTGATAGGTAACAAGATTCAAAATACTCCGCGAATAGGCGTCACCGCCCTTGACGCGCAAGCATCAAGTAAGATAGCTCAAGAACAACCACAACAACAACAAACAACAACCGGAGAATCATTGTAATACCCTGATTTTTCAATTAATGAAAAATTATTTATTTTGCACGTAGTGTGCACGTGCAATATTTTGGTTGAATTAAATCTTATAATTATTTTATTATGATGTGTATAAATATTTAAATATGTGTTCTCAAATTATTTTGTACAAAAGCCTTTCTTTAAACAAATAGAAAGCCTTATTTTAATTTAATTAAAAGGCCTTTTTCTTAAAGCCCAAAATGTATTTTATTTATTTTTAATAACTATTTTGGCCCAAAATAAAGTGTAATACCCTGATTTTTACAAATATATGAAAGATTATTTATTTTTATATATGGTGTGCTTGTGTAATATGTTGACTATTATTTTCAACATGATGAATAAGAATATTGTTTCCTATAAAGCATTTTTTTTTTTACCAAAGCCCAAATGTTAATTTGCTTATTTACTTCTACAAAATAACTATTTTGGCCCAATTAATTTTAAGCCCACGAAATTAATCTTTTCTTATTTTCTACAACTTGTATGTGTAACATTTCTTTTAAAGAGACTTATTATTTTATGCACAAGTTCTTGTAGGAGTGATTTGTGCATGCACGTGCATTTCACATACACGTGCATTGAGCACTATTCTTGGCCGGACTTGAGGTAGAGAAGTGGGTGTAAGTCATGGGTAGTTATGTGAGGTGTGGGTAGTTTTCACAACTCCCTAGTCCATCCTAGCCCTTGATCCCATAACTATCTACTAAATCCTAGCCCTCCATCTACTCAAATTTGTGTATAAATACCCCCTCTCATTCATTATTTCTTTTACACTAGAATCATATTGTAAGAGAGGTATTTTTGTGAGAGAGTGGTGTGTGCTTTTCTGTGGAGGCCGAGCAGCATTTCTGAAGGCTTCGGTGTGGAACAAGGAGCAAGGAGCAAGGAGTCGTCCACTGCAGTAAGGAGCTTTTGCTGGATTCGATTACTTCGTCAAATAAGGTGGGTGTTTCTCAGGACTTCTAATGTAGGAATTATACTATGATTATGATATTTATTACCATGTTTCTGAAAAGTAAATTCAACATATTAGAATTTGCCTGAGTATGTTTATGATGATAATCATGAAGGGCAAATGGCGAAATAATGACACTGTAAATTAGAATGAATTGGGTCTGTACAGTCGACTGTCTTTTGGACAAGTCGACTGGTACGAGACGTATATTCTCATATTTTGATAGAAAGTTTCGTGATGTATATGTGTATGGACTAAAATGAAACAGAAATGCCATCTTGTATCTTCTATGTCGCATATGACTGAGAGGACATGAACATGTGGAAAGAAACCAGTGATATTAGAAGAATTGAGATTGGGTCGGTACAGTCGACTGTCGATGGATAAGTCAACTGGTACGAGACATCCGTTACATATTTTGTTAGAAAGTTTTCGTTGACATACATGTGTACAATTAAAATGAACAGTAAAGCTAAACTCATATTCTTCATGGTATATATGAACGAGGAGCCATGAGCCTGTGGAAAAAGAACTAGTGATGATTAACAAAAACTAAGAATGATCTGTGCAGTCGACTGGTGATATGAACAGTCGTCCGATGCTTTGCTTAAACTATGAATAATCCAGTAGTTTCATGAAATGAAGTATCTTTCCATTGTGTTATTTTAGTGTAATGGTTTGAGATTAATATTTTCATCTCTACAATGCATGTTTAAAACATTTCCTCGAAGAAAAGACAATATTAGTAACTTGAAATTCCATGTTGCGATGTTACTGAACAGTAAGAAACTCCGTGTTTAGGAACATGAATGTATGTAGACTGTAAATTGACAGCATGATGCAAGTGTATGTAAGAACTGTAAGAAAGATAATCCCTCAAATGGAAGTATGAATCTATCCAGTCGACTTAATGCGAGTAGCAAGTCGACTGAGCTGAACATAGAAATATACTGTTAAGAACCCCCATGACAGACGACTGATGGAATAACAGTCGACTGTCATATGAATGATTTTTGAACATAGAAAGCTGCGGAACAGCCGACTGGCCATGTGTAGCAGTCGACTCTCCCGAGTGTTTATGAAGAACTTGTATTGACTGTATAAGTCGACTGGTCTCTTCCAAGTCGACTGTACAGAGTAGAATTTGATATGTTTGAGATTTCATTTTGATTACTGCTAAGAGTTGTGAACTTTATGATTGGTGTTAATAAACTCTTTCTATTGCTGTATGAATTTATATGAAATGAATCATAGTTTGAATTGAGAAATTTATATGAAATGAATCATAGTTTGAATTGAGAAATTTACATGAAATGAATCATAGTTTTGGATTGGGAATTACATGAATATAAAAGTTAAGAACATGATATGCTGAGGCAATGAAAAATGAATTCATGAGTTAGAAATGCTCAAATTGGAAATTGTGAATTGTAAATTGAAACGAAGAGTAGCTAAGTCTCCCCCGGCAGTGAAATGAATGAAATAAAATGATATTGAAATGAAGACCAAGGTTGGTCATGTATAAAGAAAATGATAAGTCCGGTTTGGTGGAGAGGCTAACTCTAGAGCTTTGATTTTTATTCATGATTCTAATGATTTTAGTACATAGTGAAGAGGTGATAAAAGTGAGAGAAAACATAAGTATGAGAACTAGAGTTTACGGTGCGGGTGTGTGAGCCACAGAATGCATGCTTGATGAGTCAAGATATGGCGTGGGCACAACTCAGAATGATCGGACTTTAGCCACGCTTGTGGGATGTTTGGTGACTGCAAGAGGATCGTGTTCAGGGAGGAGGCTGAATTGCCACAGAATGCATGCTTGATGAGTCAAGACATGGCGTGGGGTTCCCCTCCAGGGTCCAGGATACGTGCTTGTACTCATAGATCATCTAGGATACTCACTGTAATTACAGAAGTAGAGTAAGTCATGGCGAGGGATTGAACCCTACAAAAAAGAAGAACGGTTAAGAGGCTTGCCCTCGGACCTATGTAGTATGGGATGCATAGAATCCGAACAAGTGCGCATTAGTGTCATGTAAATTAAGTAATTGCATTAAGGATTAAGTGCACGATCACGACACGACATCATTAAGATTTTCCCCCTTACTTTAATTGTTATGTGAACAAGTTTATGATCTGTTAAGAAATGAGATTCGTTATACTGTTTCTGGCATAGAGAGGATGGCCATGTATAATTATCATCGGTTGAATAAACTGACGTACCCACAGTTTTGTATGCAGGATAAATTACATGTTAAAGAGGAATGGATGCATAAAGATTTTACCATGTTGTTGTACATTTATGTAAATGTTGTATATTTTTACTTCCGCTGTGCAAATGAAAAGTGTAAAATATGATGTAAAATCTGATGTAAAGTGAAAACTTTAAATTCCTTGTAAAATTGTACTAAAGAAAGTGAAAAGATCCTGTAGAACATCTCGAATTCAGTGTATTTGGGATTCGGGGCGTTACATAAAGCCCATGGATTAACCTATTTTTTTATTTTAACTTGTCATGTAGAAGACTATTTTATTACTATTTTATTTTTGTACAAATTAAAATGTACAATTTTGGTCCTAGTTGCATGCACGTGCACTACACGTACACGTGCAATGCACACTTTTCCATGGCCGGTTTGCATTCTTTTTGGAGGGATTTTCAAATAATTGAGTGGTGTTCATGGAGGTGGTTATGTGGTTGTGGGTAGTTTTTATAACTCCTACTCTAATCTTGGCCCTCCATCCTACAACCAACTAGTCAATCCTAGCCATCCATTTCACTTGATTTCTAGTATAAATACCCCCCCTCCCATGGCTATATTCATATGCAATTATATCTTTCCAAATTATAGTCTTATTTTAGTAATAGTGTGAGTTAAAAAGGAGTGAGAGTTTGTGTGGGATTGCTTGCATTTTCCAAGGAGGAGAGGCCGGCCATTCCAAGGAGGAAGCATTCGGTGGTGGTGTTGTGGAGCTTGTGCGCGCATCGTCTAGGAGGAGGTGCATTCATTCGCAAGGACTTTGTTGCTATTGTGTTGTGTTCTCTCCATACAAGGTGGGTAGAATTTTCTTTATTTCTAACATAGGAATATATGCTAGATTTAATTAGCAAAAAGTTGCATGGAAATGATTAATAAGAATGCACATTTAATTGAAAAGATGATCTCTAGTTGATTGAATTATTGATGTGCGAATTATGTGTGATTGTGTGCAATAAGAATGTGGCTATAAAGTGGTTTGATTTCCTTTATTTCTAATTAGAAATGATGCATGGAAAATATTAGTAAGAATACATTTTAATGGAAAGTTAGTTCATAAGTTGATTGGTATGTTAATGAACAATTTGCATGTGGTTCTATTGTTAAACTAAGTTGTGGGTAAAATTCTCCATGCTTATTAGAATAAATGAATGATAGTGGTTAAATTTCCTTAAGAATGATGCTAGTATTGATGATTGAAAATACTAATAAGAATGCTAGTTTAATTGAAAATTGGAAACATCAAATTGATTAAGAAATAGCACGCTTTTTGGAAAGAGTAACTTCTTGAATGTTTGATGTGTGAGCATGTTAATTGATAAGTGGCTATATATTTTGTGATGTACATGATTGGACTAGAAGCATATGTTGATTTAAAGAAAATACATTTATGACCATCACTAATTGTATGTAAAAATTAGTACTTTGTTAGTGCTAATTTATGAAGAGATCTTTTTGAATTATTTTGGGGTTGGACAAATTCAAAGAAATTAGATTTGTATGTTGAATAAAAGATTAATATCAGAAAATTAGTATAAGAAATTTTAGATAGAAAAGATTTGAAGACTAATTGTTATTCAATGTCGAAAATGAAGAATATAGTGGTTATAATGAAAAGATTCATTGAATTGGGTGAAAAATATATTTTTATTAGTGCAAGAATTATTTTATACATGCCGATATGAAGATCATGTGAGGGGAAGTTAATCTGGACTTTTTCAGTAATTTTTACAAAGGCAATTTGAACCAAGATTAATTGAACATCGAGTATTTTTAACAAACAGTGGCAAAATGATTCATATGGGTTTTAATTTGGTACTGTGACAACCTGAGCATGTAGCTCAGGCGGTCACTGTGTGCGGTTGTGTTCTCGGGGGTGACTGGTTCGAACCCCTGTAGCCGCATATATATTCCACGTTTTTGAAAGCATATAACTTCCGACCCGAGAGTAATAAATACAATTTTCGCCCCCTTTATACCGCTAGCACAGATCGGCCTAGTGGCGGGTGCTCTTGGCTTTGTTTCCCGTGTGCCTGGGTTCGATTCCTACCTTCGGCATATATAAAAAAATATTTTTTTGGGGTTTCTAGATGTCCAAAAATTGTGGAAAAAATATGGTTATTCTCATAAAAATGTAAGGAATTTTATAAGAGTGATTTGGGCATTATTTGAATGAAATACACTATGGTTTGTGAGCAAAAGGCATAAATAGAACTATGGTATAGCTTATAAGATTGTATTTGTGAAAAAGTATAGCTTATAAGAATAAATAATAATGATGTATTAGAAGGTGATTTGGCAAAAGAAACTTGGTTGTGTGACTTAATGCAATTTATTTCTCATCGTGGAACAAAATGAAGTATGCACATTTGTTAATAAAGTGAAATTTGATTCGTTGTGATAATTGATTAAGTGCATGAAATTCATGTACAATTATGAACTTGTGAACAAATTAGGAATCATGAATTGAAAAGTGAATATACATGTGAGTATGAGAACTCAACATGTGGAATTTATAAGTTGAAGATTGTGAAATGAAAATTGAAATAGAGTAGCTAAGTCTCCCCCGGCATTGAGAAATGAAATGAAATAAAATGAAATTAGACCAAGGTTGGTCATGTTGAAATGAATGAATAAGTCCGGTTTAGTGGAGAGGCTAACTCTAGAGATTAATTTTTGTTCATGATTTTTAATAAAACTAAGGATTAGTACATAGTGGAGACGTGATGAAAGTAGAAAAAAAACATAGGTATGGGGGCCATCGGATAGCAGTGTGAGAGCGATCCACAGGCTGCCTGCTTGATGCGTCAAGACATGGCGTGGGCGCTACTCCAGAATTATCGTCCCGGTGGCGACGCTCGTGGGATGTTCGAGTGGCTATGGGTGGTGCCATTGTTCCATGGCGGAGGCTGAATTGTCCATAGGTTGCCTACTCGATGCGTCGTGTCAGTGCGTGGGATTCCCCTCCAGGCTGCCTGGACATGGGCTCATAGATCATAGGACATCTAAGACACTACCGTAGTTACAGTAGTAGACTAAGTCATAACGGGGGATTGAACCCTACAAAGATGAAGAACGAATAAGGGCTTGCCCTCGGACCTATGTAATATGGGATGCATAGAATCCGAACAAGTGCGCATTAGTGTCATGTAATATAAATAAATGCATTAAGGACTAAGTGCACAATCACAACACGACATCAATAGGGTAGTCCCTTTAAATTGAAATGTGACAAGTTTGTGTTTGCTAAATATGGAAAATTAAGTTATACTATTTCCGGCATAGAGAGGATGGCCGTGTATAATGATCGTCGGTTGAATAAACTGACGTACCCACAGTCTTATATGCAGGTAAATGACATGTTAAAGAGGAATGGATGCTTAAAGATTGTACCATATTGTTGTACATTTATTTAATTGTTGTATTTTACTTCCGCTGTGCAAAAGAAAAGTGTAATATTGATGTAAACTCTGATGTAAAGTGAAAAGTTTAAATTTTCCTGTAAAATTGTACTAAAGAAAGTGAAAAGATCCTGTAGAACATCTCGAATTCAGTGTATTTGGGATTCGGGGCGTTACAATCATCTCCCTGCTGTGTATCCCACGAATAGGCCTTCAAGACCCTCGACGTGCGAATACACCCGATACATTCCGTGAATAGGTCTGCCGACCCTCGACACGCAAATGCACCCTGCATGCTCCGTGAATAGGCCCGTAGACCATCGACACGCGAACACCTAAATATTATGTACCCCACGAATAGGCCTTCAAGACCCTCGACGTGCAGATACACCCGATACATTCCGTGAATAGGTCTGCCGACCCTCGACACGCAAATGCACCCTGCATGCTCCGTGAATAGGCCCGTAGACCATCGACACGCGAACACCTAAATATCCTCCAGCGGGACTAACAAATCATGAGCCTTTACTTACGTCGATTATTATCAAATACACCAAAAATCCTTATCTCTGGAGTTAGTATATCCTGCTGATTCGCAGAACTCCCACTCAACTCCCAGAGACCTCAATATGACCAAAACTCACTATTCCATCGTCAAACGATCAAAGGAGAAATCTCTCCACTCAACAAAACTCAAGTCTTCAATAATTTCCATAATTCAAATCCAACCATAATATATATTGAAAACGTATGTTCTATAGAAGAATCATATTTATAAGGGTAGGTTATAGACCCAAAACATTTAAAGAAATAGTCGTTTAAAGAACATCAAAATACCTTAGGAAAGTATCAGGACCAGTCGACTGCAAAGGTCACCAGTCGACTGTCCAGAGTGAAAACTAACATCTTTAAGAGAATAAAATCTAAGTGTCTACAGTCGACTGCAAAACTCACCAGTCGACTGTCCAGAGGAAATTCCAACATTTCTTTAAGAAAATATGCTAAGTGTTGTAAGTCAACTTAAAATGTCATAGGTCGACTGTCCAGAAAGGAATCAAGAATAACTTTGCAAAATAAATTTTAAGTATACCAGTCGACTGAACAAATGTCTCAGTCGACTGCCCAGAACGAATTTTCAAGAAACTAAAGACACAGCAGCAGGGTCGTATCAGTCGACTGGAAGGTCTGCCAGTCGACTGTCGGCCTACAGACTGACTAGTCTTGGTTGTATATCAAAATTAGGGTTTTCCAAAGCAATCATTGTTTACTAAAATAGTTTGTATTCGAATAAAATAATAATCTCAAATAGTCCTCATTATGGATACGTTCCTCAAATCAACCAATTTCTCAAATCTCAATTTCTCATGTTCTAAACTCCTAATTCTTCCATTAGGATTTCTCAATACTAAATATCCTCCACAATTCAAAACCAAATCTGATTTGTATTCACAAGATCCAGATGTTCATCCATCCGATCATAACCATACTCAAATCTTAAACATGTTCCTTATCAATACAAATTTATAAACCAACATCTACTCAACATTCTTAGATTTCACAAACATGGTGTAAACAACAACCTTTGCATCGTTCTCATGCAAATTACTAAGTAACATTCATGCCAAACAATCATATCAATCGTTCACATAAATCATGCCACCATACAAGTTCATATCAATCACAAAACAAAACAAAACAAATTTACAACACTCACCTTTAATTGAGAAGATTCAACGAAAAGGTCTTCCTTTGCTAGATCCAAACTTCTTCTTTCTCCACCAAATCAAATCTCCAAAATTCTGTATATTCTCAGCAATGACGGCTATAAAGTCCTTTTAAATACAGGCCGGGATTGAAAGGAATTAGGGTTTTGAAGTACTTTTGCAAAATGGTCCTCCCAAAATATAACTTTCATATATATAACCCCTTTCTTAGTTAAAAATAGGTTAACTAAATCAAACCAAATCAAATCTTCTTATCACTGAGTTGTCCAGCAACCCAGCACAGCCCAGTAAATAAGAAAAATCCGGATTTACAACTCAGGGTGGCGATTTTGCACAAAAGTCATCCCTTTTGTAATATTTGCAAACATATCATAAAATATTCATAAAAATCCAGAAAAATCAGAAATAATATCTAATAATACATATTATATTTTTCAACCAAAATATTTGACTTTTACTTTCCAGAAAATATTTGCACAAAATTCTACATGAATTCCATATTTGCAAAAACACCATTTTTGACTAAATCTTTACCAAATCGACTTTTAAATGAAATCTAAATATATTTAAATTCAAATGATAACCATGGAGAACCAAAATATCAGTAACAATGAATTTTCATAAAATATTTAAGATCCAATCGACTTTTTACATAAAAGCCCCTCTCTTTCGAGATATTCGTAAAAATAGTTTCTTTATTCAGAAAAATCCCAAAATTTAGAATACACTCCATAATAAGTATGAGAACTTATTAAAAATTTAAAATTGTATATTTACACCAAAATTATTTGCACGTGTTTCGCACGTGTAAAAGATAAATCTTTTAGAAAATATTTATTAAATCTCCAGAAAATCATTTTAATTCATTTTCAAATATTTAAAATAATATTTGAAAATACGGGGTTCTACACTATTCTCCCTTATTTCAGTTCATCGACTGAACTTCTTCTTAATCGTTAAGCTCCAATGGTCTACTTTCAATTGCCCGCTTACCGTCATTTCGGTCTACGGCCCTTCCTCTTCTGATAGACGTCCCTTATTCTGGAACGAATTCGCTTCGTTAAAGCAATTTACCTCAGAGCTTTGTTTCTTTTGTGGGGATTTTAACGTCACCAGTTTTGCCTCTGAAAGATCGAATCAGGTTTTTTCAATGTCTCAATCTTGCCGTTTTAATGATTGCATCCGTGATCTTCAATTATCGGACTTACCTATATCCGGTAGATCGTTCACTTGGTCTAATCAATGAGATCTTCCGACTCTCGCCAAACTTGACCGTTTTTTAGTTTCGCATAATTGGTTGACGAGATTTCACCTATCTTTCGTCCAGGCTCTCCCCAATCCTTCATCTGACCATGTCCCAATTGTGCTCCACTCTAATTTCCGTTTCAATCACCAGCATAAGTTCCGCTTTGAAAAATTTTGGCTGCAAGACCACCATTTTGTGAATCTCGTGTCTGAATGTCTAGCTTCCGTCACCGGCTCATCCGGTTTAGGCAACATTCTGCTTAAATTGCATGCCATCAGACACGGTTGCAAAATTTGGCGTTCTGAGAGGCAAAACAATACCAACTTCCTAAAAAAATTTCTATTACAATCCATTGATTCCATTGATAAAATGGAAGAGTTAGGCCCTTTATCAGAGTCTTGCCGATCAGAACGCCGTTCTTGCAAGCAAGAATACGCGGACATCCTTCGCCAGGACCATATTAAATGGGCTCAGAGAGCTCGGGTCAACTGGATGAAGGAGGGTGATGCGAATACTGCTTTCTTTCATAACTTCGCTTCCCATAGACGGCGTTGCAATCGCATTTCGTCCATCTCTGTTCAGGGTGTGGATCAGACTTCCGATGAAGCCATCCACCGGGAATTCCTTTCTTTCTACAAAAATCTTATTGGCTCGAAGAAGCATCGATTGATTGAGCTTGATTGGGTCCAACTTTATGGTCTCCAACAGTATGATCTTTCCTCCCTCGAAGCCCCTTTCACCATTGAAGAGATTAAATCGGCCGTTTTTGCTTTAAAAAGTGATTCGGCCCCAGGGCCCGACGGTTTTCCAGCATTCTTTTTTCCAAAATTTTGGGATCTGCTTAAGGCAGACCTTCTCAAAATGTTTCAAGACCTTCACCAAGGGTTCTTTTCTTTTGACCGTATTAATTACGCCCACATTGTTCTCATCCCGAAGTTAATTGGGGCTCATCTGGTCTCTGAATTCAGACCTATCAGTCTCATCAACACTTCTTTCAAAATCATTATGAAAGTCCTTTCCTCTAGATTGAGTGCTATCATCTCTCCCATGATCGACTCGGCTCAGTCGGGTTTTATCAAAGACCGATTCATTCTTGACAGTGTCGCGTCGGCCCAAGAGATCATTTCTCATTGTCATAGATCCCAATCGGAGGGAATCCTCCTTAAGCTCGACTTTCAAAAAGCCTACGACAATGTTTATTGGGACTTCCTCTTAGACATTCTCATTTATCGAGGTTTCGGTCCCAAATGGATTGCCTGGATTAAATCCAGCTTATACTCTGGTACCTCATCTATTTTTATCAACGGATCGGAAGGTCACAAATTCAAAATCAGATGTGGTCTCCGTCAAGGAGACCCCCTATCTTCGCTGTTTTTTTCTCTTGTAGCAGATGTTTTTAGCAAACTCCTCCGGAATGCTTGGAACTTGAATATGATTGAAGGTCTCGGCAGCTCCCCCATTTTTGAGGGAGTGCTCAACCTTCAATACACGGACGATACTATTATTTTCACCAAACCAAACACCCACTCTCTTCGTAACCTCAAACTTCTCCTTTACTAGTTTTTAAATGGCCTCCGATTTATCGATTAACTTCCAAAAATCATCCGTTCTCTGGTTGGGTGGATCTCCCAATCGTCAAGTGGAGGTTTCCAATTTTTTTAACTGCCCAGTCTCCTCATTCCCGATCTCTTATCTTGGCATTCTCCTTCGATGGGGTAAGCTGCACAGATCGGATTGGCTTCCTCTTATTGATAAAGTTGAGGCCAGACTCAATGTTTGGTCAGGGAAACTTATGTCTAGAGGTGGCAGGCTCACTCTTATTAACTCAGTGATTTCGGCCATGCCTCTTTATCTTATGTCTTTCTACTATTTACCCTCCTGGGTGATCAAAAGAATTGATCAAATTAGAAGTAATTTCTTTTGGAGTGGTTCTTCTTCCTTTAAACCAGGATCCCACCTGTGTCAATGGAAATTGATCTGCACCTCCAAGGAGGAAGGGGGTCTTGGTGTTTTGGACATTCGTCATCACAACATCGCTCTTTTAGGAAAATGGTTGTGGAAACTCCATAACTTTGATCATTCTCCATGGGTTAGGTGCATTAGAGGCTATCCTTCCACCTCTTCCAAATGGTGGGAGTTTCCCGAGGCAACTTATCGCCACGCCTCCTCCTTTTGGAAGGGTATATGGAAGGCTGCTTCTGCTTTTCAGTGTAGTGTTTTTTATAAATGCTATGACGGATCTAGAGCCAAAATTTGGACTGATTTGTGGATTGGCAATTCCACGCTTGCCACGACATTCCCTTCTCTCTTTAGTTTGGCAGTCTACCCGACGGCAACTATAGAGGACTCTTTTGCCCTGATCGACAATACTCGTTTCTGGTTTATTCCTTTCATTACTGACCTTACCCCATCATTAGCTGAGGATTTTGATGAGCTCATCTCATCTCTCAATAATTATGAATGGAAATCAACCGAGGGCATCGGTTGGCGCTGGTCGGTAGCAGGCTCTTTTTCAGTTAAATCTTTTTATAGCTTCCTTAATTCGAGGGGAGTCCGTTCTCCTGTTGCTAATTTTTTTTGGGATATTTGGGCTCCCCTTAAGGTGAAAATCAATTCTTGGCTTGCCTTTAATAACAAGTTACTTACCGTTGAAGTTCTAAATAAAAGAAATTTAGCCTGGGGACAGCTCTGTGCGCTGTGCGATCAGCAGGCTGAAAATGCTAACCACCTCTTTATCCATTGCCCCATTAGCTTACCATTGTGGAAGATCTCCTCTCTGGCATGGGATACTGTATATATTCCTCCAGATTTAGTCTCTTGCTGGGAAGCTAAGCCTTCGAACTCCTCGTACCATAAAGTTTGGATATTGTCGATTCATATTATTATTTGGATTATTTGGAAGGAGAGGAATTCCATTTTGTTCCAGCATCGTAGATCCTCGAGAGCTGCGATGATAGAAGAGTTCTTTTTCCTTTTCAAACTCTGGTCGTCGGAGTTGAAACCCACTGTATTGGTCACTTCTGCTAATCTTAAATTAGAAGAAGCTTATCTTTGTCTTCGTACTCTTCATAGCTTATAATTTGCCTGGGTTTTAATGGTTTAATTATTCTTTTTTTCATTCTCTTTCACCTTTCTTTTGCAGGCTTGAATCATCCTATACAGTGCAGCTGCTAGATCAGTTTTTTTGATTCTCTCGGTGCTCATGTTCCTCGTCTGAGGTGGCTTCTTTGGGTTTTGGTTTTTTTGTCTTGACTGCACTGGCAGCGGTTTTTTACTTTCACTCTCTTTAAACATGTTCTAATGGCCCTCTTGTGGTTCTGATGTTAACTATCATCAGCTTTCTTAGCTATTTATGTAGCTCGCCCTGTTGGGTGTTTTGTTATCAGATGAGCTATTATGCTCTAGGATTTAGGCATCTGGTTTTTGAGAGGGCTATGTCTCGTTACTTGCTCTGAGCCTTACTGCTGGTTATATGTGGCGTTGTTCGTTAATTAATTTTGGTCACTCTATGTATGATGATTACTGCCTGATCTATTATCTGCTTCTTCTGTTTTTTATTTAGCCTTTATTTCTCCTGAGCTGGATTTTGATTCTGAGCTACGGCTAGTTTTTTCTTCTTCTTCAGTTGCTATCCCAGGTTTATTTGTTTCTTGAGTTATGATTTTAGCTCAGGTGCATTTCTATCATTTCGGTCTTTTGCCTTATTGGGTGGTGGATCCTGCTTTTGGATCGCCGTTTCAGCCAAGCGTTCGGTGGCTTGGGTGTCTTATTGCTGCTTATTCACTGCATTGTAGGTGGATGGTGTTCCCATTTCTCCGACGCGCGATCTGCTCAGCTTGCTGGCCTGTATCAGAAGCAGCATCGGAATTCTCCTTTGCGGTTCTCCGTTGTGTTTTTGTTATACTTTTATTGCTGTTATCTTTGTATGTTTATTCCATTTTACGGCTTGTAAAATTGACTTTTATTGCATTAATATTATGAGATTATGATGGCTGGGGTCGTAAGGCCCTATCCGATTCATCAAAAAAAACTTTTTGTATCTTCAATTCAAAGGTACGACATATTCTATTTTATTAAACAAAAAATAAAATCATTTTTTTTATCAAAACAATATATTAAAAAATAAAAAAATCGTCATTAGACAAAATTACAAAAGTCATACTTCAATAACTTCAGTTCAGTTGGTATGAGAATAAATGATTTTTTCATTGGGGAAAAATTCAAAAGAGGCAAAGGTTCAAGCAAGGACTAAGTCGAAAGCCAAGAGGAAGTACGTCTCAAAAGAAAAAAGAGAAGGTTTCAGAATTACCAAGCATACATTCAAACCTATTTCTCGTTTTCATAGACGCCTAACGATATGGTACCCTAATAACGATAGATATGTCAAAAGCTAAAATCTATTCTGATGATGTTTGTTTTTTGCGTGTAGGGGCAACAGATGTGAGTTCTTGTAATTTGTGTAGCGGAAGATGTGGTATTAGCATTGATATGATCCTACGCTGTAGGACCGGCTCGAGAGTAGTAGCAGAGAGGTAGAGGCCGGGTGCTCGACTCGGATCTAGTAGCTCGGCTCGGATCTTTGAGGCTCGGCTCGGTCTTTTCTACCTGCACACTGCCTAGAAACATTGGGAGAAGTCCCGATGACAGGTACTCCGACGATCTAGTCAGTCATTGAGAAAGCAACAGTAGTTAGGGTTCAGGTGGGGAAAAGTTTATTACCTTGGGCAGGGGGGTCTGGTATTTATAGGCAGGGGTAAACGGGCCGGGTCGGACCCGTTTGCTTGTTGGCCTGAGTAGGCAAGCCCGTTGGGCTTCAGTTGACCTGATGATTATATTTGAGGAGATTTGATGGCCCTGATGTGGCCACGTCATCTACACCATATTAGGAGCCCCCCACTCCTTGAGGATTGTGTAAGGCAACCGTGAGGAGTGGTTTGTCTCTGCAGGAAGAGTGGAGCGGTGTGTTTGGCGAATACGATTTGTATTTGTATTTTTTTATTTATATACTAGATTTGCTCGTGGCCACGTGCCTATGACACGTCTTTAGAACGATACAACATATGAAAAGTCTTGTAAACAGTAAATCAATAATTATGTAGCTGAAGTTTGAATAGTATGACAATAATTAGTTGTAAATAAAAGTCCATGTTTCCATTACTATATGGTGAAAAATAATTATAAATTGAGTTATAAAAGTCCATGTTTATATATATACTAGATTGCCCGTGGGCACGTGCCAACGGCACGTCTTCGAAACGATACAAAACACGAAAAGCCCTGTAAACAGTAAAACAACAATTATGTAGCTCAAGTTTGAATAGTATGACAATAATTAGTTGTAAATAAAAATTCATGTTTCCATTAGTATATGTTAAAAAATAATTATAAATGGAATGTAAAATCTAACTTCTTAGAGCTTTAAGTGTGAAAAATGATGAAATTTAACTGTTGAAGAGATATTTGATATTTTCAGTATAACATGTGCAATAAAAAAACATAAAAATTCCAAAAATTTACAAATCTGAAATCTTAAAATCTAAATTTCCAAGTAAATAAAAAAAGAATGGGAGAGAGAGATAAGGAGAGAGAGAAAGAGATATATGAAAAAGTGAAGAGAGAAGAGAAAAGAGAGAGATAGTAATAAAATAATGAGTTTTTTAGTTTGGGGGGGGGGATTTGGTTTTGGGATTTAAAATTTTGGGAGGGAAAATGTGTTGTGTGATGTTGATCTGGGCCTTTGATTTTGAGGGGATTGAATGTGAGCCACTTGATAGTTTTCTTTGTGTTTTATTACACACACACACACACACACACACACACACACACACACACACACACACTAGATTTGCCCGTGGGCACGTGCGACGTCTTCGGAACGATACAGCATATATATGAAAAGCCTTGTAAACAGTAAAACAACAGTTATGTAGCTCAAGTTTGAATAGTATGACAATAATTAGTTGTAAATAAAAGTCTATGTTTCCATTAGTATATGTTGAAAAATAATTATAAACGAGGGTATACAATCCAACTTCTTAGAACTTTGAAGGTGAAAAATGATGAAATTTATTTGCTATTTTCAATGTAACATGAACAATAAAAAAATATAAAAAATCTGAAAATTTACAAACCTGAAATCTAAAAACCTAAATTTCTGAGTAAATAAAGAGAGAATGAGAGAGAGAATGAGAGAAAGAGAGAAAGAAAGAAATAATTAAATAAATAAATGAGTTTTTTTTAGGGAGATTTGAATTTGAGTTTTGGGGTTTGAAATTTTGGGGGGAAATGTATTTTGTGAGGTTAGATATGAGCCTTTAATTTTGGGAGGATTGAAGGAGAGCTACTTGATAGCTTATATATATATATATATATATATATATATATATATATATATATATATAGAGAGAGAGAGAGAGAGAGAGAGAGAGAGAGAGAGAGAGAGAGAGAGAGAGAGAGAGAGAATTAAATAAATAAATGTTTATTTATTTATTTTTTATTTTTTTTGGGGGGGGTTGAATTTGAATTTTAGGGAGAAACTTTTGGGGGAAATGTGTTTTGTGAGATTAGATCTGGGCTTTTGATTTTGGGAGATTGTAGATAGCATTCTTTGTGTTATATATATATATATATATATATATATATATATATATATATATATATAGAAAAAGAGAGAGAGAGAGAGAGAGAGAGAGGCAAGTGGGGTAGGACGAAGAAGATCCCCCGGAGAAAAAGGGGCACCGAGGGTTAAGTACCAAGGGTCGGGGGCCGAGCGTCGAGCATTAAGCCCTGGCTTGTGACAGAGCTCGGAATTAGCTTGGAGATCATGACGGGCATTCGATGGTCGAGCGTCGACGATCGAGCCTCCATGCTCGTGTGCCGAGCGTCGAGCTAGTGCCGAGCGTCGACCCCCTTACTTGTGAGAAAGCTAGGGAGTGGCTCAAGGTCACTGCTGAGCGTCGAGCCCCCTACTTGTGTGAAAGCTAGGGTGTGGCTCAAGGTCACTGCTGAGCGTCGAGCTCCCCTACTTGTGAGAAAGTTAGGGTGTGGCTCAAGAACATTGCCGAGCATCGAGCCCCTCCTGCTTGAGTGAAAGCTAGGGTGTGGCTCGAGGTCACTGCTGAGCATCGAGCCCCTATAGCTTGTGAGGAAGTTAGGGCATTGCTCGAGGTCAATGCCGAGCATCGAGCCCCCCTGCTTGTGAGAAAGCTAGGGTGTGGCTTGAGGTCACTACCGAGCGTCAAGCCCCCCCTCCCCCCCGACTTGTGAGAAAGCTAGGGTGTGGCTCGAGGTCCTTGCCGAGCATCGAGCCGCTATAGCTTGTGAGGAAGCTAGGGCATGGCTCGAAGTCAATGCCGAGCGTCGATCCCCCTGCTTGTGAGAAAAGCTAGGGTGTGGCTTGAGGTCACTGTCGAGCGCCCAACCCCCCCCCCCCCCCCCCCCCCCCCCGGGCTTGTGAGAAAGCTAGAGCGTAGCTCAAGATCAATGTCGAGCGTCGAGCCATCCTGCTTGTGAGAAAGCTATGGTGTGGCTCGAGGTCACTGCCGTGCGTTGAGCCCCCTGGCTTGTGAGAAAGTTAGGGCGTGGCTCGAGGTCACTGCCGAGCGTCGAGCCCTTATAGCTTGTGAGGAAGCTAGGGCATGGCTCGAGGTCAATGTCGAATGTCGAGCCCCCCTGCTTGTGAGAAAGATAGGGTGTGGCTCGAGGTCACTACCGAGCGTCGAGTCCCCTGGCTTGTGAGAAAGCTAGGGCGTGGCTCGAGGTCAATGCCGAGAGTCGAGCCCCTCCTTCCCCCCTCCCCCCCCCGTGCGATTTGTGAGAAAACTAGGGTGTGGCTGGAGGTCACTGCCGAACGTCGACCCCCTATAGCTTGTGAGGAAGCTAGGGCATGGCTCGAGGTCAATGTCGAATGTCGAGCCCCCTGCTTGTGAGAAAGCTAGGGAGTGGCTCAAGGTCACTGCCGAGCATCGAGCCCCTCGGTTTGTGAGAAATCTAGGGCGTGGCTCGAGGTCAATGCCGAGCGTCGAGCCCCCTGCTTGTGAGAAAGCTAGGGTGTGGCTCGAGGTGACTGCTGAGCGTTGAGCCCCCCCTGGCTTGTGAGAAAGCTAGGACATGGCTCGAGGTCACTGCCAAGGCTTGAGCCCCTATAGCTTGTAAGGAAGCTAGGGCATGGCTTGAGGTCAATGCCAAGTGTCGAACCCCCTGCTTGTGAGAAAGCTAGGGTGTGGCTCGAGGTCACTGCCAAGCGTCGAGCCCCCCTGGCTTGTGAGAAGCTAGGTCGTGGCTCGAGGTCACTGCCGAGAGTTGAGCCCCCTCCGGCTTGTGAGAAAGCTAGGGTGTGGCTCGAGGTCATTGTCGAGCGTTGAGCACCCCCTTCTTGTGAGAAAGCTAGGGCATGGCTCGAGGTCACTGCCGAGCATCGAGCTCGTATAGCTTGTGAGGAAGCTAGGGCGTGGCTCAAGGTCAATGCCGAGAATCGAACCCTTATAGCTTGTGTGAAAGCTAGGGCATGGCTCGAGGTCAATACCGAGCATCGAGCCCATAAAACTTGTGAGAAAGCTAGGACATGGCTCGAGGTCACTACTGAGCGTCGAGCCCATATAGCTTGTGTGAAAGCTAGGGCGTTGCATGTGATGCTGACGTCATGGGGGTGGAATTAGAGGCGTCGAAATCTTATCAGCCGTTAGATATTGATGATCAAGATTGAGTTGATCAGGATTCCAACGTATAATTTGAAGCATCAAAATCTCATCAGCCGTTAGATCTTGATGATCAAGATTGAATGGTCAGGATTCCAATGCGAAATTCGAGGCATCGTTAGTCACTCTATAAATCCTCCACCCCCTCTCCATTTCTTCACTTTCCTTTCTCTTTCTAAAAACAGGAGCTTCTCTCTCTACCAACCGACGACGGCTTTTTCGTTGATCTCTCCATTCAAGAAATTCAAGTTAGTACTTTTTTGTTATGTCGCGCTCTCAATCCGGTTCTGAAGCGAGTGCCTCCGGTCAAGATGAGGTGGATCTTCAGACGGACTACACATCCTGGGATCTGGACGACCAGGTTTTGGATGTGGTGCCGCTCCGAAGCCACAAGCCATACGTGGTAGAGTCCAACACTTCTACCGCCGAGGTCAAGGTATTAGGTGAGGAGGTGGAGGAAAGAGTGGTGGATCAGGAAGGTAGTGAGGAAGGGGTCGAGGGAGAGGCGGATGAGGAAGGTAGTGAGGAAGGAGATGCTCTCCCCCCTCTCCTGCCTTTGGCGACACCATCTCCTCCGAAGGCTCCTCGAATTCGGAAGAAGAATAGGAAGTGGCACCTGCCAGACAGTCTGAGGACACCAGACGAGTTTGAGCCAGCACACGGGCTTGATGTCCCATACTAAAAGAACCCACGGTCGATCAGGATGTATCCTGACGATGTCGAGAACTTGGTTCAATTTGGCGTGGAGGTATCTTCACCGAGCCGGACCCAAATACAGATGGACAGGGTTCAGTGTGTCCTGAAGGCCGACTATGTGTTCGTGATAAGGGTTAGCAACTTCATTGGGCGGGAGTACGAGCTGATGATCCCGAGCCCTGGTCTTTGCCCCACCACCGAGTTAGCCCCCGACTTCTGTATATTTCCCAAGGACGCCTTCTTCTCAGGGCTAAGGCTGCCGTTGCACCCGTTCGTAAAGAGGGTGCTGAGGTGGGTGGAGCTCTGTCCGATGCAGTACGGCCCCAACTCGTGGAAGCAGTTAGTCTGCTTCATTCTGAAGTGTGATGAGAAGAAGGTGCCTCTAAAGCTGAAGTATTTTCGTGCCGTCTTAGGGGTGAGCTCACTCGGAGATCAGGAGGGCATATACTACATATCGCCTCGCCCCCACAAGAAAGTGGTGCACGGACATCCGGATTCCATTAAGGGGTGGAAGGCCAAGTACTTCGTGGTCCGAAGTGAGGTACCTTGGAAAATTCCTACAGCTTGGAATTTCTACAAGCCGAACCAGAAACCCCCGAGGCGGAGGGACTTGACTGAGGCGGAGTGGGATGATATTGATAGGATTATTGAGGGGCACAACATCGGTTGGCCGAATGTGACAGATTCGCACTTAGCTCGGACCGGACTGAGCCCAGCCGACCCTTGTATGTTTTCGTTTTATTTTTGTTTAACTTTCTATCTTCGTGTTAACATTCCCTCTTTTTTCTTACAGCGATGGACCAGGCAAAGATCGACGCACGGAAGGCCCTGAAGGATTTAGCCCAAAAGATGAGGGCCAAGAAGGCGGCGCCGAAGGCGGAGTCTGCCCATGGGGGCTCGAAAGGTCCTTCGGAGCAGCCCCATAAAAGGGCGAAGACCCTTTCTGTCAAGGAAGCGCCAGAGTCGGCGCCGAGCTCCAGTAGATGCAAGGTTGCGGAGGTCTTGAAGGCAGGGGCCCCTTCCTTGCGACCTGACGCCCAGGAGATGGTGGTCAAGAGGGGGCTAAGGCCTTTCGCCCCGGACTGATCAGTGAAGGAGGGCGACTCACTGGCGGAGGGCCCGATCTTGGTCGAGGTTATAGATAACCTCGCCACGACGCGCGACCGATCCATCTTGGCGACCGAGACGGTCGAGACGTGCTACATGAAGTGGGCTCAAGCCCACGTAGTGGTAAGTGTTGGTTTGCCTGTTTTTAGTTTTTTTGTATTTGGCATTGTTTTCTGATTTTTGTCTCTCTCCAATTAGGCGTCAATGGCCGGGACACAGCTGAAGAGGTCCTTCAATAAAGAAGTCAAGGCCGAGAAGTGGAACGCTGACAGGTACCTGCATGAAGCGAAGGACCTGAAGCTCGAGCTGACGGCAGCTCAGGGGGCGGTGCAGCCCTTCAAGCTGACCTCAACTCTCAACAGGATCAGCACCTTCGTGCTTTGGCAGAGGTTCGAGGCAAGGTGTTTGCGAAGTACGAGGAGCTGCAGGACGCGGCAGGGGAGGAGCTGATAAATGACGATGCATATGATCGGGCAAAGAACCATTTTCTGCTCCTTTACCCTCAAGCAAAAATCGGCCACCTCCACTACGACTAGAAATCATCCATGCTTTCCACTGACCCCCGGAGCTGAGGGTGACGATGCACCGAGAGACCCGAGCATAGAGAGAGAGGCAGGGGGCGACGACCGACGAAGAGGTACAGATCCCCCTTAAGATGTAGTTTTTTTATATTTTCTTTTTTTTCTTTGTATTTGCCGAGCACGGACTGGCCACCGCTTTTTTGTAACTCTCTTTTTTGGATTAATATAATCATGTGTTTTTGGCCGATCTGTTATGACTTGTCATTTTTGAAAAGCTTGGAGTGAAATCTTGTTTCCTTTCCTTTTTGTTAGATGGACGAGACCGTAGGAGCCAACCTCAGTTCTGCCGAGGTCCGACGACTTTGGAACAGGCTAGAGTCCAAGGAGAGTGTCTTGATTTGCTATCACAAATAGGCCCGCAATCGGGAAGCCAAAGTAAGATATTTCATGAACAAGTCCAAGGAGCTCAGTTTAAAGGAGACGCGCCTGAAGAAGGCTATAGCCGATCAGGACTGGGGAAGTGCCGAGACGAACTGGTCGATGTTTGATGCCTCCACCAGGCGACCGACCTATGAATCCGTTCTCTGTGAGGTCGTGGTGGAGAAGGAGGTGGAGTTTCAGAGGTTGAAGGTCATGCTCGGTACAGGCGGATCCCAGTTCTGCCCTTTTGGGGGAGGTGGCCCCTTTGTCTTGGGATCCTCACCAACCCTGTATTTGGAAATGGTAAGGCCGGCTGATGTGCAAAGCTCCGTTGCTGGGACGTCTACACTGGCGATGCCGGTGGTACCGGACGAGCTCACTGGAGGACGGACCCGCTTGGTGGGGCTCAAGATGGTTCGTGTTAGCCAAAAAAGCTCCACGAGAAACACTTAGGTTGGGGTAAAAAGAACCTTTGTAATAATCTATATTGTATTGTGGCCATTCAAGGCATTATGATGAATGAAATTTGATTTTTTCCGTCCCTTCAACTTGTAAGAAAGCTTAGGACGCTGCCTGCAACGTAAGCCGAATGTCGAGCCCCCGTGCTTTGTAGAAAAAAAGGGTGTGGCTCGAGGTCATTGCCGAGCACCTAGCCCACACAGCTTGAGAAAGCTAGGGCGTTGCTCGAGGTTAATGCCTAATGTCGAGCCCCCATGCTTGTGAGAAAGCTAGGGTGGGGCTCGAGGTCATTGCCGAGCACCTAACCCATACAACTTGAGAAAGCTAGGGCATTGCTCGAGGTCAATGCCGAATGTTTGAGCCCCCATGCTTGTGAGAAAGCTAGGGTTTGGCTCGAGGTCATTGCCGAGCGTCGTACCCATACATCTTGAGAGAGTTAGGGCGTTGCTCGAGGTCAATGCCGAAAATGTCGAGCCCCCTTGCTTGTGAGAAAGTTAGGGTGTGGCGAATGCACAAAAATAAAAATAATAAAGGAAATGCCAAGGTTTACACTTTATTATTTACAACAAAACAAAAAAAAGATGGGCACGTAGTGCTGATTACAGGGGGTCGGTTACATAAGCTAGGTTACAAGAGGAGTCTAGTCCTCCCATTCGAGGAACTTGATGAGGTGTTCTGCGTTCTAGTGCCTCTTCACTATCCTGCCCCCTTGGTATGTGAGTCGGTACGTGCTGGGGCGTACCACTTCGGAGACTTTATATGGGCCCTCCCAATTAGGGGCCAACTTTCTCTTTCTGCTGAGGTCGGATACCACTAGCTTTCTGAGATGAGCGTAACCCATGTTTTCCATTTTTTGTATTTTTGGATGTATTTTTCTTTTGGAGTATTTTATTCAGCTTGTATCTCTTTTGGACCGTGTATTGGATCTTCATTTTCAATATATCCATTCATTTGATTTGTCGTCGTTTTTATTGATCTTCTTGATTCGGCTTGTTTGCCTATTGTTTCATCTCTGTTTGATTCAGCTTGTATTTTTTATCCTCATTGTTTACACTGTTCATACCCTATTTTATTATTCATTTTTGTTCCCATCTCATTCCCTTGGATTTCTTTTTTTAACCCAATAACATTATATACCCTATATCATATTCTGTTGTTTAATGGGTTAATTACTCATTAACTAATAACCCTATAACCCATCTCTATACCCGCAACCCGTTATCACCCCAAACCCAAACCCGTCAGCAAACCCTAACCCTAAAACCTAACTACCCTATATATACACACCCTCTGTATATTTCTAAACCCATCCATCAGCTGCTCTCTCTCTCTCTCTCTCTCTCTCTGTCCCTCTTCCGAGTTCACCTTGCTCCTGACTCCCCTTCGGCGTGCCCCAGCGTCGTGTCGCCCTCCTGCTCGACTGCAGGAACCCCAAAGCCCCACCTCGGTAGCCCCACCTCGTCTTGCTCCTCCTGAGCGCCAGCCCCTGTAGAAACCCCGATGCTACACTCTTCTCGTCGACAGCAGCGTCGACACCGCAGCCACCACAGCCCGGCGACCCCCCCTGTCGCGAGCTCCCCAGTGCTGCCAGCGACCTCCCGACGCTTCCATCCTCCCGGTGACACACCACAGATGACAACCACACAGCCAGAGCTCTCAGCTTGTGTCCCCTTCCGTCGTCGTGCTCCGCCGCTGCCCGCCATCTCTCTCTCGACGCAGTGCACCCACAGTCGTTGCTTGGCCTTGTGTTTGTTGTGTTCGAGGTTCATGATTCGTTCATGAGTTCGTTACCCCAGAATCCATTCCCGTTATTCTCATTCTTGCATCGTTCCCATCGTCGACTATAAGGCAAGTAACTTGTATTTTATTCTTTGTGTAATACAAGTACTAAATATCGGCTGTAGTGTAGTTATATTCTAAAGACAATTTTTGTGCAAAACCCCAGTTATATCTTATCTCTATTGTGTTGAACCGCCCGTAGTTGTCTCATTACACACATGACATGAAATAACCTAGGGATAACCACTTCTTGTTGTATACATGCATGTTGTTCGTGATTCATGACTTGTTGTATGATCTTGTATGCATGATGTGTTCGTTGTAGTATAACTCGTAGTAGACTTGTAAAACACCCTATACCATGTTGCTTGGACATCTAGTATACCCTATTTCATGTTTGATTATGATTTGGATGTGTTCCATAAGATCTGGTTGATTTTATGCTTGAAGAATATTTCAGTTTTTGTTGTTACCCCGTTTTTGTTCAGTAATTTAGACCCTATTAAGGCCAGTATATGAAAACTATTTGTGAATATGAATTATATAGAATTCTGTATACTTTCCAGATTTTCTAACAGATCTCAGTTTCGAGTTATGAATTGCAAGTTATGACTGTTTTACTACAGATGTGTTTAAAATTCCAAATTCTGTTTTATATGAATTCTATATGGTTAATTATTTTTCTACTGATATTAAAGATAATATTTAGATCCAATATTTTGCTGAGTATAACTATACCTGAGTGAGATTAACCCCTAATTTTTATGGATTTAATTGATAACTTTTATAAACCATTTGTGCTTGTGAACGATTACTATACATGCAGAATTTTCATACTGTTCAGTAAAGATACATAATTTCAACTTGATTCTATTTGCTGTTTATAAAAACTTTGTGAATATAAATTGTAAACTACTGTATCTATTTTATCACCCTTTTGACGGATCTGGATTTTGATTTATATTTTGTAATCTATTGCTGTTTTAGTACTGCTGTGTTTATGATTCCAGATTTACAAAACTACTGTATCTTGCTGCTTTTTGGTTTTACTTGACTATTCTATTTATATTGGAAAATTATGAAACTTTATTTTCTGTTAAGAAACATACTAGGGAATACCCCAGATTTTTCTAGGATTTAATCAATGAGTTTTTATGTTGTTTTCCTGTTTATGAATACAAACTTCTGATTTTTGGCTGATCACGTTTTCTGGATACCATTCGGTTTTGAGCCCTGTTTTTGTGAAATACCATATGACTTATATATATTTGCTGGATTCGGTCGAGAGTATATTTTCCAGATTTTCTGACGGATCCAGGTTTGCATGTTTGTAGCAACAGGAATTCCAGATTTAGTGCAGTACTATTTTGTTGTCCTGAACTAGAATTTTCGTTGTCCTATCCTTTTATGAGTTGTCTTTCACCTGTACATATTTATCTTTCAACCTAAACTTGTTACTTGTTCATGCCATGTTATTCTTGCTCTGTTTTATGCACCTATATGCCTGTTTAATAATAATAACAAATAATCAAGTCGGGGTTAAGGGAAAGACCTTAGTAGTGGACAATATAGATATGTGTACTCAGAATGGGGCCTGTGTCCCCATTACCTGTTGCTATGTTTCATGATTACATGATTCATGCCTGTTATTATTATATGTTGCCATGATTCGGATGATTCATGCCTGTTATTACCATATGTTGCCATATCTCATGATTACATGATTCATGCCTGTTATTACTATCTGTTGCCATGTCTCATGACTACATGATTCATGCTTGTTCCTACTGCCGCAATTTCATGACTACGTGATAGTGCCTGTTACCTATTTACATGATGCCTGAGTACACGGCCTTATTGAAAACCACCACTAGATCTAAACATAACTTGCATGTAAGTAGCAACCATGTGGTAAAAACCTGGGACGCATGAAGTGCTACCTAGATAGTAATAATACAAGACTTGATATAATATGATACCTGTTACAAGATTACCTGTTACATGTTTACCTGTTACATGATACTTGTACATGCTATTTGACACCTATTACCTGTTTGACTGCTTGCATAATACTTGACACCTAATACATGTTATCTGTACCCTGTTAGCATACTATGTTACTTGATCTCATTTCACGATTCATGGTAGTTGCTCTATTTTGTTATCATGTCTATTCCATGCTATGCTTGTTTCTCCTGTTACTTTATATTTGTTTAATCTTTTCCTGTACTTGTGCCTGCACTACAAGCGGCCCGTAACTTGCATTGAAGGGCATTTTGTTTCTCTTTTCTTTTCTTGCAATTTATTAAATTGTAGATTTTGGAGATCAGCTGCCAGATGGAGTAGGTGATCTGAGATTTTAGATGCTGGAGTTCTTGCTATTATTATTATTATTTTCTATTGCTTATTTGAATAATTGTATCTGTTACTTGGATTATTTGTATTGGGCAATGTGACCGGGAATTATTGACTTGTTCATATCTGATTTATTTGAGATTATTAAATTTTGTTTCAAGTAAATTTCTGTTGGTATTGATTAAGATATGCATGCGTGGTTGACTTCTCTTGCTTCCTACTCTTATATGCCTGCGAAATATTGTAAAGATCCTAACATCTTATGGATGATGAAAATCATTTGCCGGACTTAGTCAAGTATCCATATTCCGTATCTCCTTTTTGGAAAGCGGGGCGTGACAGTGAGGTCACATAGCTTGATGGCGGTGGAGCGGACCTTCTTGTTATAAAACCTCTCGATCCGTTGTTGGTATATGCTTCTTCTGACGGCGGATATTTCTTTAACCTCGTTGATTAGATCCAAGTTGGCTCTGATGTCCGTTGAGTTGTTCTCCTCGTCGAAGGCCATGATCCTGGGCGAAGGGAGCCCGATCTCCAAAGGGATAACCGCCTCTGTGTCGTAGGTTAGGTTGAATGGTGACTCACCCGTGGAGGTTATCTTCGTCGTCCAATGCGCCCAGAGTACGCTCGGTAACTCGTTGACCCACAGCCCCTTGGATGAATTATCCAACCGCTTCTTGAGGCCGTCAAAGGATTTGATGGTTTGCATTTTTGGTCTAGCCATTTGACTGAGGATGGCATATTGATGAGAAGCACTGCTGGACACCGATGTCTTCGCAGAACTTCTGAAAGTTCATGCCTGCAAATTGGGTTCCGTTGTCTGTGATGAGTACCTGCGGGATCCCGAACCGACAAATGATGTGCTTCCAGAAAAATTACTGGGTTTGGTATTCTGATCGTAGCCAAGAGCTCTGCCTCGATCCATTTGGTGAAGTAGTCGATGACCACCACTAAGAACTTCCTTTGGTTCATCACTTTTGAAAAAGGGCCGACCAAGTCCATTCCCCACATAGCAAATGGGGTCAGACTGGCCAGGGAGTGGAGGTTGGCGTGCAGAAGCCTTTTCACCGAGGAAAATCTTTGGCAAGGGCCGCACCTTTTAACGAGGTCTTGGGCGTCTTGTAACATGGTCGGCCAGTAGTACCTGTGGTTTAGGGCTTTTCTGGCGAGCGACCTGCTCCCTATGTGATACCCCCGGATTCCTTCATGCAGTTCATTCAGAGCGTACTTGGCCTCATCGTGGGCCAGGCAGCGAAGGTAGGGTCTGCCGTCCGTTGTTTTGTACGAGCACTTGAAGAGTGTCTCGTTGATTATGATGAACCTTTCTAAACGGACCCTGGTCCTTCTTGCCTCGGCCCGATCTTGAGGAAGCTCGCCCTCTGTAATGCCCCGATTTTCATTTATGAAAATTATTTATTTATTTTGTACGTAGTGTGTACGTGCAATTTTTTGAAATCTTATAATTATTTTTATTATGGATGATGTGTGTTCTTTAATTATTTTTATAAAGGCCCATTTTTCTTCAAATAGACATAAGCCTTTTTTTTTAGCCCAAATCTAATTTATTTACTTTCTTTTATAAAACTATTATTTTGGCCCATAAACTAAAGCCCATGAGTTATTTTTATTACAACTTGTAATGTAGAACACATTTTAAAGATTATTTTTATGAAAAATATAATGTACAATTTTTGTTAAATGGAGACAAATGCATGCACGTGCATTGCACATACACGTGCAAAGCACCTCATGTGAGGTCGGTTTTGACATGGAGGGAAATGAAAATTTTGAGTGGAGTCATGGGTGGTGGTTGCTTGATCATGGTTGGTTATTGTAACTCCTCCTTGAATCCTAGCCTTCTGTTTCTAACTCCTAGTTTAATCCTAGCCTTCCATTTACCCAAATTTTTAGTATAAATACCCCCCCTAGTCTAGTTATTTTGTACTAATTAATTCTCCAAGACCTATAGTATAAAATACATTATTAGTAGTTTAGTAAGTGAGTTAAAAGATTGAGAGTTGTGTGTGGGGAGTTTGTGCTTGCATCAAAAAGGAAGGCCGACATCAAGGGAGGCTCGGGTTGGCATCTTTGGAGGCTTGTGTGCGCATCGACGAGGAGGAGGACCACTCTCTTGGCAAGGACTTGTGTTAGGAGGTGTTGCAAATTGTATTTCTCTTCAAATAAGGTGGGTTATTTTCCACATTTCTAATTAGGAAGCATGCTAGAATTAAATTGAAATGATGATGCATGAAAAAGATTAATAAGAGTACATTTTAATCACCAAAATGGCTTATTAATTGATTGGAATGTTAATAAATAGCTTGTATGTGTTTCCATCGTTTAATTTAAGTTGTGTGTAGATTAATTATAGCCATGGATTGTTTGAAGAAAAATTCATTATTAGCATCAATAACTATATGCAAAACTTAGTAGATGAAAATGTTGCCTTATATGCTTAAAGGGACTTTTGTGATAATGTTGTAATAGATGACGTAAAAAAAATATAATTTGTGTGTTTATGAAATGAATAAAAACAGAGAATTGATATAGAGATTATTGAAATCAAAATTTGATAAGAAATGTCGAAAAAGAAATGTGATAGTAGTAGCATATAATTTGGGCTAATTATAAAAAAATATGTGTTTAATTATTGAAGAAAAATTATTTTTATTTACTGGAGTGTAAGTTATTGTGGGATTAAATAATCTGGAAATTTACAGCAAGATTAGTAAGAGCAAGATCAAATGAGAGCTTTTTGAACATCGAAATGTTCTATTAACAGAAAGAATTGATTTAAGTAGACTTCGAATTGTATCTGAGACAACCTGAGCTTATAGCTCAAGTGGTCGGGATGCTCTTAATCGCTACAGTGCGTGGGGTTCCCCACAGATCGATGGTTCGATTCCCGTTAGCACCATATATTTGTTTTGTACATTTAAAAATAAATTAACTGCAGCGCGAGAGCATGTATAGCCCTCAGCCCTCTTTTATACTGCTTGGCGCGATCGGCCTAGTGGTCTGTGCCTGCAGCTTGTTTCCCTGTGGTTGTTGGTTCGAAACCCGGTCTCGGCCTGGGTTTAATTTATGGAAAAAAATATTTTTGGGGAGATTTTTTGTGATTAAAAATTATGGAAAAAATATGATTATTATCCTAAAAATATGTGGGGACTTATGAAAAATAATTTGGTAGTTATCAAAATAAAATAGAGTATATTTTTGAGAACAAATGTATAAATAGAACTATGGTTCTACACTTGTATTTTGTGGAGGTTATAATTCGCAAAAGAATTTGAAATAAAGTGTTAGAAAAGAAATATGAATAAGAAGGAAATCATATGAAGTGAAGTGGTATGAATTATTCTTATTGAAGAATAGTGTGACAATTATGAATTGTGAATATTCTTTTGACCATATAATTAGTGATGTGATTTTAATGTGGAAATGATATTTGATGAAATACATGATGAATAATTGAATTCCATGTATGGTTATGGACTCATGAATAATTTAGAAATCATGTGATTGAAAAAGAGAAATATTATTGAGTATGACCACTCAAATATGTGAATTTATGAATTGAAATTGAAAATTAAAGTGTAGCCAAAACTCACACTGGCAAGTGAAAGTGATGAATTATGATTATTGATATTGAAAAGACCAGTTTGGGTCATTGTGAAATGAAAGAAATAAGACAGGTAGTAGTGAGAGGGCTAACTCTAAGAGATTGATTTTGTTCATGATTTCATTAGAATTAAGGATTAGTTACATAGTGAAGATGTGATGAAAGTAAGAGAAAAACAATGAGTATGAGGGCTATTGGATTGGCGGCGAGAGAGTATCCCAGGATGTCCCATGATGAGTCATGATAGAGCATGGAAACTGCTCCAGAGTACCGTCCCGGTGGCGACGCTCGTGGGGTATTGGCACTGCGGGTGGTGTCATGTCTATGGTAGGAGCTGAATTACCACAGGATGCCTGCATGATGAGTCATGTGTCAGTGCGTTGGGATTCCCTCCAGGGCGCCTAGACATGAGTTCGTATATCAGAAAACATCTAGGATACTTACCGTAATTACAATAGTAGATTAAGACATGACGAGGGATTGAACCCTACAAGATGAAGAACGGCTAAGGGCTTGCCCTCGGACCTATATAGTATGGGATGCATAGGTACCGAACAAGTGTGCATTAGTGTCATATAATATAAATAACTGCATTAAGGACTAAGTGCACAATCACAACACGACATCAATAGGGTATTCCCTTTAGTTTGATATGTGACAAGTTTGTGTTTGTTAAATATGAAAAATCAGTTATACTATTTCCGGCATAGAGAGGATGACCGTGTATAATGTTCGTCGGTTGAATAAACTGACGTACCCACAATTTTGTATGCAGGGTAAATGACATGATAAAGATTAAAGAGGAACAGATGCTTAAAGATTATTCAATGTTGTTGTACTTTATTTAAATGTTGTAAATTTGCTTCCGCTGTACAATGTAAAGTGTAAAGTTTTCATGTAAACTCTGATGTAAAGTGAAAAGTTTTAAATTCCTTGTAAAATTGTACGAAAGAAGTGTAAAGATCCTGTGGAATCTCGAATTCAGTGTATTTTGGAATTCGGGGTGTTACACCCTCCCCAGGAACTTCCGGATGGGAGTCGTCCAGTTGTCTGGTTGAGGTTCGGTGGCAAGGCAGAAGGCTTCGAGGAGGTCGATGCTGGGCTTGAGGAGATCTTCGATTAGGATGGTGTGGTCATGTAATACCCTGATTTTTCAAATATATGAAAAATTATTTACTTTTACACGTGGTGTGCACGTGTAATATTGTTGGCTATTATTTTTTTAACATGATGAGTAAGAGCATTGTTTTTATAAAGTATTTTTTTTCTAAAGCCCAAATGTTAATTTACTTATTTACTTCTAAAATAATTATCTTGGCCCAATTAATTTAAGCCCATGAATTTAATCTTTTCTTATTTTCTACAACTTGTATGTGTAACATTTCTTTTAAAAAGACCTATTTTTTTTTTATGTACAAGTTCTTGTAGGGTGATTTGTGCATACACGTGCATGTGCATACACGTGTAGAACACACCCTTTTGTTGGCCGGATTGGGTAGAGAAGTGGGTGAGAGTTGTGGGTGGTTATTTAGGGTGTGGGTGGTTTTTACAACTCCCCAGTGCATCCTAGCCTTTGATCCATTAACCATCTACTGAATCCTAGCCCTCCATCTCACTCCTTTTGGTGTATAAATACCCCTCTCATCCATTGTTCTTTTACACTAAGATTATTTTATAAGAGAATTATTGTGAGAGAGGTGTGTGTGTTGTTTGTGGAGACCGGGCATCATCATCTGGAGATCTTCGGCAAGGAGCAAGGAGCAAGGAACAAGGAAGGTGCGTCGCATTAAGGAGTTTTTCTGAACTTCGATTACTTCGTCAATAAGGTGGGTGTTTCTCATGACTTCTAAAGTATGCTATTAATTGTGATGATTGTTACTATGCTCGTGAGAATCAAATTCAGACGTACTAGAATTGCTTGAATATATTTATGATGATAATTGTGGAGGACTATTAGTGAAATAATGGCACTGCAAACAATGACGAATTGGGTCGGTACAGTCGACTGTCGTTTGGATAAGTCGACTGGTACGAGACATCTATTACATGTTTGGTTAGAAGTTTCATGACATATATGTGTATAATTAAAATGAAATAGTAAGGCTAAACTCATATCCTTCATGATATACATGACTGAGAAGCCATGAGCATGTGGAAAAAGAACTAGTGATAATTGATAAAAAAACTGAAATGACTAGTGCAGTCGACTGAGGTTAAGGACAGTCGACCGATGTATTGATTTAACTATGAATAGCCCAGTAATTCCATGAAATGAGATATATTTCCCTTGTGTTGTCCTAGCGTAATAAATTGAGATTAATATTTCATCTCTGCAAGAAAGTTATGAACAAGTGTAAATGCATGTTTAAAACACTTCCTTGAAGAAAAGACAATATTAGTGACTTGAAATTCCATGTTGCGATGTTACTGAACAGTAAGAAATTACATGTTTATGCAGCATGAATATAAATATGTATATTGTAATTTAACACAATGATGCATGTGCATGTAAGAACTGTCGGAAAGATAATCCCTTAAATTGAAATGTGAACCTGTCCAGTCGACCTAATGCGAGTAGCAAGTCGACTGAGCTGAACATGGATATGTACTGTTAAGACCGGGACAGATGACTGATTTGTTGACAGTCGACTGTCACGTGAATGACATTTTGAGCATAGAAAGTTGCGGGACAGCCGACTGGCCATGTGCAGCAGTCGACTCTCCCGAGTGTTTATGAAGAACTTGTATTGACTGTACAAGTCGACTGGTCTTTTTCCAAGTCGACTGTACAGATTAGATTTTGATATGTCAGAGATTTCATTTTGATTACTGCTAAGAGTTGTGAACTTTATGATTGATGTTGATAAACTCTTTCTATTGCTGTATGAATTTATATGAAATGAATCATAGTTTGAATTGAGAAATTTACATGAAATGAGTCATACTTGGAATGAAGAATTACATGAATATGAAAATTAAGAACATGATATGCTGAGGCAATGAAAATGAATTCATGAATTGGAAACGCTCAAATTGGAAGTTGTGAATTGGAAATTGAACAAAAGAGTAGCTAAGTCTCCCCCGGCAGTGGAAATGAAATGAAATTGAAAAGAAGACCAAGGTTGGTCATGTGAACATGAAATGAATAAGTCCGGTTTAGTGAAGAGGCTAACTCTAGAGCTTTGATTTTTATTCATGATTCTAATGATTAGTACATAGTGGAGATGTGATGAAAGTGAGAGAAAACATAAGTATGAGAACTAGAGTTTACGGTGCGGGTGTGTGAGCCACAGAATGCATGCTTGATGAGTCAAGACATGGCGTGGACACAACTCAGTAATGATCGGACTTTAGCCATGCTTGTGGGATGTTTGGTGACTGCAAGAGGATCATGTTCAGGGAGGAGGCTGAATTGCCACAGAATGCATGCTTGATGAGTCAAGACATGGCGTGGGGTTCCCCTCCAGGGTCCAGTGCACGTGCTTGTACTCATAGATCATCTAGGATACTCACCGTAATTACAGTAGTAGATTGAGTCATGGCGAGGGATTGAACCCTACAAAAATGAAGAATGATTAAGAGGCTTGCCCTCGGACCTATGTAGTATGGGATGCATAGAATCCGAACAAGTGCGCATTAGTGTCATATAAATCAAGTAATTGCATTAAAGATTAAGTGCACAATCACAACACGACATCATTAAGATTTCCCTCTTTTCTTTTATTTTGAATGTGAACAAGTTTGTGATCTGTTAAGAAATGAGAATCGTTATACTGTTTCTGGCATAGAGAGGATGGCCATGTATAATTATCGTCGGTTGAATAAACTGACGTACCCACAGTTTCTATGCAGGATAAATGACATGTTAAAGGTTAAAGAAGAATGGATGCATAAAGATTTCACCATGTTATTGTATATTTATTCAAATGTTGTATATTTTTACTTCCGCTGTGCAAATGTAAATGTAATATATGATGTAACTCTGATGTAAAGTGAAAAGTTTTAATTCCTTGTAAAATTGTACTGAAGAAAGTGAAAAGATCCTGTAGAACATCTCGAATTCAGTGTATTTGGGATTCGGGGCATTACAGGTCAAGGCCTTCGAAGGATGATGAGGCGAGTTTTGACAAGGAATCAGTCTGGGCATTTTCCTCCCTAGTAATCTGTTCAACCAAGGAGAAATTGAAGGATGTCAAGAGCTGCTGGACTTCCGCCAAGTATCGGACCATCCGAGCGTCACGAGCCTCATACTCCCTGGTGATCTGGTTGACCACGAGCTGGGAGTCGCTAAAGACCCTAATTTGCTTGGCCCCAACCTTGTGGGCTAGGGTGAGCCCTGCGTTCATAGCCTCATATTCTGCTTTATTGTTAGAGACTGGAAAGTTCAGGCGAAGAGAATACTAGAGAATGAAGTTGATGGGACCGCTGAGGATGACGCCCGCGCCGCTTCCCACCTCGCAAGACGAGTCGTCGACATAAACTTCCCAAACTGGATCTGCCTCTTGAATGTCAGACGGCTCGGAGATAGTGCACTTCGTGATGAATTCGGCGAGGGCCTATCCATTAATGACTGTCCTAGGCTGGTAGTTGATGTCGTACTGGCTCAGCTCGATCAACCACTTGACTAAGCATCCGGAATTCTCAGGCTTGTGGAGGATGGCCTTGAGAGGCTGGTCCGTAAGGATCTGGATGGAGTGGGCCTAGAAATAAGGACGGAGCTTTTGCGCGGCCATGACCAGGGCATAGGAAACCTTCTCCATCTTTGCGTATCGGGTCTCAGCCGAGAGCAGGAATTTTCTCACATAGTAGAGAGACTTTTGGATTTCGTCGTCTTCCCGGATGAGCACGACATTGAGTGCATTTTCCGAGGCTGAGAGGCATAGCAAGAGGGGTTCGCCCGGTTCGCGTTTGCTTAGAAGTGGGGGGTTGGCGAGGTATAACTTTAACTGGTCGAACGCCTGTTTCTGGGGTCGCTCCATTCGAAGCCTTTCACTCCCTGCAGAGCCTTGAAGAAGGGGAGGGACTTCCGAAGGCACACTTGGTGGGATTGAGCCTCATGTTGTGGGACCAAAGGATGCCAAAGGCTTCCTCGAGGTCGGCGACATGGTCCTGCCCTCGTCGGCTTTTGACGAGCATGCCGTCGACGCATACCTCCATGTTACGACCGATCTGATCTTTGAAAACTCGGTTGACAAGTCTCTCGTAAGTGGCTCTGACGTTCTTAAGCCCGAAGGGCATGACCCGGTAACAGTAAAGACCCTGGTCGGTAATGAAGGACATTTTGGCGATGTCCAGAGGGAACATCCAGATTTGATTATAGCCTGAAAAGGCATCCATGAAGGTCAGTAGCTCATGACCTGACATTGCGTTGATCAGAGTGTCGATGCTCGGGAGGGGGAAAGGATCTTTGAAGGACGTTTTGGCAATGTTCGGAAGGAACATCCAGATTTGATTATAGCCTGAAAAGGCGTTCATGAAGGTCAGTAGCTCATGACCTGACATGGCATCGATCAGAGCGTCGATGCTTGGGAGGGGAAAAAGATCTTTGGGGCATGTCCTGTTCAGGTAAGTGAAGTCTATGCAGATCCTTTAGCTATCGCTGGCCTTCTTTACCATTATGACATTAGCTAGCCATTCGGGATAGCTGACCTCTTGAATGAACCGGGCAGACAATAGTTTGTCCACCTCCACTTTTACTGCTTTTTGCCTCTCCGGGGCGAACTTGCATCGCTTCTGATGGACCGGCTTGGAGCCCGGGGTGACGCTTAGCCTGTGCATGAGCAGGTCTTCGGAAATCCCAAGCATGTTGGACGGGGTCCAAGCGAAGATGTCGATATTGTGGTGGACACAATCAATTAGGTCTGGCCTCAGATCGGGGGAAAGGGAGCGGCTCACACGGAACCACCTAGACTTGTCTTCTACCTTGAATGAGACCTCTTCCAATTCGTCTGCGGGTTCCGATTCGGGCTGGCTTCTTTCAGGTGGGAGCTCGACTGCGTCAAGAGGAAACACCCCGCCTCTTACCGCGGTCATGTAGCACGAACGTGCAGACTCCTGATTTCCTCGGACAACACCAATCCCGAGGTCAGTGGAGAACTTCAACTTCAAGTGGTAGGCCGAGGGGACGACCGAAACGAGCAGAGCCCGGGTCGGCCGAGAATCGCATTGTATGCTGCCTTGACGTTGACCATCATGAAGTCCATTGACTCGGTCCGTAAGATGGGGGTCGTACCGGCTGTTACATCCAGTGTCACGATCCCTTCGATTTGTACGGGATGCCTGAGAACCCGTGAAGGGTGTACCCGGCCGACTTTATCTTATCTCGGGGGAGCTTGAGGTTCTCAAATGCTTCCAAGAAGAGGATGCTAACTGAGCTTCCATTGTCCACGAGAATTCTGCGGACTTCGATGTTTTCCATGGCGAGGCTGATGACGAGGGCATCGCAGTGCGGGAGCCGGACTCCCTCCAGGTCTTCTCCGGAGAAGGAAACTGGCAGCTGCTGGATCTGGGGGGAGGGATGGTCTCGAACAGAGTTAACCTCTCGGACGAAGGCCTTACGGGAAGTATTGGATTCTCTTCCCATGGGTCCACCATGGATGCAGTGTAGGATGGCCTGCCCTCCGGTCTCCTCAGGCTCGGGGTCTCGCTCGGGTCGTCGGTTGATCGTTCGAGAGGGAGGCGAGGGCCTCGAATTCCTCGGATCCCTTCGATCTCTTGGGTTATCCCCGGTGAACTCCCTCAAGTACCATCGTTGGATGAGGGCCTCGATCTCATCTTTGAGGGCCCGACAGTTATCCGTCTAATGCCCATTGTCTCGGTGGAAGCGGCAGTAGAATCTCTTATCTCGCTTCTTGTTGTTGCTTGGTCAGGGAGGGAGACGGACGATCCCTTTATCCTCGATCTCCATCAGGATTGCCGACACGTTCTGGGTCAGCGGTGTATACCTTTCAAAACGGATGATCGGAGGAATTCTTTTCAGGCTGGCCGCCTCTTTCATGACTTTCTTGACATGCTCAGAATCGTCTGCATTGTGCTTCCCCTTGACTGTGTCTTTTTTGGTGCCCTCTGGGTGTAGGGCCTCTTCTGCCCGATTGTACTTCTCGACCCTGTTGAGTAGGTCGGGGAAGTCGATGTGTGGTTTTTTGGCTAAGGAAGCCTTAAGCTGACCGTGACGAACGTTGTGTCGGAAAGCAGTAGAAACGACGCTCGCGTCGAGAGAGAAAATAGTCCTCGCCTCGGCGGTGAACCTCCGAACGAACTCGCGGAGTGATTCCCCTTCCTTCTGTCCGAGGTCTAGAAGGGACGCGCTTGTCTTCTTGACCTTCCTGCTGGTCACGAATTGGGCCAGGAAGTTTGCTTCTAACTGGTCGAGCGAGAAGATCAAGCCGGGGGTGAGCTTCGAGAACCATTTCCGAGCCGGACCTCGTAGGGTGGCAGGAAAAGCACGACATAAGAGGGGATCCAAAGCGCTGTGAATCATCATGAGGGTTTTTAACCCTTCCATGTGATCAACGGGATCACCATCGTCGTTGTATGTCTCGAATTGGGGAGGCCTGAAATTTCTGGGGATCTCGGCTTCCAAGATTTGAGTGGAGAATGGGGGTCAGGTCGGCCCATAACCATGGCCTGGCATCGGCCCACCCTCACCGAGATGGGCGAGGCGGTTCTCCATCTCCTGAAAGCATCGAAGGACGGTGTCTTCCCGTTCTGTGGGGGTGGGTCGATCCGTGAGATTCGCCGCCTCTGGCTTCTGAACGAGGGTAGGAGTTGTCACGCGCCTCGGTTCCAGGGCAGCCTCGGATTGCTTGGAGGACATCGTTCCGAATGTTTTGGAACTCGGCCCTTGGGACTGGGGCTTACTCCACCGGGTCACGCGGGCGTGGAGGTCCCCGGGGCATGTGGCTATGTCCTGGTTCCCGTTCTAGGGACGGCTGCCTGCAATGGTTTGGCCCCTCTCCTGGTTCTACTGGCCTGCCGATTCAGGATGACGCGCCGTAAATCAATTGTGACCGAATGAGAAGCGCCCGTCCTGGGTCTGGCCTCGCCATCGACCCACAGTTGGTTAGAGCCTTGGGCGTCAGCACGGTTGTGAAGGGGAGGAGGGTCTGGACAGCGTCCTGAGGTGACGACCCTTCTGGATTTAGGAGCCATGTAAGAGCTTGAATTTGAGATGACAGCCCTGTCTGGGATCAGATGGCTTAAGTACCGGAAGTTCCCACTAACGGCGCCAACCTGATGTTGTTTGTTTTTGGGGTGTGGGGGCAACATGTGCGAGTTCTTGTAATTTGTGTAGTGGAAGATGTGGTACTTGCGTTGATCCGATCCTAAGCTGTAGGACTGGCTCGGGAGTAGCAGCAGAGAGGTAGAGGCCAGGTGCTCGGTTCGGATCTAGTAGCTCGGCTCGAATCTAGTAGATCGGCTCGGATCTTTGAGGCTCGGCTCGGTCTTTTGTACCTGCACACTGCCTAGAAATATCGGGAGAAGTTCCGATGACAGACCCTCCGACGATCTAGTTAGTCACTGAGAAAGCAACAGTAGCTAGGGTTCAGGTGGGAAAAAATTTATTACCTTGGACAAGGAGGGGGGGTCTTGTATTTATAGGCAGGGGTAAACTGGTCTGGGACCCTAACGGGCCGGGTCGGACCCATTTTCCTGTGGGCCTGAGTAGGCAGAGCCCGTTGGACTTCAGTTGACCTGATGATCATGGAGGAGCGGAATTTGAGGGGATCTGATGGTCCTGATGGGGCCACGTCATCTAAACCATATCATATTCCCACCCCAACAAGCAACTCTTTGCTTAGATACGCTCTTTCCTTATCGCGGATCGTAGAGGGATTTGACCATGAATCAACTGATTTCTTTAGAACTAAATTACCAATTCTGCTACTTCCTTTTCTGCCTTTCCGAGTTCGTGTAACAGTGCTTCTTTCTGTCAATTTTCAAGTTCAACCAATTCAAAAAATAAATAAATATTGCATTTCCGTTTGTAACTCAAGCAATCCAAATTTTCACAACCTCTCTATTAGACAATTCCATTCAAATACATAACCAATTCACCATTGTTTACATCAATCTCTATTGAAGCCGAACAAAAATAAATAAATATTGCATTTCCGTTTGTAACTCAAGCCATCCAATTTTTCACAACCTCTCTATTAGACAATTCCATTCAAATACACAACCAATTCACCATTGTTTACATCAATCTCTATTGAAGCCGAACATTTATTCTCATTTTTTGTTGTACAATCAGTATGTGTTGCCTTACCTATTTGAAATATTATAATGGGAGAAGGTCTTAGTATCATTTCTAAATCTATCAACGCGTGTATTGCACGTGCATAACTAATATGAAAGAGATCTCAGGTTCGGATCCATTACGTTAGATTTTTAATTTTAATTTTTTAATATATTACATGTGCATCACACGTGTAAATTATTATCCATCCATCCATCCATCTATCTATCTATCTATAATATAATATATAATAACTATTATAATGGAAAAGTTGGAGACTTGGAGTTGTAAATGTACCTACTTACGTGCAACAAACGTGCAACTCTAACTCTCCCATTATAGTCTTCACAATTACTTTAAAAAATATATGATCCTATTTATTAAGATATGCATCACACGTGTAAATCAGAGTTTTTATATTAAATTTTTAAAATAAATTAATATGTGCATTGCACGTGTAAATTACTAGTTTGAATAATTATATATTTTGGCACGTGCAATGCATGCACAAATCTATTATCTGTTATCTATTATAATGAAGTAAAAATATGTTTCACCAAAAGGGGAATATAAATTTTATAAAGGAAAGAGCAAATAATAACTGAAGTTCTCATGCCACACATCTCCTATAAAGAGCAAATAATTGAAAGAAAAATGTTAGAGAAATGTCATCATTTTTATGAATAAGCAAAAAGAAAAAGAAACAAATCCTCTAAAATAAAAAGTGGATAAAAGGCAAAATATCTAGAAGGAAAAAGGAAAAGAAAAATATCTGTAGAGGAACACAATTTTAGCTGCGAAACAAAATATAAATCCTAGTGTTTTTCAATATAAGATATTACTTTTCCATGTAAACCATTATCTCTTATCTCTAATCTCTAATCTCTAATCTCTAATCTCTAAATTATAATGGGAGAGCTGAGGTTGTCATTTGTAGACAATCTTAATTTGTAGACATTCAACTATCTAATCTTAATCATTTATTTTTGAGTGAGAGTTATATTAACCATGCATTTATTCAACTGTTGTTAGTTACCATAATATCCTCAAAGTTTAAATTTATTTACGATATAATTATTTACAAGATCGCCACTCATATAAAATAAAAGTTGGTGCAACTGTGAATAATTTGTAAAGAGTATGTAACGAATAAAGAGATGTATCAGGTTCGAGACTGGATTACGTCTTAGTATTTAATTTAAAAAATATATTTATTAGGACGTGCAAAATACGAGCAAATTACTTGTTACTTTAATGTATCTGATTTAGTAGATAGTTTGAGCGTGACGTTGATTAATTTTGACAATCTTATATCAACTATTTTAATATTGATATTATAATCATTCCTTCAAAATTATTTTTCAACACTTAAATTTCACGTGTGTGCTTTTACTATTAAAATAAAAATTACTTTAGTTAATTTAGTTTAAAATATAAAAGAAAATGTATTCATTAGAAAATAAAACTTATTAATGCAAGGTAGATAAGTATATTAAAAGAAAATTTTCAGAAGTAAGATATTGTCATAAAATTATAATGATGAAGGTCACCGATTTAATGTGTGAAAAGAAATGTAATATAAAATGCATGATTAGCAAATACCATTACAAGATGTAGTCAAAGACATCCTTCAATTATAGGTATCAAAATTTTGGCAGAAGGGTTCACCACAAGTTACAACTATGAGATTTTGGAGGATAACCATATTGAAAAACCGAGCATAATAGAGAAACTGATAAATAATAACCAACTGATCAAATCTAAATAAAGAAAGACCTTTTAATATAATACACAAACATTCACTTGTTTATGAGGATCCACCACTTAACAATCCAGACTTAGTTGCAAATATTTTGGATTTTGGAGTGGAGAATCTGGAGTGGAGAAGAGGTGACAGGTAACTGCATTTTGGATCACACCTTCGAGTGCTTGTTTACAAAATATACATGCAGTTGGATATTGTGCCGAATCAAGATCATAAACGGATGTTAAAGAGAATACAGATTTCAAACTAGATATTGGTTTTGGGTCATAAAAGGTAGCGCGCATGATGAGGAAGAATGATGAGTGGAGTTTGGATCTAATATCTATCTATTTCTATTATAAAAGTAAGAATAAATCTGTCTACAACACATCTAGACCACACATCTAATCTTTATTATATCTTAGATCTAATATTGGCCATACAAATCCCTTAAATACTTAAGATCTGTACCAGACATATTCTTAGATTTAATATGGACCGTATATGGAGCGGGATATGCTTCATCTGCATTATCCCGCTCCATTGTCTCTTCATTCTCCTCTCTTCCTTATCGCTCCCCTTCCCCCTCCTTCCGACTACGGTCACTTTGCTTCCGTTGTCCTCAATACGGCCATATCAAATTAGACTGTCATAACAAAATGAAATGTAATTTCTGTCTCAAAGATGGGCACGCTAAGCATCGTTGCTTCGCGCTTCAAAAAATCCTTGGGCTCCCTAGTGGAACGCCGATTTCCGATCAAGTTTTGGCTGCGGTGGATCTTACTGCTCTTCGCAGTAAGTTACCCTCTTCCAAACCCTCTTCTTCTCAAAAGAATCCTCCAAACCCCTCATCTCCATTGATCCCCACCCCCTCTCCGGATCATCGTTTAGGTGAGAGTGCCCTGCCTCCTCCTCCGGCCTCCTCGAAGCCGCCTACTTCTTCCTCCAAGCTGGCCATCACCCGGGTTTTCATTCCTAAGTCTGAGCTTACTGATCGCTTGAAATATTTTGATACCTATGGAGCTATCTCCTTTGTCGGAGGATCCGTGCCTTTCTTCACTCTCAACTCATTCCTTAGCAATTTCTGCAACATCAAAGATTGGGATTGGGTACTTTACAACTGTTCCAATGGTGATATGGTCATTCGATGCCCTTCACCTAAGATGTTGGAGGAGCTTATTGCGAATCCTTCTCTGGCTATTGGTAGTATTACTCTTACAGTTAGACGTTGGGTAAAGATACCCGATCAACCAAAAGATTTGAGTGCTTCTGATGTTAAAGTTTCTCTGGTGGGTCTTCCCCCTTTTTGTGATTCTCTCCGTATAGTTGGTGAAATGTCGAAGTGTATTGGGGACATCGTGAGTATTTTCTCTAAATCTAGACTGGCCTCTGGCAGTCTGCAAATTGAGGCTGTTTTTCGATGTTCCAATAGCCCTGATCGTGTTGCAGCATTCTGTTTGACTGATGGTACCTCTTCGTTCACTGTTTCGGCCCATTACCACGATCCTATCTCTACTAGTGTTTCTCCCACTCTTGTCTCAGCTGTGGATGCAGTGCCAGGCTTAGATTCTGTCCGCTCAGCCACATTTCACCCTGGTGGCGATTCTACTTCTAAAGCTAAAAGTACTGCTGCAAAAGTGGGGTCTCTGAGTACTTCTAGTTCTAAGTTTTCGCTCCCTTTCATGTTGTTGGAATCTAGTTACCTAAATATATAGATAAACTAGACACAAATTATAAAACCTCGCAAGTGCACGAATCGTATCGTAGTAATAGCAAGGGTCGATCCCACAGAGATTGTAGACTTCAACTTACTAATCAATAAAACTAATAATAAAAGAGAATAAGAGTTGTTATAATATTCTAAAAGAACTAAAAGATTAAAACTAAGATGAGAGGTGTTGAATCACAAATATCTCTTGAATAGTTGGGTAGTTGATCTCCACCAATAGTTAGTAATGCTAAGTTACCTTCTGAACTTACTTCTACTTACTCATGTTGTTCACTTCAAGGGCATGGTATCTACTCCTTAAAGTATTGTTTCCCTAAGCCAAGAATTAGGCATGGTATCTACTCTAATTCGTTTCTTTCCATAAGTATCTAGCAGGGTATCTACTAAGTTATACTTAGAGAAAACATCAGAACAGTGGAAACGAACAAACACTTAAAGTTCTAGAAATTGGTATCAGATCTAGATCCTCTAAGTTGATTGAACCAAGAACCCCTAAAGATTCTTTTGTTACAAATTATGAGCACGAGATTCAGTCGTCTCAATATGCTTCATATAACAGATTTAGATAAATGATAACATAAACTTGATATTCTCACGTGCTGTATGTCAGTCGACTGGCTCTCACCTCAGTCGACTGCTCTCAGACTTCAAGATCCAAGTTTGATGATCATTAATCTATGTCAATTCAACCAGATTCAATCAATAAGTAATTAGAAGATCTCAGAAGAATATAGTACAACATAACTACGGTTTCGATCTACCCAACTATGAAATTAGTTCCACATAATAATACTTTTATTGCTTAACAAGTTCAAATACATGATCAACATAAAAGAATAAAGAGAGAAGAAGAAATAAACTAATGGATTCCGGCAATATGGTCGACTGTCTGTCACACAGTCGACTGCCTTCTGGTTGCTGGGTCTTCTCTCTCCTTCTTCGATGATGATGGAGTGATGCACTGGTTGACTTGATGGTTGGGAACTCTCTGATTAAGTTGTGTCCACGAGATAGATCTGATGATCCGATGGAGTCGTTCTCTTCTGATATTTATAGAGTACGGCTGAGAATTAGGGTTTCCACTTTTTCAGGAAGGTCCTTCTTTATTTGATTTGATGATTAATATCTTTCTCTTTTCTCCTTTCCTTCCTTATCTGTTTACCACGTCCACTTGGAAACCCCCAGTCTTTAGATTTGATTCGCTGCATAAAATCTTGATTCAAATAGATTTGAAATCAGATTCAGGTGTATCTTCGAATATCTTATCTGTTTACTCCGCCGCAGACCAGTCGACTTATCTTCGGGCCAGTCGACTGAGTCGAGACTTCTGAAGGTTTCCTATATGATCATACCAGTCGACTGGTTTTGAGAGTAAGTCGACTGTGACGAGAGTTGTGGAATTTCAGCTTCTCCTGTCCAGTCGCCTGTGTTGGGTCATCAGTCGACTGATCCTCTGCAGTTTGCTGTGTATTATCCTTGACGTCTTGAATCTGCTTCGTTTTGCTGTTATAAGCTGTTTCCTATGGAAAAGAGAAAATAAGAGTTAAATACCATATATAGAGCTTTTAAATGTCTAATTATATTAAGATTATTGCTCTAAAAAGTGAATAATAATGTGTTCATCAAATACCCCCACACTTAGCTTTTGCTTGTCCTCAAGCAAAAAGTGAATTTATGAACAAGGGAGTAATAATCAGAATAAACTCAACCATCATGATTTCTTATTATGTGGACATCAAAATGAAAAATATAAAACTACAAACAATTTCAGATAAAGTAAAGTTAAACATACCCACTTTCTCCAGTGCAATTGTCTATTCATAAATCCCAAACTTAGTCATATATGTCATGCGATTAATGTAGTTATAGTATGTATCTACTCAGTCTGTGATTATCCCTTTGCTCTACTACAAATCCAGTAGCAAACTAGAGTTTTCTCTTTTTTTTTTTTTTTTTTTTTTTTTTAAGTCTCTTCCTTAAAGTTGTCACTTGTCTTTTGACGCGAATGCGAAACATTTGTGATGTATCCACCCGGTTACTCAACAAGTCACAAACATTAAAGTGCTTTGCATACTCATATTTCAAGTTGCCGTTTGACGTAAAGGTAAACATTGGTGATGAATACCCCTAGTTACTAAGTGCTCAAAACATTGGAGTAGACTGACTTTATTCAAATATATATATATATATATTGTATCACTCTATTTACTTAAACTCGATTTAGGACTAGATCTGAAGGGAATAATTATCAGAAAAAAGCATCACATTTGTTTATTATGTATAATCGCATGACGCACACAATTTTGTAGGGGATTATGAAACTCAACAATCCTAAAGTAAATAAGTATCCTTACTCTTACTTTATAAGAAATTGTTTATCCTAAAAAATTCAAAAGATTCCAAATATAACTAACTAATACCCCCACACTTAGATGGAACATTGTCCTCAATGTTCGCACAAACATAAGATATAGGCATGTGTTACCATCTAGTAAGGAGATAAAAGATAAAAAGAACTAAAAGAAAAATAATGAATAACTGAGAGCAAATAAAGGAAAGTGTAAATACTCCCCTGAAAAATTGGGTTGCCTCCCAATAAGCGCTGTGTTTCTTGTCTTCAGCTAGACTCGATGAGTTTGTGCAATGTATTGAATGGTTCAAGGCTCACAACTCATCGACTTAGAAGGTCTCCCCCTCTGCCCATTCACCTTGAACGTTTGATTTTTCGCCAACGCTCCATGTGGGGGAAACCTTTGCAACAATTTTATGGACCGTACCACCTTGACATCAGTTTATCAGCAATGGTCCATCTTAAAGCACCATTGTGATTTTGCAAGACTCCCTGCAGCCTTGCTTCTTTGTTCATCCTGAATTTTGCAGCAACTGTCACAGGTACTGTCTGGTTGTTCCCCAAATAATCAAGTAGTGGCCTCAGGTGTTCATGTAGTGGCTTTAGCTCCTCATCAGGTGTCCTAGGAGCAGTCGACTTGTCATGATCTTCAGTCGACTTGTATGTTTCATCAGTCGACTTGTCCTCTTCATAAGTCGACTTAACCTGTAGAACACAAGTGTTGTCAGATACCAACTCTTCAAATACAGATGTAAGCTTACCTGGATAGGACTCTGGAGTTCCATGGTGAAGTACTGTCTCTGCAATCTGCCAGTCGTCGTATTCCATTTCAACTTGAGATAGTGGTGGAGGGTGCGCAATTGTTGCTTGTAATGGATCAACGCTATTTTCTTGAAATGTTTGGTCGCAAATTTCCGGAACCACGTCAACTTTATAACATTCATGATCATCGTGTGGAAATTGTGGTGCATCAAACATTGTAAACTCAGTCTCTTCTTCTAGTGTTGTCCTTGATTGGAGTTGTTCTTGTCCTCTAGGGTTAGGTATGGTTTGTGCTGGAAATTCTCCTGCCTTTCTTTCACTTAACTCCGTAGCAATTTGGCCAATTTGAAATTCCAATTTTTGAATGGCCTGTCTTTGTTGATCACTGGTTTGTTGTTGCTGGTGGAGTAGTTGAAGAATGGTGGATTCGAAATTTAACTTCTCCTGTTCTTGTGCTGGCTCATCATACCCATTCCCGCCTTGGAATTGCTGCGTATGCCCTGGTGCAAATTGATTGTCTTGATGGTTTTGCCACCCTGGGTTATACGTGTTTGAAAAAAAATTGTTCTGGGTCGGGTACATTCCCTGTTCTTCGTAGTTTGTGTGCTCCTGATCTGCGAAAGAAAACATGGGACATGAATTAGTTGTATGGTTAGATTGAAAACAAATTGCACAAATTTCTTTTGGTTGGTTTTTTACACCACCCATCGTTAAATTCCCAAGCATATCAATCTTTTTGTTCATGGTTTCCATTTCGAATTGCATGTTATTATTATGAGAAATTTCGAATACTCCCTGTTTTCTTGAGATGCTCCTCCTTGTTGAGAATTGTTGTGAGTTCTCGCTGAGTTCTTCAAATAGCTCTAAGGCCTCCTCAGCACTCTTCCTCATCAACATTCCATTGCATGCTGAATCAACAATTGCTTTGTTAGTGTAATTTAAACCCTCATAAAATGATTGTACCTGGTCGTCCTTAGGTATGTTATGCGTAGGACACTTGAAAAGCTTGTTTTTGAAGTCCTTCCATGCCTCGAAAAACAAATCGCCATCTTTTTGTTGGAAGAGTAGAATCTCCCTTTTTAGTTGTCTGGTTTTCTGGGCTGGAAAGAACTCTTTCAAGAACTTGGTCGCCAATTGCTCCCATGAATTAATTGATCCTGGTTCCAAAGAATTATACCACAACTTAGCATTAAGTTTTAAAGAAAAAGGAAACAAGATTAACCTGATTTGTTCAGAGGTAAGCCCTTGGATGCTTTGTGTCCTGCAAAGATCAAAGAAGTCTTGTAGATGTAGATGCGGATCTTCGTCTGTTCTGCCAAAGAAGTGGGGCACCATGCTGAGTAATTGAGGTGATAGATGCATATTCCCTGTGACTTTGGGTTGAAAAGCTATGCAAGAAGGATTCTCAATATTCTTAGGAATGAATTTGTCTTGCATTGGTACTCGGTTTAAAAAAATTTCACCCATTGTTGCTTTTTGGAAAAATCCTCTGGACAGTCGACTGATCCTTGGGACAGTCGACTGGTCTGCTCCTGTACAATAGCTACTGTACAGTCGACTTGTCTGTGAGACAGTCGACTGATCTGGTTCTGTGCAAAGTTTAACCTGAAAGAAAGTTCAAGAAAAAAAAAGAAAAAGAAGAAATAAAATAGAATAAAAAAGAAAAAGATTTTACTGATTTGTAAGTCAAAATACTAAACAATCCCCGGCAACGGCGCCAAAAACTTGTTGTTGGAATCTAGTTACCTAAATATATAGATAAACTAGACACAAATTATAAAACCTCGCAAGTGCACGAATCGTATCGTAGTAATAGCAAGGGTCGATCCCACAGAGATTGTAGACTTCAACTTACTAATCAATAAAACTAATAATAAAAGAGAATACGAGTTGTTATAATATTCTAAAAGAACTAAAAGATTAAAACTAAGATGAGAGGTGTTGAATCACAAATATCTCTTGAATAGTTGGGTAGTTGATCTCCACCAATAGTTAGTAATGCTAAGTTACCTTCTGAACTTACTTCTACTTACTCATGTTGTTCACTTCAAGGGCATGGTATCTACTCCTTAAAGTATTGTTTCCCTAAGCCAAGAATTAGGCATGGTATCTACTCTAATTCGTTTCTTTCCATAAGTATCTAGCAGGGTATCTACTAAGTTATACTTAGAGAAAACATCAGAACAGTGGAAACGAACAAACACTTAAAGTTCTAGAAATTGGTATCAGATCTAGATCCTCTAAGTTGATTGAACCAAGCACCCCTAAAGATTCCTTTGTTACAAATTATGAGCACGAGATTCGGTCGTCTCAATATGCTTCATATAACAGATTTAGATAAATGATAACATAAACTTGATATTCTCACGTGCTGTATGTCAGTCGACTGGCTCTCACCTCAGTCGACTGCTCTCAGACTTCAAGATCCAAGTTTGATGATCATTAATCTATGTCAATTCAACCAGATTCAATCAATAAGTAATTAGAAGATCTCAGAAGAATATAGCACTACATAACTACGGTTTCGATCTACCCAACTATGAAATTAGTTCCACATAATAATACTTTTATTGCTTAACAAGTTCAAATACATGATCAACATAAAAGAATAAAGAGAGAAGAAGAAATAAACTAATGGATTCCGGCAATATGGTCGACTGTCTGTCACACAGTCGACTGCCTTCTGGTTGCTGGGTCTTCTCTCTCCTTCTTCGATGATGATGGAGTGATGCACTGGTTGACTTGATGGTTGGGAACTCTCTGATTAAGTTGTGTCCACGAGATAGATCTGATGATCCGATGGAGTCGTTCTCTTCTGATATTTATAGAGTACGGCTGAGAATTAGGGTTTCCACTTTTTCAGGAAGGTCCTTCTTTATTTGATTTGATGATTAATATCTTTCTCTTTTCTCCTTTCCTTCCTTATCTGTTTACCACGTCCACTTGGAAACCCCCAGTCTTTAGATTTGATTCGCTGCATAAAATCTTGATTCAAATAGATTTGAAATCAGATTCAGGTATATCTTCGAATATCTTATCTGTTTACTCCGCCGCAGACCAGTCGACTTATCTTCGGGCCAGTCGACTGAGTCGAGACTTCTGAAGGTTTCCTATATGATCATACCAGTCGACTGGTTTTGAGAGTAAGTCGACTGTGACGAGAGTTGTGGAATTTCAGCTTCTCCTGTCCAGTCGCCTGTGTTGGGTCATCAGTCGACTGATCCTCTGCAGTTTGCTGTGTATTATCCTTGACGTCTTGAATCTGCTTCGTTTTGCTGTTATAAGCTGTTTCCTATGGAAAAGAGAAAATAAGAGTTAAATACCATATATAGAGCTTTTAAATGTCTAATTATATTAAGATTATTGCTTTAAAAAGTGAATAATAATGTGTTCATCAGTGAGGTTGGAGCGTCTTTCTTGTAAGCAAGAATACTCCGATATCCTTTATCAGGAGCATATCAAATGGGCTCAAAGAGCTAGGGTTAGGTGGTTGCAGGAGGGTGATGCCAACACGGCATACTTTCACAATTTTGCCTCCCACAGGCAATGTAGCAATCACATCTCTTCCATCTCTGTTCAGGGTGTGGATCTTTTTAGCAACGATGACATTCATCGTGAGTTTCACTCGTATTATAAAAATCTCATTGGTGTGACCAAACCTCGCTCTATAGCGCTTGATTGGTCTCAACTTTATGGAAACCAATCCATCGATCTCTCTTCTCTTGAAGCCCCTTTCTCTATGGAAGAAATTAAAGCAGCGGTTTTTGCCTTGAAAAGTGACTCTGCTCCGGGGCCCGACGGGTTTCCCGCGTTTTTTTTCCAAAAATTTTGGGAACTTCTGAAGGACGATCTTTTTAAGATGTTCCAAGATCTGCACTCTGGTAATTTCTCTTTTGAGCGCATTAATTATGCTCATATTGTGCTTATTCCCAAGATTGTGGGGGCACACTTATTGCCTAACTTCAGGCCCATCAGTTTGATCAATACCACTTTCAAAATTGTTATGAAAGTCCTTTCGACTAGGCTGGGTGAGATCATCCCTCCCATGATCGACTCGGCTCAATCTGGTTTTATCAAAGACCGTTTCATTCTAGATAGCGTAGCATCAGCTCAAGAAATAATCTCTTATTGTCATAGAACTCAATCGGAGGGCATCCTCCTCAAACTTGATTTTCAAAAAGCTTACGACAATGTCAGTTGGGAATTTCTTCTTGACATTCTCACCCACCGGGGGTTTGGTCCCAAATGGATCTCTTGGGTTAAATTCAGTTTGTATTCTGGTACCTCCTCCATTTTCATAAATGGTTCGGAAGGCCACAAGTTCAAAGTCAAATGTGGCCTTCGCCAAGGAGACCCTCTTTCTTCTCTCCTTTTTGCCCTTGTTGCTGATGTTTTCAGCAGACTCCTCAGGCATGCTTGGAGTTCGCATACGATTGAGGGACTCGGCCAGTCTCCTCACTTTGAAGGGGTCCTTAATCTGCAATACGCAGACGACACCATCATTTTCACTAAACCGAATATCTCTTCCATTCGGAACCTCAAACTTCTTCTTTATTGCTTCGAAGCTGCTTCGGGGTTGTCGATCAACTTCCAAAAATCATCGGTCCTTTGGCTGGGAGGGTCTCCCAACCGACAAACCGAGATTTCTAAACTTTTCAACTGCCCATCAGCGTCTTTCCCTATCACTTATCTTGGCATCCCCCTTAGATGGGGTAAACTGCACAGGGTTGACTGGTTTCCACTTATTGATAAAGTGGAGGCCAGGCTCAGTGTGTGGTCAGGCAAAGTCCTTTCTCGTGGGGGTAGATTAGTACTCATTAATTCGGTGTTATCAGCTATGCCCCTCTATTTGATGTCTTTTTACTTCCTCCCTTCTTGGGTTATTAAAAGGTTAGATCAGATTAGAAGCAATTTCTTCTGGACTGGTTCCTCATCCTATAAACCAGGGTCCCACCTTTGTCATTGGAAAATGATTTGTACTTCCAAACAGGAGGGAAGACTGGGTGTTCTGGATCTTCGAGATCATAATATTGCCCTCCTAGGTAAATGCTTGTGGTCACTGCACCACCGTGACAACCTACCTTGGATTCGCTGCATCCAGGACTATCGATCTCGCTCTCACCCTTGGTGGGAATTCCCTGCGACTATTTATCGCCTAGCCTCTCCTTTCTGGAAGGGTGTCTGGAAGGCCTCGGCCGCTTTCCACTGTAGCATATCTCGCTCTTGTGTGGACGGATCTAGAGCAAAATTTTGGACGGACCTTTGGATCGGTAACATCAAACTCTCGTCTGAATACCCCTCTCTATTTCGGCTGGCCTCCGACCCGACTGCTACTGTTGCAGAGTCTTTCACTTTCATTGACGGTTTGCGTCATTGGATCATTCCTTTCGTGATTGATCTTCCTCCTCCTCTCTTAGAGATTCTCAATAATCTCATCACTCATCTCAATCACTTTGTTTGGAAGTCAAGTGAGAGCATTACTTGGCGTTGGACTGAATCCGGATCCTTTTCAGTTAAGTCGTTCTACAGGTTTCTTAACTCTAGGGGCGTTCAATCCCCTGTAGCGGATTTTTTGTGGGGATCTGCCGCCCCCCTTAAAGTGAAGATTAACTTCTGGCTGGCGTTCAGGGTAAATTGCTTACCGTTGACGCTCTCAATAGGAGGAATTTAGAATGGGGGCAATGTTGCGCTTTTTGTCTTCTTATCCCGGAAGACGTTAATCACCTCTTTGTTCAGTGCCCTTTCATTCTACCTCTATGGAGGATCTGTTCTCTTGCGTGGGACACGGGATTTATTCCTCCGACTCTAGCTGACATTTGGTCTTTTAAGCCACGAAACGTTTTGTTCTATAACGCGTGGATCTTGTCTATACATATCATAGTTTGGATTACTTGGAAGGAAAGGAATCAGCGAGTGTTTGAGCATCGCTGTTCCTCTCCTATGGCTCTTATTGAATCTTTTTCCTTTTTGTTCAAGCTCTGGAGTTCGGGCCCGTCATACAAAGGAAGAGCTCCTTCGGATTGCCAAAAACTTTCCGATTCTGTGTCTTGTCTCAATACCCTGCAAGCTTTACTTCCCTAGCTTTTTATTTTCCTTTTTATAATGCTATTCTCTTTAGTCTCTGAGTTTAACTATGCTTTTTTGCTGTTTCCTTTGCAGACTTGATCTCCCTCTAATGGAGATCCTGACCCAAGGGCCTTTTGCTGTGATATAGCGACTCCCCCTCTGTTTTGTTTTTCTGGGCTTAGGTCAGGCTGGTTGTTTTACTTATTCTCTCCCTCTCCTATTCTAAGCTTTTCGGTGGTTTATAATGTTGGCCTTGGGCTTTTTGATGCTGGGGAGTTGTTAGATGTTCCTCCTGTGGTTTATTACTAGCACTGATGTGCATCTTTTGTATCCTACTGTTGGAAGTGCACTTTCTTTTGCATCCCTTGAGGATTGCTTTGCGTTTGGTTTTATATCATCGTTGGTATTAGCTGTTTGCGTTAATGATTCTCTTGGTGTGCAGCATTTCCGAACGCACTGCTTATTGTTTGATGTTTGTTCTTCTCTAGCTCGTTAGTAGAGCTTTTCTGAGCTCTGATTGTTATTGGTGTGTGGAACATTACTTTTTAGTTGGTGTGGGTGGTGGGTTGCCGTGTCCAGCTTAGTCTGGCTTTTTTGGCTGTGCATCTTACAGCGTTGTCTTCCGGCTGGTTTTGGCGGGCACCGAACTGCTTTGGCCTTGACGGTTTCTGGCTGAGATTGAGATTCATTGGTCTTGGTGTTTGTAGTCTTTCTGTGTAGGTTTTCATTGAAGTTGCAGGTCCCTCTGTTGCTTCGAGTTTGCCTTTGGGTGTGTGGATTCATTCGGTAGCTCTGCGATTGCATGCGGTGCATCGTTGTATTGGCCTCCTCCCCTGCTGATGGCCTTGATTCGATCTCCCCTACTGCCAGGCTTTCCTTGCTCCGCTTGCTAGCAGCCTGGCGCATTTTCGCTGACGCACCAGCCTTTTATTTTCCATCGCACCAGCTTTTTATTTTCCATTTGTATTGTCCTCTTGCTGCTTTAAGTTTGTTCTTTTGCGTTTCTTGTCAGTGTTTTACCTCTGGTAAAACTGCTTATTGTACATTACATTTTGAGTTAATATATTATGTTTTGGTGTGGCTGGAGTCGTCAGACTCTATCCGTTTTCATCAAAAAAATATGGACCGTATATATCCCTTGAATATAATCCATATACCCACACCCCTAAATGCCTAAACCCTTCTCTCCCACCGCTGCTCTATTTTTTTTTCTCCAAGCCCGCTCGCCCCTCCTCCAACTCTCCCAAACTCTATGACTCCCCTCTCCCAAATTTCGATGCGATTCTCATCAGAAACTAGGGTTCTCAGGTTATTTTTCTCATCTCGATCTATCAATTTCTTTATTCGTTAGAAATTATGGTTTCGTTTTACCATCGATTTTCGAAATTGGATATCGGATTTCATTCTTGATCCAAAATTAGGATTTTGAATTATGTTTTGGGTTAGAAATTTGATATCGAATTGTGTTCTTAGGCACTCGTTAACCATCTCTCGATCGGAAATGTGATCGAAATCGATGGCCATGGCAAAAGCTCTCAGGGAAGTTTTGAAGAAGATCACGGTACATAAGTGTCATCAACTTCTTTATTTGTTATATGATCAACTTTAAAGCCTCTCTGTTTTAAAAGTTTGAGTTAATGAATGGGAGATGCATTCCAGGTTCTCTGGGCTTTTTTTTTGCTTATACTAAGATTATTGGGTTTGGAGTGTTGCTATAAGATGGAGTGTTATCAGTGATGTACTTTTGTGTTGGATTATCTTGTTTCGAAGTGACATACTAATTTATGGGTTATGATTAGGGATAATGAGTGTAATTTTAAAAATTAATCCATATGAAAAATAACCTAAACAGTGTACAAAATAATTGTCATGCTTTGGCAACATATAGGAAGGTATTTGGATACTACTCGGGCTCACTTGTCGGTATTCACAAAGGATTTATAAATTGGTAAATCAAAATATGGTCAGTTTAAGAGTGCCATGTTAGTTAGTGGTAAGCTCTTCAGTATCTAGCAAGAGAGGTCAGGGTCCCGAAAAGTCTGATTTAAATGATTATTATCGTTATGCATTTCCACTGATTTGTCTACTTTGTAGAGAATTATATCATCCATCCAAATATTTCCAACAGTACTTATTTAATTGATGGTAAATGCCTGCAACATATGATTTTGTTGTCAGGTTTTATATCACAACGTAAGAGGAATGGTTTTTGTTCCTTCCACTCTTAGGTAAGGATCATTATCATTATGTAGCAAAAATTTATAATGGTCGTTGGGTAGATATTTACAACCCAGCCCAGTATACATATTCGTTTAGATGTTATGTATGCTACTTGGTTTTCCGCAGTTTACTTGCTCCTATAACTGATGATCATTGATAGATTTAAGATATGGACACATGAATATTATATATATATACAACATATCAAACTGTGAGTTTCTACAAACATTAGGCTATATTTTCATAACTTACACAATACAGGAAAACAAGCATAAGCTCTTTTTGTTCAAAATGAGAACGAAAATATTTCAAGTGCCACTGTTTAAAATGGTGAAGCAGAAGCTCTTTATTTTCTCATGCAATCCATGAGATGAGAAGAAAAGAGCTTCTACTTAATTTTGCAGTAGAGAAACTGTGAATATGTCCTAGCAGCTGAAAGAGTTTCATTTTACCAATGCACGTATAAACATTTTTCAACATTGAAAGAATTGTTATGTCGGTTATTTTTTCTTTCAACTCCTTTTATACTCAAATGAAAGGGTTATACACATTATTGCTTTTATTGTGAAAACTATTTTGGTATTAATAATGTTGATATCTTTCAGGAGTTAATTTAAAAATATGAAGTTGAAAGGGGGGAATTGGAAATGGAAAATATAATATCGAGTAATCAAATAGATTACTGTTGATTTCTTTAGGAAGTAGTGAAAGTTTTACAAAGTAGTGCATCGATGGCTCTTTGGATCCATGAGAGTTTTGAAACTCTCAATGTTATCCGTGAAGTCGGCTTCACCATCATATAACTCAAAAGTTGAAGGCTTAAAGTTTACCGGATGGGGCTTCGAGAATAGCTATGGTGAAAGGAAGTCGAATGGGGTGGTATTCCCCGCCTCGGTGACCCTCATCTTCACCAATTTGATCAAGGCGGTTCTCCATCTCTCGGAGGCGGCTGAGACCAGATCTTCTTATTCATCTGATCAGGTTGACCAATGGGATTCTTCATTTTTCTTAGTCCTAGGGCATGGACCATTCATCTTGCGGTCTCTGTTCGGAGCACCTTGGAGGACCCTAAGGACTTGATCGATGAAATTTCGGAACTCAGCCCAAGTCACAGGTACCTCACCTTCTCTGTTGTTCCTTGGAACTCGACGACTGCCGGGGGTCGGGATCCTCTCGCATCTTCATCCCTGCGGCGAAGGACTTTGTATTGCTAAGTACTCCTATGGCTTCTATGGCGTTCTGATTGGGAACCACCAACTCGGGTGTGCTTCGCGTCCAAGCGACGAAGACAGTCCCTTCAAGACGGACGTTATGACACCACGGAGGACTGACCACTCAAAGGGCACCGAGGAGGGGGTGAGGTGCAAACCGACGCTCGTGTTCTCGCCCAGGCGGGGTTCAGGATAAAGGTGTCAGATCAAAAGTGTCGAATATGTTAGAGTACCATGGTACATTGCATGCAAAGTCCGTTCAACAAAAGTCAATGTTGAAAATGATGAAGCTCATTGTTGAAAATGTAAAAAGAATAATTTTGAATATGAGCCAAGGTATATATGTTAGAGATCCATGGTACATTGCATGCAAAGTCCGTTCAACAAAAGTCAATGTTGAAAATGTAAAAAGAATAATGTTGAATATGAGCCAAGGTATACAAAACACCATACTGTTAATTTTTCATTTTTTTTTCATTCTTCAATCAAATATAACAAATAATTTAATTAAGAATAAATTGTTGATACATATTCAAAATCACAATAAAAGATACAAGTGCATAAGCATAATTGAAATCATCAACTATTCGGCAAAAGTCCTGAAACATATTAAGAATGAGGTATAACATGTTATTCCTATAATGTTTAAAATTAATCAATAGCTAATTACTTAATTGTATATGAATGGAAAAAATGTTGAAGAATTTAATAGGAGGACCAAGAAATGAATTGGAGATGAGTATACCTTTTTTTTATCATCATAAGATGTCACGTATGGAAGAACAACTACAAAAACACTGACTTGATGCAAGATTTAAAAAAAGGATGAACAAGAAAATTATGAGCAATTTTAAGTTTAATAAAGTTAAGGTTGAAAATGATGATTGATCTTATAAAAATTCAATGATATCAGTTTAGGATTCACTAATTTGTTCTCTTTTTTAATATATATTTTTAATATCTTTATATTTTATATGAGACAATTAATACATGTTATTTTGTTTGCTCAAGATATTATTTAGAGTCTTTCAGTTTTAAAATTTTAAGTATTTTGTGTGCATATTAATATATAGTGAGTATATTATATATTCATTTGAGTTCTTAATGTGATTTCTTCAATGATTGATTTTCTCAACAACATAAACTATTATTTAAATATTCAAGTGGCCTGTTCATCAAGCCACGTGCACCAAGTGCACGGCTAATTTCAACTAGTTTTTCAAAGAACCAGATTTTTTTTTAATGATTTCATTCATTGTAATTTTATAATATATAGAATACATATATGAGCATTTACAGGGAAAGAATAAACTAATTAGAAAAGAAAAGACTAATAGGAATCTTATAACAATATAGTATGTAATAAATAGGAAATATCATATAATTAAGAGAGAAATAAAGACAATTACTAATTATCAAAAATATTACCTATATCACTGCTTAATTCTGGCAAGATTTGGTCTGAATTGATCAAATGGTTGAGACTAAAATAACATAGTTGTTTTTAGTTTAGGTTATCTTGGTCATCGTTTAAATTTTTTGATTTTCTATAAATAGTATTTTTTCTCTGATGGTTTTGTAGGAACATTAATGTCCTATAATCTGCCCATGTCGTTTGCACAAACGAAGAAAATGTTAGGTTTGAGAAAGAAAATGTTAGCCCACGTTTGTTTTGTATATCTCTAATATTAGAATGGGACAGTTGGGGTTATCATTTATAGATAATCTGTAATTTGTAGATATTTATTCAACCATCTAATCTCAATCATTCATTTTTAAGTGGAAATTATATTAATCAATCATTTACTCAACTATTGTTAGTTATCATAATATCCTCAAAGTTTAAATTTATTTATGACATAATTATTTACAAAAGTGTCACTCATATAAAATAAAAATTTGTGCCACTAGGAGTAATTTGTGAAGAGTATGTGATAAGTAAAGGGAGATCTCAGAATTCGAGGCAAGATTATTTCTTATTATTTACTATTAAAAAAAATTTAATTAAAACGTACATCGCCCGTGTAGTTTCTATTCAAAGAAAATGTTAGGTTTGCAGATAATGACTGTGAAATCAAGGATAAATGGATTTTTTTTCATGATGTAACTCGATGAGCATATCCGTTTATGTTGCATTTCACAAATACTAATAATAAATCTCATATAATATGTTCTGCTAGATATGAAAATGATTTTCATTCCAAGGTTATTTCCTTATTGCTCGGAGAAATTAAAAGAATTTGTCCTTTTGACTTGGATCTTCCCCTTGCTAACCTTGACTATTCACCATACATTTTAAAGCATACAAGTTATCAAAAATAAATTTTTCTTTAACCAAAAAAACTGTCCAAAATTGTTGTGACTGGATAAATGGAAATGAAAATACTTCCATCTTACGCTTTTTTATAACAACAAAGAGAATAGAGATATTCATCTAAATTATAGTCATTTTAAACACTGAAACATTAGATTTTGAGTTGCAATTGATCAAAGCCATTCATTACAATATCTCCATTGTTTTTTTTTTGAGGAAAAAGCATGATTCGAACCAGAAACTCTGGATTCGAGCCGCCACTCAATTACCCACCCCATCTAATACCAATCTCCATTGGTATAACTCAAAAGTGTGCAAAGTCAACCTCTTATGTAATACTTACCTACATATGACACATGCAAGTTTTATTTTTTACTCAAATGCTATCTGATTCAATTTCATCGGAACAAATGTTCTTAAAATATAACTCATGCTCGGTAGTCTGTAATTACTTACACTGAGTACGTATGCTATCTTCTCCTAACAAACTAGCACAAAATTACTTGTAAACTTTATCAAACCAATCTTTATCTTAAATCTACAAACTCTCCACCTAGAAGGTGATGGCTGCCTTCTCTGCATACAACCTTCTTCAAGCACTTTGTAGATCAAAAACTGCGCTTGCCGGTGCGGAAGCTCTTCCCTGTCTTCCTTATCAACCCTTGAGTATGCATAGCGTGTCCTCCAAATTCCCATCTTCTTTGAGCCAATGTAGCTTGATGGGCATGTAAGTATATAGGAGTATGTTCGTTGTGGATCGAGTTATATATAATAATATAAAGCCTAAGGTTTCCATTTAATATATAGCTTTATTGCTCAATTAAAGTATATAAAACCGTAGTTTCAATGGCGTGCTGAACCTCCAGTACGCCGACGACACTATCATTTTTGTCAAGCCTAATACCCAGACTCTGAGGAACCTGAAACTCCTTCTCTATTGTTTCGAATTAGCCTCTGGGCTCTCGATCAATTTTCAAAAATCTTCTGTCCTATGGTTGGGAGGATCGCCAAACAGGCAGACAGAAATTTCTGAATTCTTTAACTGCCCAAATGCTTCTTTCCCTATTACGTATTTGGGTATCCCTCTGAGATGGAGTAAATTACATAAATCGGATTGGTCCCCCATGATCGATAAGGTGGAGGCCAGACTATCAGTTTGGTCCGGGAAACAACTTTCCCGTGGCGGTAGACTGATACTGCTAAACTCAGTTCTCTCCTCGATCTCTCTGTACATGATGTCCTTCTACTTCATTTCTTCTTGGGTTATTAAAAGAATTGATCAGATCAGAAGTAATTTCTTCTGGTCTGGGTCTCCTCATTACAATCCCGGTTCGCACCTGTGTAACTGGAAACTTATCTGCTCTTCTAAGGAAGCTGGCGGATTGGGGGTGTTAGATCTTAGACACCAGAACCTAGCCTTACTGGGCAAATGGCTCTGGCGTTTCCTTAAAAAAGAGAATTTACCTTGGATCTGTAGTATCAAAGACAGATGCTTTTCGGTCGATGAATGGTGGAGTTTCCCGGAACAAACTCATCGTAATGCCTCCCATTTCTGGAAGGGAGTGTGGAAAGCGTTGGCGGCGTTTCAATGCGGCTTAAGCCACGCTTGCGCCGATGGCTCCATGACGAGATTCTGGATCGACCGATGGATCGGTAACTCGACGTTAGCCACCGCTTTCCCTGCTATCTACCGTCTGGCTTCCGATCCTCGTGCCTTGGTTGCTGACTACTATAGCAACATCAACAATCTAAGGCTATGGTCGATTCCCCTCACTACAATTCTACCCCCTCATCTTATCCCTGCTTTTAATGAACTCCTATCCTCCCTCAATAATGCTCTTTGGAAGGATAAGGAGGAGTTGTTCTGGCACTGGAACACTTCAGGGACCTTCTCGGTTCGCTCTTTCTATCGCTTCCTGAACTTTAGAGGCATTTTATGGCCTCTCTCGGACCTGGTATGGAATTCTTGTGCTCCTTTAAAGGCGAAAATTCTTGCCTGGCTAGCCCTCAATAAAAAACTTTTGACCGTTGACATTCTCAACAAGAGGAACCTCGCGTGGGGCCAATTGTGTCCGCTTTGCGGTTCTGCTTCGGAGAATGTTAACCACTTGTTCGTGGGCTGCAAATTTTCGCGTTCTCTATGGAAAATCTCTGTGTTTGCCTGGGAATCGCCAGCCATTCCGGCTAGTCTGGACGACTGTTGGATGAGGCGTCCACCGTATGTTCCTTTCCACAAATCGTGGTACCTTTCCTTTCAGATTATCGTCTGGATTTTGTGGAAGGAAAGGAATAACAGAATTTTCCGTCAATTAGCCTCTTCATCTCGGTCAATTATTGATGAGTTTTCGTTTCTTTTCAAATTCTGGTCCTCTTCTTTAAAAGATGAAGCTAGGGAAGCCCTGATGTACGGCAGATTGGAAAAGGCTTTCCATTGTCTTCTTAATCTCAATTCTATTTAATGTACCTAGCTTTTCACTATTGTTCACACTGTTTCTTTGTTTTGTGTAGCTTGTTTTTCTGTTGTTCCTGTTTCTTTGTTTAATGTAACTAGCTTGTTTACTAGTATTCTTTAGCTACTTTTTCGCACTGCTACGGAGTTTCTGGTTGGTATGACGTTTGTTCTCACTTCGTATTATTGCAGGGTTGAGGAGTAGGGTTGCTCTGTTTTGTGGGTGGATTTGGCAGCAATAGGTGGGGTGTTCTGCGGTCCTTTTAACCTGGAGGGTATGCCGCCCCCGCCCTTGCTCTTTTTTGGGCTGCTATATTTCCACCTCACTCCTTCCATTAGGTCTCTGACTGTTGTGTAATTATCTATGGGGGGCTTCTGTTGAAAGTCATTTTGTATGTTTTGTGACTTATTATGCAGCAGTAACTTGCTGTTTAGTTGCTCCCTCTGTTCTAGTTTGCATTTACTATGGATCAGCTCTGATCGTTTGTGGTTGAGGCTTTTTTTCTAAATGTTTATTGCTGATATCCTTTTTGGTGATTGTTTGTGTGATATCTGTTGGAGTTGGTCCGACTGGACTATCTCGCTTTGTCGCGTTACTGTATTGCAGTTCGTGCATCGTTTTTATTGTTTTCCTCTGGTCTGTGGATCACTCATGATGTCGGCCTCGATGGTTGGGGAGCTGCGGTCGCCCTCCCCCTGTTTGTGGCCTGTGGCCAGTCTCGTGCCTGCGTTGCCGTCGATGTGGCATCGCTGATCAAGGCCGAAGGCTGGATTATTCGCCCTTCTTCCCGTCTTATTTGTCGGTGTAGAAGGTCGGTAGTGCAGCTGCTTCCGCGAACCGTAGCGCTGGCTTCTCCTATCAGCGACTGCGGCTTTTTATTTTGTCACATCCGCCTTACTACTTTTTCTCATGTAAATAAGTTTTTCCATTTTTCTCCTGTAAATAATTTTAGTTCATTTGCCTGTTTTACTACTTGTAAGACCCTTGTTGTTATATTTTTGATTGATTAATGCATGGCTGGAGTCAGTTGACTCTATCCGTATCATCAAAAAAAGTACATAAAACCGATATATATATTAATTGTTCAAATTTTCTCAAAAAATATTTTAAGACGGTGGAAGATCGATCGGACATCACATGTGAGACCGTGATGAAACAATGCAGGCCTGTACTTGTTTACTTAAAAGGGCAAATTTCTTCCCTGCCCCTATTTCGAAACCGCATTCATACCCATGTATTTTATACCGTGCGTATCAATAGTTCAATACTCGATACTAGTACGTCATCGGTATGTACTCTGTTTTATTGGGCATGCAGCAGGATTACAATAATGAAGGTTAGGATATACTGAAAAAAGTGAAAGAAGAGTAGTTGGTCGTATATCGATTAGATTTTTGTGCAAGTGCATTTGAGAACAGGGTACGGAACTAATTTCGTCTTACTTAAATTTTTGAGACGGATAATTAAGTCAAAAGAGAAAATTAATTTATTCATATCGATGACAAAAGCTAGCACTAGCGCTATGTCTTAATTTATTTGAACATGTCTTCATCAATCCATTGCCTTAGTTAAAGCAGTAGCTAGGGAAATTAAACTTACCTCCTAGCACGACGCCAGCACAGGTGACGCCAGCACAGGAGGTACGGTGGGAAGCAGCTAACCGGCAATAACCTTGAGGAAGAGATATCTTGAAGAGGCAAGAGTCTAGAGTCGACCATGGAGGACATTCGAGAGCTAGGAGAGTTTGCGAAGAAGGTAGAGGAAAGTAGGAAACAGGAAGGTGGAGTTTACCGAAGTCGATGAAAGAAGTTCTCCAACCTTCGGAGAACCATAGAAGATCGTATGCTAAGGTGTCATGGACTAAAAATGGAGGGATTGATGGACAAGGAGGTCACTGGAGCAGACATTCTTCGACGCTTGAGGAAACTAAGAAGTGAGAAGACGCCGAAGGGGAATTGATTCTGGTTAGCCGGAGGAAAGTGAAGAAGGGAAGATGCTGGAGAAGAGGATCAGGTGGTGGTCGCCTGACTCGTCAAAGGGAGCGACTACACTTCAGTGCCACAAATGCACTAAGAAGGGACACTCCATCCATGGCTGCCAAACGACTGGTTCTGTTACGTATGTAAAGGATCAGGCCATATTTCAAAGGATTGTCCTAGGCTCAAAGCTGCTACCAACTCGGCTACTGTATCTCTTCCCTATTCGACGAGCACGAACTACTCCGACCTCAGTAAACCTCAAGCGAGCTTCGCCGGAGGAAGGAGAGTAACGACGACAGTTATTGTAAATCACCCTTTGGGGGGGGGAGGGGGGAGGTTGAATAGGGTGATTGTGCGGAAACTAAAAACTTGATTAATGTGTAAAATAAATAAAAAGAGTTAGAGAAAGCAAACACAGTAAGCAGGCAAGACACAGCGATATAACGTGGTTCAACTCCCAGGTCTACGTCCACACTGCCTACTTGTAGCAATTCTCCGCCACAAGCGTTCCACTATACTTTAAACCCTTGTATAATGATTCTCATAATTTAGGCCGAGAGACTTATTACACCCGCATGGCTTCTACACACAAGTCCCGCAAAAACTCACCGAAGTGGAAGAAAAGAAAAACTCTCAAGATGTAAAGCGATCTTGACTAAAGAAAACAACAAAAGCTCTCACACTCGGATAGTTGATTGAATGATTAGTTCAGAAGAATTATGATTGCAAGGAACGAAAAATACTCAGTAAATTCGCCTCTATTTATAGAGCGAGGAAATGTATCTTTCAAAAAAAAAAAAAGATATTTTCGAAGAAGTCAAGTCTGCATGTTTACGGTCGACTGCATATGTGAGCAATCGACCGTTCATCTTTCAACTAGAAAGTCGAACGATGACTGGTTGACTGACTCATCTTTTCAACTATGATGAGTGGTCGACTGTTGTGACGGTCGACCGACATTTTGTGCGGTCAACCGCTATCGTGCAAATTCGACTTTTATTTAGCGAATTTACTTTAAATTCATTCCAAAAATTAATAAATCAATCAAACAATCTTTACATAGCATTTTCTCACAAAAAAAAATAATTATGCTTGCTTCCTTAAAGATTTGAAGCACATGTTTTTTGTGTTGCAATCTTCCTTGATCTTTTCGATTCATGCCTTTTTTGTTTGGTTCAAATTATTTTGGATCTTTATTTTGATTTTCCTTTTTCTATATCCTACAAATCTTAACTGAAAATTTTAGTTGTACATGATACGTTTTATGCACACCAAATTTAGAGTCAACAATCTCTCTATTTTGGTGTAAACAAAACATACTTTAGAATTTAAGTTTAAAAATAATTCAGATTCAACTTCTCCCCCTTAATCCAATACTCTCTCTAAATTCATGCATGTACAATTTAAATGAGTGTGTTCATGGTATGTATAAAATTGAAGTGATTCATCTACTTGAAAATTTTGTAAGTTACAGAAAGTCAAGAACACACAAATTTAGAGAAAATGATAGATAAATTAAATTCTAAGCTCTAAGATTTTCTCCCACTTTTTGGAACACACCAAGGATGGGACAGAAACACGATGTAGAGAAGTTCAAAAAAAATTAGAATAGGGACCGGTCGAAAATTCCAACGGAACATATCGACTGAAAATAACACAGATAGAGGAGCGGTCGACCGTTTACCCTTACAAGGTGACAGTCGACCGTTCAGGCAAGTTAACATCATGGATAAGTACATCATAGGTTAGTACAAGATATGCAAGTTAACATTATCATCATTTCAAACTACTACATTCAATTTCATATGAAAGATCTTACAAAATTAATTTCACAAGATAGACCACAAGAAGCAACATTATTGAAACATTATTAAAATGCAACATTATTGAAACTATTCTTCATCTTCGTCGCCGTCATCATCTTCATTATCATCTCCATCACTCTCAACAGCATCCTCTGCATCAGAGGGAGGGGGAAGAAGTTCCCATTCCTCTTTGTGTTGCATGAATTCGATGGTGTTGACAAAATAGTTGTATGCTTGCCTTTGATAGGAGGCGAATTGAATACGGATCATAAACATAGATGAAGAGGATGGAGGAGTAGCATTCTTGCAACGAGAAGAGGAGTAGGGTGCTTGTTGGGCTTGGTCATCTTAGCGAAATTGTTGAGCTTGACAGCGGCGTGCACATTGTGTGAACAGAACATCAATATTCATTTGTTGGGGAAGGATTGACATGAGATTTTTGCTAAGAAGAAAATTCCCAACATCAATGCAGGAATCAATGAAAAGATTATAGACAAGGGAGCTAAATGAAAGACCACGGTTTCAAGTGGTGACAAAATTCAATGTGCGAATGATGAATGTAGCAAGATCGAATTTATATTCACCTAGAATAAGAAAGATTATAAAGGACTGATCCACCCGAATTTCGGTATTATCATTCTTTTCAGGCCAAATGTTGGCATTGACAATTTTATTTAAGACACGGGCAGTATTTGTAAATTTGTGGGAATGGGACGAGGGACATGAAGAAAAATCATAGATTTAAGGGTAGACTTATCATGGCCCGGTTTGTAATCGAGTGTATTGAAGTCAAGATGATAGCATTGAATTCTTCTTTGGGCAACGCATATCGCGTGCGAAGGTAGTCGGGAGTAATTTTAACCCGCTTGCCAAGAATAATTGATGAAAGTGTGAGATCATTAACTTGGATACCCTCTAGACTAGCATAAAATTGACAAGTTAATAACTCAGAGTGGGTGCTTGGTGTAGTGAGAAAATTTTCCCACCCAAAATCACGAATAATTATAACCATTAAACTAAATTGACCACCTAAGATTTTTAGATTTATTTCTCGGTTTGCAACAATCGAAGCAGAAGAAAGTGTGGAAAAATAAAGATCTGCACAGTTTGCATTTCTAAACGTGATTCCTTCTTTAGTGACAGATTTAGAGGCAACGACTTTCTTACCCTTAGATTTATGAGATGAGGAAGGACCGGGAGAAGCCATGAAGGAGAGAGAGACAACACCAAATAATTGAAGAAGAAGACGCAAGAGAATTCCGAAAATTTTGATGGGTTTGGGAGAAGGTGAGTTAGGGTTTTCGTGGAGGCTGGAGAAAGAAGAAAGAAGGGTCTTTATATTAGAAGTGTGGTCCCCACATGTCATAGAAGGAAAGAAATAAATTGAGATCTGATCAGCTGATATGATCGGTCGACCGGATCAAGGAAACAGTCGACCACAACATATGAAAAGATAGGAATTAACTGTAACGAATCTGGCAGAGGGAGGGCGGTCGACCGTGCAGCCGACCGGTCCACTTTCGACCAAACATGTATTTGAGAAGAAACTTTCCAGAGTATGGGATGTTCAACCGGTCGGTCGACCGAACCACTTATGAGGGAATAGTCGACTATGCAGTCAACCGATCAATAAATTGTCATAGAAAACCATGCAAAAAATAAAATAAAAAATCAATGTCATTTAGTTCACCTTTTAAAACATTAAATCATTTTCCTTCTAATGGTATTGGAAGTATATCCGCTAATTTGTAAATTCATTGAAATGTAGTCAAGAATAATAAGGGAGAGTCTCCCCTTTTAAAAATGATTTTAGATGATGCTGTAACATATCTTCATTAAAAAATTATTTGCAGTAGTTTCATCACATGTTACTACTAAGACATTTATAAATAATATTCACTGAGGTAAACATAGTGCATGCATTTCATAGATGGATAAACAATGCTTTATATTTCTTACTTAAAGGTATGTCAACCATAAAGTAAAAGTAAATCAAAATTGGTTTACCATTTAGATTTCCCCCATTGTTGTACTCACCAGAAGAACTAATGTCCTTTTCTTTTTCACTTGATAAAGATGCAGTTTTCATTTTTGTAACTAGTCGTGAGTCTCGAGCATCTACCATCAAGGTACCTACGATCTCTTAAGTTGAGGGCGTTGATGCACCTACATGAAAATTAGTAGGTGTAATTTTGGGTGCCCAAGTTGGTACTGAACCTGCATTTACATTCTTTCTCACCCAAGCATAATTACTATTCTTTTTTAATCGACAGTTATAAGATATATGTCCTAAATTATAGCAATAGTGACATGTAATACGATTATGCTTTGGGTCATACACATATGCATAATTATGTGTTGGCTTGTAACTATTTTGGTGGCTATGCATATGTGTATGCCAAGATTGCTTGAAATTTTGATGTTTTGTTGGCTCATCGTAACCAAGACCTCGATTATCATGATATGATCTTGAATTTTTTGTAATAAGATAACTGGACCCTTCATATTTTTCAACTAATTTTTCGAGCAATTATTCTATTACCAAGGGGGAAGAAACATAGATTACACTTTATTTTTTCTACTATTTTATGTTTACACAAAAAGAGGGGCACATAGTGCCGATTACAAGGGGTCGGTTACAAAAGGAGTTTAGTCCTCCCCTTCGAGGAGCTTGATGAGGTGCTCTGCATTTCAGGGACTCTTTACTATCCTACCCCCCAGGTCTTCGAGTCAGTACGTGCCGGGGCGTACTACTTCAGAGACCTTATACGGGCACTCCTAATTGGGGGCCAACTTTCTCTTTTTGCTGGGGTCGGATACCGCTAGCTTTCTGAGCACGAGATCACCTTGCTTGATGTCGGTGGGGTGGACCTTCTTATTATAAAATCTCTCGATCCGTTGTTGGTATATGCTTCTTCTGATGACAGATTTTTCTCTGACTTCATCGATTAGATCCAAGTTGGCTCTGAGGTCTGTTGAGTTGGTCTCCTCGTCGAAGGCCATGATCCTGGGTGAAGTGAGCCTAATTTCTAAGGGGATGACTGCCTTAGTGCCGTAGATTAGGTTGAATGGTGATTCATCCGTGGGGATTCTCTGAGTTGTCCGGTGTGCCCAAAGGACGCTCGGTAACTCGTCGACCAACATTCCCTTGGGAGAATTATCCAACCGCTGCTTGACACTGTCCAGGATTTGGCGATTTGCATTTTCTGCCTGTCTATTTGATTGGGAATGACATATCGATGAGAAACACTGATGGACGCTGATGTCTTTGCAGAATTTTCGAAAGTTCATGTCCGCAAATTGGGTTCCGTTATCGGTGATGAGTACCTGTGGGATCCCGAACTGACAGATGATGTGATTCCAGAAAAATTATTGAGTTTGGTGATCTGTGATCGTGGCCAGGGGTTCTGCCTTGATCCACTTGGTGAAGTAGTCGATGACTACCACCAAGAATTTCTATGGCCCGTTATTTTCGGAAAGGGGCTGACCAAGTCCATCCTCTACATGGCAAAGGGGGTCGGACTGGCCAGCGAGTGGAGGTTGGCTTGTGGAAGCCGCTTCACTGAGGAGAATCTCTGGCAAGGGCCGCACCTTTTGACGAGGTCTTGGGCATCTTATAACATGGTCGGCCAGTAGTAGCCGTGGTTTAGGGGTTTTCGGGCGAGCGACCTGCTCTCCATGTGGCATCTCCCGATTCCTTCGTGTAGTTCCTTCACTGCGTACTTGGCCTTATCGGGGGCCAGGCAGCGAAGGTAAGGTTTTCCGTCTATCTTTGTGTACGAGCGCTTGAAAAGTGTCTCATTGATTATGATGAATCTCTTTGAATGGACTCTGGTCCTTCTCGCCTCGGTCCGATCTTAAGGAAGCTCGCCCTCCGCCAGAAACTTCCGGATGGGAGTCATCCAGTTGTTCGATTGAGGCTCGATAGCAAGGAAGAGGGCCTCAGGGAGGTCGATGCTAGGCTTGAGGAGAACTTCGATTAGGATGGTACGATCGAGGCCTTTGAAGGACGATGAGGCGAGCTTTGACACGGAGTCAGCTTGGTCATTTTGCTCCTTTGGGATTCGTTCCACCGAGGTGAAATCGAACGTAGTTAAGAGTTGCTGGACTAGTGCCAAGTATCGGACCATCCGAGCATCACCAGCCTCATACTCCTCTGTGATCTAGTTAACCACGAGCTGAGAGTCACTAAAGGCCCTGATTTGCCTTGCCTCAGCCTTATGTGCCAGTGTGAGCCCTGCGATCATAGCCTCATATTCTTCCTCGTTGTGAGAGGCGGGAAAGTTTAGGCGTAGGGAGTACTGGATGACGAAGTTGTCGGGACTTTTAAGGATGACACCCGCGCCGCTTCCGACTTTGCAAGATGAGTCGTCGAGATAGACTTCCCAAATTGGATCTCTTTCATAATTTTCGGAAGGTTCGTAGATGGTGCACTCCGTGATGAATTTCGGCGAGGGCTTGCCCTTTAATGGCTGTCCTAGGTTGATAGCTGATGTCGTACTGGCTCAGCTCGATCGACCACTTGACTAAGCGGCATGAATTTTCTGGCTTGTGGAGGACGGCTTTGAGGGGCTGATTCGTATGGACCTGGATCGAGTGGGCCTGGAAATAAGGACAGAGCTTCCGTACGGCCATGACTAGGGCGTAGGCAACCTTCTCCATCTTTGCGTAGCGAATCTCAGTCGAGAGTAGGACTTTGCTGACATAGTAGAGAGGCTTCTAAACCTCGTCTTCTTCTGGGACCAGCACAACACTGAGCGCATTTTCCGAGGCTGAAAGGTAGAGCAAGAGGGGTTCATCCGGCTCGGGTTTGCTCAGAAGTGGGGGGTTGGCGAGGTAGGTCTTTAGCTGGTCAAACGCCTGTTGCTGGGGGTCACCCCATTCGAAGCCTTTCGCTCCTCATAGAGCCTTGAAGAAAGGGAGTGACTTCTCTCCGGACGTGGAGAGGAAGCGGCCGATGGTCGCCAGTCTTCCTGTGAGCCGTTGAACCTCCTTAATATTTTTGGGAGGGGCCATGTCGATTATGGCCTAGATCTTCTCGGGATTCGCCTCTATGTCGTGCTGGCTAACGACGAACCCGAGAAATTTTCTTGAGGAGATGCTGAAGGCACACTTGGAGGGATTGCACCTCATGTTGTGGGACTGAAGGACGCCAAAGGCTTCCTCGAGGTCGGCCACATGATCCTTCCCTCGTCGACTCTTGATGAGCATTTCGTCGACGAATACCTCCATGTTATGACCAATCTGTTCTTTGAAAACTCAGTTGACGAGTCTCTGGTAGGTGGCACCGGCGTTCTTAAGCTCGAAGGGTATGACCCGGTAACAGTAGAGACTTTGGTTGGTTATGAAGGACGTCTTGGCGATGTCTGAAGGGAACATGTGGATTTGGTTATAGCCTGAAAAGGCATCCATGAAGGTCAGTAGCCCGTGACCCGACCGTGCGTCGATCATAGCGTCGATGCTTGGGAGAGGGAAAGGGTCTTTGGGGCATGCCTTGTTGAGGTCCGTGAAGTCTATGCAGATCCTCCAGTTACTGCTTGCCTTCTTTACCATCACGACGTTAGTCAACCACTCGGGATAACTGACCTCTTGTATGAACCGGGCGGACAACAGTTTGTCCACATCCACTTTTATTGCTTGTTGCCTTTTCGAGACGAACTTGCGTCGCTTCTGATGGACCGGCTTGGAACCCAGGTGGACGCTCAGCTTATGCATGATTATGTCATCGGAAATCCCGGGCATGTCGGACGGGGTTCAAGCGAAGAGTTCGATATTGCGGCGAATACAATCAATGAGGGCCGGTCTCAGATTGGGGGACAGGGAGCGGCTCACACGGAACCACTTAGACTTATCTTCTGCCTCGAATGAGACCTCCTCTAATTCTTTCGTGGGTTCCGACTCGGACTGGTTTCGCTTAGGTTGAAGCCCGACTGCATCAAGAGGTAACACCCTGCCTCCTACCGCTTTCATGTAGCACGAACGTCCAGACGCCTGATTTCCTTGGACGACACCAACCCCGAGGCCGGTGGGGAACTTAAGTTTCAAGTGGTAGGCAGAGGGGACTGCCTGAAATGAGCAGAGGCAGGGTCGGCCGAGAATGGCGTTGTATGCCGCCTTGACGTTGACCACCATGAAGTCCATCGATTCGGTCCATATAATAGGGGTCATCCCGGCTGTTACATCCAATGTCATAATCCCCTCGATTTGTACGGGGATGTTCGAGAACCTATGAAGGGTGTACCCGGCCGGTTTTAGCTTATCGTGGGGGAGCTTGAGGTTTTCAAATGCTTCCAAGAAGATGATGTTGATTGAGCTTCCGTTGTCCATTGGAATTCGACGGACTTCGAAGTTCTCCATGACGAGGATGATGACGAGGCATCGCAGTGCGGGAGCCGGATGCCCTCCAGGTCTTCTCCGGAGAAGGAGACTGTCCGCTGCTGAACCTGGGCGGAGGGATGGTCGCAGACAGAATTAACTTCTCGCAGGAAAGCCTTACGGAAAGTATTGGATTCCTCTTCTATGGGTTCGTCATGGATGCAGTGTAGGATGACCTGCCCCCCAGTCTCCTCGGGCTCGGGGTCCTTCTCGGGTCGCCGGTTGATCGTTCGAGGAGGAGGCGAAGACCTCGGATTCCTCGAATCCCTCCGGTCTCTTGGGTTGACTTGGGTGAACTTCCTTAGGTACCCTCGTTGGATGAGGGCCTCGATCTCGTCTTTAAGGGCACAACAGTTGTCTCTCTCGTGCCCATTGTCCTGGTGAAAATGGCAGTAGAATCTCTGGTCCCGCTTCTTGTTGTCGCTCGGTCGAGGAGGGAGTTGGACAATCCCTTTGTCTTCGATCTCCATGAGGATGGCTGACACGTTCTGGGCCAGCGGCGTATATCTTTCAAAATGGGGGACCGGAGGAGGCCTCTTCAGACCAGCTGCGTCTTTCGTGGCTTTTTTGGCGGGCTCGGCGTCGTCCGCCTTGCGCTTCCCTTTGGCCGTGGCCTCTTTGGTGCTGTCGGGGGGTAGAGCCTCTTCTGCTCGAATGTACTTCTCGACCCTGTTGAGAAGGTCGGGAAAGTCAAGGGGTGGTTTCTTGGCTAAGGATGCCTTCAGTTGTCCGTGGAGGACATTGTGCCGAAAAGCTACTGAAGTGATGCCCGCGTCGAGGGAGGAGATTGACCTTGCCTCGGCCGTGAACCTCCGAATAAACTCCTGGAGTGGTTCCCCTTCCTTCTACCTGAGGTTCAGAAGGGACACACTCGTCTTCTCGACCTTTCTGCTAGTCACGAAGTGGGCTAGAAAGCTTGCTTCTAACTGGTCAAACAAGAAGACTGAGTCGGGGGTGAGCTCCGAGAACCATTCCCGAGCTAGACCACGCAGGGTGGCTGGAAAGGCATGGCATAGGAGAGGATCTGAAGCGCTGTGAATCAACATGAGGGTTTTGAATCCTTCCATGTGATCAGCAGGATCACCCTCGCCGTTATATGTCTCAAATTAGGGAGGACTGAAAATTTATGGGGATCTCAGCTTCCAAGATTTGGGTGGAGAATGGGGGTCGGTTCGGCCTGTAACCTTGGCTTGGCATCGGCCCGCCCTCGCCGAGATGGGCGAGGCGGTTCTCCATCTCCCAGAGGCATCAAAGAACGGCGTCTTCTTGTTCTAGTGGGCGGGTCGATCAGTGGGGTTCGCTGCCTCTGGCTTCTGACTGAGGGTAGGAGTTGTTGTGTGCCTCGGTCCTAGGACTGCCTCGGATTGCTCGGAGGACCTCGTTCCTAAAGTTTTGGAACTTGGCCCTCGTGACTGGGGCCTGCTCCATAGGTCCATGCGAGGGTGGAGGTCCTCATGGTGAGTGGCTGTGCCCTGGTTCCCGTTCTAGGGTCAGCTGTCTACCATGGTTTGGGACCGAGTTGGAAGTGGCCCCTCCCTTTGTTCGACTGTCCTGCCGATTCTGGATGGCGTGCCGCAAATCAGTCGCGACTGAGTGAAAAGTGCCTGGTCTGGATCCGGTTGCGCCATTGGCCCACGGTTGGTTAGAGCCCTGGGCGTTCGCGCGGCTGTGAAGGGGAGGAGGGTCCGGACGATGTCCCGAGGTGACGGCCCTTCTGGCTTTGGGAGCTATGAAAGAGCCTGGATTTGAGATGACGTCCTTGGCTGGGATTGGACCGGTGTCAGTAGCTAATGTTTCCCACAGACGGCACCACCCTGATGCTGTTTGTTTTTGGGTTTTGGGGCAACAGGTGTGAGTTCTTGTAATTTGTGAAGCAGAAGATGTGGTATTGGCATTGATCCGATCCTAGGTTGTAGGATCGGCTCGGGAGTAGTAGGAGAGAGGTAGAGGCCGGGTGCTCGGTTCGTATCTCGTAGCTCAGCTCGGATCTTCGTAGCTCGGCTTGGAATTTTGTACCTGCACACTGCCTAGAAACACCGGGAGAAGTTCCAGCGACAGGCCCTCCGATGATCTAGTCAGTCACTGAGAAAGCAACAATAGCTAGGGTTTAGGTGGGAAAAATTTTATTACCTGTTGTAGTGTGGAGGGGGTCTGGTATTTATAGGCAGGGGCAAACGAGTCTGGGACCGTAATGGGCCGGGTCGGACCCATTTGCCAGTGGGCCTGAGGTGGCAGAAGCTCGTTGGACTTATTTGACTTGATGATCATGGAGGATCAAAATCTGAGGAGATCTGATGGCCCTGATGGGGCCACGTCATATATACCATATCAAATGTCATGATGCAATGTAAACTAGTAATGTCAATACACACTTGGCCTCTAGGGCATACACCAACAAACTTCGGAATGGTGCCGTGGGTGCAACAGCGACAGGGGCATCAAGAAGCGGCTGTGGTGGACAGCAACGGGGGTGTTGTAGTGATGGAGAGGGAGCAAGCGACGATGAAGGGGTGCTTTCGAGGCTGGGGAAGGGTTCGAGGGCAGCAACAGGGGATGCACGGCTGCGGTTGGGGTTGAAGACGGCAGTGGTTGTGGGTGCTGGCGGGTGCGGGGTGGCGCTCAGGGGATGGAGAACGGGGCGAGGAGGAATGTAAGGGAGTAGCTGGTGGCGTGCGCTGATGGGGATGAGGTCGAGATGGATGGCGACGAGGTGGAGCGATGGGGTGGTGATGGTGCAGTGCGATGAGCGACGGGGTGCGAGGGATAGCAGGGCTTCAGTGGTGCAGTAAGGTGGTCATTGCAGCTTGGAGGGGAGCTCGGGGTGTGGTGAAGTGGCTGTGGGGATGGAGGGGCTTGGGTTTCGGGAAGGAAATAGACGAAGGAGGTGAAGGAGGGGGTTAGTGGCTGTGATGGGGAGTAATTAATTTAGGTTAATTAAGTTAATGAGGGATTAGGGGATGAGTTAGAAATAAGAGAAAATCAGGGGATACATGAAGATAAGTGATTAAGAGGAAATATGGGGATTGTGCTGTTAGTGGAGATCAGGGGGTTTGACCTGCTCATGGGATTGTGAGGAGACAAATAGGGAATCTGTTATGGTGGAATTGGGTTGGGCTTCAATAGTTGGGCTCAACATTAAATAAAATAAATAATTAATGGACTTTTAATAGTATGAGTTTTGGGTTGTGTAACACCCCGAATTTTCAAACAGACTGAATTCAAAGTTCCACAGGATCTTTACACGTCTTTTCGTACAATTTTATAAGGAAATAAAAACATTTTGTTACACCAGAGTTTACATTTATATTACATATTTACAGCGGAAGAAATTTACAACAAATTACATGAATAGAAATGTACAACACTTGAATCATTCTTTAATCAGCATGCATTCTTTAGTCTTGTTAATCACTTTACCCTGCATAGAAACTGTAGGCACGTTAGTTGCTTACAACTAACGAAATATTATACACGGCTATCCTCTCTATGCCAAACAGTATAACGATTCTCAAATACTTAAACTAACCACAAACTTGATCACAAACAGAACTACAAGGGACTATCCTATTGATGTCGTGTTGTGCGATGCACTTAGTCCTTAATGCAGTTATGTATGTTACATGATACTAATGCGCACTTATTCAGATTCTATGCATCCCATACTATATAAGTCTGAGGGCAAGCCCTTAATCCTTCTTCATCTTGTAGGGTTCAATACCTCGTCATGACTTAAACTACTACTGTAACTACGATAAGTATCCTAGATGTTCTATGAGTTACGAGCTCATGTCTAGACAGCCTGGAGGGGAATCTCACGTCATGTCACGACGCATCGTGAAGAACCTATGGACAATTCAGCCTTCGTCATGGGACATGACACCACCCGCAGTCACCAAACACCCCACGAGTGTCACCTGCGGTACGGACTCTTGGAGACATATCCACGTCATGTCACGACGCATCGTGAAGATAGTTTATGAATATTCTCACACCGTAGCTCCGAGGCCCTCATACTCGTGTTTTTCTCATATTTTCATCACATCTTCACTATGTATCTAGTCCTTAGTTATTGAATTATGAACAAAATCAATTCTCTAGAGTTAGTCCTTCCACTATACCGGTCTTAACAATTTATATAACCTGACCCAATCTTGGTCTTTTCATTTCAAATTTCACTTCAATATATTTCTTTTCGATGTCGGTATGAGGCTTAACTACACTCTAGTTTTCAATTTCACTTCATAATCACAAAAATTGAGTTTTCACACTCGTAAGTTCTTTTTCACAATTATCATCATTTCCCTTCTTTTCTATGAATCAAATCTCATACATCAAGTTCAATTGCAATTCATGCATTTCATTCAAGCAAAATAAGTTTCACTAACTCCATGTAATTCCTTTTTCTCCCAAAATGGAAATCCATAATTGAACACGCTTCAAGTTCTTTTTATACACAATTCTCTTTTATAAGTTTAGTATAACTCTTCATGGATAAAAATCACCTTTTTTTTATACTTATGCAAATATCGATTTTACAGAGTTCTACTCAATTTTTCTTCTCACACTATTTAATTTAAGTCAAAATAGTGTGCAAATATTTTTCATGATGTCCATATATTTTTATAATAATTATCAAAAAATTTCCCGAATTTTCAAGGTCAAAATCACCAAAAAAATGTTAAAAATCAAAAGGGGTTTAATAATGCCGAGCTCAAGAATCGAACTAGCGACCAAAGCCAAGCCCAACGCTACAGTGCAACGCGCTGTGGTGCATGCGCTAACCAGAAGGGACAGGGCGCAACCACGTCACAGAGAGGGCGCAAACTCTTATGAACCCATTTTCCCTATTCGGATTTTCCCAAAAAATTAAAACAAAAGCCTCTTGTTTGGTTTCGAACCCGAGACCCAAGACTAGACCCACGCTACAGTACGCGCACCCAAACGCACCCATTAGCCAATAAGTCCAAGTGACTAACCTGATTTGGTTTAGGTTTTAAAGGTTTTGATCCGAATTTTGGTTTATTCAATTTTTATTAAAAAACTAATTTCAACTTCGTTTCTTCTCTAATTTCATTCAAAATTTCCAGAATATAATTTTTATGTATTTCTAAAATATCAGTAACTAAAAACTTAATTTTTGGCATAAAAATGTGATTTTCCTCTCTAAAAACGATTTTGTCTTATAATTTCAAATAAGCACATACAATGTAGTTTCTTTTATAAGTTTGCATTCAAACTTCTCATATATCTCTCTTATTATTTATTATTATTATTATTAATTAATCATTTCAGTAACAAATCTCTCTTTTTCACATTATTAACAAGTGAATTAGCAAAAAATCACCTTTACGCATGGTTATTGTTTCGACCAATTTAAACATACAATCACGTCTCCTTAGCACAATTCATCAATTAAAGCATGGTAGCATGGTCAATATTAAACTAACTATCATAATTTGCAATTAATTGCCATTCTTTTCACACACAATCAATCATTTCAATTTGTCTCATTCTCATAACACATGGCTAAAATAGCTAAGTTTCTTTTCAATTTCATCAACCATACTCTAGAATGAAACCTAATTAGAAGTGTAAAAGAATCACCCACCTTTAATGGAGAGAAAATCAAATAAACTCATAGAGATCTCCTACAACGAATAAGCGAAGCCTTCTCCTCCTAGATCAAGCCACCAAATTGACTTCTCCTCTTATTGAGCAAGCAACCCGAGCCTCCCCTTCTTGTTCCCTGGTGTAATCTGGCCTCCTCTCCTTGGTTGAAGAACACACTAGCACTCAATCTTTTCAACTCACAAACTCCTCAATCTTTTGTCTTACTAACTTGCCTCACTTTCTTTTCTTTCAAAAATTTTCAAGTGTGAGAATGAAGAGTGTAGGGAGGGGTATTTATACAAATTTTTAGGGTGAATGTAGGGCTAGGATGAGATCAAATGGTTAGAGATCAAGGGTCTAGATGAACTAGGGAGTTATGAAAACTACCCATGATGAACAACCAACTCTTCACCACTTCCATCTCTCCCACTCTCCATCCTACAATCTGGCCTTTGGGTGAAGGTGTGCAATGCACACTCTAGTGCATGCACGTGCCAAATAGTACTCCTCCTTACAAGTTGTTTATGTGAATTAAAATTAATTGTTCACTAAACTAGTCTACACTACAAGTTGGATAAATAAAAAGAGAAATTAATTTAAATGGGATCACTAATGGGCCAATTTACCATGGGCTCTCCTAATTAGATTAATTAATTAAATAAGAATGGGCTAAAAGAGACAAACAGGCCTAGAATTTAATTAGGCTTTTTAGAAAATAAAGAGAACAAACTACTTGTTCTTACAATAAAAAATATTTTTATAAAATAAATTATACATATGAAATTGTACGTGCAAAACACGTAAAATCACAAACTCTACATAAATAGAAATTAGGGTGTTACAGGTTGAACTGGGCTAAAGAATTGGGTTTAGAATTCAATAAGAAACAATCATGATTATAGTGGTTTAATTAGAATGGTCCACAAACCAAAATTAAATAAGATGTACAATAAATTATAGGGCTTAACTAATATGAAGAAAAATAAAATTGATTGACTGAAAGAATACAATTGGGTTGAAGAATACAACAAAATTATTATTAGATAACTCAGATGTAGCGCCCCGATTTCCATATACTGGAAAACGAGACACGAGCCAGGACCTTTTCATTCAATTAGTCACAATACACAGAAACAGGAAAATTTAAAACTTTTTATTTACATAATATTACAGGCCGAGTATTTCCACTAATACAGTATGTTACATCAGAGTGTACATGAATAAAAGATAATCCTTGCCTTTTCACTTGTAGATCGTGCCTCGGCTAGAGTCCTTCTGGTTTGCGATCTTGTATCCACAACCTATTGAAGTGGGGACGTCAGTATTCACTGATGCTTAAAGGCTGATCATATAGCAGCGAATCTCCAAAACAAGCATATACAAACATGGTAAAATATATCGGTGTAGTTTAAGTATTCGTGAGTGCAATGATTAGAATCTAACAAATGTCAATTAAACTGGAATACTAATGCACTGTCAACTAAACTAGAATACTAATGCACCGTCAACTAAGCTAGGATACTAATGCCATGTCAACTAAACCAGGATGCTCATATTCTAATGCCAGCAAGTCTCCGAAGTCAACATGCAGCCCATACTACATGCGACCCTTCTCAAGCCGTTTCTCCATATATAGGGATTGAACCCGCGTTATGAATTCTAATTGTACACAACCTGTTCCTGACAATACTCCATGACTTTGTGAGGTTGCAGAAGGGGTCAAGTCCCCCTATGCAGTCTGCTTATGGTGTCTCCGTTTTCCACTACTACCCGGCATGCCGGACCTCACTCGATCCCAGTATATCGGGCCTCGTTCCAAAATCAACCTATAGGGTCTCGCAAGCGCAGGGTAGCGCGAAGCCTACCCTGTGGCACCCTCTGGGGTCTCGCAAGCGCAGGACTGCACCATGCATCCTGTGGCACCCCAGCCACGGTATTTCAGGAATTAACAAAGCGAGATACGCAACCCGTGTCCTCAACTTGTGAGATGGCACCGTACGTATCCCTTTGACGGGAAGGTACAACCCAATAACACCACCTAAGGTTGGCCCCAAAGAAAGGTTTGGTCGTACGGTGCACCCTACTACCAACTCCCTTTCTCTCTGGCGAAAAGGTTAAGTAATGATTTTATAAGTCACTACCCTAATGAGGTTATTATTCCTACGCAATCTTGCATAGTTTCCAACTTAGATTATCATGGTCCAACTCGTGGTCCCTCGATCCAAGACTCTGGTAATAAGATCTCTCTCACTCATCCCTTCCCCTAACTCGGATTCTACCAACACTCTCGGTCCACGGTCAACCTACATTGGTTAAGATCCGTCGACACTCGAGGTGAGATCTATCCATTTATTCTAAGGGGGTAGGATGCGGTCTTGATGGTCGACGACCCCTAGGGTACTTGAAGACCCTAAACTAGCTTTTTATCAAGCTACAACTATTAGAACTTCTCAACCCTTATTGCTATGAATGAAGGGTGCTCATATGCTATGGTTCCATGCTACCGTTAACTACAACAAGGTAGTTACTCCTACAATTTCCACATGGCTCTTTCTTATTACTTAACCTATGGCAATTTGATCATGGTATGCAATTTCAAGCATCAACCTACCACCACTAAAACATGGTATATACGACATAACCATCAACTTATAACACTCTTGATTGTGAATGTGATTTAGCATGCACTTGTAGCGATCCCAAGCATGGATATATATATAACTAGTATGAACATACAACATTCCCAATCATGCATATATACTTCTACATCGTCCCTAAAATATGGTAAGTAATTTTACATCAATCCTACAACATTCTAAGCATATATATCATTCCTAACATGATAGATATCTTTAGAATAAATCCTACAACATTCTAAGCATAAATATCCTTCCTAAACATGATAGGTATTTTTAGAATGAATCCTACAACATTCTAAGCATAAATATCCTTCCTAAACATGATAGGTATTTTAAGAATGAATCCTACAACATTCTAAGCATAAATATCCTTCCTAAACATGATAGGTATTTTTAGAATAAATCCTACAACGTTCTAAGCATAAATATCCTTCCTAAACATGATAGGTATTTTTAGAATGAATCCTACAACATTCTAAGCATAAATAAGTTAATCTAAACATGGTAGGGAATTTTAGAATGAATCCTACAACATTCTAAGCATGAATATTATTTCTAAACATGGTAGGTATTTTTAGAATGAATCCTACAACATTCTAAGCATAAATATCCTTCCTAAACATGATAGGTATTTTTAGAATGAATCCTACAATATTCTAGCATAAATATCCTTCCTAAACATGATAGGTATTTTTAGAATGAATCATACAACATTCTAGCATAAATATCCTTCCTAAACATGATAGGTATTTTTAGAATGAATCCTACAACATTCTAAGCATAAATAAATTAATCTAAACATGGTAGGGAATTTTAGAATGAATCCTACAACATTCTAAGCATGAATATTATTTCTAAACATGGTAGGTATTTTTAGAATGAATCCTACAACATTCTAAGCATAAATAAATTAATCTAAACATGGTAGGGAATTTTAGAATGAATCCTACAACATTCTAAGCATAAATAAATTAATCTAAACATGGTATTTACCTTAACATAAACACAACATCCATTTAATAATCATCTACTAAGATTTCCCATAACATAAATATCTACAACTATTTTATTTTAACATCTACTACTACTACTTTATTGGAACATACATATCTACTACTACTACCATGAGTTTCTACTAAAATATAACATAAATATCTACAACTAAATTACTTACTAAAAATCTTTATTAGCATATGTTTCTTATTATTACTAGTGGACATAAAAGAGATCTTTTTAATCCTTTTACAACTAGTGATTAGATAGTTTCTTTTCCATTAATAACTACAATGGGTTCTTTCTTACTTAAGTTTATAAAAGAACTAAACAATAAGTAAGAGCCTTTCTATTTTGGGTTTAACCAACATATGCCTTCTTTTATTTTTGTCCAAGTCAATGTGTGTCCTACAACCAAGATGGTTGTATACTTAGTTCATATGCCTTATGTATTAGTTCACATTCAAGTCCTACAACCTTAGATGGTTGTATGCACAAGTTCATATGCCTTATGTTATTTTAGTCCAAGTAGTTAGTTCTTTTATGAGTCAAACAATGACTACTAACAACATTCAAAATAAGAAACCCATACAACCACACTACTTCAAAACAACCACACCAAAAGAAAAATAAACAAGGAGGGTAAGAAGAAGAAGAACATCAAAACACCATTCAAACAAACAAACAAACAAACAAACAAACAAACAAACAAACAAGGAGAAACCCCCACCTTGTTTCACTTGTAGGAATGACTAGCTATGCTACTTCTCCTTCCTCCTAGCTTTTAGAACTCTTACTAAACCTACAAGGAAAAACTCTCAAGTTAGCATGGTGTTCTCTCTTTCTTTTCCTTTCTTTCTTTTTGATCTTTCTAAAATGAGACAAAGGTGGAGGAAGGGGGTATTTATAGGTGGAGAGAAGGGTGGAGAGTGCAAATGTGTATGCACACAATTGCACAAAAGCCCCTCCCCATATTTGGGCCGGTTTCTACTAGGGAAGGGAAGGATGAGGTGGAGGTATGGTGAGGGTATGGTGCTTTTGGTGAGGTGGAGGGTGATGTGGAAGAGAGAGTGTTCTAGAAGAATTCTTAATCTCTTATGTCTTTGTAACCCTAGGTTTAGCTACACAACAATTCCTAATTATCCATTAGATTGTCATGGCTAAGAGATAACACAATGTGAAAGAAAAATAAAATAATCAAGTAGTCGAACGCTAATAAAATAATATTATTAATAGTCGATCGGGATATTACATCAGATTACAGGAATTGAGAAAAGAAAGAAAATTCCAAAAAGAAATCCGAAAAATCGGAAACGGGGTCCTACCCACCTTACAAGAAGAATTTCGTCCTCGAATTTATTCAAGCAGCCCATAGGAAAACCCCGAGAAAAACCTACTCGAAGAGATGAGGGAACTTCCTCCAGATTTCTTCCTCAAGTTCCTAAGTCGACTTATCGGGCAAATGAGGATTCCATGAGACCCGAACAAGCTTGATTACATTATTCTTCGGGACTTTCTTATGTCTGTCCAGGATAGAGATTGGTCGAATCTCGCATGAGAAGTCTGGTCTCACGGACAACTCTGAGTAGTCGTTCACATGACTGTCGTCCCTGATGTACTTCATAAGTTGAGAGACATGGAGCATATCATGGACTTCAGACAAGGCCGATGGCAATGTGAGCCTGTAAGCTACCTTACTCGTTTCACAATATCGAATGGACCAATGAATCGGGGACTTAGCTTCCCCCACCACCAAAGCGGATAACACCCCTCCATGGTGACACTTTGAGGAACACATGGTCGGCTGCCACAAACTCTAAAGACCTTCGATGATAATCGACCAACTTCTTCTACCTGTCCTGGGCTGCCTGCAAGTGCATCCTGATCTGAGCCACTGCGTCAATTGTCCTGGTGATCAACTTAGGCCCCAAAAGTTTTCTCTCGCCGATATCGTCCAACCAGACTGGAGATCGACATTTGCGACCAAAGAGTGCCTCGTACGGGGCTACCTTGAGACTTGCTCGGTAGCTGTTGTTGTACGAGAACTCAACCAAGTGTAGATATCCTCCCATGAACCTCCAAACCAAAGAACACAAGACCTCAATATGTCCTCTAGTGTATGAATCGTCCTCTCAGATTGTCCATCTGTTTGTGGGTGGAATGTAGTGCTGTAGTCCAACTTACTTCCCAGACTCCGCTGAAGACTCTCCAAAAAATGAGATCTGAACCTCGTATCTCTGTCCGATCCAATGCTGACAGGAACTCCGTGCAGTTTCACAACTTCCTGCATGTACTTCTCAGCCAGGCTCTCCGTAGACTGACCCACTCTGAACGGAATGAAATGAGCACTCTTCGTCAACGAGTCTACAATTATCCAAATGACATTATGGCCCTTGGGACTCCTTGGCAGTGCCATCACGAAATCCATGGAAATGTCCTCCCATTTCCACTCCGGGATTGGAAGAGGCTGAAGTAGTCCAGCGGTCCTCTGATGTTCCGCCTTCACTTGCTGACAGATGAAATATCGAGACACATATCTTGCCACTGATCTCTTCATACCGTGCCACCAAAAGTTCTGCTTCAGATCCCTGTACTCTTTGTGCCTCCAAGATGAATATAGTAGGGTGAGAAATGGGCTTCTTCAAGTAGCTTCTGCCTGACTTCCCCCTTCGGTACACATAATCTGGCGCCAAAATGAAGCGATCCGTCCTCATAGATGACCAAGTTGGTCCTCAGGCCTGTTTCTACTTTGCTTCGAAATTCCTCCAACTGTGGATCACCTGCTTGGGCTTCCTTGATCTGCTCTACCAATGAAGACTACAACTGCAGCATCACATTGTAACCCTTCTTCACGCAAATACATATTCCTGAGTATTTTCTGTATTTTGATTATTTATAAATTCATTTTGGATCTTCTATCTAAGTCTTTTCTAATCGACCATTATATTTATTTCGAATGATGATATATTTTAACTTTATTTTATATTCCTAATTGATCGACTATTTATATTTTAGCCAAATCAAATATATTATTACTATTTGAATTTTAATAAATTTGTTAAACTCAAATCCCATATATATATATATATATATATATATATATATATATATATATATATATAATTATTATTATTATTATTATTATTATTATTATTATTATTATTTGATTGTTTATTAAAATTCATCTGTTGTTATTTATTAATCTGTGAAGGTCCATAGATCTTAATCGAATTGTATTCTTCCAATTAATTTTATTTTTGTTGAACCTTAAAATTTTTGTACAACCTATTTAAATTTTGTATGTTGGATACTCTAATTTATCTAATATATTTCTACTTATTTTCCTATTGATTTTAAACCCAGCACATCTTCTTATTGGACCCTAATTCGCATCCAAACCCATTAACCCGCTACCCATTAACCCACCCTAACTATATATATACTAATCTCGCCCCCTAACCCTAATTAACATCCTAATTAAACTCCGCCACCGCAACACATCTCTGCCTGCTCCTCCACCCGTCCTCCGTCATCCCCGTCGCCTTCCCTCCTCGCCCTGTGACTCCACCCTCGCACCGCTCCAGTAACCATCGTCGTCGTCGAGCCCCATCGTTATCCTCATCCTCTTCGCCCTCATACTACCATTGCCACATTGAATGCTCCCCATCGTCGTTCACCTTTGCTACTCCCCGTCGTCATCCTCCTTTACCATTGCCTCGACAACCGTCGAAGTTCCATCTGCCAAAGCCACCTCTGCCCGAGCACAACACCATTCCGCTGCTCACCCAGCATCGCCACCGTCATCGACCTCCCATCATCCTCGCCACCACTTCTTTTACCTCGCGCGACCGACCAGTTGCCACACGCGTCGTCGCCAGCCTGCACCCCGACCACCACTGCAGTTCCCCCCTCTGTGCTGCTTCCCTCCTGCCTTACTGTCGACCACCATTGCGGCTGCCTCCATCGACGTCGTTAGTGTTGCTATTGCTTGTCACGCCCCGCTTCCCAAAAAGAATACGGAATACGGATATGCAACAAAAGCCCAGCGAATAATTTTCATCATCCATAAGCTGTTTAGAAATCTTTACAATATCTCACAAAATAATCAGAGTCGGACTCAAAAGAGTCAACCACACATGCATGACTGAATTAATAAACCAACAGAATTTACTTGAAACAAAATATAATATTCTCAAATAAATCAGAATCTGGACAAGTCAAATATTCTGGGTCACATCACCCAAATACAAAATAAATATTTAAGTACTCAAAATACATTGTTCCAAAGCAACAGTAATAATAATATTAGTAAGCAAGAAATCCAGCACTAATATCTCATTTTGCCAATACCATCGGGCAGATGACCATCCTGATCTGCAATTCATAATTGCAGGAGAAGGAAAGAAAAAACAAGTACCCGTCAATTGCAAGTTACGAGCCACTTATAATGTAGGATACAAGCACATGGGAAAACTAACAAATAAAATAGAATAATGCATCAACAGTGATAACTAGCATGAATTAGTAAAACAAGGTCAACTAGCATGGTATACTAACAGTACAGATGTTTGAGGAAAATGCAGTGTCATATGGCATCTAACAGTGTCCAGTATCAGTAATCTCAGTATATCAGTGTAACAGTATAACAGTATCAGTCCAACAGTATCTGTCTAAAGGTATCAGTTTTATGTTCTTACAGTCTTGTGTGTATTACTAGGTAGGTAGCACTTCATGCGCCCCAAAAACATAACACATGGTTACTACAACAAACAGTTTCGCTTTTAGATTTCATAGTGGACCATAATGGGGTAGTGTACTCAGGTATCAGTAACATTAACAGTAGCAGTAAAGTAATAGTAACAGTAGCAGAAAAGTAACAGTAACAGTAGCAGTATGGAACACTAGTTCCCTTCCAAGTACACATTTCCATATTTTCCACTACTAGATCTTCTCTTAAGAAACCCCGGCTTGGTTAGTTTTATTATGGTCATCAAACAGGCATGAATGTGTACGAAATGGTGTCAAACTAACATGGTACAATCAGTATTAGGTTCAGGGAAACAAATAAACATGCATAAGTGATTTACAGTCACATAAACGAGCAAAACAGCGTATGTTCTTATTCAGGACAGCATAAAAGTACAGTACTAAAACAGTGATTCCCGTTACTACAGAAATCCAAATCTGAATCCGTCGAAGAATCTGAAAAATAGACTTCCACACAAATCCAGAGATTATATTTAAGCCATATAGTATTTCAGAAAATCATAACTCAAAACTGATTTGAACCCAGAAAACATGTTCAGTCAGAAATTAGTAAAACGAATTCTCAGTCCAAAAAACAGCATCAAAACCTCTCAAATAAATCCAGGAAAAATCTGGAGTATTCCCCTATATGACTAGAATCAAAATATAAAGTTTCATAATATTCCAATAAATTTTGTTTAGTCATCAAAATAAGAAAACATCAAGAAACAATAGTTTGGCAAATCTGGAATTCCCAATACTGCTGTACGAAAACTGAAATATCTCGCAAACCGTGAAACGAAATCCAAATCCGCGAAAGGGAGATGAAAATAGACAAAATATATTAACTTTCATATTTTACGAATATTTTTCATACAGTAAAAGAAAATAGGGTGAAAATATGATTCTTTATAAAACAACGAGCAAAACACAGCAATTATAGCTCTTGTTCAAAAGCATGAAACGGCGTACACTACTCATCAATAAAATCCACTAAAATTCTGGGTAATCCCTAGATAGATATAGAAGTACTGACCAAAGTTTCAGATCAAAATAATATGTGTAGCACAAGTATCAAAATAATTTAGTTATCAAAATCAACAAGAAACAAAATCTGAAATTTATATAAACCTCTGTAGTAAAACAGTCATATCTCACACATACGAAAAAGAAATCAAGCAAGGTCAAAGAGGTTGGAAAGAAGACGAATTCCTCTAAAACTCATGTTTCATATTGAAATTAAGATTCTGACCTTAATATGGTCTAAATTACTGATCAAGACAGATTATTGGTAAAACACAGAATTTCTTCAAAAACCAAAATCAACATAATTCAACCGAAACTTGATCCAAACACAACCAAACATGAAATCGAGTCTACCAAGTGTCCAAACAACATGAAATATGGTATACTAAATATCTACAACAATTATATCACATGGATCCAACAAACGCACAAATTCTCATAACTAACTCACATATTCGATCACATCAAATAAGCGGTCAATCCTAGGTTGTACTCATGTCACATGTGTCGTGAGGAAACTATGGTCAAGTTTTCACTATAGAGACAATATCAACAATGGGATTACACACAAATTGTCTCTAGAACCCAACTACACTATAAGCAGTATTTTGACTTGTATCAAACAAAGGAATTGAGTACAAGTTAATTGCCTTAACCGAAGACAAAAACGAAGAACACCAAGAATAACGAGAACGAATCCCGGCAACGAACAAAACCCACGAACGCAAAATCCACAATCAATGAATCCAAGCAATGCACGCGCGAACTCCCACACGTGCAACTCACACAACGAGAGAACAAGAGAGAGATCCAAGGGTCAGGCATCGGCTGGCTTCTTGCTGGCTAGCGCTCCGGCGGTTGCTGACGGCGGACAGAGCAAGGGAGAGAGACGAGGGATGGTTAAGAGGATCGGTGGTTGGGTGCTTGGTCGATCGGGTGCAGCCAATGGAAGGGTCGACTAGGGTGGCGTTGGCCTGGGCTGGGGGTGTCGGTGTTTTGCTGGTCTAGGGCGCGGTGCAAACAGGAAGGAGAGAGAGGAGGGGGCCGGGAATTGGAGTAGTATTAGGGTTAGGGTTTAGGTGAGATGGAGAGGTATATATATATATATATGGGGCTCTAGGGTTTAGAAATATGAGATGGGTATTGAGTTTAATTAGGTTGCGGATAGTTTAGTAGTAGTAATAGGACTAGTTTAAACAATTTGATAAGGATCAAATTGCATAGAGTTTCAAATAGGATTGTGAGTTTAAATTTTGGCTTTGGTAATCAATTTGGAATCAAAACAATAGGATTTGATAATAGGATAAGCCACTAACCACCATGAGCACCCAAAGACCAAAATAAGGAGAACAAGACACAAATGAAGAGCAAAAATAACAACAATGATAAAAAACATTCAAGGAACGGAAATTAAATCACAAAAGATCAAGAATGAGCCAAAAATGAATATATATTGAAAACGACTCCAATATACGGTCCAGAAAAAAAAATACAAAAAAGTACAAATATCCAAGAAAAGAAAAAGAAAAATACATCCCAAAATATGAAAAATGAAAAACAGGGGTTACAATCCTACCCACCTAACAGAAAGAATTTCGTCCTCAAAATTCAAAAAGAAGATACATAAGGTAACCCAAAAAAAAAAAAAGAGAAGAAAAGAAAGCAAAACAACCACTACTCAAACAAATGAGAAAACTTTTGCTGAATCTCCTTCTCCAACTCCCAAGTCGACTCACTAGGCGAGTGAGGATTCCAAGCAATACGAATCAACTTGATGACCTTGTTCTTAAGCACTTTCTCCTGCCGATCCACAATAGCAACTGGCGGAATCTCACAAGTCAAATCCGGCCGCACGGTCAACTCAGAGTAGTCGATCACATGACTCTCATCTCGGATATACCTCCTGAGTTGTGAGACATGGAAAACATTGTGCACTCCTGATAAAGCTGGCGGCAATGCAAGACGATAGGCCACATTGTCTACTCGCTCCAAAATCTCAAACAGTCCAATAAACCTAGGGCTAAGCTTGCCCCCACCACCGAACCGAATGACACCGCGCCACGGTGATACATTAAGGAAAACATGGTCACCAACAATGAACTCCAAAGCTCTCTGATGGACATCGGCCCATCGCTTCTGTCGATCCTGAACTGCCTGCAAGTGCTTCCTGATCTGAGCCACAACATCAACCGTCCTGGTGATCAACTCCGGACCCAACAACCTCCTCTCACCAATGTCATCCCAGCATACTGGTGATCTGCACTTCCGCCCAGAGAGTGCCTCGAACGGAGCAGCTTTAATACTGGCCTGAAAACTGTTATTGTACGAGAACTCTACGAGATGCAAATGGTCCTCCCAAGATCTACCAAACTGAAACATATAGGATCGCAACATGTCCTCAAGAATCTGAATAGTCTGCTCTGACTGTCCATTTGTCTGGGGATGAAAAGCTGTACTGTACTTCAATTTACTCCCCAAACTGTTCTGAAGACTCTCCCTGAACTGAGATCTGAATCTCGTATCCCTGTCGGATACAATACTGATTGGAACCCCATGAAGTCTGACAATCTCTTGCATGTACTTCTCAGCAAGGCTCTCAGTAGACTAACTGACACGAAAAGGAATGAAGTGAGCACTCTTCATCAAATGGTCGACAATCACCCAAACAGCATTGTGACCTTTAGGACTCCTCAACAAAGCGGTTACAAAATCCATGGTGATATGCTCCCACTTCCACTCTGGAATAGGAAGCGGTTGAAGAAGTCTAGCGATTCTCTGATACTCTGCCTTAACCTGCTGACAGATCAAACACTGAGCCATAAACCGAGCAATAGCCCCCTTCATACCATGCCACCAGAAATGAAGCTTCAAATTCCGATACATCTTAGTACTGCTAGGATGGATAGAATACGAAGACTGATAAGCTTCCTCAAGCAATCTCTGACGAACTTCACCCTTAGGGACACACAACCGAGACCCAAAACGAAGCGAACCATCAGCATGAATAACCATGTCCGCTCTGGACCCAGACTCAACCTCAGCTCGGAAACCCTGCAACTGTGCATCACCAGCCTGAGCCTCTTTGATCTGATCAACAAGAGACGACTGAAGATGGAGTGCAAGACAACTCCGACCAAAACTCGGCAACACAACCTCCAAATCCAACCTCCTCATCTGCTCAATGAGATTACTCTGCTGAGTAAGAAACATAACTGCCGGTCTCCTGCTCAAAGCATCTAGCACCAAGTTTACTTTACTAGTATGGTATTGTAAACTGATGTCATAGTTGGCCATAAGCTCCAACCAACGCCTTTGCCTCATGTTTAACTCCTTCTGGGTGAAAACATACTTGAGACTTTTGTGGTCTGTAAAGATTTTCACTCGGTCTTCAAGTAAATAATGTCTCCACAGCTTCAGAGCAAAGATCACTGCCGCTAACTCCAAGTCATGAGTAGGATAGTTCTTCTCATGCGGCCTCAACCACCTCGATGCATACGCAACAACATGACCCTTCTGCATAAGAACTGCTCCAAGATCCTTACCAGAAGCATCACAGTGAATTACAAATCCGCCTGAACCATCTGGAATAGTCAACACAGGCACTGATGTCAATCTGTTCTTCAACTCAACAAAAGCCTCATTGCACTCATCAGACCAACAAAATTTCTGATCCTTTCCTGTCAGTTTAGTCAATGGTCTTGTTATCTTTGAAAAATCTTGGACAAATTTTCGATAATAGCCAGCGAGACCAAGAAAACTCTGCACTTCGGAAACCGACGTTAGGAATAGGCCAATCCTTCACAGCTTCAACCTTAGAAGGATCCACAGAAAGACCATCGCTAGAAATGATATGCCCCAAGAAAGAAATCCTGTCGAGTCAAAACTCGCACTTGTTGAGTTTTCTATAGTGCTGATTCTTTCTCAAAGTCTGCAGAACAACTCTAAGATGTTCAGCATGATCCTCCCGATTCCGAGAATATACCAGAATGTCATCAATGAAGACCACCACAAATCTATCCAAGAACTGAGAGAAGACCCGGTTCATAAGACTCATGAATACAGCTAGCGCATTAGTGACCTCGAACGGCATCACAAGATACTCATAGTGCCCGTATCTAGTCCTGAATGCAGTCTTTTGTATATCAGCAGCCTTCACCTTGACTTGGTGATACCCAGAACGAAGATCCAAGTTCGAGAAAATAGCAGCCTCATTCAACTGATCAAACAAATCATCGATCCTAGGCAACGAATACCGATTTTTTCACAGTAACACTGTTTAGTTCTCGATAATCCACACACAGTCGACGACTACCATCCTTCTTGTTGACAAAAATGACTGGAGCACTCTAAGGTGAAACACTTGGTCTAATGAAACCCAAATCAAGAAAATCTTGAAGCTGCACCTTAAGCTCTGCTGGCTCAACCGGTGCCATTATGTAGGGACTCTTCGATATCGATGCCGTTCCAGGCTGAACATCAATACCGAGCTCCACTTTCCTATCAGGGGGTAAGCTAGGCAACTCATCTGGAAAAACATCTAAAAAATTCTGAACTACTAGAGGCACAGCCTCACAGCCTGAGTGCAATTTCATTGCACAATCCACCTGTTCAACTGCAGTCTTTGCTCGGCCAAGGGAAGACTCCCCGGCATGGAACTCAAATTCTGCTCAATCTGGAATTCCGAAAACAACCTTCTTGGCACGGCAATCAATAATGGCATGGGCTTCACCCAACCAATCCATACCCAGAATAACGTCAAATCCTGAATTTTCAATTATAATCAGGTTGGCTTTGAAATCTGCATCCCCAATAACAAAGGGAAAATGCCTGCACTCACGGGAACAAATGACAACACCACTACCTGTCAAAATATTCCAAGCCTCTGACATGTTACTACACTCCAACTGATGGCGAGCGACAAATCAAGAGGAGACAAAAGAATGGGTTGTCCCAGAATCAAAAAGAACATGGACAGGAAAAGAGCAAACAAGGATGATACCTAAAGAATCAAAAGACAAGGAGAAAGAATAAAGAATCAAGGGTGAGGGAAAAACAAGGCAGGAAAATAACATAAGCAGCAAAGCAAGACTAAAAGAAATAAAACAAAGAGAAACAAAACAAAAAAACAACTAAACAAGATATACCTGCCATAACTCTTTTAGCTGTCTCAGCATCTGCAGCAGTCAAGTTGAAAGCCTGACCTCTCCTCGGAACAACGGTCCTCTGGCCAACAATCTGGCATTGAGGAAGAAGCGAAGGCCTAACTAGACCATGAGCTGGGCCTGCTTGCTGAACAGGACCCCTAGCTGGAAGAGCCACCTGCTGCTACTGCGGACAATCGCGTACAGAATGATCAGCAGCACCACACCCAAAGCATCGGCGGTTGATGCACCAACAATTCCTACGCTCATGCCCAGACATCTGACAAAAGTCACAAAAATCACCCTTCTGAAAACCAGCAGAAGGATACGGAGCTGTCCTGACCGGATGGGTTGGGACAAGCCTCCGAACAGGACCACCAGAAGGTCTAGCAGCAGAATGTGGAACAGTCCGCGAAGAAGGAACCAAACCACCACGAACCTACTCCTGAGCTCGAGCTGCCTCAAGAGCTTCAGCGTAAGTACGCAAGCGAAGAGAGACAAGATGCCTCTTGATATCCTGTTCAAGCCCATTTGTGAATCTACGAGCCCTATCCTCTTCGGTTGCCACAAGAACGGCAGCGAAGCGGCTAAGTCTAGTAAACTCAGCTGCGTACTCATTCACTGACCTGGAACCCTGTTGCAAGAAGTCCATGTTGCAACATTATTTAAACAATTATGTAACAAAATTCAAAATAGAATAATGACTTAACCTTTTCTAGGGCCAGGAATTGCTGTTCCATCTCAACTCGAGTACTACTAGGGAAGAACTTCTCCAAGAATCCCCGAGTGAAAGTAGCCCAAGCAATAGGCCTCTCAAAACGCTCGGACTCGGCCATCCACCAAATATGAGCCAAATCCACCAGCTGGATGGAAACCATGTCCACCCTATCAGCTTCGGCAACACGTGCCGCCAAGAGCAAGCGCTCGGTCCGGATCAACCATTGTTCAGCCTCTAAAGGCATCTCAGTGCTGGAAAATGGTCGGGATGTAGCCTCATAAAATCTGTAACTGTTCCTGGACAAGGCGAAAGATTTGCCTGCACAGGCACAACAGGAGGCGGAACCCGGGCAGCTTCAAGGGCAGCCATCACAAGATCACTGTGGTTTTGCTGCTGATTAATCAGCCACTCAAGCACAGCAGTGAAAGCCTCAATCGGATCGGTATGAGAAGAATTCCCACGAGCCATGGTCTGCACAAAATCAAAAACAATTAGCATCCAGAACCAGAGTTGATAATAATTCATTTACGTATGCATGGCTGGTGAAATATTGAACCGATCCTAGTTCGAGTCAAGCTTGTCTAATATATTAGGCAACTAATACATTAGCCAAATATGGGCTTTGATACCACTAAAAATCCTGTCACGCCCCGCTTCCCAAAAAGAATACGGAATACGGATACACAACAAAAGCACAGCGAATGATTTCCATCATCCATAAGCTGTTCAGAAATCTTTACAATATCTCACAAAATAATCAGAGTCGGAAGCAAAAGAGTCAACCACACATACATAACTGAATTAATAAACCAACAGAATTTACTTGAAAAAAAATATAATATTCTAAAATAAATCAGAATCTGGACAAGTCAAATATCCTGGGTCACATCGCTCAAATACAAAATAAATATTCAAGTACTCAAAATACATTGTTCCAAAGCAACAGTAATAATAATACTAATAAGCAAGAAATCTAGCACTAATATCTCATTTTGCCAATACCGTCGGGCAGCTGACCATCCTGATCTGCAATTTATAATTGCAGGAGAAGGAAAGAGAAAACAAGTACCCGTCAATTGCAAGTTACGGATCACTTATAATGTAGGATACAAGCACATGGGAAAACTAACAAATAACATGGAATAATGCATCAACAGTGAAAACTAGCATGAATTAGTAAAACAAGGTCAACTAGTATGGTATACTAACAGTACAGATGTTTGAGGCAAATGCAGTGTCATATGGCAACTAACAGTGTCCAGTAACAGTAATCTCAGTATATCAGTGTAACAGTATAACAGTATCAGTCCAATAGTATCAGTCCAACAGTATCAGTCTAAATGTATCAGTCTTATGTTCTTACAGTCTTGTGTGTATTACTAGCTAGGTAGCACTTCATGCGCCCCAAAAACATAATACATGATTGCTACAACAAATAGTTTCGTTTTTAGATTTCATAGTGGACCATAATGGGGCAGTGTACTCAGGTATCAGTAACAGTAGCAGTAGCAGTAAAGTAACAGTAACAGTAGCAGAAAAGTAACAGTAACAGTAGCAGTATGGAACACTAGTACCCTTCCAAGTACACGTTTCCAAATTTTCCACTACTAGATCTTTCCTTAAGAAACCCCGGCTTGGTTACTTTTATTATGGTCATCAAACATGCATGAATGTGTACGAAATAGGGTCAAAATAATATGGTACAATCAGTATTAGGTTCAAGAAAATAAATAAACATGCATAGGTGATTTACAGTCACATAAACGAGCAAAACAATGTATGTTCTTATTCAGGACAGCATAACAGTACAGTACTAAAATAGTGATTTCCGTTACTACAGAAATCCAAATCTGAATACGTCAAAGAATCTGGAAAATATACTTCCACACAAATCCATAGATTATATTTAAGCCATATAGTATTTCGGAAAATCATAACTCAAAACTGATTTGAACCCAGAAAACATGTTCAGTCAGAACTCAGTAAAACGAATTCTCAGTCCAAAAAACAGCATCAAAACCTCTCAAATAAATTCAAAAAAAATCTGGGGTATTCCCCTATATGTCTAGAATCAAAATATAAAATTTCATAATATTCCAGTAAAATTTGTTCAGTCATCAAAATAAGAAAAGATCAAGAAACGATAGTTTGGCAAATATGGAATTCCCAATACTGCTGTACGAAAACTAAAATATCTCGCAAACCGTGAAATGAATTCCAAATCCGCCAAAAGGAGATGAAAATAGACAAAATATATTAACTTTCATATTTCACGAATATTTTTCATACAGTAAAATAAAATAGGGTGAAAATACGATTCTTTATAGAACAGCGAGTAAAACACAGCAATTATAATTCTTGTTCAGAAGCATGAAACGGCGTACAATACTCATCAATAAAATCCATCAAAATTCTAGGTAATCCCCAGATAGATATGGAAGTACTGACCAAAGTTTTAGATCAAAATAATATGTGTAGCACAAGTATCAAAATAATTTAGTTATCAAAATCAACAAGAAACGAAATCTGGAATTTATATACACCTCTGTAGTAAAGTAGTCATATCTCACACATACAAAAAAAAAATCAAGCAAGGTCAGAGGGGTTGGAAAAAAGACGAATTCCTCTAAAACTCATGTTTTATACTGAAATTAAGATTCTGACTTTAATATGGTCTAAATTACTGATCAAGACAGATTATCGGCAAAATACAGAATTTCCTCAAAAACCAAAATCAACATAATTCAACCGAAACTTGATCTAAACACAACCAAACATGAAATCGAGTCTACCAAGTTCCCAAACAACATGAAATAGGGTATATTAAATGTCGACAACAAATATATCACATGAATCCAACAAACGCACAAATTCTCATAACTAACTCACATATTCGATCACATCAAATAAACGGTCAATCCCAGGTTGTACTCATGTCATATGTATCGTGAGGAAACTTTGGTCAAGTTTTCACTATAGAGACAATATCAACAAGTGGATTCACACACAAATTGTCTCTAGAACCCAACTACACTATAAGCGGTATTTTGACTTGTATCAAACAAAGAAATTGGAGTACAAATTACTTGCCTTAACTGAAGACGAAAACGAAGAACACCAAGAATAACGGGAACGGATCTCGGCAACAAACAAAACCCACGAACGTGAAATCCACAATCAATGAATCCAAGCAACGCACGTGCAAAATCCCACACGTGCAACTCACACAACGAGAGAATAAGAGAGAGATCAAAGGGTCGGGCGTCGGCTGGCTTCTTGCTGGCTGGCGCTTCGGCAGTTGCTGACGGCGGACAGAGCAAGGGAGAGAGACGATGGATGGTGAAGAGGATTGGTGGTTGGGTGCTTGGTCGGTCGGGTGCAGCCAAGGGAAGGGTCAGCTAGGGTGGCATCGGCCTGGGCTGGGGGTGTCGGGGTTTTGCTGGTCTGGGGCGCGGCGCAAACAGGAAGGAGAGAGAGGAGGGGGCCGGGAGTTGGAGTAGTATTAGGGTTAGGGTTTAGGTGAGATGGAGAGGTATATATATATATATATATATATATATATGGGGCTCTAGGGTTTAGAAATATGAGATGGGTATTGGGTTTAATTAGGTTGCGGATAGTTTAGTAGTAGTAATGGGACTAGTTTAAACAATTGATAAGGATCAAATTGCATACAGTTTCAAATAGGATTGTGAGTTTAAATTTTGGCTTTGGTAATCAATTTGGGATCAAAACAATAGGATTTGAAAATAGGATAAGCCACCAACCACCATGAGCACCCAAAGACCAAAATAAGGAGAACAAGACACAAATGAAGAGCAAAAATAACAACAATGATAAAAAACAATAAAGGAACGGAAATTAAATCACAAAAGATCAAGATTGAGCCAAAAATGAATATATATTGAACACGACTCCAATATACGGTCCAGAAAAAAAATAAAATAAAATACAAGAGCGTACAAATATCCAAGAAAAGAAAAAAAAATACATCCCAAAATACAAAAATTGAAAAATAGGGGTTACATTACTGTTGTTGTTGTGCACCTGTGTCGCACGTGCTACTGTTGCCGCTCTCACATTGCTGTTGAGATTTTGCCATTTGTCGTTGTGTGTTGCTGTTTGCTGTTGTGTGGTCGCTGTTTGCTGTTGTGTGTTGCCATTACTATGTTGGGACTCCGCTGGTTGCTATTGTGATCCGCTGTTGTTGTTGTTTGGTGTTACATGCTTTGCACATGTTGCTATTGCTGCCTCTTGCACGTGTGATGGCCGTACGTAGTTACACGTGTTTTGTTGCCGTCGGGATCCTTGTCCTGTTATTCTTCATTATATTCGGAAAAATTGTCAATAAGGAAAGTTTCCTCTTGAACTAGTTTTATTTTTCTTGTTCAAGAAAATTCTTTGATCTCCGCAAGTAGCTCCTCTTTCAATTATCATATTTTATCTGCTTGATACCTTCAAAGAGATTATTACGGATTCATCGGTGATACCAAGTAGTAGGCCTCTTTTCGTGCCTTTTCCTTGATTCAAACCCCAGCCTGTATATAGTCACATGCAGACAAGACATGAATACTTCGATTAGAAACTTGTATATAGAAATTGTTGATTGTAATGCTTTCGATTGAGTTCGATGTTCATGCTATGATTAACAATAATTTGTCCTGTCAATAGTAGAATTTTCCTGTTAATTATTGCCATGAAATTATATGCTTGCTCATTTATTTTGTTGTCATTTAATAATAATCTACTTGCTGACCTGTTATTTGCTCTGTGTTGATTTGCATTTTCGACCTAGTTTCTGTCGTAATTTGATAAAAAATTGTAAACATAATCTGTAGCTTTTTGAATCTATTTTTCAAACTTTTTACAAAACTAGATTCCGATTTACAAACTGAAAAGTACCATATTTTTAGAACTCTATATTTTCAATTTTCAATTTCCAGATTTCTATCCTAAGATACATCAACTTGATTTTCTATTAAAATAAAATTCCAACAACATAATTAGAACTTGAAAATTTGTATTTTGTTACTAGACATGACTGAGAATCACCTTATCATTTTTGTGATATTATTTGATAATTTTTCAGACCTATTATATGTATTAAAACTTGACTCTAGGTTTCTGTATTTATTATATGCAATGTAAATATTCGCTGAAACCGGCAGAGAGTCTACTTTCTAGAATCTCTGACGGAACCTGATTTGCTTTCTTTTAGCAACTGAAAAGTTGATTTTTTTACAACAACGTCATGCTGTCCAGAATGTGTGTTTTGTGTTTTGCTTATGTATCCATGTTTGATTTTTCATCTAAGGAATAGAGCTAGTTGTATTCATGCATTGCATAGCCTTGCCATCTCTTTGACATCGTTTCAAAACTCTTTTACCATTGCATGTCCACATTAAGTATAATAAAATATTAACAAGCTGGGGTATTAAGGGTCGACTTGGTAGTGAACATTCGAAGACTGTACTTGTGTAACACCCCGGTAATTTCAAATATATATATATATAATATTGAATGAGTATGGTTGTTTGGTATAAAAAAGGAGCTATGGCATTCTTGTAATATGTTGATTAAAAGGAATTGTATTAATGAGATAGGGCCCACGGGAGATGGAGTACACAGCAGCACATTGTGTTGTGTGGTGCTAGTGGGATGACGTCACCAAAATGGGTGACGTGGCAGGGGCTTTGAGAAGCTTCTGCTTTGTGTAACGGAAAGAGAAAAGAGAAGGATTTGAGAACTTAGTCCCATATTGGAATTTGAACTAAATATAATAATATATAAATACTAATGCCTATGATCAAGAGTCACCAATTGGTTAACCACCTTTTGAGAGGCAGCTTGTGGTGGGCAGTTGTACTATACTATAAATAATTTGTCTTCTAAATTGTATAAATTGTCCAAAGCTAGGGGCAGGGGCGTTACAAATGGTATCAGAGCCGACTTTCGACACCAAGTGTGGGTAAGAGTGGGCAAAATGTATGCCTGGGATGGAGCTAGCAGATGTATGGGTATGTCTGAGAGGGAGCGAGGTGGCGGCCTGAAATAATGGACCACCCGTAGAATCGGGATACGGTGCAGCTAGCAGAATTAAGGTACTCCACTCCACATCGGCTAGAAAGTAGATCCTGCACTAGATTGTGCATGCCCGTGCTCAGCGAGGACGCTGATTTTTGAAGGGGGGGTGTGTAACACCCCGGTAATTTCAAATATATATATATATATATATATATATATATATATATATATATATATATATATATAATATTGAATGAGTATGGCTGTTTGGTATAAAAAAGGAGCTATTGCATTCTTGTAATATGTTGATTAAAAGGAATTGTATTAATGAGATGGGGCCCACGGGAGATAGAGTACACAGCAGCACATTGTGCTGTGTGGTACTAGTGGGATGACATCACCAAAATGGGTGACGTGGCAGGGGCTTTGAGAGGCTTCTGCTGTGTGTAACGGAAAGAGAAAAAGAGAAGGATCCGAGAACTTAGTCCCATATCGGAATTTGAACTAAATATAATAATATATAAATAATAATGCATATGATCAAGAGTCACCAGTCCAGTTAACCACCTTTTAAGAGGCAGCCTTTGTGTTGGGCAGTTGTAATATACTATAAATAATTTGCCTTCTAAATTGTATAAATTGTCCGAAGTTAGGGGCAGGGGCATTACAAGTCGGAAGGACCCCTTGTTCTTGTTTAATTATTGTCGTGGAAGGCGAAGTGTTGATCATGGAAATCTCGCTTGTTTAAATTCTTGTCATCATGTCGAGTACATGATTTGTTAAGTCACTACAACACACGATGGATTTACTGGCGTATATTCCCCGGCGTTTTGCCAGAAACGCCGGGGTAGGAAGAGACCAGGAATGGGGCGTCAAATTGGATGGTTATACGCCGGCGGCCTCTATAAAATGCCAGGGAATTATGGTATTAAAACGCCGGTGAATGCCATATTCACCGGTGTTTAACTAAAAATGCCGGTATAGGGTTTGGAATAAATTTCCCCCAAACCCTATACCATTCAAAAAAAAAACCAAATTTTTTTCCCCTCTCCCTCGCGCTCTCCCGCCTCTGCCTTGGCCGCCATCGCTATGCCCTCCGTCGTCATCCCCGTGCTCCGTCGTCCTCTGTGGTCCACTCTCTCACTCCCGTCGTCGCTGCAAGCCTCCCCAACCCTCTCTCTCTCTCACTCGCATCGTCACCACCCTTCCCCCATCGCCGCCCCCTCCCCTGCCGTCGCCCTTTCCCCCCCTCGTCGCCCCCTCCCCTGCCGTTGCTCCTTCAATTGACACAAACCCTAGGTTTGTTCTTGAAAATTTTGAATCGTTTTATTTTTAAAATTTTTGTTTCTGAAATTTCTACACAAACCCTAGGTATGATGTAGTTGGTATGTTCTTGAGATTGGTTCTACAATTTTTCCCAACTCTCTAATTTAGCTTGCTACTTGAGATTGGTTCTTGAGATTCTTGAGATTGGTTCTTGAGATTGGTATTACTAGGTATGACCATGGAACAATTTGGGTTTGAAAGAGAAGAATGCAATAATTTCTGAGCTGGGTTGTTAATAGGGATAATTTGGAGCCAAGTTGCCTGAGTACAAAATTTCACTTGTGCTACATTTCACATATAGTTGTAGCACGAAAATTAAATTGCCTTCATGTATTGTATATTTGGATTTTGGTATACAGCATCCTTAGATGACAGTTAACCCATTTTGGTAAAAAAACATGCTAAGATAACAATCAGATGGCTAATATCCAGCATCTTCAATAGTAAAAGAAATGAAAATTTCCAGTATCTAAGCATGTTTGTCTATTAATTCTTCATCCCAACTTTGCCAATGATGTTTCTGGCTTCAAAAGAAACCTGCACAAGGTTTGTTCTGACCAATTCTTGTACAGATTTGGGAATTCTGAAGTTTTTAGATCCAGGATCACAAATTTTGATTGGACTGTGATTGGATTGTTTAGTGACTGTCGTCTATGTTCTTAATTGGGCTGTGATTAGAAAGAAACGAGTTGGAGTGGAGATCTGGAAACCCACATAGAGACATCTCGTTCATAATAATTTATCATTATTGTTATTCTTGTCACTCTTGCTGTTGTTGTTGATGTCTCTTTGTGTATGTTTGCTGAAGAGAAAGAAGGGATGAGAGAGAGATGAGGAAAATGCCGCTATGTTAGCCTGGTGTATCCTCATTCTCTACCATTCCTCTTTCTTTCTTCTATATTTGGTTTCCTTTCACGATGACACTTCCTTAAAACTACACTTGATATGAGCCCTATTCTTATTTTTCTTCAATAAAAATGGGAGTTTTGGTGATCCAACAAACATGTACCCGCATAATTCCAAATGGCATTTTCTTTAGAAAGTCAGTCTCCAAAGAATCGATCTATGACTAGAATCTCCAATCAAATCCCAATCAAAATTTGTCATCCTGGATCTAAAATCTTCAGAACTCCCAAATCTGTACAAGAATTGGGCTGAACAAACCTGTGTGCAGGTTTCTCTTTGAGCCGGAAACATCATTGGCAAAGTTGGGATGAAGAATTAATAGACAAACATGCTTAGATACTGGAAATTTTCATTTCTTTTACTGTTGAAGATGTTGGATATTAGCCATCTGATTATCGTCTTAGCATACTTTTTTACCAAAATGGGTTAACTGTCATCTAAGGATGCTGTATACCAAAATCCAAATCTGTACAAGAATTGGGCTGAACAGACCTGTGTGCAGGTATCTCTTTGAGCTGGAAACATCATGATTTAGTTGGGATAGAGAATTAATAGACAAACATGCTTAGATACTAGAAATTTTCATTTTCTTCCACTGTTAAAGATGCTGGATATTAGCCATCTGATTGTCGTCTTAGCATGCTTTTTTTACCAAAATGGGTTAACTGTCATCTAAGGATGCTGTATACCAAAATCCAAATCTGTACAAGAATTGGGTTGAACAGACCTGTGTGCAGGTATCTCTTTGAGCGGGAAACATCATGATTTAGTTGGGATAGAGAATTAATAGACAAACATGCTTAGATACTGGAAATTTTCATTTTCTTCCACTGTTAAAGATGCTGGATATTAGCCATCTGATTATCGTCTTAGCATGCTTTTTTTTACCAAAATGGGTTAACTGTCATCTAAGGATGCTATATACCAAAATCCAAATCTGTACAAGAATTGGGCTAAACAAACCTGTGTGCAGGTTTCTCTTTGAGCTGGAAACATCATGATTTAGTTGGGATAGAGAATTAATAGACAAACATGCTTAGATACTGGAAATTTTCATTTTCTTCCACTGTTAAAGATGCTGGATATTAGCCATCTGATTGTCGTCTTAGCATGCTTTTTTTACCAAAATGGGTTAACTGTCATCTAAGGATGCTGTATACCAAAATCCAAATCTGTACAAGAATTGGGCTGAACAGACCTGTGTGCAGGTATCTCTTTGAGCTGGAAACATCATGATTTAGTTGGGATAGAGAATTAATAGACAAACATGCTTAGATACTGGAAATTTTCATTTTCTTCCACTGTTAAAGATGCTGGATATTAGCCATCTGATTATCGTCTTAGCATGCTTTTTTTTACCAAAATGGGTTAACTGTCATCTAAGGATGCTATATACCAAAATCCAAATCTGTACAAGAATTGGGCTAAACAAACCTGTGTGCAGGTTTCTCTTTGAGCTGGAAACATCATGATTTAGTTGGGATGAAGAATTAATAGACAAACATGCTTAGATACTGGAAATTTTCATTTTCTTTTACTGTTAAAGATGTTGGATATTAGCCATCTGATTGTCATCTTAGCATGTTTTTTTACCAAAATGAGTTAACTGTCATCTAAGGATGCTGTATACCAAAATCCAAATCTGTACAAGAATTGGGCTGAACAGACCTGTGTGCAGGTTTCTCTTTGAGCTGGAAACATCATGATTTAGTTGGGATGAAGAATTAATAGACAAACATGCTTAGATACTGGAAATTTTTATTTTCTTTCACTGTTAAAGATGCTGGATAATAGCCATCTGATTGTCATCTTAGCATGCTTTTTTTTTTACCAAAATGGGTTAACTGTCATCTAAGGATGCTGTATACCAAAATCCAAATCTGTACAAGAATTGGGCTGAACAAACATGTGTACAGGTTTCTCTTTGAGCCGGAAACATCATGATTTAGTTGGGATGAAGAATTAATAGACAAACATGCTTAGATACCGAAAATTTTCATTTTCTTTTACTGTTAAAGAAAATGAAAATTTTGGTAACATCATGATTTTGTGTTCAATTTGATTGCAAGAGTGCGCAATTTTTCTTTTTTTTTCTTTAATTTTTTTTATTTTAAATTTAATTTTTTTTTTTAAAAAAAAAAGCTACACCGGCATTTTTACAAGCGCCGGTGTAGCTTTCAGCAAAAAATTGACAGCCTTTACCGGCGGTTTAAGAATGCCGGTGTAGGTAATGGCCAAAAACAACACTACCAAACGAAAACACACATTCCCCGGCATTTTTGCGACCGCCGGTGTAGTTTTAACCTACACCGGCGGTCGTCAAAAACGCTGGTGAATGTCCCTAAGCTACAGCGACACGCGATTCAGCGACACTTGCACCGGTGATTTATAAAACGCCAGTGGTATCTACAGCGGAATTTATAAACGCCGGTAAATGTGCAAAAAAATGCCTGTAAAGCCTGTGCGTTTTGTAGTGAGTTCACCATCATAGTCTAAACGATCACTGTTTGCATGCATCGAACCTGTGGTATGACACACAGTACTACGTGCATTAGATAGGTTAATAAAATGAATAATAACCCTAAATTGACATTGCATGCCTAATCCTGTATACTGTTATCGATTTTGATCATAATTGTAGTTACTAATTACTGCATAATTGAATATAAACCCTTAATTTTATTGCCAACCTTTGTCTTCGTTCTTGACTTTGATCCAGTCCTTTATTCTTGATATACCATGTTTTTTATTATTCTCTGTTTCCCGCTACTTGTTGTCTGTGACTTGCTCTAACAGATATTATTTTTCTATTTTTATATCATGAGTTTGCAGGTACACAAGGAATAGTCCTGAAAGACTAGACTGCTTGATTTATCTATTTATGCTATTTTTTTCCTCGAACATTGTTATTATCATTGTACTTTGTTTTTGGGGTTTTATGACCCGAAATTTACCTTTTTCCAGATGTTGGATATTATTTGGTGAATTTATTTCATGATTACTTTGGAGTTTATTCATTGTTTATGTGGTTATTCTTTTCTTGCGTGGTTGTATTCTCTTGTATATTGTTGAGTTAATCTATTACAGCTATGGATGATATTCTTATTATTCACTGGGCCTTTGTTACGTGCTCGTGTTCCCGTATCTTAGGAAGCGGGGCGTGACACATATACTGCTGTGATGAACCGGGAAGAATCACATCCAATTCAAGTCTTCTCATATCCTCCAATATTTCCTTATGTTTGGTGAGAAACATAGCGGCTGGTCTACTGCTCAGGCATCGGGTACCGAATTCACTTTGCCTAGGTGGTATTGCAAGTTGATGTCATAATCTGCCATTAGCTCTAACCATCTTCTCTGCTTCATGTTCAGCTCCTTTTGCGTGAACACGTACTTGAGACTCTTGTGATCCGTGAAGATCTCAATTCTATCCTCAAGCAAATAATGCCTTCATAACTTCAAGGCGAAGATTACAGCCGCAAGTTCAAGATCATGCGTAGGGCAGTTCTTCTCATGTAGCCTCAACTGCCTGGATGCATAAGCGACAACTTTGCCTCGATGCATCAGCACTGCTCCTAACCCTCTGACCGAAGCATCACAGTGGACCACAAAACCTCCCGAACTATCTGGTATAGTCAACATAGGTGTTGATGTCAACCGATTATTCAGCTCCACGAAGGCTTCATCACAAGTTCCATCTCAAATAAACTTCTATTCTTTCATCGTCAAATTGGTTAGGGACCCAGCAATTTTTTAGAAATCCTAAACGAACTTCCAATAATACCCTGCCCATTTTCCCAGAAAATTTTTCATGTTAATACAAGATGTGTGATTGGCAACGGGAAAGATACAGATTTTGGAAAGATAAATGGTGTGGGAAAAACACAGTTCAATCCATTTTTCCGGATGTCGTCAGAGAAACAGTGAACGTTGACACGCTTATCAATGAGGTTTGGAGAAGGGGTAGACTTAGGATTCAATTAGTTGTTCAACCAATTCAGGAATGTCTTCTTCAACTACAGATACTGAAGGACTTCATTAGGACGGAGGGTCAATACCTTAACGGAGGGGATGATGAGAGATGCTGGAATTTAGATCATAATGATACTTTCACAGTGTCTTCTATGTACAAGTGGCTAAATGATGGAGGGATTAAAAGCAAGGAACCCAGTTCAATCTTAGAAACCGAGGCACTAATGAAAGTGAAAGCTTTCCTTTGGCTCGTTGTGAACGATGCAATTCTTTCAAAAGTCAATCTTGGCAAACGCAACATGCAGTTGGACGTTAGTTGCTCGAGATGCACGGTAGAAGATGATGACGCTAATCACATTTTATTCACTTGTCCTAGGGCAAGGTTAGCTTGGGAAGCAGTGTGCTTAAGTTTTGGGATATTTTAGTGTCTGAGCTCGACATGGGAGATTTGGGGTAAGTGGAGAGCAAGGGTAGTCAGGAAGGAGTTTGAAGAAGCTTGGAATATTTCTGTAGCTGCTACGTTATGGGGTCTATGGCTAGATTGTAACGAATTGTGTTTTCGTAATCACAACAACAAATTTCCAGTCTCGATGCATAAAATTTTTGCAATCATTCATGCTTGGGCTAGTCAAGCATATACGAACCGTAGAGTAGGCACAGAGGAGGGGGTGTAGGCAAAGCAGGAGTTGGGGTGGGGGGCGAGTTAGAGTGGTGTTTGTACCTGTACCATCGATGAGTGTTAGAAATAGTTGTAGTATTGTTCTTAGTAATTAGTCCTATTTTATTTCGTTAATTTATCATTAATGAAGCGGTAACGTCGGTCATCTTTATTCTAAAATAAATAAAAAATCTATTGCCTTATTTAGAATCTCACCTGCTTCTGAGATCCACTTGCCCATGCCACTTGCAGATTATAAGAGAGTTAGGCAGGTTTTTTTATTAGCTTAGCTAGTTAGTTCCTAACTGGCATGGAAGTAGCTAGGTTACGATCGAGCTCGGGCTCATTAATATAATGACAATTATTAGAGTCAACATGGCTCGAGATATATATATATATATATATATATAATTATTAATGTGTTCAAATAGTTCGAAGTTACAGGCATGTTGTATTTTGAGTTCTATAATAAGGTTTAGGCGTTGATTTTTTAACAGGTCATTTCCATTTCATTAAGAGTAAGACATCTCATATGATCATATCCAGTTTCCTAATTGACGACTCTATAATTGGCCGGAAAAGTTGGGCCAAACAAGAAACTTTGTCGAGTTTCTCATTTATGAACCAAGAACCAAACAGCCTATCACTTCTGAATTCAATTACCATCAAAATCAGCAACTACTTTGTCATCACTTGACCAAACTCACCTTTCTGTTCATACTAAACTTTTCCTTAAGGGCTTTTAATGTGTGTTGCTTGGACTCAATTAAGTCTAATATCTGACTTGGACGTAGTTCTGATGCTTCTCTCCAACTCGATCTGTAGGTTAACAAGCTCCAAATCTCAGTCTAGCTAGCATAAATGATTATTATATTTTAATTTTAGGGTTGAGGTAATGTCATTTACCTCAACTCAACTCAAAACAGTATTACAAATTTAAATATTCAGGAAGTTTGTCAAGTGTCCGAGTAGTTTAGTGGTAAGCATCTCCGTCTGGCCGAGGGTTTAGATCCTGCTTGACCCAATCTCTTATTATGGAATGAAAGTGTGTGGAGCTACGACCTTGTTTCAATCTCTATCTCTATCTCTATCTCTAATATCTAATCTCTAATCTCTAATATTATAATGGAAGAGTTGAAGTTGTCAATTTTAAACATACAAACTCATGCATCGTCCGTACATAGCTATTATAAAGAGAGTTTCAGGTTCAAGTCCAGAATACATTGGAATTTTTACTTTTAAAACTATATCTATTAAGACGTGCATTGCACGTGTAAATTACTAGTATATATAATTGGAGAGTTGGAATTGTAATTTGTCAACATAAAAATCCGTGTATTGCATGTACAACTCCAACTCTCCCATTAATTACAACAAAAATAAACAAACAAACAAAATTCTACATATTTAAGTGTGCAACACACGTGCAAAATAATTTTGTAATATTTTCTAACACCAAACAAATACATATATTGCATGTATAACTCCAATTCTACTTATAAACCCATGTATTGCACGTACAAATCGTAGCTTTTTTTTCAAAATATTTTTCTCAATTACATGCAACGCACATCCAACTCCAAAACTATTTCTTAATACGTATATCACACGTGAAAATCTTTCAACTCTTATCAAAATGTGAAAAATACTAGTAAATAAATAAATAGAAAACTTGAGAGGTTAAGTGCCAATTTACACCATGCTTTTTAAAGGTAAACATGGTATTTTAGCCCCAGATAACACCATTCCTTCAGAAAACAGACAGGAGGCTACTTGCCAAGAAAATAATTCTCGAAATTTTCGAATTGTCATTTTTAAAAGTTATGAGGTGTTTTATGCCAAAGTATGAAATTCAGGGGCTTATTGAAAATTACCCTAATATAAATCATATACCTCTCTCTCTTTCCATTTAAAAACTCGCAGAGTGATTATAACCACAGCCAAAGTACCAAACAGACATTTGCTGGCACAGCATACGTGAGTATCCATGCTTTGTTTGTAGTATTTAAATGCCACCCTTCTTCCCCTCTAAATTCACAAGCAACATCCTTCTCTCTACTCCAAGGATGAATTTCTCAAGGAGTTACTCATACTCTAGAGTAGAGAAAGAAGACCCACATGATAAGAAGCACAGGGTTGCGCAGTTCCTCATCGAGAAACAACTGAAGAGGGCTGATTCAATCAGAAGGAAGAGGCCACTCACTATCAGAATCAAGATCAAAGTTGGAAGGAGCCTGAAACGGTTGCGAAAGAGTATCCAGCTCTTCAGCTTCTCTGCAGTTAAAGCTAAAGCCAAGGCTTATGCTTACAAGAGATTTTTGGGGCAGTTGAGGATTTTGGAAGCAGGGAATTATATAAGCAATAGTGTCAAGGATGGATGCAGCTGAGGAGATGCCACTCTCGTCCGTGAAGCAGCTTCTTCATAGTCCGTTAATGAGAAATAGCGAAATAAGAGTTATCATGCAGTTATTTGTAACCTGGTCTACCCATTTAGTAGTAGTCTGTCTGTTTTCATTGAAGGATTTTTATATACCAATCCTGTATGTGCACCGGAGCAAAAAAATTCTATTAAATTCCTTCCTAAATTTTACTTTGAAATTCTTTTTTTTTTCTCCTTTGATGCAAGAATCCCATTCAAGACCAGCAGTAGACTAATAGTAGCAAAAGAAGGAAAGAAAAACGGCTAGTCGTAGTAGTCTACTACAGACGCAAACATGAAAAATTCCAAAACTGAAGAACCACCTTCTCTAGTACTTTCAACTATCCATCAAGATACTATCTTAGAAATGAAGAGGAAATGAAGACACAAATTTCAATGCACCCAGATCGATCACCAAAACCCATTCTACTTGCCTAACACCTAGATTACCCTCTTACACTAGAAAAAGGATTGAGTATGTTCAATTAACTCCATACATAAATACGCTGGTCTTTTTCCTTAAAAATTGAATATGTCCTTTAAATATACATCGACACTTCAAGAAAGATGGGTTTCCAGATCATCAATTCACATGTACATTCATTGCGATCATGAAAGGATCTTAACAAAAAAGGGGGGGGGGGGGGGGGGGGGGGGTGTCAATTGGAAGGAAGCCAAATGAGTGGAAGGAGATTCTAACTACTTACATATGAGCTTAGTGCGCAGTGGATATCTTTACAAGAATTATGGATTTGTAAAATAGTTGCAGTAACTTCCAAAATTTGTTGCAGTAACTTCCAGTAGATGCATTGCTGTCGAGCTCAGCTGCAAAACTATTTTCTTTCAATTCAAAGCTCAAGGATCATGCTTTGTGTAGTGAAGGCAATCAGCTCATTCTGGGCTTAGATGAGTATCATAACAGCCAAGAACAAAGCAATTAGTATCGTAAGCATCACATCTCTTCTTCTGTCTTTGCCTATGAGATATGAAATCATACACAACAAGTCAATTATGTTTATTAAACCAAAAATAATGTGTGATCTTCCAATCTCAGACATCATCAAGCATGCAAGATGAGAAGCAAATAATAATAATAGTAATAATAATAATAATAATTATAAAGATTTGCAGTGGCTTCTTTATTTATTTTATTTAAGATGTAAACACGGGTGGTGGTTGACAGTTTACTGTTCTTTCTTCACTATATTCTGGCCAAGAAAATCTGCATTATTGGTGTTGAATTTGGTCACCCAGCAATATCAATTTGTTTAATAACATATTTTATTTCCTTTTTTTTCCCGGTGTGACCAGGTAATACCTCAAAGAAAAACTAATGAAAGGTGACACCACATGAAAGGAATAGCAGAATAAAAAAAAACCTTTAGAAACAAAAGAACTGGGATCCTTACCAATATGTGCAGAATCTGCAGATGTTGCAGCAGGAAGCGCCGGAAACTTAACAGCTGCAGCAATTAAGTGAAGGAATGTTATGCTCATGAATTGTTACAACTGAAGGATGAAAATCATCAGAAACTTGATACAGAAAACAAGAAAAAATATATATATCTAGAAAGAGTTCCAATGATGACAAATGGAAAAAGTTTTAAAGATACTCTTTAAAGGTAGTTTTCCATATACATTTCTACCACTTTACTCTTCTGTATTGCAAATAATCGATATCTGGCAAAAGTATAGTTATCCAGTAGTCCCAGGGATACAGTTGATCTTATATACCATACGATCACGTTACTGTTTTATCACTCAACAAGGGGTTTGCTGTAGTGTGCAGTACTACATAAATATAGTTTTGACAAATTTTTACCACCAGATAATGATGAGATATTTCTATCCATCATGTCTGCACACCTCTCTGTTAGGAAGTGTGGCCTCAAATAGACTTTAGGCATGAGTTTGAGTTGGAGGAAGAGGAGATGCAGAGACAGCAGCGAGAAAGGCGGCAGTGGCAGCAAGCAGGAAGTGCGGTCGACCACAAGGGAAATGCAGTAGACCGCAGTTAGCAGTCCACCGGCGCAATGGGCAGTAGACCGCTAATGTTATAGTCTTGGCGAAGCGTTATTGCAGTCGACCACATCAGGCCGCTGGAGTTATTTTGGGCTGCAGGTTTTGAGTCTAATAAGCTGTATTTATGTTTATCTTTTAGGATTTACTTGGGAGCTATATAGCAATATATGTGAACTCTCTAGGATTAAGAAAGAAGAATCAAGGTGAGCCATTATCATTGTACAACTTCAAGATAGTGAGTGCCACGAGCTTCAAATATGAGAAAGAGAGATTGAGAGTTTGATCTCTTTGTAATCTTTGTATTTATTGAGTTATAATAAGTATTGGTCATCTCCGCATATTATTGTGTTTGTGTAGTTGTGAAATCTTGCGATTATTGTGGTGGCTTGTTTTCATTTAGGTCTTGGGCGTATCTGTTTCTTGCGGTGTACGTTCCGCTATTGGCACTACAAGTGGTTTCAGAACTGTACACTCTCAACTCGTGGATATCTTCATCTAAGCTTTTGCTACATTCCTTGTTTATCTCTTAGTTCTGTTGGGTATCTCTGACCTCTATAATCCAGCTTCTGTGAGACGACTCCAGAATAAACTTTTACGAATAAATTGCAGATATTTCATATCCAATTTATTCTAACGTAAAGGTATCCAGGTTCATTCTCTTGCCTGTAGTATTCCTTCACTTGTATTATAAATGTCATCAGCCTGGAGCTAGCATTCCACAAATCTCTCTTACCAATTCCTCGTCTCTGATTTTGATCACTGTTTACCAAGATGCTGCAGGCTGATTAGTCCATTATTTCATACTGACAAAGTAATTATTTTTATATAAAAGTGATACTATGCAGATACATGCTTGGGCTATTGAATGATCCTATATTTACAAGCAGCACGCTATGTTCAAGAAACCGCGTGCTGGGTTAGTATGCAAACAGATCCATTGGTTTGTTAGGCACTTAGGCATCTTTTTCCCGTCAACAAAATATGTGCAATATCTTCAAAAATAATGAGGATGCACATATGTGAAGTTATAAACTACATACTTCTATTGCAGGAAGATGATGGTGTCAGAGATGTAGAAGGCCAAGGAGCTGCAATATTATCATTCAGATCACATGTGAAGCTAATCCCTGTATAAGGGTCAAATGATGCATCTGTAGGCAAGCTTGGCAAGAGGCATCCAGACTCTGGAGCAATATAACAAGGTAAATATTAGTCATGAATGGAGTCAGCAAAAGCTACTATTCTAGCATGTTTGATGGTTTAGTATTTAGCGAAAAAATGTTTGATGGTTTAGATGGTATTGTTTAAAGAACTACAGCATGAAACGAAAAGAGATTGAGCAAAGAATGTGTAGAATTAGGTACAAATTTCAAAACAAAGTTTTCAGTTTTAATTATGTCTAAGCTCATGCAAAATGTATAGCAAGCAGTTAAAATCTGATTAAGCGATTATATTTTTAGCGATTTCCAATATTTCAATAGTTTGCGATTTAATCAGGTATAATCAGCCGATTAGTGGTTAATCGGCCGATTTAAATGGGCGATTAAACGATTAAATCCCCTCCTTTAATTTTCAAGCTCGTTTGCATTATTTGGGCTCAATCCGGCCTAAACTCAAATCCACACCCAAACCCCTTCTCGTCCTCGCGCAAACCCAAACCCAATCTACTGCCACTCTCTTCTTCTTCCTCGCGCAAACCTAAACCCAAATCAAAACCAATTCGCTTCTTCTTCCTTGAGCAAACTCAAACCCGACCCGCCGTCGCTCCCCCTGCGCCGTCGCAAACTAGACCTGACCCACATCTGCTGCACCTCTTCTTCGATTATTTTTGTTTGCTGGAACCGACCAGCAAACCCAACCTGACCCACATCCAGATCCAAACTCAGCTCAAACCATGTACTCACTTATTTTTCTCTATAACTATATGATCATATTTGATAATCTCATAATTGTTTTATGTTGGGTTACTACATAATGAGGATATATCATTTTTTTACTTTATATATATAGAAGCCGACCCCAACTAATTGGAAATTTTGTTGTTGTTGTTGTATATATATATCTATATATCTATATAATAAAACACAAAGAAAGCTATCAAGTGGCTCTCATTCAATAGGATTGAAATCAATGGTCTAGATCTAAGCTCACAAAACATATTTTCTCGCCCAAAAGTTTTCCCCCAAAACTCAAATTCAAATCCCCCATAAACAACTCCTTTATTTATTTATTTATCTCTCTCTCATTCTCTCTCTATTTACTACGAAATTTATATTTTCAGATTTCAAGTTTGTAAATTTTCGGATTTATTATGCATTTTTTTATTGCTCATGTTACATTGAAAATATCAAATATCTCATCAACAGTTAAATTTCATCATTTTCCACACTCACAGTTCTAAGAAGTTGAATTTTACACCCCCATTTATAATTATTTTTCAACATATACTAATGGAAACATTGACTTCTATTTACAACTAATTATTGTTTTACTATTCAAACCTGAGCTACATAATTGTTGTTTACTATTTACAAGATTTTCATATGCTATATCGTTCCGAAGACGTGCCGTAGGCACGTGCCCACGGGCAAATCTAGTATATATATATATAGTCCCCTTCGGTTGCACACTACTTTTGGTGAGCACTCTGTGAACATTCACGAAATAGAGACCTTATGAATAATCCGAACCGCTCATATTGTTCTATATGCCTAAGATAGCCTAACAATAAAAAATCAAGTAATTTGAAGTTCATTTGCCCATCCATCATGCTGTTAGAATTTTCAGCCATACAATTTTGTGATGATGTAAATCATGGACAAATGAACCTCAAATTACTTGATTTTTTATTGTTAGGCTATCTTAGGCATATAGAACAATATGAGCGGTTTGGATTTTTCATAGGGTCTCTATTTCGTGAGTGTTCACGGAGTGCTCACCAAAGTAGTGTGCAACCAAAGATTTCTATATATATATATATATATATATATAGAGAGAGAGAGAGAGAGAGAGAGAGAAACCTTCCGATGTGCACTTGCCTCCGTGTGCACTCGGCCTTTTGGCATTTGTATCGACGATCCGAACAGTTCACATTGATTTACACGTCTAAATTAGTCTAAATATGTAGAGTCAAGTCATATGAAATTCATTTGTCCATTCATCATGTCATTATAAAAAAACGATATTTAGCCATACAATTTTGTAACACTCCAATGCATGAGCAAATGAATTTCAAATAACTTGATTTTATATATTTAGAATAATTTAGACATGTAGATCAATGTGAAGGGTTTGGATCGTCGATACGAAGGTCCGAAGGCCGAGTGCGGAAGGGGTCTCTCTATCTCTCTATCTCTATATATATTTATATATATATACACACACAGGATTTTTTCAATTTAATTCCCGATTATTTTCCAATTAACCGATTAATCACTAATCGCTCCTAGACCGATTAGTTCCAAAAACAAATTTTAATTGCTTAATATAATTCCTAATTATGTTTACACCCACAAAAAAAAAAAATTGGCAAAATTGAGAAAGTTTGGCTATTGAATTATTTTATAATATCAAACAATAGTTAAAATGATAAAGCATCAAACAACCGTCACAAAATATATAGATCTTGCAATTTTTGGAATTGTCTGTGCATGATGAGATTAATACCTAAACATATCCAACTTTGCTTATACATAAACTGTTTAGCAGGATGATAGAATGTTCACCAGAAACAATAATTATGAAAATGAAAATGTTTAAATTTCAGCTTTAAGTTTAACAACCTTGGTTCTTTCTGCTGAAGCAAACTCATAAGATTGATTTCTGATTAACTCCACCGCAAAACATAGTGACAATAAGAACAAACATCTACCAACAGACCACATATTAGAGTATGTGCCAACTAATTTGTATGGGATGAGAAATTGAGAATAGTATTTATTTATCTATGACAATATTCAAGACGAACTTTTAAGGATATTTATCTCATCACCTTTTACCTAATGGTTCCATACTTCCATATATTCTACTAACCCTTGGTTCAGCTATTTGAAGGACCATCGACTCTGTTATATTGCTCTTGTATCTTAGTAACAGGTTTACAGCTCCATGTTGAATTCTAACTGCGGAATAACTCAACAACGACGACGAGATACAAGAACAATAGAATCAAAAACAAGAGAACAAAGAACAATCAAAAGCAACACACAAGAACATACGAGATTTTTTTGAGGTTCACCCAAAACACTGGCTACTTCCCGCACAGAGGCACTCCTGCGATTTCCACTTAAAATATGAAGAATAGGTTTACAAATCTCTCAAGAATCTCACCCCCAAGGTGTAAGGTTTCTCTCTATCTCCCTCTCTCTCACTGACGGCTGGTAGATCTGTATTTTCTTTTTAGTTTGCCCTCAGATCGTACACAATACAATATATATAGGTTTTCTCAACTTTCAATTTCAGCCGCTTATCAAACAGCGTCGGGACGGTCGACCGCAACACCAAGTCGGTCGACCAGTTCATACCTTCGACTGTGCAGGGTCCAACAGAGTGTAGGTCAGTCGACTGCGAGGTCGACCGGTCGCCTCTTTAAGTGTACAAGGTTGAAGCAGTGAGTGAGACGGTCGACTGTGCGGTCGACCGTACATTGCCTGGGGTGCGGTCGACCGCAACTCTGCCTGTAGCTTCAAACTACTCTTAACCTGCTTGCTCCCATTTCGACTCTCCTTCTCGTCTATCTTCTTCAACCCATTATCGTGTATTGGATCCACAAACCCCACCAATCTCCTACTTGGAGACATATACACGAAGTCTCTAACCTGTTCTTCATTCTTCTATTGGTCTAGTCTAGACCTGTGCCTCTGCGAGTCCTCTCAACAATTAACCTTGGGACAATCCGATAGTGGTATAGCAAAACTGATGTTTCTTGCTATCCACCATCTTAGTGAGCATGTCCGTCAGATTCTTAGTGCCAAGAATCTTAGTTAGCTTCAACAATTTTTTCTCAACCGTCATTCTAATAAAAATATCTCATTTGAATGTGCCGTGTCCTAGAGTGATATGCCGAGTTTTTTGCCAAGAAAATTGCACTTTGACTGTCACACCATAGTTCACCTACGGGTTGCTTCCTGCCCAACTGTTTCATAAGTTCTGAAATCCACAACATATCTTTCGTCGCTTCTGTGAGTGCCATATACTTTGACTCCATGATTGACTGTGCTACAACCTTTTGTAACTGCAAAGCCCAACTGACAGCTATTTCTCCAACTGTAAATACATACTCTGTAGTACTTCTGTAACCATCACGATCGCCCAAAAAATCTGCATCCACATAACCATGTATATGCAAAGAATCTCTCCCAAAACAAAGAGTGATCTGAAGTACCTGCTAGATATTTAAGAATCCACCATACTGCATCCCAATGTTGTTTAGCTGGATTCTTCATATAACGGCTGACAACTCCCACTGCTTGTGCGATGTCTGGTCTTGTAGACACCATCGCATAGATCACTCCCAATAGCTGAGGCATAAGGAATAGCAGCCATTTCCTCAATCTCTGCCTCCGTTTTAGGACACAAGTCCATTGATAACTTGAAGTGAGCAGCCAAGAGACAAGTGACTAGCCTCACGCCATCCATGTTGAATCTCTTCAATACCTTCACGTAGTCCACTTGAGATAACCAAAGCTTCTTGCTTCTCTTATCTCTACTAATCTTCATGCCGAGGATTTGCTTTGCTTTACCCAAGTACTTCATTGAAAACTCCGAAGCTAGTGCCTTTTTCACTTTCTTGATCTTCTCCATACATGAACCTGCTAACAACATGTCGTCCACATACAATGCCAAGATAATTACATTATTGTCCTCATATCTACGAACATACACACAATGATTTGTTTTGCATCTATCGAAATATTTCTCTCATAAAGCAATCAAACTTCAAGTACCATTGTCGTGGTGCTTGTTTGAGCTCATAAAGACTCTTCTTTAATCGACATACCATGTCTTCTTTCTCTTTTGCTTCAAAACCTGTGGATTGTTTCATGTATAGCTCTTCTTCGACATCACCATGGAAAAATACTGTCTTCACATCCAACTGCTCTAAGTGCAAGTCTTCAACTGCCACAATACTAAGCCGAACCCTCATTGAAGTCATCTCCACAACTGGTGCAAAGATCTTACTATAATCAACACCTTCTCTCTGAGAGAATCATTTCACAACAAGCCTTACCTTGTACCTCTTACTGCCATCTGCCTCATCTTTGACTCTGAAAACCCATTTGTTCATAAGAGCGCACTTCCCTGCAGGTAACTTGGTCAACTCCCAAGTTTGGTTTTGTTCCAAGGAGTTCATCTCGTCCTTCATGGCTAACTCCCACTGAATTCGAGCCTCATATCTCAAAGCCTCCTCATGAGTCTCTGGCTCTTCTGAATCCGTGTACAGAACATGCTCGTGAACAACACTAGCTGATGGATCAAATATCTTGGTTGGCCTTTTCTCTCGTGTCGATCTCCTCAATGTGGATACCGGTTCACCGACCGGTTCAGGTTCCTTGAACTGTTCTGGCTGTACCTGTTCGTCTTGGATAACCTGCTCATTCCCAATAGGCTCACCATGAGCCTCCTGTGCTTCCTGTGGTACCTGTACCTGCTGCAGCACTATAGGACCCCTACCACTAGGGCCGCCTTCAGAATCTGAATCTGAGTCTGAGTCTGAACCCTAATCTGACTCTGAACTGGTTGTACTGTCTTGACCTGGGTGCCTGTCCTTGTATAGGACCTCTTCATTGAATACTACATTCCTGCTGCGAATGATCTTGTTATCCACAAAATCCTAAAGTCTGTAACCATACTGATCGCCGCCATAGCCAATGAATACACACCTCTTGAACTTAGAATCCAACTTCTTTTATCTTTCCTGTCAATTAGTACATATGCCATACAACCATAAACTTTCGAATGCGAATAAATGACAGTTTTACCTGACCATAGTTCTTCTGGAATGGTCCCATCAAGGACACTAGACGGGCAACGGTTAATCAAGTACACTGCTCTATCAACTGTAACACCCAAAGATGGACCGGAAGACCTGCATGAAGTCTCATACATCTCGCCCTTTCGAGTATCGTGCGGTTCATTCTTTCTGCTACACCATTTCCCAGTGAAGTCTTAGGAACTGTCTTGATTCCTCTAATACCTTCCTTTGCCAGATAGTTAACAAACTCTTTGCTTGTGTACACACCTCCGTTGTTTGACTTTATTGCTTTCACCTTGCAACCCGTCTCATTCTCAACTCTGGCCTTCCAAGCTCTGAATGCCTCAAATACTTCTGATTTCTTGCGAATTGCATAAACCCAAACCTTTTTTGTAGCATCATCAATGAATGTGACGACGTATCTCTTACCACCATAAGAGAATTCCTGAGCTGGACCCTACACATTTATATGTACCAACTCTAGCTTCCCAAGCTTCTTCTCACGCCCACCCAACTGAAAGCTAATTGTCTTTTGTTTGCCCATCACACAATTCTCACAGAAATCCATCTCAACCTTCTTCAGCCTCGGCAAAAGATCCCTAGAACAAAGCTGCTTAACAACCCTTTCACCAAGGTGCCTCAACCTGACATGCCATAGAATTGAAAAGGAACTACCTGCTGATGCTGTAGCAATGATATCACTTGAATCACCTCCTCTAAGTATGTATGTGTCACCATGCTTTCCTTTTGCCACTAACCTGGCATCTGTAGTCATCTTCCATTCTCCAGACCCAAAAGTTGTTGTGAACCCTTCTTTGTCTAGTTTGCTAGTTAAGATCAAGTTTTGTCCAGAAGTCTCTACATGTCTCTTCCTCCTTGCATCCTCATTCATAATGCTGCAAATAACATCTTTTAGAGTTGTCGTATCAGTCATGATGCTTGTAACAGTCTGCTCTATTGTGCCGTTACTATCGGGAAGACTGGATAGCAACAACAACGATTGTGCGATCTCCTCAAACTTTAAACCCGACGATTCCATCTGATTGTAAACCATACAAAAGTTGTTGATGTGCTCAGCAACCGAACCCCTTTCCGTCAACTTTAAGTTAACCAACTTCTTAAGGTAAAGAATCTGGTTCACTGCATTCGGCTTCTCAAACATGTCTGTCAATATCTCTATTACCTCCTTTGCGGTCCTTGCCTTCTCAATGTGAAATAGTGCCTTCCTGCTCAGTGACAACTGAATCTGCCCAAGCACTTTCTGATCCAATCTATTCTAGGCTGCCAACGCAACCGGATCGACCTCCGCCCCTTCTGGCTTCAAACCAAACAACGGATCATCTAGATCCTTTTGTCGGAGATACGCAATCTTTTGGATCTTCCATATTGTGAAATCCGTTCCATCGAACTCTTTGACTCTACTCTTGTCTCCTATCTCAATCAATACTACCAACCTGTAGCTCTGATACCACTTTGTTGAATTCTAACTGCGGAATAACACAACAAGGACGACGAGATGCAAGAACAATAGAATAAAAAACAAGAGAACAAAGAACAAGCAAAAGCAACACACAATAACACACGAGATTTTTTCGAGGTTCACCCAAAACAGTGGCTACTTTCCCGCGCAAAGGCACTCCTGCAATTTTCACTAGAAATATGAAGAATAAGTTTACAAATCTCTCAAGAATCTCACCCCCAAGGTGTAGGATTTCTCTCTATCTCCCTTGCTCTCAATGACGCTGGTAGATCTCTATTTTCTTTTCAGTTTATCCTAAAATTGTACACAATACAATATATATAGGTTATCTCAACTTTCAATCTCAGCCGCTCATCAAACAGCGTCGGGACAGTCGACCGCAACACCAAGTCGGTCGACCGGTTCTCTCCTTCGACTGTACAGGGTCCAACAGAGTGTAGGTCGGTCGACTGCGCTGTCGACCGGTCGCCTCTTCAAGTTACAGGATTGAAACAGTGAGCGAGACGATCGACTGCACGGTCGACCATACATTGCCTGGGGTGCGGTCGGGGGGTGCAGTCGACCGCAACTCTACCTGTAGTTTCAAACTACTCTTGACCTGCTTACTCCCACTTCGACTCTCCTTTTCGTCTATCTTCTTCAACCCATTATCTTGTATTGGATCCACAAACCCCAACACTCCAACCAATCTTAAATTTAGTCTAGGCCTCTCATATTAGCATATTATCTAACCACGAATCAGAATTTAAACCCAAATATGGCATGGTACCACAAAACTCGAGATTGCCATACACAGTTACTGTACAGGAACAAATGCACAACTTTTTTTTCTGGGGGTGGCGAACTAATAATGATTACTTTTAAATAAACAACAACAACAACATTTTTTAAATCTTTGCTATTAATATATTCAAGTATCGATCATGTGATACAAATATGTTCAATTCAATACAAGGGCTCAAGAAATATTGCAGTAGAGTAAGGGCTTAAATATAATTATCCTTAGCTGGGGTGACATGATCTTGATCTCATTGATTTGGAATGTATAATTTTAGTGGCACATGGGAGTAGACTTTAGAGGTTTGGTTCTCCTGGTTTTGCAGTAGAGATTTTCTGGAGGGTGGGCTAAAATGTAAAAAGAAACTATTCTAAGGGGTTTAGTGAAATCTCAGGGTAGCATTAGCCACCCTTTGTCCTTCTTCTGCTCCATCCCTGTGTATACTGGCATTAAATAAAAGGGTTTCACTAAGACAGCATGGATATATATGTTAAAAAAAGATGCACATATTCAAACTAAGTATGCACAATAATAAAGTGGAGTTAGACAAATTAGTTCAATTCACACTAACTGAAAATATCAACAAGCACCGAAACCAGTAATATAAGAATAGAAGGATAAACTGTGCAAAAACATGTGAAGCATATGAATTACCAGACGCAATCAAATGCATAGGAATGTTAAATAAAAATAAAGATAAACTTTTATGATTTTTTAGAGACAAAACTTTAAAATAAGCTTGAATCATATGCAGTACCTTGAGATCCAACTGGTTTCCATTGGAGAAAAAAAAATCCCAGCAGGAAAGAGAAAGAAAAGTCTTGATTAGTAAGCTTATAGTACAACAACTGCATAAAACTAATGAAAAACATTTGATAACTAATGGTTGTAAAGCTAACCTTGGAGAGAAAAATCTTTGAGGGTAATTTGACAGAAACTGTAGATGTTTGTGCTGACATTCATAGTTTGTAACTGAAGCCCAAGCAAGGCAGCACAATCCAACGCTTGTAGATTGGTTATGAATTTCTGCTTTTGCAGATGAGACACATAATTTCTCACAGAATGACAACATGCTGTGTGATTCTTGATCGTGTTTCCACACTCTTTAGCAATACCTTTTGTATCTGGAAAGATCAGTGGACAAACTGTAGCAAAAAAAAAACAGTCACTGATGCCAGCGATTACATGTAGGTCGTCTTGCAATATAGTGACATGACAATTTCACAATGTTCAACCTATCATAACCCTCAGAGAACTTCCTCCTTAATTACGCACCAAAAGACATTTTTTTAATTAAGTGGTTACTAACAATTATAATGCGCTACTTTCTTATAATTTACTCCTTTATCCATGCTGTCTCAAGTGAGCCTACCTGTCTCCAATCTCCATGAGAAGAACGCTTCATATAAATAAAGATATCAGAGACCATATAGGATTGGTAGAAGCATATTACTAATTTGACAAATAAATAAACTGCACAATATTGATTTTTATAGCTCAAAGTAAGGACTCTGAAACTACCTTCATTCACGTTGCAATTCGATATACGTCGAAGTACTTGATTCGCAGACAAAGGATCAAGTCTACTAGATATCCATCTGAGGACAACATTCCTACAATCATCCGTTCTGGACACATGCTCAACCCATGTGCTTGTAATATCCATGCTTGGTAACCCACCATCTTTCGAGGAAATCTTCCTAGCAGCTTCAAGTATTGCATTCTGACATATCTGGCTGCAACATTCATTAACTGCATCAACTTTTGTGCATGCTGCCAGGAGTTCAGAAGAATCAACGATACTCTCAAAACTATTGATATCTTTGACAGGGCAGGAGCCTTCACTCAGGTTTGCCGGGTGAATTGAGCAAATTTGCTGAAGATCACTATTGGCCCCCTGACTTCCTAGAATTTGCTGAACATCTGATAGGCAATAGTTTGCATGAGTCTTATCCAAAGCAAGCATCCCAGAGGCTTTGCTTGATTGTCCTATAAGAATGTTAACAGTGGCCCTCAATTGGGGGCAACAAATTACATTGGCTAAGAATGGAGCAAAGGAGGTCCAACAATCAACGGCGGTCGTCCTTGTCAAACTCTCAACTGCAGAAAAGTTCAGTGGGCATTTCCCTGCAAAAATTTTACAAAGAAAAAAACAATTGTAGCTTTATTTTGAAGAAATTTTAGCTATAGAGTTGATTATAAGAGAAATAAATTAATTATACCTGATAGTTCTGGTGTGCTGTTGTTTAGGAACGGTGCCAACGGTGAAGGAGCAAGAAGAGGTATTAATGGTTGAGGGGAACTGTTTGGAGAAATTTGGGGAAGAAGTGGTTCATTCTTCTCTTCAGTTAATGTAGATTTCACTTGATGTACCACTGGGAGGCCATACACGATATACTTGTCCAATGTGCAATGATGAATTAAAGCTGAAAGTTTCAAATTTTGGAAGAAGAAAATCAGAATGTTGTTGAGAATATATCAAAAGATATATGAAAAGAACAAACAGTCCTTTAAGCCTATACAAAAATAAAACTGATAGTATAATGGTCTTTTACATGCCAAGCTATAAATCCAACTAACAGTTCACAATCCTCTCTCAGACTGTTTCGGTCCCTTCCTATTACAATATAAATATAAGTTCCTCAAGGATCCCATGTCCCCAACCCTCATCACATATTCTTAGTTATATAGTGGTGGCAGGGTCATTATCCACTCTACCAGAGCTACTTAGTTTCAATCTCCACTTTTCGTATATTAAACAAGGACTTTCAAATGGATATTCACCGCACACAGCCCGGATTTCGTGACACCAAAAGGGTGCTGAACCTAGGAAGGGGTGTGCCATAATATAAATATAAAATACTCGACTTCAAGTTTTCATGTAGTGTCAGAAATGCAAAAAAAGCCCATCTCAAATTTCACAGATCCACTATGCCGAGGAGATGCAGAATAAGCTTTTAACGAACATCTCGACAGGGTTAATAACAAAACAAAAAGAACCTCGGGAATTAGGCTCCCTGATGGCACTGAACCCTTAGAGCATCCACTATGGTTGCTGCTAAAATATGGATATTTGACATTTGGCAAGTAGCAATGGATGGATGGCGCTGCTATCGTGTAGAGCCAAATTTGGCCGATCGAAAATAATAAAATATTAAGACGGAAGATCATCCTCCGTCTAACTCTTTTTTATTTTTTTTAATATTAAAAAATTGTGCGATGGAATATCATCTTCCAAAATTTATTAAAAAAAATTTAAGCTAGACGGAAGATGATCTTCCATTTGGATTTTTTTCTTTTTTGAATTTTTAAATTGGTTAAATGGCATTTTCGTAAATAACGAATGGGAATTTAGTATTTTTTGAAAGATTCTTTCAGAGAAAGAAGAAGATCTTCCGTCCGAGCATTTTCCTTTCTTTTTGATTTTTTATTTATTTAAATGGAATTTTTGTAATTTTTTACATGACATTTTAGTAATTTTTCGGAAAAATATATTACAGAATTTGCTTTTAATAATGAAAAAATTCACAGACGGAAGATCTTCTTTCGTCTTCTATATTTGACAATTGCTAAAATCTGCTGATATATTTAGTAGTTCACTGTTCATTACTTTTCTAAAAAATGACTTTTTAGCGAACGATAGTGGAGACGAAATAGCCAAAAAATGAATTTTTTGACTTTTTAGCAAACGATAGTGGATGCTCTTATATGGATAAACTACCCCCATTATTATTACTTGAGGACATCAAAGTTCAGTTAACTCATTACTACTTATACACTTACAATAACTAATAAAATCACTGAACCATGCCCATTTCATCATTCCTTTGCAACATTCATGACTTTCCCAAAAATTCACTTATTCCCAAAATAGTTGAATAACCAATGTAAAAAATAACGCATTATGAAGCTCAAAATAGCTTAGCTATACAACCTAGATGTAGGCCTTCCGCCACAAAACTCACGTGCATAACCCATTTCCTATAGTCTTGCTCTATTTTCATTTAGCGCGCACTATTTTCATATACCACACCCTATTAACGCACATTTGCATAACTTAAATAGCATGTTCTCCAAACATACCCTTTTATTTAATTGAAAAAAGGAAAATAAAAACAATAACTTATGAACAGAAGCGACAAAAACCCTTCACTCTCTTCCTCTTTCTTAACATTTTTTTGCGAGTAAGGCACCCAATCCTTGCGGCGACTCCAGTTTCTTCAAGCAGTCATCTGTGGCGACTTCGCCTCCATTATTGGTGACCCTTTCAGTATATAACTCCTTCCTCTCTATTTTTGTTTTATTCTAGCAACCCAACTATTAGTGTTTCTCTTACTTTGGATATTTTCTCTCTTTTTCCAATTCTTCGGGCTTTCTCTTTGTAGTTTTCTCTTCATGATCTCTCAGTTTTGATTCTTTGATTCAAAGTTAGAAGTTAGCATTAGAAAGATTGTTATAGACACAACCTAATTTCTTCATTTATCAAAATACTTCCATTTTGTATTCGCTCTTATGTGTATCCTTAGGCCTTGTAGCTTAGAAGTTTTGATTCTTGAACATTGAATTCCCATTTTGGTAATTACAATTTTCTAACCCTCTCTCTCTCTCTCTCTGTGTGTGTGTGTGTGTGTTTTTTTTTTTTTAGGAAATTATTTAGAATTTACAGGAATTTTTGGATAATTAATTTCAAATTTTCAATTTCAAAAATAAAAAATCTTCATATTTAAAACGCTATGCGTTAAGCTCAACCTTGGCTATAACAATGCAAACTCAGAACTTATTTAGCACAAAAAGGAAACTAATTGCCACTTCCAATAGCTATACACTTGTTAAAACCTAGCCCTAACATTAATTAAACCAACCAAGTTCAAGTTGAGATCAATACCTACACTAAAAATTAAATCCTCATACCCAAACTCCCACCAAAATTCCCAAAACCCATCTCATCAAATGCATCAAACATCGACTCTATCACAAAAATACAGCTAATTTAGACATACCCATGAACGAGATGAGAAAGGTACTTACACAGGAGGAGGAGGAATGCCCAGATGTGGGCCAAACTTGGAGGGAGTGAAGCCAATGCTCCCATGTCTTGCTAACTTTTGGGTCTTATTTCAAGAGGGAGGGAGTGAGTGGGTTTGAGAACAGGATCAGCATAGTTGTTTGTTTCTTTATTACAACTTATATAAGTGAAGAGGGAAGGTGGGTGGTATTAATGGGAGCAGCAGCGTAAGAAGAAATTAAAGTGTGGGGTTGTTTTTATTTGGGAAAGAAAATGGGAAGAGAGAGGGAGAGAGAGAGAGCAAACGCCATTGAATGCAATGTCAAGGAGCTGTCCTCCATAGCAGGGAGAAAGTGGCGAGTGTTTGATTGTACATGACCAATTTTTATAAATAATTATCAAACTGACCCCTTTCTACAAAAAATTATCCAACAGACCTGTTTATTATAAAAACCTAAAAACAAATTTCTATATAATCCTACTATAAAAATTAAAAACTATAATAACCTTCAAACTTCATAAAAACTGGATGCTTTACAAAAAAAAAAAAAAGATATTGAAATTAAAAAATAATTCAAAATTTAAAATAAGACACGTTCATAAAAGACTAATAGAAAAAATATATATAACTAACAAAGAAATATCAGAATATTTAGTAATAACAAGTAGAGTAACTGAAAAACTACTTAAAGAAATACAAAAAAAAAATAACATACAAGATATTGGATTATAAAAAGGAAGAAGCAAGTTAGTATTATCAACACCTACTAGCACACAAAATATTAAACTATAAGAATTAGGAATTACTATAATAAATATCCAAGAATTAGAAAAAAATTATAATGGCCTAGAAATTGTAAGCGATATAAGAAAAGACTTAAAAATTATCAATAATAACGTAAAAGAACTACGTAGATATATAACAGATGACATTGAGGAAGAACTAGACATAACAAAAGAATGTATGAAGGAGCTAGAACCTATAATAAAACTTGATATAAACATTTTAGAAATAGAAGATTTAATGGTAAATCTCAATTCAGATGAAGTAGATGAAGCCTTAAAGAATATAGATATAACAAATGAAGAAATAAAAATGGATCAAGAAAAAATATAAGATTATAACAAAATCAACATAAAATCCAACTAATATGTACGGATATTTAAGACCACCACATAATAAAAAACATTATCACCTACCATAGAAATGACAAAGTAAAGAAAGAAGTAAGTTGGGAAAAGAAAAAGAAAAAGAAACCCCAAAATATGAACTCACAGAACACTATGAAAAAAGAATAGTATGGAATAAAGAATGACTAGATCTAGACTGTGTAAAAGATGCAGATAGAACAATAGAAGAATGAGTCAAAACTTTTTTAATAATAGAATTTAGGCAAAACCTCTTAGAAAATACATTTGAGAAATTTTTTGAAGCAACCTGTATAAGAGTAGTAGCAAAATAGTGAAATGGACTAACAGAAGAAGAAAGAAATAATATCAGAAAATCAAGACCAATTGATGACAAAGTAACGGTAGAGAATTCAACACAACGAACCTCAAGACTAAAAAAAATAATTACAAATTGTGAGATAGCAATAAGAACATAATTTAGTGTCTACGAAAAAATAGAAAGACATAATATATATATATATATATATATATATATATATATATATATATATATATATAAAACAAGCAAGATAGAGAATAAGCAATTTAGAAATATGCAACATGTGTTCTTGTGACAACTATGTTTCCGAATTCCAATAATATTTTCACGGTAGTTATTATACAAAAGAAGGAAAGAATCAAATCTTAGACTCATTTGTCTTAAAACTACCAGATCTATATAGTATAAACATATGTAGTACATACATAAATGCGAAAGTAAAACAAGAAACATATATTTTAGGATATGGAACACAATTTGTAAAAGATTATAGAGATAAAGTGTGTCAAGTGGCTAGATCAACTATAAAATACTATAGAACATATGAACAAAAAAATTGTTGTGAAGAAACAAAACAAAATTAGCGGGGATGTAATAATAGCTATAATTATATAAAAGATGAAAAAAATGCAAAAATAAAAAATAAAAAAATACAGATTTTTTTAAAAGAAATATAAAAAAATCCCTATAAGAAACACTTCAGAAAAATAAATAAAAACAAACAATAGCAAGGAAACCCACAGAAATGTAATTGCTATATATGTAGATAAATAGGACATATATCACCAAACTGTCCTAAAAGATTGAAAAAAATGTAAAATACATAAAAGAAATTGAAGAAATATAGAACATAAACTATGAACCCATTGAATATGAAGAAGAATGATCAGAAATAAGTGAAGATGAGAAAATAATGGTAATGAAAGAAGATAGTGGAAGTAGTGATTATGAAATAGAAGAATATGAAATAAATATGATGACTGATATAACGGATATAAAAGAACAATTAAAAAGAGAAGAAAATAATGAAGAAGTAAGAGAAAGAATGAATTTTGACATACAAAAATACAATAAAATAAGAGCAACCAAACTAGACATAAATCCGAAATAGATATTTAAACTTCCATTATTTGAAAGAAAAAGAAATGTCATAATAATAGCTAGAAATAATGAACAACATATAGACATTGAACAAACTCAAGGAAAACCTATAATTCCATTGATAACAGAAAGAATAATAAGACAAAAAATGGAAAAAAATAAGTGAGAAAACCAGTAAGACATTACGACACATATATCTAGAAGCAGGACAAATAATAATAAAAGCTTATTTCAAGGAAGTAATAAATACACCCTTAGAAATTTGCTTAATGGATGATAGAATCATATCAAGTACAAAAGATGCATTAATAGGAATATTGCAAGAAAATATAATGTACAAAAAAATAAAATTTATAATAAAACCTAATTTCTCTATAAGTATGACAGAAGAAAATAAGGACAAGACTTTAGTCATGTATCACATGTTATCAGGAATAGAAATGATAGATAAGAGTAAGGTTATGAGTATACAATTAAGAAATATTTATACTTTTACATGTAAGCATGAAGTAAAAAACAGAAATACTGATAACTTTAAAATAGAACCACTATTTCGAGAAATTATATGATACAAACCAACTAGAGAAAACCCTGAAATGACCATACCAAATTATATAGAATTTGATTTTAACAAAGCAAAAGATATTGCAAAAGGAAAAACACCACAAATAATGTTTGGAAAAAGATCACTAACAATAAGAAACAAACAACAGACATTGGAACTAACACCAATAATAAATACATCAGGGAACACAAATAATAATCAATTTAAAATAGAAATAGAATATTATGACAATGGTAAATGGAACAAACAAATAGCCCTTGTATTTACAAGAGCTACTAATTCACATATTAAACAAACAAGTATAAAAACAACAGAATTAATATCATTAGAAAAATCATATGACTACTTGGACTACTATAACTGTAACACTCTAGAATTTTAAATAATGTTTTTGGAATTTATAAATGGATAAAAATGAATTTTTGTGATTTAATAAACCGTTTTCCGGAATTTACCTTTTACACGTGCAGTTTTTTTTCTTGAGAAACATCAAGTCATGAAATTTATTTAGGGGATCTAATATTTGTTAGTGGATAATAATTTCAAATTTTCTGGATTTTATAAATGTTTATTGGTATTTTTGTAAATACTTCTTGGGGGGGGGGGGGGGGAGGGGGTTGCAAAAGTGCCACTTGGAGGCAAATTTTTGAAAAGATGATTTATGGGCTACAAATTGAGGCTGGTTTTGAGGGATTTAAATCCCATCTTATTTGGTTTAACCGATTTCTTAAAGTAACAAATCTATATATATAAATGATTTTCTTAAAAAAAGTATATACAAAATCTTCACAAAAACCCTAAAAAGAAATCCCGGCCTGTATCTACCTAGAGCAGCAGCCGCTCACTGTTGTGAACTCAAAGCCCCACCTTGAATTATTATTTTGGTGTTGGATCTTGGAGTTTTGCAAAAGGAGGAGGAGGAGAAGGCTTTCTTATGTCTTTTATTTACTTCAAGTAAATCTCTTTTGAGGTGAGTGATACTCTCATCTTTTGATTGTTAATTATGCATATGATGAATTGATTATATGTCGTGAAATATGAGGATTAATTGAATAGAATGCATGTTGAGATCTTATGGATTATAAATTGATGTAGATTTATTATGAGATGAATCTAAGTGAATGAATATTCAAAACAAAACCTTCACGAATAAATTAGAAATTGATGTATGAACCTTCATGAATAGTTGGTTGAAAGTTTGATATTGCACATGAATTCTTATACCATGCTTGACTGATCATGTATGAGATAATGTAGAGTTTGTATGCGATTGCATGAGATATTATATTAAAGATCTAAATTTCACTTCATGAAAGTGCTTGCTCTATTGTACTTATTTCAAGTGTAACTAGCATGCAATCAAATGATAGTTTCATATCTGCACATGGATGAATGATAAACCATTAATTACTGTTTTGCTTAATTGTTCACTGATTTTGACTGGGCATGAGGAAATTTACTAATGTCTTGATTTGGATCTGATGGGGAGTGAAAGAACTTGAAATTTGTTGAGTTGAATTTGGAATATTGATTAATGAGTGCATACTTCTTGATAGAACTCCATTTTGATGTGTATGTACGATCATGTTTCTGTACAAGAAGGATTTATGACTGCGTTTACTGATGTTTCACGAGTTCTATGAAAAGTCTTCTTTATAATCTTTTATTCAATACTGTGAACTCAAATTGTTGAAATTTGTGAAGTTTATGAAAGATTTGATTGATGTATGGACTGAGAAAGATTTGGCCAATATCGGGCCCATTGTATTGTAGATTTCAACATACGAATCTATGTATTTTTCTTCATATACGCATATATCAGTTTTGTGAGGTTCTCGAATTTTTAGGTTACTGCTGACTGCATGTCAGTCGACTGCAAGTGCTTGACAGTCGACTGCAGTGCTTTTGAACTAGTCACTACGGTCGACTGTCATGACTTGCTGTTGCCACTTTTCTACTGGCGGTCGATTGCAGTAGTTTGAACTGGGTCTGCCATTCGACTGCCATATATTTGAGTGTGTGATTTTTCTTGATGCTGTCAGTCGGCCGCAGGCGTTACACTGTGTTTGTCGGTCGACCGACATGATTTGATTTTCCACAAATTATTTTGTTGCAGTTTTCTTTCCTTGAACGATTGTTCCTTCAACTTTTATAAACGTTAATTCTCTATTTTCCAAAGTGACTAGATTCAGCTTACTCTGATTTCAGAGAGTGTGTATTCTCAAATTGTTTCGTATTAAGAATGATTTAACGCGGATTTCTCGTGGGTTTAGAAAGTGGACTTTTTTGTATTTTAAGAATATCGTAATTTGGAATTTTGCTACGATTTCGAAGATGTAAATTCTTAGTCTACTTGATGGTTAGTTTCAGTTTTGACAAATTATACGTTTATGGTTGTACGTGAAAGTACTTGGTTTTGACTGTTGGATTTTTGGGGAAAATCCTCGTAATTTATTAAATGAATTTGGATTTGTGTATTGGGAGAGGTGTTGTGATGAACCTCGGGATTTTGAGACTCTGGATGATTGAGTGGGACCCTAGTATGCCGACAGATGAGATTTTGTGGTTTATGGCCTGTTGGGGCCTTGATGTTGATTAGTTGAGTTAAGCCTGGTAGGGTACACCAACTCTAGGGGAACCGTGGTTAATTAATTATACTTCATAAACATAAGGATATGCACTAGTTGGAGTTGTGATGAAATGAGAGCAAACGTGAGTATAAGGGCCTCAGGATGATCTGCGGTGTGAGATAGTCCCCGAAATTATCGAGGTGTGAGTGAAATAATCTCCGGAATTACGTGCGGTGTGGGATTGATCTCCGAAATTATCGGGATTGAGATGACGCTCATGGGATGCCTGTGCGTGGTGAGGCGTCATAGCTTGCGGTGTGGGGTATTCTCAAAAATTCCCAGGTGTGAGTGAAATAGTCTCCGAAATTATCTGCGGATAGAGTTTGACCTCCGAAATTATCGGGGCATGGTCTAAGCACGCACAGAATGTCTGAATCTCATAGTAGTTACCGTGGTAGGATAGTTGCATAACGTGGGATTGAATCCTATCAAGTGCAGAACGATAAGGGCTTGCACCAGACCTATGTAGTATGGAATGCATAGAATCCGACAAATATGCATTAGCATTCATCATACGCATTTGTGATTTTTCCGACTTGATTTATACATGCTTTCTTTGTTTTCCTTATACTTGACACTTAGCCTAGTTTCACTTGGTGATTTATGCCTCATTTATTGTTATTTCATGATTCCATCTGTTATTATTGTATTAACATGTTTCACTTGTTGACTTATGATTTTGTTCCTCATATTTCCATTTGAGTTTGTATTTTCTTTGAATGTCACTCACATCGTTATGGCTGACCACTGTAGTTTTGGGGGTTAGGGTTATCTCTAGCCTCATATTTCACATATAGGTACCATTAGCATGGAGTTGGGAGCATGTGGCAGAATGTTTAATGTTATTACATGTTGTAAAAAGAATAATGGTAAAAAGTAAATGTGTAAATATGGTGTTGTGTTGTAAAAAATATTGTAATTCAAGGTGTTTATTTTCTGTTGTGCTTGTAAAATATTTGTTGTAATAAATGTTTTAATTTTCCCTGTATTTGGATACTATGTTTATGATTACAATTGAGGTAGATGCTGGGAATTGTGCTATGTATTTCTAAGTTTATTATTAAAAATTCGGGACGCTACAATAACAATCGACATCCAATTGTCCATAAAATAATATTACCACTAAGAATAAACAATAGAAATGAAATACTACTACATCTACATGTAAACCTAGAGCACAACAATATTAATGAAATGTTATTAGGAACTGATTTTCTTACATCAGTATACTCAATGCAAGAAGAAAAAAATAACAATAACAGTAAATAATGAAAGTATAATAATAAATAGAATATTGTCCAAATGAATCATTGAAGAGTAACAAAAAATACATTATACATATTAACAAATTTGTATACGAAGGATACAAATCAAAAAATTATCATAGTCTAATAGACACTATAGCAGACACAAGCTTATGCCTGAAAATATACTACCAAGATGGAAACAAGATGAAAATAATAAAAAAGAAATAACTTAATTGACATGACAAACCATTATACTTGACAAGTATCAACAAAATGTTACTATACAAATAGGAAGTTACATCATAAAAATATCAATAATATTCCAATTTGATGATATGAATAATGATGTATTATTAGGAAACAATTTTTTACAACAATATTATCCTATGACTATATCACACAAAACAGTTATATTTACAACACTTTGTAAACACCAAGCGATAGCAATTAGAATAACACAACCTTATTCTAGGACAAATTTATCATATATTAGAGTTTCTTCAGCCAAGCGTGGTGAATATCAATATTACCAAATAAAACTAGAATACAACAAGTCCAAAAAACAATTACACAAGAAATTTTAAAAAAACAATTAGAATATATGTGTGGAGATGACCCTTTAGCAAAGTGGCACTTAAGTAAACCCACAGCTCATATATAGCTAATAGATTAAGACAAGATAATAAAAATTAAACCTACAAGACATACTCCAACAGATGTAGAAGAATTCAAAATACATATAAAAGAAATAATGAAAAACAGTTATATAAGAAAATCACAAAATTCACATTCATCACCAGTATTCATAGTAAGAAAACACTCAGGAGAAAAATGAGATAAATCCAGAATGGTAATAAATTAGAAGGAATTAAATTCTAAAAAATTTTGATATCCGTTACTTGACATGCATGTACTACTAAACACAATAAGAACAAGAATATATTCAAAATTTAATTGCAAATCAGGATTTTACCACGTAAAACTAACAGAAAAATCAAAACAATTAACAACATTCAGTACACCATAAGAATTTTATAAATGGAACGTATTACCTTTCGGATATAAAAATAGTTCAGGAGTATTTCAAGAATATATGGATAAGATATTTGAAAAATACAACAATTTTATTCTGGAATATGTAGATGATATTCTAACAGGACCCGAAAACAAAGAATAACATTAAGAACATTTAGTAAAATTCATATAAATAGTAAAAAAATGCAAGAATTATATTGTCAAAAAAGAAAATAGAACTGTTTGAAACAGAAATAGAATTCTTAGGAACAAAATTAGCGCATGAAGGAATAAAATTACATCCACATATAGCAAAAGAGATAAATACATTTTCAAATATTTTATAAGAAAAAAAAGGAGAAATACAAGTCATAATTGGATTACTAAATCAAACAAAAGGATATATACCAAATTTATCAGCAAAAAAAAATTGGCTACAACAAAAACTTACAAAGTTCAAGAAATGTGAATGAATCACATAGGATGAAGAAAAACTTAAAATATTAAAACAACAAACTTCACAATTAAATAAACTAAGATTACCTGTTGAAGAATATACATGGATAATAGAAACAAATGCAAGTGAAGATAATTGGGGAACAATATTAAAATTATTGAGATCGTTGAAAAAGAAGAATGACTAGCCAGATACACGAGTGGATCGTTCACACAGACACAAAAAAATTATCACATAAATGAAAAAAGAATTATTAGCAATCTTAAAAGCAATAAAAAAGTTTGAATTATTCATTATACATACAAAATTCACAGTAAGGATAGATAATGCCCAAGCAAAATCATGGATAAAACAAAATAATAGATCCAATTATTGCAAATGAAAGGTTAATAAGATGACAGATGAAACTAGCACATTATGATTTTATAATAGAAAATATAAAAGGAAAAGATAACATTTTATCTGATTTTCTATCAAGAAATTAACAATTTTACTTTCGCAGGATGGAAAATAGAGTCCACAAAATAGAGAAAGATATAGTTTTTCTTAAGGAAAATGTGGAGCAAATAAAGGGAGCATTTAACCAATTACAATTGTAAATGTGTGGCCTCCAGAGCTTATTTTACCACCACATAAATTCAGAACATATTGAGAAAATGAGTGAAGAAAATGAACCTATCAACCTACAAAATACGAGTGAGATCACAAAAATGGCCACACAAGAGGGAGGCTCCACATCCATACAACCAACTACCTACAAAGACAATTTGCTATCAGATCCTCCGAAATATTCCAAAAAAAATATTTTTACAATATATTGAGAAATTATGCCAGACCACTCAGGTCAATCAATTTATCAAAACTATTTCTTAACAACATATGAACAAAACAATTATACTCTCATGAGAAAATCCAAAGATAGTAAAAGTATTATGTGAAAGATGATTTATTCACTGCATATATCCATCTAGAGAATGCGAAGAACTTAGCCAGCTACTCAGAGAAGTATATAAGTCTGCTAAAAGCTATTTTGGTCTTACAAAAGCCTCCAAAATATATGTTCGGATATTTTCAGCAATTCCGGAATTTCTTGAAGATGAGAAAGAACTCCTTGTAGATAATATTATAAAGATAGGAATGACTACAGATGTCTTTTTTGGAGCAACTAATACCGTGCCATATAAAGCTTAAGAATTTGAAAAAATTATTCCAGAAAGGAGAGTTATGAGATTTAAAACCATGCATTGTGAATCGAAGATAGCCTAGATCCACAAAAAATAATGATGTACAGTATAGCAGAGATAAAATAGCCACAACCAAAGAAAAATGTCTTTGATAGCTGGTACCAAATACTAGATAAAGGGATCATGACTATGACAGAAGAGATAGTTGTAACACCACACAAAATTGAGCAATGACAATTTTGTCCTTGGGTATTATGCACGTGTATTTTATACCGTTACGGGTAATATCCGTAACGTATTTTAATACGTATCTTGTATTTCGACTGTTTATGCATTTCCTGTTTTCTCAAAATTTATTTTTATCCTATTTTGAGCCAACTCATATATTAATTTTTTTATGTGCATTGCACGTGTTACCGATGCACGTGTCGATTACGTATATTCCACCGTTACGTGAAATATTTTCTATGTGCTTCAATTATTTATTTTTATAACCTGTTCGAATCCGTTTTATAAACTGAAATTCATTTTTACTTCTATTTTGATTAAAATATTTTTTTATGTGCGGTGCACGTATTTTTCTGTGTACGTGTTGATTATATTATGGTATATGTATGATGAAATATATTTTAGTACTCTGTATTTTGATTAATTATAAACATTTTCTCGTTAATCAATTTTTTTTGAATATTTGTTTTTACGTGTGGCGCACGTGTTTGCAATGCACATATTAGTTGTATTCACTTTCAAAATAAAATTTATGGAGTGTGTGTGTCTATTTTTATTCATGCATGAAAAACTCTAATTGTAATTAAATTAAACTAGTTTTATTTAAATACTTATTATACATTATAATATATGTTTTTCAAATAAAAATATAAACAAAAGTAAGCCTTTCCTCGTTTGAACCTCGCCATTAATGTGAAGGCTCTGCCATCCTAAGGTGCTGCTAAATGGAAGGATCTTATCAATTTCCATGAATGAGAAAGAGTGTGCAAGTGCGGTGCACGTGCACGTGTTTGGGCATGAGAAGAGGGGGCCGGCTGTACATGGATGAAGTGGGGATAGAAGGTGGGTTAGTGGGTGATGAGGTGGACAAATTGGTTACTTAAACCACCTAATTACCCTATAATTACCCTACACTATTAGCCATTTCTAAACACAAAATTAGTTAATCAAAAATCAAGAAGAAACCAACAGAGTTAGGAGGGCTTGTGGGTGTACCTGGCTGAGCATTTCGGTGGGATTCTTGGCTTGGTTTTTATGGGATTTTGGAGCTTTTTGAAGGGGAATTGCTACTAGTATTCTTTCTAATAGGTGTGTGTCTCTACTTCCTTTCTAATTGTGTTTTAATTGCATGTGTAAGAGGTTCATGTCAGAATTTTAGATGTGAATAAATTGTTTTACTTCTAATGCTTTTTGTGTGATGCATATTGTATGGATATCTAGAAATCTAGATATTGATGAATGTGGAAAATGCATGTTAAATAGAAAATTATTATGTAGAATCAATGTGTAGTTAAATCCTAGTTGTGTTAATTCTTCTATGTGATACTATGCAAAATTTTAATTTAATATGAGTAATTTGATAGATGACTTACAAATGGAATTTGAGTTGAGTTAAAGTAGAATATAATTTTTGGAGAAATTTCCCCATCATGATTAATAAAATATATGTATATGTGCATGTGTAGTGGTATTGACAATTTTTAAAAGGCAAAATTTGTATGAAAATCCTAAGGAATTGTTATTTACATGGTTATGTAAAGAGTCACTTTAAAATCAATGAAATCGGTAACAATTAGTTACTAGAGTTATTTAGATGTGTTATACAAACAAATAAATTTGATACAATTAATAGGAAGTGATTTGAAAGTATATATTTTTAAGGGAAGAAATGTTGTTAAGGATTTTAACTCCTATATAATCAGAATTGTCATTTGGACTTACTGGCTAGCGCGTGCACGTGCACCTACGTGCTGCCATGTGGCATGTAGCGGATCTCTGTGGTCGCGGGTTCAAGTGTGAGGGTTGGCTCTGTTTATACAATATTTTTAAAAAAGGGTCAGAACAGTAAATATGGGGTATTTAAAGAATTGGAGTGCTTTATGACTAAGCACTAAGGTGGCTCAGTGGCTCGGCGCTTAGGTTTGCTGTCTGCTGGCGCTGGTTCGAGCCAGGACGGGGCAGTTGAGTTTTAAAACAATTTTTTTGGGGATTTTTTAGTATATTTTAATGGAAAAATTTCATGAAAAATTCATAAAACCTTATTAGAATAATTTGGAGTTATTTTACACGATTCTAAAGATATTATTTTGAATTTAAAGCGCAATTTTATATGTTGGTTGAGTTGGAGTTTATTTTAAAATGAAGAAGATATGTATATACGATAGAAATTATTAAGAGTTTGAATATAATGAAATTTAAGGACGAATGGAATTAAAGGAATTCTATGATGATTTTTAAAAGGAAGATTTGGTACTACAAATAATGATTGAATTAAAGAAATGAGTTTTGATTGAAAAATAGATTAAAGTGAAAATAGTTATAAATGTTTGAAAGTGATTAATTTTGAAGAAATGAGTTTGAGAAAACTTTGGAAGTGATTGATTTGATTAGTTAACTAAAAAGTTGTTTATGAGAATTCGATTTAGAAATTATTAATGAATGAATTATAAAAGTTGAATACTTCCTCGATGAAAGAATTGAATAAGATGTGAATAATTGAAATTGGAAACATGATTGATGAGGGTATGAGTACCCCATAATGTTGAACATGGAAAGATGTAATTCTAGAGGCTTAGCGAGACCCAGGTACTGGCAAAAGTAATAGAAATAATTATTGATTTTGAGAAAGGGCCGATATCGGCTATCATTCTCGGTATTTTTTTGTGTAAGACCGATAGGAGGGTAAGCTAACTCTAAGTGGTATAATTTATTCTTGTTTAAACTTAAGGACATGCACTAGTTGGAGATGTAATAAAAGTCGGGCAAACGTAAGTGGGTTGCCTCTATAAAGTCTGATGGTGGACTCCAGGACTATAGACTCAGTTTGACGGTGGACTCCGGGACTGTGGTTGCTTGCGATGGAGGCGAGCCTTAATTAAATTCGGGAGTATGATTGGTTTGAAGGTGGACTCCAAGATCATGAATAGTCGGGCGGATGGGAGGCCATTCTCCAGTGTATATGCGTATACCGGGGCTAGAGAGGCACTTGCGGGATCTTCGCACGGCGAGGATTTCTGTATAAGCTTGACGGTGGACTACAGGGCTGGAATCTTTACTCGTGGAATGTCTAAAACTTGATTTATTACTGAGTAGTTTTTATGACGAGGGGTTTGAATCCTATAATGTGGAGTACGTAAGGGCTTGCCCTCGAACTTATGTAGTATGGGATGCATAGAATCCGAACAAGAATGCATTAGTGTCATCGTAGTATAACCTCTGCATTAGTTATTTAAGTCATATCATACATTGACATGCTTAGGACAGTCACTCTTGTACACTTTAATATGCATTCAAGTGTGTGGTTGCTAAAGTAAGTGAGTCGCTATATTATGGCATAGCAAGGATCACCATGTATAGTATTGCGTCAGTTGTATGTAACTGACGTGCCCACAGTGTTCAATGCAGAGCTTGGATTGACAAAGACTTAAAGATGAATCTGAAGCTAAAGACTGTTTTAAATGTTGATGTTTAAATTATACATGTGTTATATTGTAATCTTTATTTTTCCGCTGCGTTGATGTAAAATGAACAGTGTTGTACAAAGAAAGTTTTTAAATTCCTTGTAAAATTGTACGAAATGAAGTAAAGATCCTGTTGTGTTACGAATTACCGTATTTTGGAATTCGGGGCATTACAATAGTTGTCTACTACTATAGATTGATGCAGACAGAACCCCAGCACAAATGCGAACAATGCGAGAAAGGAAAAGATAAAGCTGAAGAAGAATTAGTTTTGATGTGAGTGTAGAATGACGCAAGCAGTGACCATTTACCTCAATTATTGACATATGATGTAAGTCCTGATGTAATCAAAATAATAATTGAAACTGATGTAATCGTCGTTGTAAGAACTCAATAATGTAAAGCCAAAACTTTCTCCATAAAAGGGCATACTTAGTAAGGGAGAAGGAAGATGATCTAAGAAAGAAATTCCATACAATCTTGTAACAAGAGTTGATCTGTAAGAAGTCTGGAATCAATAAAGACTATCTTCCATGTTATTTCTTGTGCACTATAAGGTATGACTAACTAATATTTTCCTCTTAGGGAGAGTTTTGTAAGACTCTACTTGAAAGATCTTACAAAAAGACAAATTTACAATCTTCTATAGTTGAGCTATACACATAGTGGTAGGAAACGAGCTAGGTTGTGGTTGCCTGTACTGAAGTGTTACTCAGTTGCTACAGATGTATCCCTGAGATGAAGCTCTCTTGAAGAGCATAGTAGTCTTGAAATGGGATGAACGTAAAAGGAGCACCGAAATCGGAGTGCATACCAAAGATATTTTATCCACTGGTAGTAACTGGTACAGAGCAACTCAAAGAAGCTCAGATAAGTTGGAAGCATGTTGGACAATTTTGTTTGATTTTTTTGGTATCCTTAGAAACATCTCCCTACTCTTAATTTCTATACTTATTGTTTCAAACTTTAAATTCATCAAAATCATAAAATGGATAATAATAATAGTTCCAGTCATGAGTTAATTCAAGAATTAATGACTAACTATCATGGAAGTGATAGAATGTGGGTTTTTGATGTTTATTATCCTCAAAATTTAACAAGCCTGGTTGATTTTTATGAGTTTAAATTATTTTTCTTTAGCATATAATGAGTAATAGTTATAACAATAAACTAAGTTAATCCTGGACAAACTAGTAATATAAATGTTCAAATAATTGATTGTAACACCCCGTAATTTTAAAAAATAATATAATATATGGTATATAATATATGTATATATAGTAATTGGATGGTTATAATCAGATGGTGAATAAGTGGAAATAAATGGTATAGTGTGGGGGGGGGGGCACGGAAATGGAGAAGCAGCATTTCATGCTGTTGACTTCAGTCAACAAAGGCCATGCTGACATGGCGATTGCCAGGGAGGCCCACCCATGTGTAATAGCTTCGGCTGTGCACTCTTGAAGAAGGGGTAAGTGTAGGGGATTAGTCCCATATCGGAAATTGACTAGAATAAAATAATATATAAATATTATTGCCTATGATCAAGAGTCACCAATCCGGTTAACCACCTTTTGAGAGGCAGCCTGTGGTGGGTAGTTGTACTACATAGTATCTAATTTGTCTTCTAAATTGTATAAATTGTCCGAGCAAGGGGTAGGGGCGTTACAAATGGTATAAGAGCTGACTTTCGACACCGAGTGTGGGTAAGAGTGGGCGAGATGTATACGGAGCCATTGTGTATGCCCTGTGCTCAGCGAGGACGCTGATTTCTGAAGATTTGTCTTCTAAATTGTATAAATTGTCCAGTAGGGGCGTTACAAATAATATCAGAGCCGGCTTTCGACACCGAGTGTGAGTAAGAGTGGGTGAGATGTATGTAGAGCCATTGTGCATGCCCTGTGCTTAGTGAGGACGCTGATTTCTAAAGATTTGTCTTCTAAATTGTACAAATTGTCCGAGCAAGGGGCAGGGGCGTTACAAATGGTATCAGAGCCGACTTTCGACACCGAGTGTGGGTAAGAGCGGGCGAGATGTATACGGAGCCATTGTGCATGCCCCGTGCTCAACGAGGACGCTGATTTCTGAAAGGGGCGTGTGTGTAACACCCCACAATTTAAAAATAATAATAATATATGGTATATAATATATGTATATATGGTAATTGCATGGTTATAATTTGATGGTGAATAAGTGGAAATAAATGGTATAGTGTGTGTGTGTGGGGGGGGGGGGGCACGGAAATGGAGAAGCAGCATTTCATGCTGTTGACTTCGGTCAACAAAGGCCATGTTGACATGGCGATTGCCAGGGGGGCCCACCCATGTGTAATAGCTTCGGCTGTGCACCCTAAGTGTAGGAGATTAGTCCCATATCGGAAATTGACTAGAGTAAAATACTATATAAATACTATTGCCTATGATTAAGAGTCACCATGTGAGACCCCGTATTTCTAAGAGAGTGTATTTCTAAGAGAGTATATATAAATATACTAGTATATAGTATATATAGTGTATATATATACTAAATAATAAAGGAAAAGAATGGATGGTGACGTGGATGAAGAATGGAAATAAAGAAGGAAAGGTGAGTGAGTGTGTTGACTAGTTTGACCATGGAAGAATAAATGAATGAATGAATGAAAGAAGGATGGTGTGTGAGTGTGCTGGGTGTATATGACCGGATTTGACCTAGGGAATTAATCCCACATCGGCCATGAAAGGAGAGGAGTGTAAGTATATATAGGAAAAGCCAATGAGAATGGGTACCCAACGTCCGGACACCCTTTTGAGGCAGCCTGTGGTGGGCGTGGCTAGAGTTTTGTGTCCGTTCTTTCGCGTGTGCGCACGTGTAGCCGCGTGCGCAGCTGAGCCGGGCTCGGGGCGTTACAAATGGTATCAGAGCCAACTTTCGACATCGAATGTAGGACTTGTATATAGGAAAGTGCGTGGGACGCAATATGTGTATATGAGATGCGTAAGACCCTGGGAGGGCAGCGATTAGGAGACAAGTCTACATTCGACTAGAAATGCGTTCCTGTGCTAGATTGCACGTCCCGTATTCAGCGAGGACGCTGAATTCTTAAGAGGGGGTGAATGTGAGACCCCGTATTTCTAAGAGAGTGTATTTCTAAGAGAGTATATATAAATATACTAGTATATAGTATATATAGTGTATATATATACTAAATAATAAAGGAAAAGAATGGATGGTGACGTGGATGAAGAATGGAAATAAAGAAGGAAAGGTGAGTGAGTGTGTTGACTAGTTTGACCATGGAAGAATAAATGAATGAATGAATGAAAGAAGGATGGTGTGTGAGTGTGCTGGGTGTATATGACCGGATTTGACCTAGGGAATTAATCCCACATCGGCCATGAAAGGAGAGGAGTGTAAGTATATATAGGAAAAGCCAATGAGAATGGGTACCCAACGTCCGGACACCCTTTTGAGGCAGCCTGTGGTGGGCGTGGCTAGAGTTTTGTGTCCGTTCTTTCGCGTGTGCGCACATATAGCCGCGTGCGCAGCTGAGCCGGGCTCGGGGCGTTACAAAAAGCCATAACTTCGTGTACGTTTATTATTTTGCTACGAAATTTTGGGAGTAGCATGGGGTATGAGTCTAATTGACGAATCTCAAATTTTATAAATTTTAGAGGTCATTTGATGAAGTTTCAAAGGTAATTAGTGAAGGGCAGTGAATACTCTGCTGAAACAGAACGGCTGAAATGTAGCCATGTTTGAGGAGTCGTAGATCGTTGTGTGAAATGAATTTGAATGTGAATTTTGGACACGATGAAATGGTATATGTGTAGATAGAGAATCTCAAATTTCATGATCGTTGGACTTAGGGATGATTTACTGGTGAATTTTAAAGTAGGGTACGTTCATCCTAGTACGAGTTGTCTAGTTCGTGGAGATAGACATTTCTAGACTTATCTGTTAAGAATTTGGGCGACTGGCCAACTAGAGATTTGCAGTAGGGAATCATAACTCTCTAACCCAATTGGAATTTTGTAATTCCAGGCTGTAGGTTGGAGATTAAGATTTTCCAAAGATAGGGTAGATTGGCCTTGTCAAGAAAATGTTTACTAGAGAAATAAACTCTTTCCGTGTGATTCACCCAAGGGAAATTGGTGTCTGTGAGAACATTTAGAATTTAATCTGAGGACGTATTCAAATAGGAAGTTAAGGTAGACAATCCCACCTTCCCATAGGACCCGGAATTGAATGATCTCGATAACTAAGCGAACTCTTATGATATTGGACAAATGCAGCAAGTGTGAAAAGGAACGTACTACTAAGAGTATATGAGGGATATTTGGATGTCGAGATGATTGAACTTGAGAAACTAGTCAACTGAAGAATTGTAAACTAGGGTCTTACCTTTCCAGAATTAGAGATACCAAGCTATTCTGACTTGTGTGCTGGAAATTATGGACATTGTGAGTTTAGCAACCTATTGTCTAGACTGACTTCAAGGTTGGGGTTAACTCGGGGACTTGGGTCCTTTAAAAGGAAATTGAGGGAATCATCGACTAGGGGATGGCAACGGATCTCCTCACCCTTCTAGGAAGTTCTGAGCATACTGGTTTCCGATGAGTGTAGCTGGGAACACAGCTACTGGTATTTCTTGATTATTCCATCGGACCATTGATGAGGAACCCTCTGCCTACCGCAATATGGGATCGTGAGCTATCAGATTTAAAAGATGGGTTTTAGCGTTTTATTCGGAACTTAAACAAGTTCCTGTGCATGTACTCATGGTGGACATGAGTGAGTTGGGACATAGCTCTGTTGGATTGTATTGGGTGTCTCGATGCCTGAGTCTGTCAAAAGTCCAGAAAGGATAATTATGTGCGTGCTTACCTTCACTAAATTATATTATGTCACCAGGGCGCCGTTAGACCACTCGCTGAGGGTCACGGGCCGGGATTATTTTTGGGTCGCTGACCTATGAAGGTATTGGGAATCAGGGGATGTGATTCCGGGATGGTTGTTACCTTGACAGACCAGTCAGGCTCGACTTGTTGATCGACACCGAGTGTGTTTGGAATAACAACATATTTCCAGTGAACTGCATTGATTAGTTTTTCTTTTATTGTTTCGCTTGAAGACCGAATTGGTGTTAGGGGTGATTCCCTATAATCCAACTTGTTCTGAGAGTTAGCACTAAGTGGTGATACTGGTTGTCTCTTCCTGTCATTAGGGATACGCACTGCGGTGGGTATCTTGCACTGTTAATTCCTGAAGTACCATGGTAAGAACGGGATGCTGATATCCTGGCGGATCGGGGGTATTTTAGGACCTCCGAGGTCGTCATGTTCTGTGTTGGTGGACACGAACGGATCAAAAAAAGGATCTTTGCGCAATGGATATACTTGCGGTATATCTGTAAGTTCGTCACAGCTTTCGAGGATGGTTCGACGCGGTAATTATTGGTGACTTCGGGGTAGCGCCCCGCATTATATTCTTTTATTTTATTTCACCTCCTCAACCATGTCATACTATCAGGAACGGGAAGTAGACCAAATTAGAATGCATTGCATAGCGAGGGTTCTAATCCCTAAACATGGAGACAAGGGCTTGATTTGGAAAGTATGTAGTATGGGATGCATACATTTCTAAAGTCTCGCTTGCATTAGACTAAGTACGTTGGCTTGACCTGGGTCACATGTAGTATGGGATGCATGTGCATCCAGAGTCTTGCTGACGTTAGATTAAGTGCATCTGTTCTGTACCTTGTGTTTGAATAGACTTAGGGTTAGATTAAGTGCATCTGTTCTACACCCTGTATTGTTGCATTAGACTCAGGTCATGACATACACGAACACTAGGAAATCAGGATGCACGTTGAATTTCCCATTCAAGATGAATTTGTGAATGTGATAGTTTGAGGATCGCTGTTTCCTTATCAGCATTGCGTCAGTAGAATTATTGACGTACCCCACCTTTTAGGTACATGGATATCAGGTCACGAGTATAGGAGAGCCCAAGATCAGCAGGGCATCCAAGTAGTGGCAGTATGCACGTCTACCCTTCGAGCAGGTGCAGAATTATCAGGGTAGCATAGCAGGAGGCTCAAGCCGAGGGGCAGGTCCCAGAGGGGCAGATAGACCACTCAACGGAGTTTCGGCAGTTACCAAGGGATTGCCGATCTGAAGACAGCCAATGGCTTCACAAGAAATGTTTAAGTATTCTTGTAGTAAGTTGTAATAAAGTTATGTAATTTGTATTCCTTGTTCAAGGACAATTTGATATTTGTAATTATTAATGTAATTACTCTGATGGCATTAAAAATGTTTAAATTTCCACATTATTTACTGTGTTGAGATGCATTTGAAGGCAATGATCTTGGTGATGTCACGGATGTCCGATAACGGGGATCCGGGGCGTTACACACCAATCCGGTTAACTACCTTTTTAGAGGCAGCCTGTGGTGAGCAGTTGTACTACATAGTATCTAATTTGTCTTCTAAATTGTATAAATTGTCCGAGCAAGGGGCAGGGGCGTTACATTGATGACTAACATTTTAGGAAAGATCCTTATTATTATATGAAAATGGAGAATTTGGTAGTTATATAACTAGTCCTATAACAACATATATGCAATTTCTTGAAGAAAATGAATATATGGAAGAACCTCATTATGATAGTGATCGTGAATTATCGGAAACAGAATCAGAATTTATGAGAGAATTTGAAATTATGAATGATTATTTTAATATTTGGGAGTATGATAATTTTGAAGAATATTATTTTTAAAGTTTTTGATACTATTTTGTTCTCATTTGTAGGCAACCCCAATTCTTTCATGCATAGTCTCGCAGTGCACTCTAGTTGGCATCATAATCTGGTTTAGAAGTAAGCAACTCTCACTTAATTTTTCTAAATTATTGACTGTAGAATAAGAAACAAAATATTCAATGTAGAATAAGAAACAAATTATTCAATATAAAAAAGTAGAAATTACTCTCAAACCTAAAAATTAAAAGTATTTAATAAAAAGTTACACAACCTATAGAAAATATTATAGGAAGTGTATTATAGAAATTTAATTGAAAACTAGGTCATATTGATAAATACTTTTGAAACTAGGTCATTTTGATAAATATTTCAAAAAAAAACTAGGCCAAATGGATAAATAGCTCGAGAGAAGCACTACTCTATTAACTTCCTCCCTGAAATGATAGCGGAAAAAGGATGGGCTTGGGTTTTGGGCCAACAAATGATGCCCATATGAACAACATGTCGGGGATGACATGATTCCATGTCATGAAAGTATGATTCGAGTTCACCCGAATCTAGTGGGAAACAACTTTGCTAGCAAACCAAAAGTCGAAAGTTTCTGGTTGTTGTAAGGTCTTATCATTTCAAGTGCGTATTTCATATATATTTTTTGATGAAACGGATAGAGCCCGAAGACTCCAACCATGCAATCAAATAAATAATCAATAGTTTACAGGGGGGCTTTACCAGAGGTAAAACGAGTCAAAACGAGAGACAATAAATGAACACTATGTACAGCAAAATCAATACCGCTTAAGATGCTAGGACTAATTACAATAATAAAGGAACAGGAGAAGCAGCTCCGTCCGCCGAGGAGCAGACACGACAGCTGCAAAGATCAGGCACGACGATTGAGAAGCACACCTGGCCTCGCGAGGAGCTCTGTGCCGCGCTGAGACAGGAGAGAAACGATAGTGGCCTCCAAGGCGAAAGTGACTGCTCTGGAAGCCAACTGTGCTACCTACAGCCACAATACCGAAGACCCAAAGAAACAACCCATCCTAAAAAAAGGATATGAATTGAACAAAGAGGCTCTAAAGCCACTAGAGAGGAGCAAGGACAAGGTAATACACCCCAAATAAGAGATCAAGCCCTCATACAGAGGAGCTGCAAAGTGCCTAAGCACTATGAGCCGACTCCATCAACGAAGGGAAGAAAACCCACCACCAAAACAATAGTAAGTAGGGAAACGAACCCGCAAAAGAAGGACACTTGCCTAATTTATTATGCTCGGAGATTCAATAATTACACTTGCCGATTTCAACGGCGAGCTTAGTTTTTCCATGCTCATCATTGAAACACAACGAGTATAGTTTTTTTTATAGAACTTGTACCGTTGTTCCCAATAATGAGCTATTCTATAGAGTTTTTTTTCTTCAAAAATTCTCCAAGTCTAATTGAGAGTATCACTGTGTGAATCAAAAATTGTACATCAGCTATTCCAAACAGTGAGTTTAGTATATTCCCCATCGCAGTTCCCCACATCGAGCTTTTCTTGGAAGTTTTTTTAAAAAAAATGTACATCAGCAATTCCAAACAGTGAGTTTAGTATATTTCCCATTGCAGTTCCCAACATCGAGCTTTTCTTGGAAGTTTTTTTTCGAAAATTCACCTAGTCCAAAAGAGAGTTTCACTCTTTGTGAAATTTCAAAAAATATATAGTCACCATTCCCATCAGCGAGTTTAGTATAAAACTCATCGTCGTTGAGAATGACAAGTCTTGTTTGAAAATTTTGAACTAACCTCGCTGTTGAGAACGACGAGTTTCCAAAAAAAAAAAAAAACTCGTGCACGAAATAACTAAGCTTACCGTTAGCAATGACAAGTGTTATTGTTGAGTCCCGAGTGCAATAAATTTTCCAAGGGGGCGTTTGGTACGCGGATTGGAGAATTCCCAGGAATTGGTGGATTCCCAGGAATATGAAGGTGGGAATGAAGATTCCCGGGAATTTTGCAATACTGTGTTTGGTATACGACATTACATATCTGGGAATACTTTATTACCATGTTTGGTATAGAACAATTCATTCCCATCAATCCATCTCTATAGTAGACATTACCGAAAATATCCTTTTGGCTTTATTTAAAAATAAATAAATATAAAAGTTATCTAATTTAGTAATTGATGTATATGTATGCATATGCAAAAACAATACTGATATATATCTTATAAAACTTTAGTAAATTAACAAATAGATTACTAAAAAAAATTACACTATGATTCAAATATATTTCAACCGGTTAGATGAAGAACATAACAAAAAGAAAAAATGAAATGTATTTATTAACACGAGACATAGATACTTAAATATATACAAATGAAACAATAAAGTTCATAGAAGCAAATTTCAGCTCCACATATTTCAACAAGTTTTAAATAAAAAATAACATAAAAGAATTGAACTCAGAATATGCTAGGCAGTTGACATTTGCACCCACATGCCAAATAAATAAATAATATAGATTCATAAAGGAACCCAACACCTGAAGATCTAAAAACAACTAAACATTATGATAAATTAAACACAAAATACTTTTAGTTAAAATGTTAACTTTATTTGAAGCAACTAAAAGAACTGATCAAACAATAGCTACTAAAAATATCACTTTCAACTAGATGTCACCATTTAAAATCGCTTGCACGTAGAAAACTTTATTCTCATGCGGAAAGTTAAAAAATGCATTGGTCTTTGTACTATCATTATCAATGACAATTGAAGCTTTCATATATGGAGATTAACAAAGTAGCACACTCGCCATCAGCATAAACCATACAAAAAAGAAAAATGTAGCACGTTGTTAAGTGGGTGTATCATATTAGTCTCGTTAAACCTACATAATATAACAAAATAAACTATGCCCGTATGACCCACATAATATCAATCTTAACAACATATCCTCAAATGATTTTCATTTTTCTTTCTAATTAACCTAAAAGAACTATTATATGACACATCATTAATTTCTCGAATGCCAGTTTCAGAACATTCCTTCAAACAAATGTTCAGCATCTTCCATGCCTGCTTCTTTTCGAAGGTCCTTGATGAGAGCAGTGTAAGTTGTCACATCAAACACTATGTTTCCACTGAAGCATTCTATCAAGCATCATTGGTGCATCATCAGTGCTCGATTTCGAGTAGAGGACTTCATACGGATGTCAAAAATTACTGCGTTGTCGTTCCATATCCGTATCCACTTACTATTAAGCATTGATCATATGACAGAGAAACCCAGGTCAACATGATTCATGCTCTACGATAGTTAATACACAATTCATGCACTACGGCAGTTGATGAAGAGAAAATAGGTGACTACAGTTGTGCAAACAACTTTTTGCTTTTATGTGCTGAAATTCTAGGTTACAGCTCTGGATCGTATGAAAGCTTGAGAGAGAGAGGGATACTTCTGATTCCAGATAGATGGAAGAGAAAGAAATGGCTATAATGAAGAGAAGAAGAAGAGGTTGCACGGTAGTGGGTGAATTTGGTTGGAGGGACAAGAGCGGGTTATATGATAAGACAAAAATCTGGAGGGTATTTTGGGTATGCAATAATCTCACTTATTTTTAATGTGGAGGAATCCACAAATCCCATCCTTTTCAAAGGGAATGTTTATCCTTCCCAACTAATTATTTTGATAACCCTGTGAATTTAAAATTATTTACAAAACTATACTTATGTCTTACCAAACCAAGTAATCAAGGGGATAATCCTAGATTCCCTTATACATTACCGCGTACCAAACGCCCCCCAAGTGTCATCTTTTTGTAAACAGCTTCAAAAAAACACATATTTTAAAAATATATTCTTCAAGATAAAAAACTCCTAAATCTAACACATGCAACTCACGTGAGCAACTTATGTCAACTTCAACATTAGGTAGCAATGTTTAAAGTGGACAAACATTGGGGTGGATGAAACCTTGGGGTATATAAAAAAAAGGAACTTCATGCGAGGATATTTGAAAGTAAGTGTAGCAAACATTATTATAAGACATAGAAAAATAAATAGGGCTTGATATGGGTCGGATGACGTGACTCCTCCTGGACCACAGGATTTTTTTAGGAAGCATATATCACCGGATCATTTAGATCCGCCACGTCAATATCAGAAAACCGCCCGGGCCTCTACCACGTCAGCCTGGAAACCGCCCGGGCCTCTGCCACGTTAGTCCTATACCGCTCGCTCGGGTTTCCACTGCTTCAGGCCCACGGGCAACCGGGTCCAGACCCGGCCCCAAACGGGTCCGGACCCGGTTGACTTCTCCTATAAATACCAGACTCTCTCCCCCTTACTCAGGTAATCGATCTTTTCCCACTCAAAACCCTAGTTACTGTTACTCTCTCTCAGTAGCTGACTAGATTGTCGGAGGGTCTGCCACCGGGACCAACCCCGGTGTTCCTAGACCATCTGCAGGTACACGAGACCTCAGATCCGATCCTCCTGATCCGAGCCGAGCATCCAGCCTCCACCTCACTACCGCCTACTCCCGTACCGTTCGTCCTGCTGAGGGTCGTCCACACCGGAGCTTCCTCCACCAATACAAATCGAGTAAGAACTCACACCTGGTGCATCCACACGCCTCCCAAAAATAAACCGCATCAGGACTAATTCCATATACTTCACTCATAAATGTGCTAATTCTATATAACTCACTCACAAATAATTATTTTTCAATAACTTTCTCACAATTTAAGATCTATTCTAAAAAACAACCTCTCACAAACCACTATTGTCCAATAACTCACTTACAAGTAAGAATCTATTCCCAAAAACTACTTGTCATTTTATTTTGAGTTAAGCATTAACTCGAGTTTGAAAATGACCATTCTGCCCTTTGATAAGCTTGAACTCGATCAAGATAAATGGCATAATGATCATTTCAAACTCGGGTTAAAGCTTAACTCAAGTTAAAGTGACTGAAATTAAACACATGTAATTTTTGAGAATTTATCCTAAATTAAAAGTGTGTTATATGGAATTAGCAGATATGTGATATGCGAGTGAGCAATATCGTATTAACCCAAATAAATATCCCTAAAAGTTATAACCATAACGTTTTGGCTAATGATTTGAAAATTGTTTATGCTATAAAATTGAAAATCTAATCTTCCCACTTATTATTCAGGGAACAAATTATATATTCCCTACTGCCCATAAAAATAGTATGACAAATGATCTTAGGCTCTGATTCTGGATTTTTTTAAATTTAAATTTTATATCTTGTTTCGAAACAATTTGCAAAAAAGGAACATTTGCCAAACTAATTGTGCTCGGGGATTCAACAACTAAACTCACCGTTTCCAACAGCGAGTTTAGTTATTTCGTGCTCGCTTTTGGGAACGGCGAGTGTAGTTCCATTTTTTTTTGAAAAACTCGTCGTCTTCAACGGCGAATTTAGTTCAAAATTTTCAAATAAAACTCGCTGTTCCCAACGACGAGGCTCATTATATTAAACTCGCTGTCGGGAACGACAAGTCTGCTGTTTTTGAAATTTCACAGAGAGTGAAAATGTGAAACTCTTTGTTGGACTTTGTGAATTTTGAAAAAAAAAACCTTCATAAAAGAGCTCGTTGTTTCCAACGGCAAGGGGCAATATACTAACTCGTTGTTGGGAACGACGTTGAAATTTCACATAGAGTGAAACTCTCTGTTGGACTTGGTAAATTTTTGAAAAAAATTTCATAGAAGAGCTCGCTGTTCCTAATAGCGAGGGGAAATATACTAAACTTGCTGTTGGGAACGGTGCGTTCCATGTAAATACTCCGATGTTGGGAACAACGATTCTTGTTAGAAAATTTTGAACTAAACTCGCCGTTGCGTCTCAAAAAAATTAGAACTACACTTGCCGTTCCCAACGGCGAACACGAAATAACTAAACCCGTCGTTGGAAATGACGTGGTTAGTTGTCGAGTCCCCAAGCGCTATTAGTTTGATAGCTGTCTTTTTTTGCAAATAGTTTCAAAAAAGGGTATATAATAAAAAAAATCATGTTTCCCTCAACACAGCGTCCCTTTCAGGATTCTCCGGGATCCCTAGGGGCTTTTGTAGGGGACACTCATTTTTTAGGTTGATCAAAGGCTAAGATCTTTTGTCATACTTATTTTTTATGCCCAACAGGGCATATGATTTTTTTTTTTTCCTTCCATTTTCCACTAGCTTAAAATATTTTCGGCTAAAAATTGTTATACGATTACTGCTCTCCGATTTATCAATCTAAATGCTCCCCTTGGCGGCTTGTTTCCAAAAATAGCTAGCATCTCACAGACAGGAGTCTTTATGTGTACATCAATTTATAGTGCCAGGTTTCAATTCACTTTCTAATGGTAGGTCTTAATTTCAATAAAGTATGTTGAACATTACGATCTCATGCATCTGTATCACTCTTTCACAGTATAGGAAGAGATCCTATAGTTCGGATGACAGGAGGTTAAAGACCAAAAAAGATAAGTGCAGTAAGAGGAAAGAATGAGTGTAGTTTTACTAGTAGAATTTAAATCGTTAGCTTATTGGGTGAAGGGTTTATCTACAAGGAGTTCTTCCGTCTTGTAGTTCAGTCAAGAAAGAATCTTGTCTTGGATCGAATAGAACAATCAATATTTGTAATGTCACCATTGATTGTTCCAACTATATTTCATTTCCTTCATCAAATATTATCTACTATATCTATCATAGTATATTTTTTGTACGACCAATAAATTACTTGAAATAAATATAAAGTATTGGAAGTATTCGAACAAAAACAAATGGGAACTGATGCGGTTTGTTTCTGAGAGACGTGTGGATGCACCAGGTGTGAGTTCTTACTCGATTTGTATTTGAAGGAGGAAGCTCCTAATCAGACGACCCTCGGCTGGCCGAACGGTACCGGTGACAGGCTGGAGTGAGGCGAGGCTGGATGCTCGGCTCGGATCAGGAGGCTCGGATCTGAGGTCTCGTGTACCTGCAGACGGTCTAGGAACACCGGGGTTGGTTCCGGTGGCAGATCCTCCGACGATCTAGTTAGTCTCTGAAAGAGAGTAGCAGTAACTAAGGTTTTGTGGAGGAAAGATTCATTACCTGGAGAAGGAGTGGGGGTCTGGCATTTATAGAAGATGGCAACTAGGTCTGGACCCGTTTGGGGCCGGGTCTGGACCCGGTTACCCGTCTGGCTGAAGCGGTGGAAACCCGGGCGGTTTAGGACTGACGTGACAGACGTCCGGGCGGTTCCCGGGCTGACGTGGCAGTGGTCTGGGTGGTTTTCCGACGCTGACATGGTGGATCTGGAGAATCAGGAGGTGTGCGTATCCTGAGGGGATCCTGTGGCCCAGGATGGGCCACGTCATTCCTAACCCATATCACAAGCCCCACACTCCTGTAGGGCTGGGTGAACCAGTTATGTAGGAGTGATTCTTCGCCTCCGTAGGAAGAGCAGGGTGGATGTTGGGGTGAGAAAGTAGGATCTGCGATTTTTCAAAGAGGCCAGGTGGTAGGAGGAATGGATCCCTCATCGGAGCTTGCACGGGAGGCTGTGTAGAGGAGTAAGAGAGCCAGAAGGGCGCATGCCGAGGCCTGGGGGTCGGCGGTCGAGCCCACGGGGTCGGCGGACGAGCCCCAAGGGTCGGCAGACGACCGCCTCGCTAGTTGGAAGAGCGAGGGGACGTCGAGGCCTTCCGTTGGGGCTTGTTTGCCGAGCGTTAGGGGTCGGTGGCCGAGACCCTGGGCGGTCGGTTTGTCGAGCGCTTGGGGGATGGCAGACGATCTCCTTGGGTCTGCGGACGATCTCCTCGCTAGTTGGAAGAGCGAGGAGAGCATTTGGTGTTCGGGATGCTATCCGAGCACCGAGCCACCCTGAGAAAGGAGAGCGATTGGTGCTCGGGATGCAATCCGAGCGTCGAGCCCCAATCCGAGCATCGAGCCCCCTCAGAGTCAAAGGAGAGCAATTGGTGCTCGGGATGCTATCCGAGCGCCGAGACCCCCTAGTCAAAGGGGAGCGATTGGTGTTCGGGATGCTATCCGAGCATCGAGCCCCCCAGAGTCAAAGGGGAGCGATTGGTGCTCGGGATGCCATCCGAGCGCCGAGCCACCCTGAGTCAAGGGAGAGCGCTTGGTGCTCGGGATGCTATCCGAGCGCCGAGCCCCCCCAGAGTCAAAGGAGAGCGACTGGTGCCCGGGATGCTATCCGAGCGCTGAGCCCCCCAGAGTCAAAGGGGAGCGATTGGTGCTCGGGATGCTATCCGAGCGTCGAGCCCCCCCCAGAGTCAAAGGAGAGCAATTGGTGCTCGGGGTGCTATCCGAGCACCGAGCCACCCTGAGTTTAAAGGAGGGTTGTTGGTGCTCGCGTTTCCATCCGAGCGTCGACGCTTCTGTCAAAAATAGAAGGGCAATTGGCTCGCGCTTCCTTCCGAGCGTCGACCATTCTGGAAAAATAGAAGGAGAATTGGCTCGCGCTTCTATCCAAGTGTCGACCCTCCTGTGAAGATAGAAGGGGAATTACTGGCTCGCGCTTCCATCCGAGCGTCGACCCTTCTGTGAAAATATAAGGGGAATTACTGGCTCGCGCTTCCATCCGAGCGTCAACCTTCTGTGAAAATAGAAGGGAAATTACTGGCTCGCGCTTCCATCCGAGCGTCGACCCTTCTGTGAAAATAGAAGGGGAATTACTGGATCGCGCTTCCATCCGAGCGTCGACCCTTCTGTGAAAATAGAAGGGAAATTACTGGCTCGCGCTTCCATCCGAGCGTCGACCGTTCTGTGAAAATAGAAAGGGAATTACTGGCTCGCACTTCCATCTGAGCGTCGACCTTTTGTGAAAATAGAAGGGGAATTACTGGCCCGCGCTTCCATCCGAGCGTCGACCCTTTGGCTCGCGCTTCCATCCGAGCGTCGACCCTTCTGTGAAAATAGAAGGGGAATTACTGGCTCGCGCTTCCATTCGAGCGTTGACCTTCTATGAAAATAGAAGGGGAATTACTGGCTCGCGCTTCCATCCGAGCGTCGACCCTTCTGTGAAAATAGAAGGGGAATTACGGTTCGTGCTCTCACCCGAACGTCGACCCTTCTGTCTTGTCCAAAAAAGTGTCTTTTAGAGAGAAAAAGGTGGAGGGTAGTGGGGCAATTTCACGCTTATTGCTGACGTCATGGGCGCAAAGATCAAAGCGCTTCCAGATCTCGGTAGCCGTTGGATCTTGTCAGTTAAGATCCAATGGCCAGATTTTTTTTGCGAAAATTGACGAGTCTTTTTCCTCTTTAAAACCCCATCCCCCTCCCTCATTTCTCCATCTTCATTTTATTACTCACTTTCCAATTTCAACAAGAGCGGGAATCTTACCTGCTGTCGGGAGATTTTCCAATGATCGAAACTTTCTACGCTCCAGGTTAGTATTTTTCTTTTTAGTAATGTCGCGAACTCAGTTCGGATCCGAGGCTAGCTCGTCAGGTCGTTCTGCGGAGGAATCAGAGCAGGAAACATCCTCGTCTTTGAGCAAGTACAAGGTGAAGGAGGAGGTTCTTACCGACCCAGGTTCAGACGGTGGTGACGATGTAGTCTTTGTGGTGTCCCCGTTGAGGTCCAGAAGATCGGGGTAGGAGCCCATGGAAGAGGGTGACGAGGAGGAGGATGAGGGGGACAACGAGGACGAGGACGAGGAGGAACCGGATCAGGAGTTGGATGATGATGAAGAGGAGGGTGACGAAGGCGAGCAGGTCACCGAGGGTGACGAAGAAGATGAGGGAGACGAGGAGGAGGAGGTGGACGAACAGGATGCTGGTTAGAGCGCGGCTGGGGGGCAGACTGGGGTCGGAGAAGATCTTCCTCCACTGCCCCCATTGTCGATGCCGTCCCCCGAGCGTAAAGCTCGCCCTCGCCGGAAGAAGAACGCCATGACAATTCCCCACATTCCCTCCTCGCCCGACAAGTACGCGCCAAGATCGGGTCTCGATGTTCCCCCGGTCACCTTCAGGAATCCAGGGTCGATTCGTATGTATCCTGACAACATTAAGGACATCCAACCGATCCCTCCTGTGCCGGGCGAAGACACTCGGGTGAAGATCCGCGCAGATAGCATCCCGAGCATTCTGAAGGCGAAGTACCTCAACATTATCAGGGCTGCCTACTACATTCCTCGGGAGTTCGAGCTCTGCCTCCCGAGCCCGGGTATTAGGCCAACCACAGCTCTGGTGCCGGGGTATTGTATGTTTCCAGAGGATGCCTTCCTCTCGGGGCTGAGGATGCCCCTCCATCCCTTCGTGAAGAGAGTTTTGAACTGGGCGAAGCTGTGTCCCATGCAGTACGGTCCGAACTCCTGGAAACATTTAGTCTGCTATATGCTGAAGTGTCAAGAGAAAGGAGTGAGGCCGAGGCTGACCTACTTCCGAGCTATTTTTGGGATTGGTTCGCTCGGAGATCAGGAGGGGATTTATTACTTTTCGCCGAGACCGCACAAGAAGGTTATGCACGGTCATCCGGACTTTATAAAGGGATGGAAAGAAAAATATTTTGTAGTTCGGACTGAGGGATCTTGGGGAATTCCGACCGGATGGAACTTCGTCAAGCCGAAGCACAAGCCTCCGAGGAAGAGTGACTTGACAGCCAAGGAGTGGAAGAGGATGGAGAAGATCACCGGGGGGCATAGTATAGTGTGGCCACGAGTGACCGAAATACACCTCGCCCGGGCCGGACTGAGTCCTGCCGACCCTAGTATGTCTCTTTCCGAATATGTTCATTTCCCACCTTCGTGTTAACGTTAGCTTTTATTCTGTGTTTTTGTAAGGATGACAACCCAGCAGGCAGATGCCAAGAAGTTGTTGCTCGCTGTCGCCGATAAGGTGAGGGCAGAGAAGTGGAAGAAGGCCGAGCAGGAGAGGATAGCGGCCGAAAAGCAAAAACTGGCTGCGCAGACAGGGGCCTCTTCCCAGGTGCCGGCACCGGCGGCCGAGGAGCCTTCCCCGGCGAAGAGGGCTAGGAAGCAGCACTCTCAGTCCTCCCACTCGTCCAGAGGGGCTCGGGACGCCGTGGGGGGTTCGGGCAAGACCGTGGATGCCCCAGAAAAAAGCCTTCCCCCCCTCCGTTCGTCTGCCGCGGAGATGGTGGGCAAGCACGGCACGCTTCCGTTCACCCCCAATTGGTCGATCATGCGGGCGACTCTCTGCTCGATGTGCCTGTGGCGGTCGAATTCGTCTCGAAGGCCGCCACCGAGGGCGATCGGATGGCCCTGGCGGTGCAGACGGCGGACCAGGCCTATATGCGGTGGGCCCAGTCAACCCTCTCGGTAAGTTGGTTCGGCTCTGTTGTACTTAATGACTTGGAGTTCTTTTTCTGATCTTTCTCTTCTTCAGCCAGGCGATGCTCCATGGCCAGCACTTCCGCAAGTGCCTGGAGAAGGAGATTATCATCGAGCGGCAGAATGCGGAGAAGTACCTCCGTGACCTGAACAAGGCCACGGATGAGTTGAAAGAAGCTCGGTCGATGATCGCCGTCTACGAAGCCTAGATAGAGTTGCTCGACAGGATCCACAAGCAGGATCGGGAGGACCTTGAGGCAAAGATCGCGGCCGAGGCGGCGAAGGGGAAGAAGGCACTGGAGGAGATGGAGTCAGCGTTGGGGGAGACCGTCATGGTGGCGCAGGTCGAGGCGCACGAACAAGCCAAGTCCCATTTTAGACATATCTACCCCGAGCAGAACGTGGACCATCTCTCTTACGGATGGGCCCCTAACCTTCCTATCACCCCGGGAGGTGACGACGCGGGGGGCAATCAGAACGAAGAAGAGGTGCTACCCTACCCTCAAGAATAGATCTTTCTCTCTCTCTCTCTCTCTCTCTCTCTCTCTCTCTCTCTCTCTCTCTCTTTTTTCTTTTTTTTCTTTTTGATGTAAATGCTTTGGGCAGACTGGCCACCGCAGTTTTTCGTATCGAACTTCTTGAAAGTAATGAAATATATTTTTTGGGCCGATTCTTCCATACTTGTGTTTTTTGTGATGTTTGTTCTCGTCTTTTGATAGACGCACGGGACCTATGTCGCCGAGGTGCCTTTAGATCGAGTGGGGGAGGGGGCCACGAGGGCGGTTTTGCTTCGTCAACAGAAGCAAGCTCGGGATCGAGCCGCCGCCGTTAACTATTTTATGAACAGGTCCCGGGAGCTCGGCTTGGAGTTGGCGCGCCTGAAGAAGGCCGTAGCCGACCGGGAGTGGTGGGTTATCGAGACAGGCTGGTCCCTCTCGGATGCTTCGAGTGGGAGTTCGGCTTCGGAGTCTGCCCTTCGTGAGGCCGTAGTCGAGAAGGAGTTGGAGATTCGCAGACTGGAGCTGTTGTTAGGTGCTGGTCTGATAGAAGGAGCCAGCAATGCGACCCCGGAGTTGTCTCTGATACTTCTACCGGATGGGACGCAGCCCGAAGATGCTGGAAGCTCGGTGGCGGGAGTACCTTCCCGGGCCGGTTCGGCCGAGCGTGATAGGAGCTCCGAATTCGAGTTTCCAACCGAGTGTGAGTGAGTTGAGTTTTTTCCTTGTACTTGTACCTTGTATTTGTACTGACGTTCATTGAGTTGTAAGCAATGAGTAATCAATAAGAACATTCGTTTTCCGGAACCTTGATTGCCTCGGATGCCGAGGGTGGTCGGAGTGAGAGCTACGAAGGGTCACCTCTGAATTATAATATTCACCGGTATTTTTTTTAAAAAAACACCAGTGAATAGAAAGCGATAATGTGCCTTCGCAATTCCTCTCCCATTCACCGGCATTTATTAATAAAAATGCCGATGAATTTACTGGGATAAATCCCCATTCCTTCGGCGAAACCCTTTCATTTCGTTTGATTTTTTTTTCTCCCAAACCCTAATTTGTTCGCACCTCCTTTGGCCGTCGCCACTGGGTCTCCTTTCGCGCGACGTCGGGGCCTCATCGCAAGTACTCTCTCTCTCTCTCTCTACTCCTCCGATTTTATTGTTCGGCAGTGGCAATTTGGGGGTTAGGGTCTCCGCCGTCGCCAGTGGGTCTCCTTTTGATTTCATTGTGATGCGGTGGCGATTTGGGGGTTAGGTCTCCGCCGTCGCCACTGGGTCACCATTGTGAGGCGGGGTATCCTTTCGATGTTGGGATTGTCGTTATTATTTGGGGGTTAGGGATTGTTTTCGACTAGTGATGGAAATTTTGATGTTGAAATTGTGTAGGGTCTCCTTTCGATGTGGAAATTTTGATGGAAATATTAATTGGTGTTGCAACTAGCGATGTTTCCAAATGCAGCACATGTTTTGTAAGTTAAGATCATGATCGAGTACTGTACTCATTTGTATCAAGTGTTGATGATGATTGTGGGGTAGTTAATTGCTGATTGTTGGATTTTGATATGAGGGGTTTATTTTAGTAATTGGAGACCTTGATTTTGATATGAGGGGTTTATTTTAGTAGTTGGTTACGATTTAAATGTGGCGGTGAGGATGACTTTGGAATGGATTGATGTTGGGATAGCTAGGTTGGAGATGGGTTTGGAGATGACTTTGGAATCAGTTATAGTATGTTACTTTCACTTGGATAAGGAGATGAGTTTGGAGATGGATTCCGAAGTTGTATTGATGGTTAAGGGTTTAGTACTTATATTCTAATAATACCTTGAACTTAAAAAAGTATGGTCGAGATCAGTTAATGCTTTGTGGGTTGGTTGTCTATAGCTTGCAAAACTTTGACTCTCTAGTTTCAGTAGCCAGGATTATCATGTGATTTTGCTCTAGCAAGAACACTTTTCTGAAGTTGCACACTATAATTTTTTTAGCAGCGACTAGTGATGGAAATTTTTTATCTAAACTTTATATACAACTTCTGAAAATGAGATTGTTCTTTGCCGTATGGTTTTAAGTGATGATGAGATGGATTATGTAACTGAAGTTGCATACTATGATTAACAGAGGAATGACTAGTGATGAAATAATCCTGTTTGAACTTATGTTGTGATTTCAACTGACAGTTATTTCACGAGTATTATAAAAGTATAAGTTTCATTTCAGTTAGTAGAAATTTTGCCTGCATTTGGCAGTGAAAGTATTTTTTTTCACTCTTTGTCTGAATAAGGAGATGAGATGGATCATGTATCTGAAGTTGCACACTATGATTTTTTGAGGAGCGACTAGTGATGGAAATTATTTATCTAAACTTTATATACAATTATATCATAATGTCTACATGAGTATCAGTTTCAAATGTAATGTTCATGCTTGTTGCTTCGGTTTGAAAATGAGATTGTTCTTTTCCGTATGGTTTTAAGTGATGATGAGATGGATTATGTAACTGAAGTTGCATACTATGATTTACAGAGGAGTGACTAGTGATGAAATAATTCTGTTTGAACTTATGTTGTGATTTCAATTGACGGTTATTTCACGAGTATTATAAAAGTATAAGTTTCATTTCAGTTAGTAGAAATTTTGACTGCATTTGGCAGTGAAAGTATTCTTTTTCACTCTTTGTAATTCAATAATTTGAACTCTATATTCTTGTTTTGATTGTAAGAGTGCTGCATCTTTTTATTAAAAAAAAAAAAATTTTTTTTAAAAATTTATATACCTACACCGGCGTTTGTAAAAACACCGGTGTAGAATGGATATCAAGGAGAAGAGGGCAGTCTTGAATACGACTTACACCGGCGCTTTTGCGACCACCGGTGAATCTTACAGATTTACCAGCGTTCGTAAAAAGGCCGGTAGATCCCCCTATACTGCGACGCCTGATTCGGCGACATTAGCACCGGCGATTTTAAAAACGATGGTGAATTATTCACCGGCATTTTAAACCGCTGGTGAATATAAAAAAAATGCCGGTCTATCCATTGTGTTTTGTAGTGGACTCAAACTCCCAATCGGAGGGAAGAGGCGACGCTGTCTCGAACCAGTGGCCTAAGCTGGAGGAAGCTCAATAGTTTGATAGTAGGCGCTGTGAAGATTGCATCGGTGACATTGTGGTACACTCCAGACCAACCATACTCAAACCCCACACCCCTTCACCCCCAACACCATCCCACTACCGGCTTGGCCCTACGGGCCCCAAACCGACACACCGACCTCACACACTTGAATCCCAAATCCATGGTGTTCGCGACAACAGACGCGGGAGGATGCTCTGGCGCGACATAGTCACTCCGCGATAATTGAAACAAGCACCCCGAAAGTTGAGACTAGTGAGCGCACATCACGGAGGGACCCCGTCTTTGGGCCCAAGCTCCATAAATGTGCAAGACAGCCTAATTCCCGACATCTTCACATGCACTACCAACCCTCGCAAATCGCCATGATTGGCTCCGAGAGTGTGGACATGGTGGCAAGCGCGCAGAATATCCGGGCAAACCTCTAGCAAATCATGGAGGGACCGCATCTCGAGTCCAACACCACAATCGCACAAAACTACATGCTTCACACCCCCAACCACAGCAAAAGCAAGCACAGCCCCATGCCGAATCACCGGCCTCTGGGCAAAACAGATCTGGGTCGGGGGGATGGGAGGGGGGGTAGGCGCACAGTGGGTGGCCCCATACCTCACCACATCTCCGCCGGCAAGGCCACGCCGCAACTGGAATCGCCTGACGATGGAGGTCGCCACGATGGGCTGCGCCGGACGCCTGTCACGATCGACGCGACAGAGAGGTTGCCGCCCAGGACTGGGGTCGCGACGGGGGGCAAAGGAAGAAAGGAGGGGACGCGCCGTGGAGGAGAGGCAAGGGGGACGACGGGATGGGGGGGGCGGCAAAGGGGGCTAGCCGCTGCCGCCCCCAAGCACTTCAGATCTAACTAGGGTTTTTTTGGGGGCGACGAGATATGGGGGCGGCGAGGAAACAGAGATATGTTGTCAATTCTTAGGATATTCATGTATTCACGTGCGTTTGCTACTTTTTCTAGGCCAATGTTCCTATGTTTGGATTTTTTTTTATTATCAAAATGACCCACCTTTTGAAAATATTTACAAAACTGACCCACTTTCGAAATTATTTAACAAAACGACATACTCACTATCTCAGTAGCGAGCTTGGCAAAACGATCCTCCTTATCTGAGATAGCGAGTGAAGACTTATTGCTTCCTATACAACTTGGCAAGAAAACTGGAAAAAAAGCTGGCGAAGACTCGCTGTCTCAGATAGCGAGTGTGTTTATACCACACTCGCTGTTTGAGACAGCTAGTGTCTTTCAAAAAAAAATTTAATCAGCCTCGCTGTCTCATCTCCTCTTCACTTATTTCTCTCTCCATCCACTCTTCCAACTCCGAAATCCAATTCCGAAACCGTAGCTCCCAAATTCTTGCTATCACCCACAAAACCCTCCAAAATCTCAAAGGATCCACTTCATACCTCACAACCCTCTACAGTCTCACTCTCAAAACCCTAAACCCATCATCGAAGATCTCGAATTTGGTTTATTTCGGGAAGGGTAAAGAGGAATGCAGCGAAAGCGGGTGCATTCATCTCATCCTCATTCTCTACCTCCTAAAACACTCATCTATCGTACGGTAAGTCTTCATATGTTTGCAATTAGATTTTGGGTTAATTTTGATTGTGAGTTTGTTAGAACGTAATGTTGAGAGCACATGATTTGTGAGATGATTAGTTAAAAGAATAATTTGAAATTTATTTGTGTATATTTAGTTATAAGAGAAATGCTATGAGGTGAAACATTGAGACTGTAAGAAAAAATTAATACATTACCTTGTATGTTTAGTTTCGTACAAATACAACTCCATAACCTATTGCAATCCTAGAAAGGTCTGCTGCAATCTTAATTGACAGTATTATGAAAGTAAATAAAGGAGCAAAGATGAAGAAGCTTAATGAAAAACATGAAAATAGGTTGTGGTGCCGTACAATGTGAAGATGAAAAAGGAAAAAAAAAGCATATGCTAGCATTAAATTCTTCATATATGCAAAAATATCATATCACATATTGAATGTACATCCATTGATTACATTCCTACTTTAGTTTTTCATTTACTTTTATATAAAAGAAACATATTTGCTTAATAGTTAGAGTTAAATATATATTAGCCCACTATATAATATGTATTATCAAATTAGTCTTTTAAATCATTTTATTTATCTTTTGATATAAATAGGATTGTTATATATTAGTCCACATCAATGTTGAATTCTTCATTAATAAATTATATGTGTTGATAAGGAATTGTTATATTTTGTTTTTAAAGTATTGAATTATACAATACATGACATACAATCAGACCCGACCCTGGGCCTGTGCGACCTGTGCAGTCGCACATGGCCCACCAATAAGGAGGCCCCCAGGGACATCAGGATCAAGTAATAATTTAGTAATTAGGTAATTTGCACAAAAGTTAATATGTCCGAGTGGTTAAGGAGGCGGATTTAAAATCAGTTGGGCTTCTCGCTCCCATAGGTTCGAACGCTGCTGTTGAGAGTTGAATATGAGTAGGGTGTATATTCTATATCTTTAAAATTAAATATGAATTCATTTGAAAAATACATTTCAAAGTTGCAAAACCTTTTAGTATCTTAAAAAATCTCCAGTCTCTCTAAAGCTCCAACATCTTGTAGGAATTCCATGTGAAAATCTAAAAAAAAGCAACAAAATATCAAAATCAGTGGTTTCGATGCATACCAGCAAAGAAATACATAATATATTAATCGATAAATCCAACAACAACAAAATGTTTTATTTAAAAGTGACCAAGACCGGGAGACCAATCCAGGATTTCCCTATGATATTCAACTTCTTTCCAATTTCCATTGCACACGACTTTCCCTATGTATTGCTTAACGTTAGCACTATAAAAGCTTGAAACTTAGTGAGAAGAAAATTAGAGCACCAAATTTGCAAGACAAAGTATTTTTGCACAAAAAAATAAGAGAGAACTTGAGAAACAAAATGTTTCATTTAAAAGTGACCAAGACCGAGAGACCAATCTAGGATTTCCCTATGATATTCAACTTCTTTCCATTTTCCATTGCACACGACTTTTCCTATGTATTGCTTAACGTTAGCACTATAAAAGCTTGAAACTTAGTGAGAAGAAAAATAGAGCACCAAATTTGCAAGAGAAAGTATTTTTGCACTAAAAAATAAGAGAGAACTTGAGAATTTGATATATTGAGGTAGTTATCTCATCAATTAAGATGAAATAATATAAGTGTGGTTAAGGATCTTTATACCTTGCAACGCAGTAAATACATGATCAAAAATATTAAGTCAAGCTCAATAATTAACGAAAGAAACATAAAAATCATTAAAGAACTTTTTATAAATAGGTTTGAACCCTGCGTTTATCGGGAAGTCGCTTTGGTTGAAATGGTTGAAGGAAACTTTCAATGACAAGTTGAATGCTGCTTCCTACGACTTTGAAGTCGAGTGCTATTGTAGGTCGTATATAATGTCATTGTTTGGAGGAGTCATGTTCCCAAACTTAACTGGTACATCTGTATCTCTAATGTACTTATCTCGAATCGCAGATCTTCAGAATGTTGGGACATACAGTTAGGGTAGTGCGACATTGGCTACACTATATAGGAGTTTGTGCAACTGCGCTCTTGGCGCGGTTCAGATGAATGGGCCGATGCTTTTTCTACAAGTATAGAGTTATGAACACATACATGTTAGTAGATCAGATATGTAGCGCCCCGAATTTTCAATATGATATCTCAGAAATACGTGGCACAATTTCCAGCATCAACCTCAATGTAATAGTAAACATAGCTGTAACCCCCATTCCCGCAAATACGTATTTTCTGAATATTTCTGTATTTCGATATTTATAAATTCGTTATTTGTTAAAATCGTTTTGGATTTTATATTAATGTGTTTTTCTATCGATAATTATATTTATTTCGAATAATTGTGTATTTTAATATACTTCTATGTCTTATTGATCAACTATTTATATCTGAGTCTAAAACAAATATCTTATCAATATTGGATTATTTTAATAAAATTGTTAAACCCGGATACTATTTTGTTGTATGATTTCATTATTTTAATTAATTGTTTTTCTTGATTATTAATTTAAAATTCATCTATTAAATTATTTTTGTACTTGATCAAATTTTCTAGCGAATTCCAATTTAATTGCAAGCCCAAGTTATATTTTATTCATTGTATTATTTATTTATTTAATTGGATTGAAATTTTTGTTCATGAACTATTCTTCTCTTCTCATTAAGCTGTCTATCTTGTGGGTTTTATCTTTTATTTATTTATGGGTATTTTTATTTGAACCCTATTGATTTAGATTTTCCCCTTATTTGAACTCTAAAATCCAATTTGATTTGTTCTTGACCCAAAACTGCTCTTATTGGATCCTAAACCACTAACCCAATATCCCGTACCCTATAAATACAACTCTACTGCAAACCCTAAAAATTGTACAAATTGAAACCCTAGCCGCTTATTCTCTCTCTCCTATTCTCTCTCCTCTCCCGTTCTCTCTCCCCTTGCTGTTCCTCGCCCAAATCCACCGAAACCCATCTCCTGTTCTCTTCTCCGGTGAGCTCCCCTGACCTCCGACGACCTCCACAGGTCGTCTCCATCCTCCATCGCGTCCCCCTGAAGTGCTTCACTAGCATCGCTGACACAGAACTCCTGCCTCTCCCCCTTTGTCTACTCCTCTTCCTGATCGACGGAGCAGCACAACGCCGCCCCGCTGCTCCCCCAGTCCCTCTCGACGCCACCACCAAACCCCGACCTCCTCTCCCCTTGGCCCTGTTCTGATCGACAGCTAAATCCCCACCCTGTTCTTCCTTTCTCGATCGCCAGCCCATCCCTGAGCGCTGACGCCGTTCGCTGCTCCTCCCGTCGACGTCGACCCCCAGTTCGCCATCGACGCCTCCACTGGTGGCCAGCACTGCCACCCCTGGTCACTGTCGTCGCTGTGTCTTTGGCTGAGCTCTTATTGCTGCTATCTCTTGTTATTGTGTTGGTTGTTGAGTTCTCTTGGATCTTGCTGTTATTGCTTTTGGGGATTTTATTGCACGTGTATTGCACGTGTTAAATTGATTAGTTCGTGGGTTCGTTGCTTCGGGATCCTTATCCCGTTATTCTTGGTATTCGTTTTCACCGTTTATAAGGCAAGTCACCGTCCTCTTGAATTGTTAATTGTATCAAATTCAAGTTTTGTTGAAGCTCTTGCAAGTAGATCACTTTGTTATCATATTATCCTTTGTTCATCTCTTTGTTGGGTCTATTGAGGGTTTATACGAGCTAACCCCAATATTCTTGACATCGTGCCACTTTTGACTCTAAAGTTTGGATCTTTCATGGGTGCGTATAGAATTGATAATAGGGTTGTTCATATAGTCGTCACAAAAATAAATTATTGTAGAGACAAATGATAAGTTGTATGTTGTTTGATCGATTGATGATTGATTGATGATAAATTGATGTATGAGCGTGTTCTAATTTTATTTATCATGTTATTGCACCCATCATGTTGGTTACACAATTTATTGACTAAATAATCGATGCCCATCATGCTAATTAATTTATTTTCAAGAAAACTACCTAAAACCTGTATATTGCTTGCTGATCTGTATATTGACTGCTATTTTTGAACCAGTAAATGATCTTAAACTCTGAATAAGAGTTGTAGCCTTATCTTTCTAATTTCTAGAACATCTTGAATTTTTGAATTCCGAGTTGTGTAGTAAAAGTTATGCTCGTTTTACTACATCTGTGTTTTTATTTCCAGATTTTCAGATTCTCGTATCTTCTATGTTCAAACAGTAAATAGGCTGGTCAAATGATAAAATTTTGCTCTGAAAATTTCCAGATTGCTGCTTAACATGTTTACGAGTGTATAAAATATTTTTAATGAATTCAATATCGAGTTTTTGCTGTTTCTAAAATTTAAAATAACGTGATGTTGAAATTCTGCCTGAACCTAAAATCTGTAAAGAACATGTGATTGACCTAGCTACTGTTGTCGAATTTTGAACTTTAAATATGCGTTGGAACCGTGTGGAAGTCTAGTTTCTAGAATTTCTAACGGATTTAGTTTTCGAGTTCTGAAACAGCGGAAAACTACTTTTTTGTACAAACTACTCTAGCTGTCCAAAATTTCACTTTTCAGATTTTAATTGCTAAATTATCCCTATAACGTAGTATTGCATGAATTAATGTATGTATGTTTCATTGTATGATCCTAATGAGTTATTGTCATCATTCTAATTGTCCCACTTCATGTTATCGTCCTATTGTTCTCCTATTGATACTATTGTTCATCTCATGTCTCAAATTGCATATTGTATTGTTGCATTGATAAAATAATTAACAAGCCAGGGTTTAAGGGTTGATTTTAGTAGTGGACAATATAAGGATTGTACTCGGAGGAGGGGCCCGTGTTTCTCTATTATTTGTCTATTGGTCTATTGGTCTATTGGTCATATCGGTCATCGATTAATTATAGATTACTGACTACAGTATCTCGATTGATTCGGTCATCGGTCATTCTTAAATATCGTTGCCGAGTACATGAACTATAAAATCCACCACTAAGTCTAAACATAACTTATTTGCATGCAGCAACCATGTGGTAAATAGATGGGACGCATGAAGTGCTGCATTAGTTAGGATTAAAATGAATAATAGACTTAAAAGTTTGCATCACATCGACATTGCATTTTGTTCACCATTGTTCCTATTGATATCGATTATTGGCTAAATGTTATTGATATTGATTATTGAATTATTTTTACACCAAGTGCATCGATTATCATGATATTGATCCCTGTTATTGATTCCTATTGATCCATCAAATTCATTGTATTACCGTTATTCTATTGTTCCCTGCTTTCTCTACTTGCTGTCCATGACTTTCTCTAAGCATAATTTTTCTCATCTTTTTAGATGAAGTTTTTACAAGTGTTGATGGAGAATTGCCTGATGGATTGGGAGAACAACATAGGTGGAGGAAATTGATGGCATTTCAGCTTAATAAATTATTGTTTTATCATGAAGACTTAATTATTAGACTATTGTTATTTCATTGTATTATGGGATTTTGATCCGAATATTGCTATTATTTGTTTCCAGACTTCGGATTATTGTACTTAGATATTTTTTATTGCTTCATTCAAGTATTATTGTTCATGAGATTATTATTATTGCTTGCGCAATTGTTCTGTATTGATTATATTGTTGAGTTGATTGGATAAACAGCTTATGGGTGATGTTAGTCATTCGCTGGGCCAATGTCATGTACTCATATTCTGTATTTTTGGGAAGCGGGGCATGACAATAGCCAAAACACAGATAAATTTTTCAACTTTTATTACATGATTTCTTTACAAAGTACAGCAGAAAAATAAACATCTTGAATTACAATTCTTTCTCTTACAACACATTCTTTTACAATTTACATAAGCCACAATATCATTCTACCACATATATACAAATCCCAAGCTATAGGAACCTACCTGCAAATTATGAGGCTAGAGATAATCCTATTCCCCAAAACTATGGGGTCAGCCATAACGGTGTGCGTGACATCAAAAGAAATACAACATTAATAAAACATAATGAATAATGTCATAATCAATACATACCAATAGTAATAACAAAAGGAATATGAAATAATAATAAATAAAATATGAAAACATCAAGTGAAACTAGACTAAGTGTCAAGTGTAGGAAAACAGAAAATAAACATGCATAAAACCAAGTCAAGAAAACACAAATGCAGGATGATGACTCTCTAATGTGTACTTCTCGGATTCTATGCATTCCATACTACATAGGTCCGGTGCAAGCCCCTATCATTCTCCACCTTATAGGGTTAAATCCCTCGTTATGCAATTAATCCTACTACGATGACTACTACGAGATTTAGATATTTTGCAAGTATCGGTTCTCGCCCTTGGAATACTGGAGGCCAATCTCACTCACGTGGATCATTCTGTGGCCTATTTCATCTATCGTCTCAGAATACTGGGGATTGCCTCACTCCGCAGGTCATCCTGGAACCCTCATTGCACAAACATCCCATGAGCGTCGCTCTCATCCTTGGAATACTAGAGACCAATCTCACTCACGTTGGATCATTCTGTGGCCTATTTCAGCCATCATCCCAGAATACTGGGGATTATCTCACTCATCGGATCATCCTGGAGTTCATAACTCACGTTTGCCCTCATTTCATCATATCACCATTCTAGTGCCTATCCTTATGTTTATTAAGTTAATTAATTAATTACAACTCTCTTAGAGTTGGCGTACCCTACCGGACTTAACTCAACTGATCAACAATAAAGCCGCAACTGGCCAAACCAAAAAATCTCAACTGCCGGTATCTAGGGTCCCACATACCCTCTAGAGACTCACAACTCAACCATCAGCACAAAATCTTTCATTAAAACTCTCAATTCCATTATCAAATACTCCCATATTAAGGAAACTTCTTAAAAATCAACAAATCCAAATTCATTTAAAATACTCACAAATTATAGAATTGAAATAAAGCATTAAATCTAGTAAATATCTGAAAATCATATTTTGAAGTCGTAGGATATCACAAAACATCAATTTCTTCGAAAACCATATATCTTTCGTTTAATAAAATTATAGAATACAATTTAAAATCTATTATAATAAAAAATGTAACTCTCTGTAAAATACTGTAATCTGTAGTAAAACATGATCTAAAACAGGAGATCAATAATCCATAATATCGGAGAAATAATCGTTCAAGAAAAACAAAGAAAACTCAACAAAACCACTCAGCCAAGACACTAATAGTCGACTTTCAAAGACAACACAAAACGCGACGGTCGAATGTCGAGTGAAAATCCAAAAAATAAAGAATTGACAGTCGACTGTCACCTTCAGTTCAAAACGAAGCGGTCGACTGTCATATTGAGGAAAATACAACTTTGAAATTCGTGCACCTTTTTACTAATACTCCAAAAAATCTTTGTAAAATCATAAATTTGCAAAATTAATTTCCTGAGATGATTAAATACAACTTATCTAACATACTAGAGTTTATAAAACTAATCAAAACCACATCGAATTCACAAAATAGCAAGTTTTCCTAAAACTTCTTAAAACAGTAAATACAAGTATATAAGTGTATATAGGTGTGTATAAGCATCAGTAAAACATCAAGAAACCATTGTGTATATGTAGTATATTGTTACCAATCAACTTAGTGTCAAAACAACTCAGATCTCAATCAAAATTTCACGAAAAGCATCAAAAGCAACTTTTGGCCTGCACACCTTCAGACCCGAAGACAAAACCCCTTTCTAAACATCAAAACTTGATTTCTTTTGATTCAAAAATACTTCCACAACTTGTTATACACATCTACAACTAGTTAGATTAATATGTCCATGGTTATGTGCAAATATAACATGTAGATAATCAAGTTTTATCCATCAAAACATCAAGAACATAGTGTATACCTATATACACAGTAAGGTTAAGTTTTGTTCATTTTTTATGCAATAATCAACATACAACTAATCATATGCAATCAAATCAGCAAGATTATAATGCAAAACAACACACCCACGATTTTTATTAGTTTCCTAACAATCTCAAGTCATCTATATGTAGTTTTAATCATCAATAGCATAGTTTTCATGAAAAGATTCAATTTTTAATCATACATCCATCAAAATTCATTATATCATCATACTATCATCTAACATGCTTTCTAATAGACCAATCATCACATACAACATGCATAGAACAAATAAGAAAACAAACATATGTCACTCACCTTATTGAAGAATCAACCGAAGATAATAAAAAGAATAAGAAAAGTCCTTCATTTCGCAAGAAATCCAAGATCCTCACTTCGAAACTTCAAGAAATCAATAATAAAGAAAATCCTTTGTGTAATGCAGCGAAGAGACGGCTGCACACTCTTTATATTAGGTCGGAAATTAGAGTTTTAGGGTTTTGAATAGGTTTGCAAAATATACCTTTTGAATATATATTTAGATATATAAATCCTTATACTTGAAAATTAGGTTAACCAATTCAATTTAGATTTAAAATCAAAATAACTGATCTAATCTTGGCCGGCACTGCTTGTAAACCCAGAAAACGAAATTTGTAAATTTGCCTCTAAGTGGCAATTTTGCAAAAAGACACATCTTTATGAAATTTGTGAAATAACCCAAATCTATTATAAAAAAAGGTAAATTTTTTACCTCTGAGTTGACTAGCCACCATGCTCAGCCTAAAAATTCAAAAATCTGGAGGTTTCACTCCAAGTGGTAATTTTGCACAAAAGTCCATCTTTTTCTATATTTGCAAATATGCGAAATAAATATTAGAAAAATGCAGAAAATTCATAAATAATAACTACTAATAAATATTAGGTTTTCCTAAAATAATTTCTGACTTTGAACTTCCCAAAAAAATATTTGCACGTGTAAAAAGATAAATCTCAGAAAATATTGATTAAATCACCAAAAAATCATTTTAATTCATTTATTAATCTCAAAAACATTATTTAAAAAATTTAGGGTGTTACAAGATATTTGTAGGCAAATATCAAAGTTGTTGCATGTTCCCGGTGCCCCACACATGTTACCTCCACAAGGTGTATACTGGATTGGGTCCCTCACATGGAAGGCCAACCCAAATTGATGTTTGACATACTACATGGACGAGATGGATACATTGACGGATAAATGTGTCAAGTAGGAGCCTTTTACGGAGGATCGTTTAGTTAGATTGCCACCTATTTGCATGGCTAGTCGTGAGCTATGATTGACGAGAGCACCTCTTATCAACTTTGGGATAGTGAAGTTCTATTACGCCGATAGAGTGCTTAGACAATTTGGCCTCCTTCAGAATATTCCGGTGTTAGAGAGCTATTTAATGCCAATATGCTTGGTGTTACAGGTATGGGTTGACAATCGGGTTATGATTGGGCCGCTTGTTGGAAAACCCATGTCGACACATGGGATGCACATTGTTTTGCTCACGTTATTGTCAATTTCCCCCATTCGATGCCACCTTACATGGACTGCATATGATGTGGTACCGGAAAATGACTTGGCTTTATATATTTCTCTGACATCCCAAATGCCCATGGATGTACAAGTACCGGTTCAGCGACAAGCCACAGATCCAGCTGATGACCATTATGTTCATTTACCAATGTTCCAACCGAAGTCATGAACATTAACATTATTATAGCCATCATTGTAAAATCCCGCAAAATAGTATAAACTATTTTGTACATTAGTCCGTACACAATTAAATTTGCACGTATTAATGATTTTTTTCTCAATTGTTTTAATTGAGTAAGTATTGTAACATGTTATTTAATATTTTTTGAGCACGACAATGGTATAATTGTTGAACCAGAGTTGGGATAATTTCTCAATTAAATTTTACGTTTGTCTCAACTATAATCGAGACAGAACGTATAATATTTCTATAGTGATAAAATTATTTTTATATATACATACAAATATTTTCTCTGAGATGTGTACGCATTTGTCATATATATATACATATATATATATATGGGTAAAAGGGATATGAGCAACTTGCTCATTTAGTAAATGAACAATTGATTATGTGGCATGCATGTGATACATTGGACAACTAACCCTTTAATGATTTTCCAATCACATGTATGCCAGATCATCAATTGCTCATTTACTAAATGAGCAAGTTGCTCATACCCCTTTTCTCCAATATATATCAATTGCTCATTTACTAAATGAGTAAATTGCTTATATCCCCTTTACCCATATATATATATATATATATATATATATATATATATATATATATATATATATATATATATATATATCTGTGTGTGTGTGTGTGTGTGTGTGAAATGAATGTGTATTTGTACAATTATCTATACAAACCCTAATCCATTAATTAAAACCTTAAACCACTATCATGAAACCATGGGCTTGTTTTGGGTATGCTCACCCCCCCCCCCCCCCCCCTATCCCGGGAAACAATTGGCCTCACCCCCTTCCCATTTCTATTTTTTTTCAAGCGACATCCATTCATTTCCTTCATCTTCAAAACCCTAGAAATTCTTCTTTTTCTCCAAAATTCTCCCTTCTTCATTTTCTTGCATTTCCACTACTTCAAAAATATATTTCTCTTCATCTAAGCCTAGGAGAAGAAAACAAGGTTGTAGAAGAAGAGCAAGGAGCTCGGAGGAGAAGGCCAAAGAAAGCAAGGTTAAAGAACAAGCAAGGAGAAGAAATCAAACTTCATTAGTGGGTGTCTTCTAAAACTCTATGCTTGCTATATTTTTGTGTGTATTTGAGTGCTAGTTGCTAATTTGGTTTGCTAGATAGCATGAATGTGAATTATTATGTGTTTATAAATTAATTCTTATGCTAAGAGTGCTAAATAATTGATAAAGATTTAATCTTGTGAAGAAATAAACATGTTTCATTAGAAAAATCATAACTTTGTACTATGTTGGAATTTAGACTTCAAATTTTATGGTAGCACCTTGATTGTTTGCCTAAGAACTTCACCAAATTTCGTTAATTTTGGATGTGGTTTGATATTTTAATAAATTCTATTTAGTTGCTGTTTGGGGAGAAAATTTTGATGTATTGAATTTTAACATGCTTCACTTGTAAAAATCATAACTCCTTGAATACTATGAATCTAGATTTGAAAATTTTAAAGTATGTGCTCTTACATGTCTTTATCAATTCCCTCAAATTTCATAATTTTTGGAGGTGGTTTGATATTTTTATAAAATCTATCAAGCTGCTGTTTTGGAAAGAAAATATGCTATTTTGTTGAATCTAGCATGTCGACTTATAAAATTGTATTTCCATGATCACTATGAATATAGATCTTAGATTTTTACTGGAGCTTCTTATACATGTTCACAAAAATTCCACAAAAATTAGTGATTCTTGGACATTGTTTGTGTCACGCCCCGCTTCCCAAAATGAATACGGAATACAGTACGTGAATAAGCCCAGCGGATAGTTTTCACCATCTATAAGCTGTACGGATCTGCTTGAATCATCACAATAATAAGTATAACAGTATACTCAACCAGGCATGCAATAAACAATTATAACTCAACATTATTTATTCGCAACAATAATAAATATCCCAAACAAATACGAGATATGAAACAAAATAATATCCTGGGACTACAAGCCCAAATACAAGTCTCAATACAATAGCATGAATAAAATAGTTCAACACAAAACATTTAAGCAAATTTTTCCAATGCTCACCAATTGTAATGCCCCTGCCCCACGCTCAGACAATTTATACAATTCAGAAGACAAATTATTTATAGTATAATAGAACTGCCTACCACAGGCTGCCTCTCAAAAGGTGGTTAACCGGATTAGTGACTCTTGATCATAGGCTATATTATTTATATTTCATTTTTTTAATTTAAAATCCCGATATGGGATTATTCAAATAACATTTCTCTTCTTAATTCCCGTGCACACACAAAGCCTCGTGGGCCCCATGTGCCACGTCACCAACTGAAGACAGCGCCATTGTCTTTCTTCATCTCAATCCCGGGTAGTGGGCCCCTCTGGTGACGTCAGTGTGACGTCACCGAAACAGCACCTGTGCTGTTTTTACAACCCGTGGGACACCCCTCTTCTATTCACTTTTATTACACTTTTGCCATCAGCTATATATATATATATATATATATATATATATATATATATATATATATATATATATATATATATATATTATTATTATATTTTAGCATGGGGTGTCTGTGACACCCCCTTCAGAAATCAGCGTCCTCACTGAGCACGGGGCATGCACAATCTAGTGTAGGATCTACATTCTCGCCGATGTGGAGCATCTGCTCTCTTATCCGCCCGATCAATCATAGTCCCAGATTTAATTGAGGCTCGTCTCGCTCACCACAGTTCCGGAATCCACCGCCTGACTATATAGACGCGCCCCACACTTGGTGTCGAAAGTCAGCTCTGATACCATTTGTAACGCCCCTGCCCCAAGCTCAGACAATTTATACAATTTAGAAGACAAATTATTCATAGTATAGTACAACTGCCCACCACAGACTGCCTCTTAAAAGATGGTTAACCGGATTGGTGACTCTTGATCATAGGCTATATTATTTATATTTAAACTCCCGATATGGAATTATTCAAATCTCATTTCTCTTCTTAATTCCCGTGCACACACAAAACCCCGTGGGCCCTGTGTGCCACGTCACCAACTGAAGACATCACCGCTGTCTTTCTTCATCTCAATCCCGGGTGGTGGGCCCCTCTGGTGACGTCACCGTGAAGTCACCGAAACATCACATGTGCTATTTTTACAACCCGTGGGACCCCTCTCTACTATTCACTTTTATCACACTTTTGCCATCAGCCTTATATATATATATATATATATATATATATATATATATATATATATATATATTATTATTATTATTATTATTATTATTATTATTGTTACACCAACTCCAGTAGGCAATTGATCAGCAAAACCTACTCATATGACAATTTCAAGGGAAAAAAGGAAAAGAGAAAAACATAATGCCCGTCAGATGCAAGTTCCGGGCCGCAAGCAGTACAAGCAAGAAAAGGAAAGGGAAAACTAAAATAAAACAGAAAGTAATAACATGGGGGAAAATAGCAACAAAGGGTAACAATATATGGATAACAGAGATAGCAGGATAATAGTATAGGTATAGCAGTAACAGTGAAGTAAACAGTAATAGTAAAGTCAACAGTAACCGTGAAATCAACGGTAACAGTGAAGTCAACAGTAACAGTAACAGGATGTGACAGTGAAAATAGTTATTCTTAGGTCTAATGTTCATTACTATCTAGGTAGCACTTCATGCGTCTCAAAATATACCACATGGTTGCTACATCAAACAGTTTCGTTTTAAGATTTTGTAATGGAACCTATAGGACAGTATATTCAGACAAACAGTAACAATAACAGTAATAAAAAAAAGTAACAGTGTCATGGATCATTCCCTCATGCATCTAGAGATAAACAGTGGGTACCACAGTAATAGTGGGGAGAACGAGTTCCCTTCTGAATACGCATTTCTATATTGTCCACTACTAAATCTTTTCCCTTAAAACCCCAGCTTGATTAGTTATTATTATTATTAATCAGGTGTGAACGAACACAAATAGGTTAAAAAGATATGGCAAGATTAAAGGATAAGTCTAAGATGAACAGGAACACAAACAGAAGACAAAAGCAACTCATAACAGTTAAAACAACGAAACTTCCAATTCTGGACAGCAAGACACTACTGTACCAAACTTATATTTCCGTTGCTACAGAACTGCGAATCTAGATACTTCAGAAAATCTAGAAACTAGACTCTCTACCGAATCCAGCGCATAAATACAAATCATACATCAGCCACAGAAATAGGGTTGAAAACAGCGTTTAATACAGAAGTTACATTCAGCCAGAAAATGCGAAATCTTGTTTATAAGCATGAAAAGAGTTTAAAATCACCATAAATAAATCTAAGAAAAATCTGAAAAATTCTCTAACATATCTATTCTCAAAATATAAAAATATCATGATTTATATTACAGATAGTATAGTCAATAAAATTTGGAAAATAGAGTAATGCAACAAAACTTCGAATCTGAAAGTTCAGACAAAGCAGTACCAAAACAGAGATAATTCATAATATATAATTCGAAATCTAGATCCTTCAAAAGGGTGATAAAATAGACAAATCAGGCTATAGTTCATATTCACAAAGTTTTCATCAAAGACGAATAGAATCAGCATGAAAACATAATTCTTTACTGAACAACATGCAGTTTGGAAATATACCGATTGGTTTCTTAAGCGTGAAATGAGATACAAAAGTCATTAAATAATTCTACAAAAATTAGGGATTGATTCCAGTCATGTCTAAACATACTTAGTAGAATATAGGGTTCAAATTCTACCTTTAGTATCAGTTTTAAAATAAAATATCATACAGAATACATATAGTTCAGATTCTGGAATATACGATATGACTGCAGTAAAATAGCAATAACCCATGCATCGTAAATCAGAATTCAGATCCGTCGAAAGTTCTAAAAACTAGAAAACAAAGGCTACAAATAATGTTCACAAATTTATTTATTTTACTGATGTTAACCAGGGCGAAATTACTGTACAAAAATAGGACGACAGCAAAACGAAAGTTCTTTTATGCATTTCATCAAATAGTTTAATTGCAAACGATCCAACTAAGATGACATACAGAGTATGGCATATAGGCTACTCAAATCAGCATGGCATGTGAACAAATGGTCTATAATGAGAGATTACATCTAGCAAAACATCCACATACAGTTACTACAACACATGATATGCCACAAACAACATACAATCAAGATGTCCAATCTAATCTAAAATGTTTTCATGCAACGGTGTCAACGTGTACTACTCATAACCAAGAGATGAAGGAACGGATCAACTAATAAAATATGGTCATCATGAGGGTACTAACAATTTCATGCGAGACTACTTACGATATTTAACTTGTATGACAAAAAGACACATACAAGCTACTTGACTGAAAACGACGACGGAGATGAAGAACAGAATAACGGGAATGGATCCCGATACACGAACACGAACACACGAATGAGAGACGGCACAAACCAACACGAAACACGGCGGTGCACGTGCTTTCACACGCACACACAAAGTAGCACACAAAAGCAAGGGCAGAGGGCTACTCCACTGTCGTCGACCACAGTGGAAGACGACGACGGCAGGGAAGACGATGGCAAGGAAGACGACAGCAGCGGCACTGGGCGACGGCGTTGCAAGGGCGAGCAGCGCGTGTTGCAGTGGAGTCATCGGTAGCCGGCATCGGAGGATAGGACGATGACAGCACGAAGGGGTAGAGGAGAACGGGAGGGAGATCGGGAGTAGGGTAATGAAGGCTAGGAAGAATTACGATTTTGGTAATTAGGTTTAGGGAGTTTAGGAGGGTTTAAATGGAGTCAATATGGGTTTTGGGTGAACTGGGTAGTATCCAATAGGAAGAAAATTGTCCAATAAGAGATAAATAGGCCATGAAATAGGTTTTAAACAATAAACAAGCTCAAGAACAAATTTGTAGATCAAACAAATGAGAATATAAGGGCTGAATGAAACAAGAATGAATCAAGGAAACCAACAACATACAATTCAAAAGAGACGAAAATCAACAAAACCAGAAATAAAATAAAAAAACCATGAATTTAATTAAATACAATTAAAAAAATACAAAAAATGAGTAACAGGGGTTACAAATCTTACCCACCTAACAAGAAGAATTTCATCATCGAAACTCAATAAGAAGTACATATGTTAACCCCAAAAAGAAAAGAAAATAATAACAAAACAAAAACAACAAAACAAGAGCTACACAAACAAACGAAGAAACCTTCGCTGGATATCCTCCTCCAGCTCCCAAGTAGACTCACCTAGTGAATGAGGATTCCAAGAAACACGAACAAGCTTGATCACCTTGTTCTTCAAAACCTTCTCCCGCCGGTCCAAGATAGCAACTGACGGAATTTCACAAGACAAATTTGACCTTACAGATAACTTCGAGTAGTCAATCACGTGGCTCACATCACAGATATACTTCCTCAGTTGCGAGACATGGAAGACGTCATACACTGCAGATAAAGCTGGGGGCAATGCAAGAAGATAGGTCACCTTGCCTACTTGTTCCACGATATCAAACGGTCCGATGAACCTAGGGCTCAACTTGCCTCCGCCACCAAAATGAATGACACCTCGCCACGACGATACCTTGAGGAAAACATGGTCTCCCACCTCAAACTCCAAGGCTCTACGATGAACATCAGTCCATCTCTTCTATCTTTCTTGCACGGCTTGAAGATTCTTCCTGATTTGACTCACTGCATCCACCGTCTTGGTGATCAACTCCGGGCCCAACAATTTCCTCTCGCCAATGTCATCCCAACACACTGGCGACTGAAACTTACGACCATAAAGTGCCTCGAACGGAGCAACTTTAAGACTGATCTGAAAGCTGTTATTGTACGAGAACTCTACAAGATGCAAGTGGTCCTCCCAAGAACCTCCAAATTGCAGCACACAGGACCTCAACATGTCCTCTAGAGTCTGGATGGTTATCTTTGACTGTCCATCGGTCTGAGGGTAAAAATTTGTGCTGTACATCAACTTACTCCTCAGACTACTCTGAAGACTCTCCTAAAACTGTGACCTGAACCTTGTGTCCCTGTCGGATACAATACTGAATAGAACCCCATGAAGTCTGACAATCTCTTGCATGTACTTCTCAGCTAGGCTTCAGTAGACTGTCCAACTTTGAAGGGAACGAAGTGAGCACTCTTGGTCAACCTGTCCACAATCACCCAAATGGCGTTGTGATCCTTAGGAATCCTTGGCAAAGCGATCACAAAATCTATGGTGATATGCTCCCACTTCCACTCTGAAATGGGAACAGGCTGAAGAAGTTCGGCGGTCCTCTGATGCTCTGCCTTCACCTTCTGAAAGATCAAGCACCGTGACACAAATCTCGCCACGGCCCTCTTCATACCATGCCACCAAAAATGAAGCTTCAAGTCCCGGTACATCTTCGTACCCCCAGGGTGAATAGAGTACAATGATTGGCGGGATTCCTCAAGCAACTTCTAACGAACCTTACCCTTCGGAACACACAACTTGGACCCAAAACGAAGGGATCCATCTGAGTGAACAACCATATCGGTCCTCGTACCTGCTTCAACTTTGGCTTTGAACCCTTGCAATTGCTCATAACTTGCCTGAGCCTTCTTAATCTGCTCAACAAGAGACGAATGCAACTGAAGCACCATGCAACTCCGATCAGAACCTGGCAAGATCACATTTAAATCTAACCTCCTCATCGGCTCAATAAGCTCTCTGCTAAGTTAGGAACATGGCGACTAGTCTCCTACTCAAAGCATCTGGCACCAAGTTCACTCTACCAGGATGGTATTGTAAACTGATGTCATAATCAGTCATCAACTCCAACCATCGCCTCTGCCTCATGTTCAGTTCCTTTTGAGTGAAGACATACTTGAGACTTTTGTGGTCCGTAAAGATTTTCACTCGGTCACCAAGTAGATATTATCTCCACAACTTCAAAGTAAAGATCACTGTAGCCAACTCCAAATTATGGGTAGGATAGTTCTTCTCATGCAGCCTCAACTGTCTGGATGCATAAGCAACAACTCGATCCTTCTGCATTAACACTGCACCTAGGCCCTTGCTAGAAGCGTCACAGTGAACCACAAAACCACCCGAACCATCCGGAATAGTCAACACTGGCGCTGACGTCAACTGGCTCTTCAACTCTGCAAAAGCTCCACTGTAAGCTCCATACCAAACGACTTCTGATCTTTTCCCGTCAGCTTAGTCAGCGGACCATCTATCTTCGAAAAGTCTTGGACGAACTTTCGATAATACCCGGCCAAACCAAGGAAACTTCTCACTTCCGAAATTGTCTTAGGAACAGGCTAATCCTTGACTGCAGAAATCTTGGTTGGATTGACAGAGATAACCATCTCCTGAGATAATGTGCCTAAAAAAGGTAACTCGATCAAGCCAGAACTCACACTTGCTAAATTTCCCATAGAGCTGATTCTCCCTAAAGGTCTGCAGAACCAACCTCAAATGATCATCATGATCCTTCCGATTCCGAGAATACACAGAATTTCGTCTATGAAGACCACCATGAATCTATCCAGAAATGGAGAAAAAACTCTGTTCATCATACTCATGAACACTGCCGGCGCATTCGTGACTCCGAAAGGCATCACTAGGAACTCATAGTGCCCGTATTTGGTCCTGAATGCAGTATTCTGCACATCAGCTGCCTTCACCTTCACTTAATGGTAACCAGAGCGAAGGTCCAACTTCGAAAAGACAACAGCTCCACCCAGTTGATAAAACAAGTCATCGATCCTGGGTAGCGGATACCGGTTCTTCACTGTAACACTATTCAGCTCACGGTAATCCACGCACAGACGATGACTCCCGTCCTTCTTGCTGATAAACAAGACAGGAGTGCCCCACGAGGACATTTGGTTTTGATGAAACCCAAATCCAGTAATCCTTGGACCTGCACCTTCAGCTCTGCTAGCTCAACTTGTGCCATCCGGTAGGGACTCTTCGATATTGGTGCAGTACCTGGCTGAACATTAATACTGAATTCCACTCCCCTATCCGGGGGTAGTCCAGGCAACTCCTTAGGAAACACATCCAGAAAATCCTGCACTACAAGAGACGCAGCCTCACAGCCTGAGTGCAACTCTATTGCATAACCAGCATTGGCAATAACTTCCTGACCATGCCCAAGGGGTAACTCCCCAGCATGGAACTCAAACTCCGCACGGCCTGGCATCCTAAAAATAACCTTCTTCGCTCGACAATCAATGATCACGTGGGTCTTACCCAGCCAATCCATGTCGAGAATCACATCAAACCCTGAACTGTCAATCACAATCAGATTTGCTCTAAAGTTAGCACTCCCAATCACTACGGGACTCTGTTTGCACTGCCGGGAACATACGACAACACCGTCACCTGTGGTGATGTTCCAAGCTACTGGCATCACACTGCACTCCAACTGATGTAGATCCATAAAGCGGGAGGAGGCAAAGGAATGGGTTGCCCCAGAATAAAAAAGAACATGAGCAGGAAAGGAATGAACAAGTTTAACACCTAATATAGAGTCAAAATAAGGGAAAAGATGAACTGATGAACAGATGAAAGATATCCTAGGAATAAAGAAAAGGATGCAAGAAGGCAACATGAAAAAAAGATGCAAAAGAGATAAATAAAACAAGGAACAAATAATAGGACAACAAAAGAAAACACAAAAGAATACCTGCAATGACTTCTTCCGCGGTCTCAGCTTTCTCCATTGTCAAGTTAAAAGCCTGATCTCTCCCTGGAGCAGCAGTCCTCTGACCGACGATCTAACGCTGTAGGGGAAGTTGGGTCTGACCTAACTACGGACTGGCGCAACTGCAGCCTGGTCGTGCCTTCTCCGAGTACAATCTCGAACCAAGTGGTCGGCAGCACCACAACCGAGACACCGGCAGTTGGCCTTCCAGAAATCCTTGTGCAAATGCCCAGGGGTCTGGCAAAAGTCGCAAACAACATCCCTCCGTGGGGGAGCAGGACAGTAGGGAGCTTTCCTGACAACAAGTACCGTAGTTGGCTGCCTGGTTGGACCTGTAACACCCTTGCCCCGGGCTCGGAAAATTTATACAATTTAGAAGACAAATCAGATACTATGTAGTACAACTGCCCACCACAGGCTGCCTCTCAAAAGGTGGTTAACCGAATTGGTGACTCTTGATCATAGGCATTAGTATTTATTAATATTATATTCTTGATCAAATCCCGATATGGGATTATTTAATCTTACCTTTCTTTTTTTTTCTCTCTTTTCGGTTGAAAGAGACAGGTAAAAGGAGATGGGCCCCCATGAATGCTGATGTCATAGCATGTCTCCAAACAGCACCTCCTGCTATTTTTGTTCACAGATCGTGGGCCCCCTATCCATCCATTATTTCAATATATTTACCTAATTACCATTACTCCATTTATTCACACACACACACACACACACACACACACACACACACACACACACACACACACACACACACACACACACACACATATATATTTACTCTTTGAAAATTACGGGGTGTTACACATACCCCCTTCAGAAATCAGCATCCTCGCTGAGCACGGGGCATGCACAACCAGTGCAAGATCTCCTTTCTAGCCAATGTGGAATGACGTACCCCGATTCTGCTAGCTATACAGTACCCTGATTCTGTTAGTTGTACAGTTCCCTACCTGGGCGACCTGTCCCAACCTCGCTCCCTTTTAGGCAAACTTTACCAGTACATCTGCTAGCTCCATCTCAGGCATAACCACCATTCTGTACCCACACTCGGTGTGAAAGTCGGCTCTGATACCATTTGTAACACCCCTTCCCTGGGCTCGGACAATTTATATAATTTAGAAGACAAATTAGATACTATCTAGTACAATTGGCCACCACAGGCTACCTCTCAAAAGGTGGTTAACCGAATTGGTGACTCTTGATCATAGGCATTAGTATTTATTAATATTATATTCTTGATCAAATCCCGATATGGGATTATTTAATCTTACCTTTCTCTTTTTTTTTTCTCTCTCCGGATGAAAGAGATAGGTCAAAGGAGGTGGGCCCCCATGAATGCTGACGTCATCAGCATGTCTCCAAACAACACCTCCTGCTATTTTTGTTCACAGATTGTGGGCACCCCATCCATTCATTATTTTAATATATTTACATAATTTCCATTACTCCATTTATTCACACACACATATATATATATTTACTCTTTGAAAATTATGGGGTGTTACAGGACCTGTAGTAGGCCTGGAAGCAACAGCAGCGAGGTACTGCACAACCCGCTGAGAAAGGATCTTTCAAGCTCGAGTCTGCTCTGTCACTTGAGCTGCCTCCAAGGCATCCGCGTAGGTACGGAGACGATGGGAGGCCAAGTGCACCTGAATACCTTTATCAAGACCCAAAAGGAACCTCCGAGCATGATCCTCCGCATTCGCCACCAAAGTAATAGCGAAGCAGCTAAGTCTGGTGAACTCTGCGGCGTACTCGTCCACGGATCTAGAGCCATGTTCCAAGAAAAACTTAGTGTTACAATACTATATATATAATATGTAACAAAATCTCAAAACATGGCACTAATAAATCAACCATACAACCAAACAACCAACTTGCTTCATGGCAAGAAACTGATGCTCCATTTCTACCCGGGTTATGCGGGGGAAGAATTTCTCCAGGAAGTTATGAGCGAAAGTAGCCCAAGCAATAGACCGCTCTAGTCTCTCGAATTCTGTCCTCCACCAGATGTGGGCCAAATCCACCAACTGGACGCATACCACATCCACACGGCCAGCGTCGGCGACCCTAGCTGCCTGTAGCAGACTCTCTGTCCGTATCAGCCACTGCTTATCCTCGAGTGGCGTCTCAGTACCAGTGAACTTATCAGGGTGCAACCTCATGAAATCCGCAACGGTGCCCAGACGAGGGGGCAACACTACAGGGGCAGGCACAACGAGGGTCGGAACAGCTTTCCGGTTAGCAGCCTCCAAAGCAGCCTTAACCAGTTTGCTGTGGTCCTGTTGCATCTGAGTATTCTGATGGAGGACCTGAGTAACAGCTACCAACTCAGGATGGTCTTCTTGCAGAGACGAAACATTCCTACGAGCCATAGTCTGCACAAACCCAAAACAATTAGCATTCAGATCAAGTTGACTAATAATTCTTTATGCAATGCATGGCTTGTTGGTAGTCAAGTAAATCCTGATCGAGTCAAGTCTGCCTAATGTATTAGTCAAACTAACACATTAGCCAAACCTGAGGCTCTGATACCACTAAATACCTTGTCACGCCCCGCTTCCCAAAAGGAATTCAGAATACGGTACATAACTAAGCCCAGCGAATAGTTTTTACCATCCATAAGCTGTAAGGATCTGCTTGACTCATCACAATAATAAATATAACAGTATACTCAACCAGGCATGCAATAAACAATTATAACTTAACAATATTTATTCGCAACAATAATAAATATTCCAAACAAATATGAGATCTGAAACAAAATAATATCCTGGGACTACAAGCCCAAATACAAGTCTCAATACAGTAGCATGGATAAAATACTTCAACACAAAATATTTAAGCAAATTAATCCAATGCACAGCTCAAAACTTTTGCTCACCAACTCCAGTAGAAATTGATCAGCAAAACCTGCTCATATGACAATTTCAAGAAAAAAAAGGAAGACAGAAAAACATAATACCCGTTAGATGCAAGTTCCGGGCCGCAAGCAGTACAATTAAGAAAAGGGAAGGGAAAACTAAAATAAAACAAAAAGTACTGATATGGGGGAATAGCAATAAAGGGTAACAGTCTACGAATAACAGAGATAGTATGATAACAATATAGGTATAGCAGTAACAATGAAGTCAACAGTAACAGTAAAGTCAACAGTAACCGTGAAATCAACGGTAACAGTGAAGTCAACAGTAACGGTAACAGGATGTGACTGTGAAAACAGTTATTCTTAGGTCTAATGTTCATTACTATCTAGGTAGCACTTCATGCATTCCAAATTATACCACATGGTTGCTACATCAAACAGTTTCGTTTTAAGATTTCATAGTGGAACCTATAGGGCAGTATATTCAGACAAACAGTCACAGTAAAAATAATAACAACAGCAACGGTGTCATGGATCATGCCTTCATGCATCCAGAGATAAACAGTGGGTACCACAGTAACAGTGGGGAAAACGAGTTCCCTTCTGAATATGCATTTCTAGATTGTCTACTACTAGATCTTTTTCCTTAAAACCCCGGCTTGATTAATTTTTATTATTATTAAACATGTGTAAACGAACACAAACAGGGTAAAAAGACATGGTAAGAACAAAGAAAAATTCTAAGATGAATAGGAACACAAACGGAAGAAAAAAGCAACTTATAACAGTCAAAACAACGAAACTTCCAGTTCTGGACAGCAAGACACTACTGTATCAAATCAGAGATTCCCGTTGCTACAGAACTGCAAATCTAGAACCGTCAGAAAATCTGGAAACTAGACTCTCTTCCAAATCCAGCGTATATATACAAGTCATACATCAGCCACCGAACAGGGTTGAAAACAACGTTTAATACAGAAGTTACGTTCAGCCAGAAAATGCAAAATCTTGTTTATAAGCATGGAAAGAGTTTAAAATCACCATAAATAAATCTGAGAAAAATCTGGAAGATTTCCTAACATATCTAGTCTCAAAATATAAAATATCATGAATTTATATTACATATAGTATATTCAATAAAATTGGGAAAAAAGAGTAATGCAACCAAACTTCGAATCTGAAAGTTCAAACATAGCAGTACCAGAACAGAGATAATTCATAAAATATAATTCTAAATCCAGATCTGTCAAAAGGTTGATAAAATATACAGATCAAGATACAGTTCATATTCACAAAGTTTTCATCAAAGACGAATAGAATCAGGTTGAAAACATAATTCTTTATTGAACAGCATGCAGTTTGGAAATTTACCGATTGGTTTTTTAAGCGTGAAATGAGATACAAAAGTCATTAAATAGTTCTACAAAAATTAGGGATTGATTCCGGTCATGTCTAACCATATTTAGCAGAATATAGGGTTCAAATTCTACCTTTAGTATCAGTTTTAAAATAAAATATCATACAGAATACATATAGTTCAGATTCTGGAATATACGATATGACTGCAGTAAAACATCAATAACTCATGCATCGAAAATCAAAATTCAGATCCTTCGAAAGTTCTGAAAACTAGAAAACAAAGTCTACAAATCATGTTCACAAATATATTTATTTTACTGATGTTAACAGGGGCAAAATTACTGTACAAAAATAGGACGGAAGCAAAACAAAAGTTCTTTTATGCATTTTATCAAATAGTTTAATTGCAAATGATCCAACTAAGATGACATACAAAGCATGGCATATAGGCTACTCAAATCCGCATGGCATGTGAAAAAATGGTCTATAATGAGAGATTACATCTAGCAAAACATCCACATACGGTTACTACAACACATGATATGACATAAACAACATACAATCAAGATGTCCAATCTAATCTAAATTGTTTTCGTGCAACGGTGTCAACTACTGTGTACTACTCATGATCAAGAGATGAAGGAACGGATCAACTAACATAATATGGTCATCATGAGGGTACTAACAATTTCATGCGAGACTACTTAAGGTATTTAACTTGTATGACAAAAAGACACATACAAGCTACTTGCTTGAAAACGACGATGGAGATGAAGATCAGAATAACGAGAATGGATCCCGGCACACGAACACGAACACACGAACGAGAGACGGCACGAACCAACACCAACATGAAACACGGAGGTGCACATATTTTCACACACACACACAAAGCAGCACACAACAGCAAGGGCAGGCTGCTCCACTGTCGTCGACCATAGTGGAAGACGACGAAGCTAGGGAAGATGATAGTAGCGGCACCGGGCGACGGTGACGCAAGGGTGAGCGGCGCGGTGCTGTGGGCTGGGGGTCTGCGGCGCTGTGGTTGCCGAATGGGACGGGCGCGCGGCACGGGGGATAGGAGAGGGGTGTTGCGGTGGGGTCGTCGGCAGTCGGCGTCAGAGTACAGGACGACAACAACACGAAGGGGAAGAGGAGAAAGGGAGGGAGATCGGGAGTAGGGTAATGACAGCTAGGAAGAATTAGGGTTCTGGTAATTAGGTTTAGGGAGTTTAGGAGGGTTTAAGTAGAGTAAATATGGATTTTGGGTGAACTGGGTAGTATCCAATAGAAAGAAAATAGTCCAATAAGAGACAAATAGGCCATGAAATAGGTTTTAAACAATAAACAAGCTCAAGAACAAATTTTTAGATCAAACAAATGAGATTATAAAGGCTGAATCAAACAAGAATGAATTAAGGAGAACAACAACATACAATTCAAAAGGGACGAAAATCAACAAAACCAGAAATAAAATAAAATAACTACGAATTTAATTAAATACAATTTAAAAAAATACAAAAATGAGTAATAGGGGTTACAGTTTGCTATCCCGATAAAATCCAATCTGTTGCTGCTGTCATTAAACCATATTGCCGTGCGGTTGAATGTTCATTCTTGACTTATAAAAGTCATAACTTTGTGCCACGATGGAATTTGGACTTGAAAATTTTATAGCAACATCTTGATCATGTCTTTAATACCTCTGCCAAATTCCATAATTTTTGGATAACAATTGGTATCTTAATAAAATCCGAAACCATCGTTGGTTCGGAATTTGTTTTGTGTTATGTTTGATTCTTCATACCGAGTTCAAGAATTCATAACTCTGGATATATTGAGTTTCAAGTTGAAAATTTTACTGCAAGTTCTTGTTTGTGTCTATATCAAATTTTCCAAGTTTTGTAATTTTTGAGCAAGAATTGTTATCTCAAACAAATACATCTCGCCGCTGTTGTTTAGAACAGTGTGGCTGCTGTTTGAAAATTTTGCATCCCATTCAAACTATCACAACTTTTTGTGTGTTTAGAGTTTCTAGACAAATTTTAGATATGTATTTCTCCTATGTATCTAGAGCAATTCTGCAAAATTTTATAAAGTTTTGAGATCATTTTCTATTTTAAAGGAGTTTTCTTGTGTGACAGGTCGATGGTTTCATCAGATCTGAAAGTCTTACATACCAATCAGTTTTGGCTATTTTCTTTACCTAAATGAACTATTTTGAGAAAGTTTCCAACTAAGAAGATAAAGTAGACTTGATGATCTTTTCAAAGAATCCAAAAACATGAAATTTCATTGAGTTTGTGATTTATGGTGAATTTCCAAAACTGCACCAGTAGCACGTTGAATCGTTAGCTCACTATTTTGGTTGAATGTGTGTTTTCATCTTACTAGGGCTTTAGATTAAGACTTAGAATGTTGTTTGTGTGACTTTTGATTCGTGTTTGATCTTGTTGGAGTTGTGCTTGTATACATCCATTGTATTTTAAAATTTGAATTAACTTGCGCCTTATTTATGCATTGGTGCACTTGATTGAATATTCAATTTTTCTGCTTGCTAAGAGTTAAATAGTTTTTAATTAGCTTGTGAATCATGAATTGAATGTGTTTGAATCGGACTTGTGAATTTCCACTATTTGATATGTGTTTGGCTATGTATATTAGCTTTTGTTGCCTAGAGTAATGGTTATCACCCTAGGACTATTTATCCATTTTGACCCTTGATGATTAATAATTTTTCTTACCCCTACAGCTATGGTGAAGATAGTCTTCGGGCGCCGGTGGATCACTAACCAATGAGGAATTGATCACAGGTCGGAGACGGGGTCGAGAACTAAGCAAGAGGGTATTTGGCAATCGACGGAGGTCGAATGTCGCTGGGTCAAGTTGGACCAACTCTTGAGCCTGGTCTGGGGGCCGTGTTGGTTTTCCCCAGGGCTTGTGATTTTGGTTGAGGCTGGGTTTTTACTAGCAAATAATCGGCTAGTAATAATAATCTCAGTAATTAAGATAAGTAGTTGCTTTTCGGTTCTAAGTTAGGGTTGTTGCCTATTAGTAGTGTCATTTTGATCAGTTTGATGTATTGATAGGATAGGCACCAGTCGGGTGATTGTACTTGCTTGTTAAGGGGACACGTACGGTGCCTTCTCATGGGTTAGGAGCACAGGTAGTGTGATCTCGTCTGTTAATTTCTGGGATCTAGTGATAAGAACGGGATGTGCATTATAAATTGTCTCCCGTCGGAAGTCTGAGATGATTTTCCCCAAGACTCCGTCAAGTTCTGTGTTGTTTAATACGGACAGGGAGCTAGGATAAGACTCAAAATCACTAGTAAGACCCGAGGTGTCCTGGTGTGCTTGTAGGCTACCTTTATGTTCGTAGCAACTTTTGAGTGAGGTCCGGCGTAATAGGCGGAAACCGGTCAGTAGTGGAAAACAGGGACACCACTATGACTGCAATGGCATATTGCAAATTCACCAGTCACTGGGTGAATGTCAGGAATGGGAATGAGTACAAGAGTATGATGCATCGCAAGGGATCGATCCCTACAATCAGAAGAAAGCGAACTCCTTGAGAAGTATGTAGTATGGGATGCATACTTTTCCATTGAAGTTGATTTTGGAAAAGTATGTAGTATGTGATGCATACATTTCCAAATAAATTGCATTAGAGTAAGTGCATCCTGTGCATTTTGAATTGTGCATTAGACTGTAGAGCATGGCATACACTAATACTTGTGATTTGACTAAACATTTTTCTTTTGCATCAATCTTGATTGTTGAGTTTGGGAAGTCATTGATTTTATCGGCATTGCGTCAGTTGCATTCAACTGACATGCCCACGGTCTGTTTAGTTGCAGGAATGCTGATCTTGGAGCAGGAGACTCGAGCTGCGGGGAGCGTTTAGGGAATTTGTTGTCCAGTATGTTGCAGAGTCTTCTGACTATTGTACATTGTGAGATTGTAATGTTGTACAGTAAATTTATTGGATGTAATTTATGTGAACTCATAATGTAATTCTTTGTTAGAACAAATTTGTACTTGTAATAAAATTTTGTGGCGATAAAAGTTTAAGAATTCCTGTGATTTTACTGTGTTTGGACTCATTTGAAATAAGATTTTGGCTTGTGTCTCGAGTTTTCTGTGTTGAGAACTTGGGGCGTTACAATCATTAAAGTTCACGCCATTATCATTCCCCTCATTTATATTAACATTTGCATATTCATCTTCTTCCACTTCGTCATCATTTTTTAAACTCTCATCCACTTCATCGTCTGTTTCTTTCTCTTCTTCTTCATCCTCTAATAATTTGTTATTAACGGTGGCATTTTCAAATATTCCAAATACATTGTCATTTGAACATAATCATGAACCAAACTAGGTTAACGTGGCAACTCAAATTCTGTAAGATCTGGGCCTGTTGTATCTGTGAACGTGTCTTCTTGTGGGGACGGTGGGATTGCACGTGATGTTTGAACTGGGTTAGAACTCATCTCATGTGTCGGTACTTCTCGTACGAAGCTTGCAATAGGATTAGCATGTGGCTGAGTATTAATAATTTGGATTTGTTGAATATATAACTCAGTGTAGACCAATAATAATTCAGATCAAGTGTCCTAGAAATTATGGACTTTAGAGCATTATCATTTGCTACGGGTACAGTCATAAAATATTGACTTTCACATCTTCCCGCTGCATAATGAGCTAAAAATTTAACATTCAATTGATCTCTATCCCAATTAGTAACCTAATAATTTATCGACTAGTTCTTCCATTGTAATTGTACGAGGTGCCCAAATTATTTCAGGATCAACGACACTATAGCAACAACCTAGCTTTGCGTCACGAATAATTTCACCACCAAAATAAAACCAAATCGGAATATCATAATCCATACCTATACATATTTATACAAAAATGAGAGTCACTATCTAATCACAAACTAAACATACCCAAGTGTACACGATGAAAGGTAATACAAACCATACCTTCAAATCAATGATCGGGAAGATTGAACAATTCTGAGCGAGGAGAAGAACTCTTTAAACTTTTCCGAATTCAACAAATTTGGGGATCTTGGGTGATGGGTTTAGGATTTTTAGAGTGAGAGTATAGAGTGTTATGAGGGATGAGGTGGATCAAAAGAGCTAGATTTTGGAGGAATTTTATGGGTGAGGGGTCCAATTTGGGAGCTAGGGTTAGGTTTCGGAGTTGGGAGAGTGGATGAAGAGAGAGAGAAGTGAAGAGGAGATGAGATATTGATTCTGATTAAAAGAAAAATTCAAAGCAACACTCGCTGCCTCAAACATCGAATGTGGTATACACATACTCGCTGTTTAAGATAGCGAGTCTTCGCTAGGTTCCCAAGTTGTGCACAAAGCTGTGCAGTTTTTCTTGCCAAGCTGTGCAGAAAGCAATCGGTCTAAAATCGCTATCTCAGGTAGTGAGGATTGTTTCACCAAGCTCGGATAGCGAGTAGGTCATTTTGGTAAATAGTTTCGAAATTGTGTCAGTTTGCTAAATACTTTCAAAAAGTGGGTCATTTTAGTAAAAATTTGGCAAAAAATTCCTATGTTTGTGCATGTTTAAGGATTGCTCTTTTCCCTCTTTTGATGAGTTTGGTTTGGACTTCTCAAAAGAAGAAAAAAATTCTGCACTTTGAGTTGTGTGCCGGTATGTGCATGCTCAGAGCATATGTAGTCGCTCAAATACAAAATTTGGGTATTTCGTATTTAGAAATAGAAAATTTGGGTTAGATCTGTAATCATTTTAACAAAAAAATTGGGTTTTGATTTTTTTAAAAAAATAGACGGATGGTAGATGAAGTTCCGAGACTTTTTCGTCCCATCAAATTTAAATAAAAAAAAAGTCTCGGACGAGGAATGATTTCCAGTCCAATATTTTTTTTAAAAAATACCCTATCAAATTATTTCATTAAAATTGTTGGACAGAAAATCATTTCCCGTCCGATCAAATTTTTTTATATAAAAATGATCAGACGGAAAATCATTTACCGTTCGATAGATTTTTAATAAAAAAAAAGGAAAGACGAAAGATCAAATAAAAAAGGAAAGACGAAAGATTTTGGAATGAAAAGTTCAACGGACGAAAGATGATCTTTTGTTAGCTATATTTTGGAAATTCATATATCTTCTCTCCAATATAGCCGACTATTGATCCCCTCAAACCCAAAATTTGGGTATTTAGCCAACGTGCAACACTTTTTTTTTCTTTCCAAATTTTGTAAAAAATGGGGTTTTAGCTAAACACTACAGCTGCTATCAGGGATTGCAGTTTTTCTTTTTAGGAGAGTTTCTCAAAATTTGGGTTGTGTGTGTGATTTTTCATGCTTGCTTGAGGTATATGTCCCCTGCATTTTTTTAGGGAAAATGTGAAGTATAGTCACCATGTTTCGTTAATAAGAAATTAACAAAACAAACATAGAGTACTGGGCCAAAGTATAAACTTCAAACATGAAATAAAACATAGAACCTCTAGTCATTCATGGGAGGATGAGACAATAGAACCAAACAACATGAAGCAACATGACCAGTACAGACAACAAGCGGTCCCTCCAACAAAACTCTGGAGGGTGGGCCTCAAACCGATAGTCGACATCACCTCAATATCGTATTTGTTCACCTAGAAGGCACTGGTACTACCAGAAATACTAATACTAGTCCCACGAAAGTAAATTTATTTCGGTCAAACCAAAACCCCGGGAACAACACTGTCACATTTACCCGATACCTGGACCCGACCCGGGCTCAGCATTGGACCGGAACCGACCCGATTTATATGGTCTGGATCCGGGTCCTAAAATAAGACCCAATGCACTTCCGGATTTGGGTTCGGGTCGGCTCAAAAATAGAATTGACCCGGACCCGGACCCGTTAAAGGGTACCCCCAAAAAAAGGAATTTGAATAATAGGGTTATAAGGATATACATATAAAATTGTTGAAGATACTCGTGCAAATATAATATTTATTCATGTACTTAAGTGAAAAAATAGTTAGAACCGTAGGGTATCAGGTGCAAAAATACTTAAGTGCAAATATTTATTTCCCGCTACGGACTCGACGGGCAGATTTTTTTAAAGTACGATCGGACCCGGACCCGGACCCGGACCCGGTTCTTTCAAGTCCAGGTCCGGGTCCAATTTTTTGACCCATGAGGTACCCCGTCCGGGTCCGGGTAGTGGAGGACCCGACCCGATAGGACCCAGTACCAGCTCTACCCGGGATTAAGTGCGAGTCAGGTGATTTCTTAGGTGTCACACTATCAGAGAGGATAATTCGGACCCTACTTGGGCCCTAAGAATAATCCCAAAACTCTACTGTACCCTATCCAGACCATGTGGAGTTTTCCTCTATTATTGTAATGGACCCCATCTTGGGCCCAGTCACAATGCTAGGCCCAACATAAATGTTTGTACGTCAATTTAGCCCAACATAAATGTTTGTACGTCAATTTAGCTTCGTGCACCGCTCCATAACATGCGCACACCCACTTGAAGCGAATATGGCAGCCCAACATAAATGTTGCTCCCATGTTCCTGCATTTTTTTTGTGGTCATATCAATTTGGCGTATTTTAGCTGAACTTAAGATGGTAAGTAGACTCAACCAACAATTAATAGAATAAAGGGAAGGGGTGAATTTGTTTCCGTACTGACCCACTTTTTGAAAATATTGACCAAATTGACCCACTTTTAATAATATTGACCCAACTGAACCAATTTAAGATATTTCAGTATAAAATGCTATTGTGAATAACGTCATCTGTTATTTTAATTCCGTTGTTGCTAATGGAGACACCTGTAAAAAAAATTCGTTGCCACTATTGGGAGTCACGACATCAATATATCTCGCATTCTTAGGAGTTCTATGACTTGAGGGAACAAATTTGTAATTGAAAATCGTTTATATTGATGCCGCTATTCCCAATAACAGCATAATTAGCCTGATGCCTCTATTGGTAATAACGACATCAGTATAATTCATAGTGTACTCCAAATTTTGTGCATGTGCTTCAACTTCAAGCTCGATTTTGACCTTGATACAGCCACCTTCATCTTTCTCTTCTGAGTTTTCGCTCGAACCCATCCGCTGCCTTCTCCGCTCCATCGCCACCTTCAACCCATCACCACCTCCGCCATTGCCAACTTCTTCCCCTACATCTCCCTCGCCCAGTCTTCATGGCTTCAACCTCCTCCCAAGCCCTCGTCGGTGCTCCTCTTTTCCTATGTTTCCCGCCGAAGCAGAGCTCCACCTTCGCCTCCCTGCCGTCGAGCTACCCTCGACAGCACCACCTGCGGCCACCTCCCTCTTCTCCCTTGTGCACCACCACAGCTCTGATGACCCCCAGCAGTTTCCTCCCTCGCTGTCATCGGCCTTCCCTAGTGCAGCATCACCTCCATCCGACCATTTGAATCTGAGCCGTTCGATCGACCTGATCTTAATCATCACTCGCGATCTCAGTCGTCGATCATCTTAATCTTCATCATCATCAAGATCCGTGCCGACCGTCGCCATGTGCCGAGATCCGTTCACGTTATTCTTTCGTTGGATTCGCCATCTTCACCCTAAGGCAAGTAACTTGTATATTATTTTGTTTGTATACAAGTACGAAATACTGCATGTAGTCTTGCTCTATTTTTATGTTCGTTCTCATGAAGATCTCTTGATAAATCTTGATCCATTCGTAGTCTTGATCCATCATCCTAAGTTGTCACACACACTACATGAAAATAAACTAGATCTAGATAGACTCTTGATGCATGTGTGTATATGTTCTTCGTGATTTATGATAGGTTGTGTATTTGCTGCATGCTTGGTGTAATAGATGTGTGGACTTGTAGTAGACTTGTTAAATACCCATACCATGTTGATTTGAGTATCTAATATATAATGTTTTACATTATAATCTAATTTGGATCTATTACATATGAGTTGTTTGATTTAATGCATGAAAAGAGATTTCGCTTTGCTGCTGCCCTATTTTGGTTCAGTATTTTAGACCCTGTTAAAGTCAGTAAAATAAATTATTTTGTGAATATAGTTTGTAGGCGCCTTATTGTCTATTTTTCAGAACTTTCAACGGATCTCAATTTCGATTTTTGATGTGAGAGTTATTGCTGTTTTACTGCAGCTATGTTGAAATTTCCATATTCTGTTTTATGAGATTCCTGTATATTTATTTATTTTAAAACTGGTGTTAAATGTAAAATTTGGATTCAATATTTTCCTGGGTATGACTAGACATGACTGGGATCAACCCCTAATTTTTTTAGATTTATTTAATGACTTTTATAAATTATTCCAAACTGCATACTGTTCAGTAAAGGACTCTATTTTCAACCTGATTCCAGTTACTGTTGATTAAAACCTTGTGAATATGAAATGTATCCTACTGTGTCTATTTCAATACCCTTTTGACGGATTTGGATTTCGAGTTATACTTTGTGATCTATCACTATTTTAATACTGCTATATCAAAAATTTCAGATTCATAAACTTGCTGTATCTTTCTGTTTTCCGAATTTATTTGACTATGCTATCTATAATAGAATATTATGAAATTTTATTTGCTTATACTATACATGCTAGGGAACCTTTCAAAATTTTCCTAGATTTAATTATGGTGTTTTCATACCTTTTTCATGCTTATAAATAAAACCTTGCGATTTCTGGCTGAACTTGAATTCTGTGTGAAATGCTGTTTTGAACCTTGTTGTTGTAGTTTTTATATGACTTGTGTATATGCACTGGATTCAGCAGGGAGTCTAGTTTCTAGATTTTCTGACGAATCCAGATTTGCATTCTTGTGGCAACAGAAATATTAGTTTTGGTGTAGTATTGTCTTGCTGTCCAGCATTGAAAGTCTCGTTGTCTTTGACTATTATGAGTTGTTTTGTCACTCATTCATGTCTTCTATCCAACTTGAGCTTGTCCATTGTTTCTTGCCATGTTATCTTGCCTTATTTGTGTACGTTCATGCTTGCTTTAATAATAATAACAAGAAATCAATCCGGGGTTAAAGGGAAAGATCTAGTAGTGAAAAATACAGAAATGTGTACTTGGAAGGGGGCCCGTGTTTCCCACTTGCTTACCCGACTACATGCTTTCCCACAGGAGAGGTGTACTCAGAGGGGATCCACAGATCCTACTTGATACTTGATACTTAACACGCGATTACTTGACACATGATACTTACTTAATACTTGATACTTGACACGTGATTACTTGATACTTGCTACCTGAGTACACTGCCCTCTATGATCTACTACGAAATCTAAATGCAACTTGTTTGAATGTAGTAATTATGTGGTTAAAATTTGGAACGCATGAAGTACTACCTAGATAGTACTAGATACAAGACTTGAAAATAATATTATTACTTGCTCATACTTGTTACTTGAACATGCTACTTGACACTTGTTACTTGTTACTTGCTTGCATGCTTCTTGATACTTGATACTTTTCACATGCTACTTGCACCCTGTTATCTTATCATGTTACTTGATTATGTTCTTGATTAAGAGTTCGTTGCTCTATCTTTCTGTCACATCTCTTCCATGCTTACTTCAGTACTTGCTTTTAGTTGTCACTCTATATATTCTTTATCTGTTTTAGTACTTATTGCCTGAACTACATGCGGTCTGTAACTTGCATTGACGGGCGTTTTGTTTCTTTTCCCCTTTTCTTGCAATTTGTTAAACTTGCAGACTTTGGTAACCAGCTGCCCGAGAGAGTAAATGACTAAGTCTTCTAGGCTTGGCCAGCTTCTTGCTTGAGTTCATTCCTGTTGTTTTGAATAAATTGTAATTGCTACTTGAATTTTGTATTGGGCGTTTTTGTCCCAAAACTTGTGACTTGTTGTTCTAGATCAAATTATTTGAGAATATTGTATTTATTTCAAGTATTTTGTTGATCATATTAATTTGTCTCATGCATGCGTGGATGGTTATTTCTTGTTTATCCTTATTTATTCTTGTGTATTCTTGTAAAGATCCTTACATCTTATGCATGGTGAAAGTCATTCGCTGAACTTGTGTCGTGTATCCGTATTCCGTATTTCTTTTTGGGAAGCGGGGCGTGACAAAAATTGTAAGTGAAAATCACTTATAACTGAAGCTACTATTCCAAATAATGGCATAATTAGCTTGATGCCGCTATTAGCAATAACGACATCAGTATAATCAACAGTGTACTCCAAGTCTGTGGAGTTTTGATATTGCTACGTAATCTGGGCATAACTTTATCATCCGAACTCCGAATGAGATGATTCAAATTTCCATGGAACACTAAGATAAAGCTCTACAACTTTCATGTTTTGAGTTTTGAGAGATACTATTTGCATCAAGGTCGAAAATGGGATGGAAGTTGATGAATCTACACAAAATTTGGAGTACACTGTGGATTGTACTGATGCCTCTATTGCTAATTATTCCGTTTAGGAATAACGTCATCAGTTATAAGATTTTTTATCTTACAATTTTTTTCTCATGTAAGAGAGTTCCTAAATTAATGCAATATGTATTGATGTCGTTACTTTCAATAGCGACAACGGAATTTTTTTTTTACATGTGCCGCTATTGTCTACAATGAAATTAAAATAACAGATACCGTTATCATCGATAGCGTTTTATGCATATGTTTTCATAATTGGGCCATTTGGGTCAATATTTTAAAAGTGGATCAATTTGGTCAATATTTTAAAAAAGTGGGTCGGTATAGAAAAATTCGGAAGGGGTTGTATCCTTTTTTCCCCTTGTGCAGGTAAGCAATATAAAAAGCAAAGGAGTGAAGATAATGGATAAGGTTGCGTTTTTCCCCTCTTATTTGATAGGAAGGTTTATATCTGGTTAGGTGGCTTAGTTGAGGTTTTTGATCATTTGATGAACTACGTCTCCGTTTTCAGTAACTATAATCTACATGTGAATTCTTTGATAGTTCATAAGCTGTTGAAAGACTCTTCGGTTGAATATAGGGCTGCCTTTAGTTTATGGAAATTAGGATAAAGCGCTACGCCACCAAGTGATGTTATTTTCTTTTACTGTAGTCTTATGCATCTGCTAATGGACGGTTGTTAAAAAATATTGATAGGGGTAAAAAACATCGAGACACATTTGGACCTTCTGATCTCCTCAGGATCCACGCACTCCAGATCACCGATCAACTGGTCCAATGAGCCGTCTGCAACTCTAGCCCCACAGGCAAACGGGTCCAATCCAGCCTATTGAATCTTCAAGCCCGTTTGCCCCTGCCTATAAATACCAGGCTCCCTCCTCACTTTCAAAGGGAATCAATATTTCTTCACCTGAACAATAGCTGCTCAGTCTCTTTTCCAATAATTGACTAGATCGTCGGAGAGCCTGTCGCCGGGGATCCCTCCCGGTGTTTCTAGGCCTTTTGCAGATACCTCGGCCGATCGACCACCAGCAGCCTTGTCCATCCAAACCGCCGAAGCCGACTAGGATCTGCGGTTGAGATCTGTCCCTTTCCGCTTCACAAATTAAAGGAACTCACACCTATTGCGCCCACCACTTAAATCTGCAGCATCAGGTTGGCGTCGTCGGTGGGAAAACGGCTACAAATCCAGCACCAAAACCCGGACACCTACAGTGTCCTCCTCGCTCAAATGGCCCCCAGACCAAGAAGAGCCCCCACCGTGGGGCGGTTGGTCGAGTCACATCAACCATCGCTCGGTGGCCGTGCTAACACCCAAGGTTCCCAAAGACACCGACCCGAGGATCCTGTGGGTCCGGGTCGGAATGCCTCCCGATCGGCCCGAAGACCTTCTGAATGTTAGGTACTCGAGGATAGGCAAGCCGTCCCCAGTAATATAGACCTGCGATGACAAATAGAACGCTCGAGGGCAGGATCTGCCCACTCTCACCGGGCTCCGAGCCCTAGCATTCACATGACCCAGGACTGAGAGCAACGTTCCAGCCACTCCCTGTGAAGCCGTCGACCACCAGCAGGTCGCATCGAAGAGGTCCCCACACGGACCGAATTCCGGGATTTTCGGAATGAAGTCCTGTAACTCCTATGTCCCCTTTTTCTATATTCTTGTACTGTATTCTTTCTTCCAGTGTATTCTATCTATTTGTATTCTTTCTTTTACTAAACCATGTATTGTTCTTCTTTCCAGTATTTATATATTCATCTATTTGTTTGATTCTGTTGTAATTCTTTTGTCTGCCAATTATTCTGTCTCTGGATGATATATTCAGCTTGGCTTAATTTCCTATTTATTTGAATTTTGTCTTGTTGGATCTGGTTTTCTACCTAATATACCCTATTGAACCCTCATACCCATCCTATTGGATCCTAACCCACAACCCAATACCCACTTCTTTAACCTAGTCTTCCCCAGATCTTCTTCACGTTCCCTAACAAGCAGATCATATTTTTCCCCCTTTTCTCTTGATTCTCCAAATCACAACTTGCCAAAATCTCTCACAATAATTCCCAACAAATTTTGTTATTCATACCTACAGTTCCTATCTCCAAACCCTAACCTTAATATTATCTCATCTCATCTCTCTCTCTCCCGGCCTACCCCTGACCTCCCGCCTGCCGTGCCGCCCTCTGACCGCCGGCGCCCTCCGACTACCACCCCCCACTGTCTCGCCACTTCCGTCGCGCCTGCCTCCTCCCGAGCGATGCCACACAGCAGTGCCCCATCCTCTTCTCCCCCTTCTCCTCTTCTGTAGCGCCAGCCAGCAGTAGTGTCAGCCAGCGCCGCACCCCTCTTGAGACCTCCCACTGTCGCTCACGCCGCCAGTGCCACTGCCCCGCCTTGCCCCTATGCCGTCGTCCTCCTCTCCACAGTGCCCCGGATGTCCCTCTCTCTCCTTGTGTGCACGTGTTTATCTAGAGTGTTGGATCCGTGACTTTGTGTTCATGTTGTGGTGTTCGTGGTGATCGTGATTCTCTTGTGCATCTCATTCGTGTTCTGTTCGTTGCTTTTGTGTTCATGCCCGGAACCTATTCCCGTTATTCTCTTTTCTCGTCAGATCCGTCGTCAATTACAAGGCAAGTAACTAGTATTATTTTTGTTATATATACAAGTACTAAATACCGCATGCAGTGTGGCCTTTGTTTCTAGATTCATCCCCATAAAAATCCTTGTTAGATCTTGTCTTTATTTGTTGATCCATCCGTAGTCATCATATTGGTTACACACACGACATGAAAAATAATTTAGAAATAACTTAGACTTGATGCATGTATGTATGTTGTTCGTGATTCATGATATGTTGTACCCTTGTTGCATGCTTGATGTGTTAGTTGTAATCTCTTGTGGTAGATTTGTTAAACACCCATATCATGTTGTCTTGGACATCTATTATACCATGTTTTGTATTTTGTCATAATTTGGATTTGTTTTCCATGAACTATTTGATTTAATGCATAAGAAGAGATTTTTATTTTTTGCTGTTTGTTCGCTTTGTTTCAGTATTTTAGACCATTTTGAGGTCAGTAAATCAATTTAATTTGTGAATATAAATCGTAGACCTCACTATCTATTTTTCAGAATTTTTGACAGTTCTCAGTTTCGATTTGTGAGTTGCGAGTTATTACTGTTTTTCTACAGATGTGTTAGAGATTGCAGACTCTGTCTTATGCGATTTCTGCGTAGTTAATTATTTTAATACTGATGTTAAAGATAAGATTTGGATCTAATATTCTGCTGGGTATGACAAGACTTGACTAGGATTAACTCCAAATTTTTTTAGATTTATTTGATGACATTTATAAACTACTCTATGCTTGGGAACAAACTACTATATTGCCAGAAGTTTATGTTGTTCAGTAAAGAACCATATTTTCAACCTTATTCTAGTTGCTGCTGGTAAAAACTTTGTGAAGATAAAATATAGTCTACTGTATCTATTTTATCACCCTTTTGACGGATTTGGATTTTGAGCTATATTTTGTAATCTATAGCTGTTTTAGTACTGCTGTGTCAAGAATTTTAGATTCACAAATTTGCTATAGCTTGTTGTTTCCTGAATTTATTTGACTATGTTATCTATGTTGGAATATTATAAAATTATATTTGCTGATACTAGACATACTGGGGAATACTCCAGATTTTTTTTGAATTTAATTAGTAAGTTTTTATGCCATTTTCATGCTTGTGAATACAACCTTGTGATTTCTGGCTGAACATGATTTCTGTATATAATTCTGTTTTGAGCTCTGTTTCTGTGATTATTATGTGACTTGTATATATGTGCTGGATTCTTCCGAGAGTCTATTTTCTAGATTTTCTGACGGATCCATATTTGCATGTTTGTGGCAATGGAAAACTCAGATCTGGTACAATACTGTCTTGCTGTCCAGAACTGAAAGTTTCGTTGTCCTAGCCCTTGATGAGTCGTTTGTCATCCATTCGTGTCCTTCTTTCAACTTGTACTTGTCCCTTGTTATCTTACCGTATTTTTTGCCTTCTTTTTGCACGTCCATGCTTGATTTAAATAATAATAACAAGAAACCAAGCCGGGATTAAGGGGAAAGATCTAATAGTGGAAAATGCAGAAACGTGTACTCGGAAAAGAATCTATGGATCCTACATGATAGATGATACATGATACTTGATACTTGATACTTGATACTTGATACTTGATACTTGATACTTGACACGTAATTACTTGGTACTTGCACATTTGACACGTGATACTCGATGCATGATACTTGATACTCGATACATGATACTTGATACTTGTCCCTGAGGATAATGCCCTCTATGATCCACTATGAAATCTAAAACACAACTTGCATGAATGTAACAATCATGAGGTAAAAATTTGGGATGCATGAAGTGCTACCTAGATAGGACTAGATACAAGACTGAGAATAAATGATCACTTGACACTTTTTACTTGTTACTTGTACATGATACATGATTACTTGACACTTGTTACTCGTTGCATGATACTTGACACTTGTTACATGCCACTTGCACCCGTTTATCTTGCCATGCTATCTGATTTTTTTCTTTCATGTTACTTCTATACTTGTTTCCATTGTTACTCTATTCTTGTCTATTTATTTTTTTTGTACTTGTTGCCTGCAATACAAGCGGCCCGTAACTTGCATTGACGGGTGTTTGTTTTCTCTTTTCTTTTCCTGCAAATTTGTCACTTGCAGACTTTGGTGACCAGTTGCCCGATGGAGTAGGTGATCAAAGATTCTAGTTGGCTGGATTCTTACTACATTTATTTATTCTTGTTGTTTATCTTGAATAATTTGTAACTCGTTACATGGATTATTTTGTATTGGGAATTTTGTCCCATACTTGTGTTTTGTTCCAGACTTTGATTATTTGAAATTTAGGATTCTTGTTTTTTGTTTCAAGTAATCCTATTGACTGTATTAATTCAGTTATGCATGCGTGGTTGACTATTCCTCTTGTATATCTCTTGTTTATTCTTGTATATATTGTAAAGATCCTGATAGTTTATGAATGGTGAAAATCATTCGCTGGACTTGTGTCGCGTACTCGTATTCCGTATTCCTTTTTGGGAAGTGGGGCGTGACAAGTCCTGCAAGCCATCAGAGGTGGCCCCAGGATGGAGCGTCATCACAATGATCATGCTCACGAGGAAAGGGACCGACATAGCAAATTGCACGACTCTACCCAACCGGTGAGGGAGGATGACAATGTCCTCAAGTGGCTGCTAGATATGGAGAATCGCCTCGCCCGAATCGGCAAAGGAGGTGGGCAATCTAGCCGGGGGCACCAGCCTACTGGACCCACCTTCTCGGCTCAAATCCTGGACGCATCTATCCTGAGGAACTTCCGACCCCCTCAGTTCGAAACCTATAACGGGGAAAGTGATCCCGCTGATCACATGGAGGGATTTAAGACCCTCATGATGATTCACAATGCCACGGATCCTCTTCTCTGTCGTGCATTCCCAGCCACCCTGCGTGGACCTACCCGGGAATGGTTCTCAAAGCTCTCCCCAACTCTATTTTTTCCTTCGAGCAACTAGAGTCGAGCTTCCTGGCCCACTTCGTGACCAGCATAAGGTTGAGAAGATGAGCGCTTCTCTCCTGGTGTAACACCCCGCAAAATTGAATTATGAAAATTTTGTCCCACCTGTGTATTAAACATGTGTTTGTACATTATCAATAAATATTAATGTTTTTGTATCTCTTTTCGTTCTTTCAATTTATTTTTAATCTTTTATTTGAACCCAATCCAAATATTTTCTGATCCATTCAAAATTTTCCGATTAATTCAATCTCCTTATCATACAGTGTTTTTAATTCAGTATAAGACCGTTGATTCATTGTATTATTAAATATCCAACTTTGCTAAATTTCTTGACCTTGCACTGAGAATTTGACCAAGTTTTCTGCATTGAAATTGAGAAACTTTATACATGAAAATCGTATCCCATCGGGTCTGGAATCCAGAACATCTTGCAGTTTCTCAATCCAATTTATAGGTTGTAAGTTATCTTAAATCTATGTTGTTCCTAAATCTTAACTCCTAATCCTAATTAAATTCTCTAATCCTAATCCATCGGCTCTCCCAACTACTCTTACGGCATTAATACCCACCTCCCCTACCCTATGCCTCCACCTCCTCCTAAAAAACTCCAACCGTCGTCTTCTTCTATCTTTTCTCCCTCCCAAATGACTTTCTCTCCCTCTCTATATATGATTTTTCTCAAAGCTAAATCCACATGCATCTCATGCAGCACTCAATCATCACCCTATAAATACCTTCCTACGCTCACTCAATCTCACACATTCACTCTCTCTGTCCCAGTCACTATCTCTCAGCCTTTCTCTCTCTTTGTCTCACTCTTAGATAATATATATATATATATATATATATATATATCCCAGTCACTATCTCTCAGCCTTTCTCTCTCTTTGTCTCACTCTTAGATAATATATATATATATATATATATATATATATATATATATATATATATATATATATATATATATATATATATATATATATATAGACACACACACACACACACACACACACAATAATCCCCTCCTCCACTTTCCTTCTTCTTTCTTCTTCGTTTCCTCTTCCGAAACCCCAAAACCCAACACCCCGACGCCTCGACGACCACCTCCACCACCTCCGAACACCTCAACCTCCTCGCTGTCAATTGCCGTCCCCTCATCTCCATGTCGCCGACCAGCACCACCACCTTGCCTTCGTCCAACTGCCGAACACCACCCCTCACCATTACCACCATCATCACCCTTCGCCAACTCCATCGAACCCAACACCCACAACCACCTTCCTACTGCTCCTGCTTCTTGCCATTACTACCTCACCATCGCTACCAACTCCACCTCCTCACCATCGTCGTCATCCCCGAGCTCCAACGCCTCTGCCATTGTCGCCATTATCATCTTGTCGCCACCCCGAGCTCCTCCTGAGCTCATCACCATCACCGCGAACCCACCACCTCCGAGCTTCGACTGCACCACCATCCCGAAGGTCCATCTCCATCTTCGTCACCATCACAACTCCATTGCCACCGAAACTTAATTCCGAGTTCCCCTTCATTGTCGCCGCATTCCACCTTTGGAGCTCCTCCTTGCCGTCAACTTCCCTTCCGCCTCGAAACACCCCGTCGAAGCTCCACCTCGCCGTTGTCGTAGTTGAACCACTGCAGTTCACCCACCATCACTCGCTGTTGTCGCCATTGTCTCCCGTAAGTCTCCCTTTCTCTTTGTCATTCTCTCACTCTCTAAGCCTCTCTCTGTCTCTCTCTAGCTCTGTCTCTCTCTCTCTCTCTCTACCTCTTTCTAGCTCTCTGTCTCTCTCTCTCCGTCGTCTCTCCCTCTCTCTAAGTCTTTCTCTCTACCTCTATCTCCTTCTATGTCTCTCTCTCTTTATATATATATATGTTTTATATATATGTACTAGGTTTTTCCGTTGACACGTGCCTACGGCACGTCTTCGGAACGGTGCACCTTGTTTGATTATATAAAATAGTTTTGGAGATCCAGCAAATTAATTGAAGTAGCAAACATAGAGCAAAAAACATAGAGCAAATATTATATGATTTTTTGATTTTTTTTGAATTATTTTTAAAGTTTATAAATTTTTAATTTTTTTAGTTTTTTAGTTTTTTTATTTTTAAAAATAGAAGAGGGAGGGGGAGAGAGAAAAAATAAATAAATAAATAAATAAATGTAGGAGTTGTTTTGGGTGGGAGATTTGAATTTGAGTTTTGGGGGAAAACTTTTGGGGGGAAAATATGTTTTTTGAGGTTAGATCTAGGCCTTTAATTTTTTGGGAATTGAAGGAGAGCCACTCGATAGCTTTCTTTGTGTTTTATTATATAGATATGTATTATATTGTACATGTATATATATAAATGTATATATATCCCTATATATGTATTAATACAATTTTTACTTCGTTCGTTTTCCGAACTCGGCGAACAATTGCAGTTCGTGATACCGTCATCATCGACGTGGTTGCTGTCCGTAGAGCCATTGTCGTTGTTCGTGTTGCTGTCATCTTCAAATTGATCGTAGAATCGATCAAATCCAGAAACGATAAAAAGTGGGTAACAACTTTAACCAACTCTGTTTATATTAGGATGTATGCATGCTAGATAATAAATTGAGTAATCGTGCTTAGATTGTGTATGAATGTTGTTTGATTATGGGTGTTAATTGGTGTTAATTAATCGTTGAGATTATGATATAATTATCTTAGAAACATTATTAAAATTCTGTCTGGAATTTGATATGGTTTCAGAAAATTATTTCTTTTTAAATACATGGATTATGAGACTGAAACTTTTATATGTGTATCATGTATGTGTGAACAACATCTCCTCAAAATTTCACAAATTTTGGATGTCGTTTGGTATTTTAATAAAACCGGAATACATTACTGGTTTAGAAATGAAATAGAATTTATTTCATAAATTTTGGCTGAATATCAGACTTATTTTCTAAGAAATCCAATTTCCAAGAAGTATGGGATTTTTGTGATTTTTAAAGTAGCAACAGTTGCCATTTCTGGATTTTGAACCTACTGTCTTATAAATGGTTTTAGACAGATTTAATTGGGTTGAAACTAGAGTTTCTTAACTACAATGTTGTAGTAAACTCATTGAGGTTTCATATGAGACTAAGAAATCAAAATTTCACAAGTATTGGGATTTATATAATTATTGGAAGTTGTATTCACCTGTCAAGGGGACACGTGCGGCGTTGTCTCGACTATTAATTTATGGGATGTAGTGTTAGAGGTCCGGAAGCGGAGAAAGACCACAGGGTCCCGGTAGTACCGGGGAGTGGAGAAAGACTACAAGGGCTGGGCAGAATGGAATATGTAAGGCCGGGGAGTGGAGAAAGACCACAGGGGATGGGCACCATTATGGGTGCTCAAGAGTGGAGAAAGACCACAGGGTCCCGGCATAACCACTACTGACTGCAGTAACGAAATTTGATCGAACAACTGCAACCTACTAGTCACTAGATAAATATCAGAAACAGTGTGGAAAACATGAGCATGTTTTGTATAACGAGGGATTGAACCCTGTAATGAATGCTAGTAGCTTGTATACGGAAAATATGTTGTATGGGCGGCATATCATTCCAAACAAGCGTGCATTAAAAAGAGCATTTTGAATTGTGCATGTTTTCATGATAAATATGTGTTGAATGTTTTACTAAATTGCTTATACACACACTCATATGACATCGTATATTTGACTATTTCTTGTTTACATTTATTGATTCTAGTTTTATTTCTATTATGCCCTGTATGTTGTTATGTTATTAATATGGATAAAAATGTGGTTAAATCAGAACCATTCAGAGTGGGCACGGATCTTGAGGTCTCAGGGACGAAATTGTAATTTCACCTACAGACGGGTCTGAATAGGGTACCGGGTCTCTCCTCTTGGACCCGCTAGCTCATGAATGGATCTGATAGGCAAAGAACGGGTCTCAACCCATTAGGGACTAGGTCAACAGGATAGGAGCAGATCCCGACTTGTCCCTATCTTGAGGGGATGGTTGTAACCAACCCTAGCCAGCTATACCGGGAAGTAGGGATTCACCCTTATCCTGAAAAAGATCTCCATGGCGACTATAAAAATTCCCCTACCTCCTACTGTCACAGGTGATCACTCTTTACACACTAAAGCTCTTTCTCTTTACTTTTTCTGTGTATTAACTTGAGCATCGGAGGGTTCATCGCCGGGATCCATCTCGATGTCTCGAACGTTTGTGCAGGTTCAAGGGAGAACCAAGGAGTCAACTAGTCAACAAGGAAGACGAAGGGTTCCACCTGTTCAAGTTCCTCACGTACCTACAAATCTCATCTATTGCCCCCACACCAGAATCCAGCGGCAACAGATTGGCACTGTCTGTGGGAAATTTCTCGACAAGCAATCCAACCTTCCTCCTTCCACCAAAGCCACTCCAAGCAATGCTTCCCAAGAAGAGACTCACAAACTCCAATCGAAGAACAACCTCTTCTCATCTTCCTCATCCTCCTCTGCAGGGGATCTCTTTCCTCCCAACCAACTGGCCCTGCAGCTCGATCCCTAGGCTCCGCAGTCCATTCAGCAACCCCTGGGACCCCAGGTCGCCGTGGGGGAACCTTTTCAGCGGAGCCGCCACAAGCAACCTGTGCATCAGGTTCGAGTTTCCATCCACAATGCCGACACAGACTCTATGGCTTCCTATACTCCTCCCATCCCAAGGATCTGTGGCATGTGCTTAACAATCGGCTGACCGAGCGTGGACCTGACCTTCGTACCCATTCGGATGAGAGGCAGACACACGATGCGAACCCTCACCGGTCCCCATGCTGATCCGACCGAGGGAGGTCCCACTCTCCCCAGAAGCAGAGGGAGTCTCCCCAGCGTCGCCCAAGACGGAGCCGATCCCCGGCAGTCCGTCTCGCACCTCGAACCCAATAGGAGCAGGAGGCCCCCGTTACCAGGGCAGAATTTCAGCAATTTCAGGAGGCAGTCCTCTGGGCGCTCAACGCTACCTCCAACAATGGCCGTCGGGCTCCCAACCCTCTGCCAGCTCCTCACCATCCTCGTTGCTCCTGTAGTCCTCGACCAGCTCCTCACCATCCTTGCCGCTCCCGAAGTCCTAGGCCGGTGGCGAGCCATCGCCGCCCTTCTCCCGAACACTGTCGCCGCTCCCGAAGTCCTAGGCCGACTGCGAGCCATCGCCATCCTTCCCCCGATCATCACCGCCGCTCCTGAAGTCCACATCCTACTCCGAGTCACCCCCATCACTCAGTCAGTCCACCACCTACTCTGAGCCATCACCGGCGCAGCCCCAGCCCTCCTCGACATGAGGATGAGTCTCGAGGCTCAGCCAGGCAAGACCGAATGGAGGACTCGGTCTACCGCCGTCTCCACGAGATGGAGAGGCGCCTCGGCCAGCTCGACCGAGACGAAGAGCGACGGGCAAGGGACATTCGTCCAAGCAGGCCCCCATTCTCCCGCGCCATCATGGAGGCTCCAGTTCCCGACAACTTCAAGCCTCCACACTTTGAGACCTACACTGGGGAGTCCGACCTCGCGTATCACATTGAGAGTTTCAAAACTCTAATGATGATCCATCATGCATCCGACGCCTTCATTTGCAAGAACTTCCCAGCTACACTTAATGGGCCGGCACGAGAGTGGTATCTCGGCTTGCACCTGCATCGATCTTCTCCTTCGACCGATTCGAGGGGCTCTTCCTCACGCATTTTGTGAGCAGTCGCCGCACCAAGAAGATGAGTGCCTCCCTCCTATTCCTCAGCCAAAAGAAGGGCGAGCGACTGAGGGACTACGTTAAGCATTTTGCTGTCGAGGCCAGGTCCATTGCCTCTTCGGAACCCTCAGTGGCCACGGTCACCTTCCAGTCCAATGTCCTCAATGCTGACCTCAGGGCGTCCCTCGCCAAGAAGCCCCCTCGGGACTTCTCAGAGCTCCTACTTCGGAGTGAGAAGTACATCCGAGCGGAGGAAGCTCTCCACTGCCCCACCTACGAGGCCTCATCTTCCACGAACAAGCGAAAGGGTGTGGAAGAAGGAGCTAAGAAGCTCCAAAAAGACAATGGGGGTCAGCGGCGCCCTCCTCCTCGGTTCAGAAATTCACTCCGCTTAACGCGAGTGTATCTGCCATCCTCATGGAGATCGAGAACGATGACCTCCTACTGCCTCCCCCAAAGATGAATACTCCGGGAAAGAAGAGGGACCAGAGTAAGTGGTGTCGTTTCCATCGGGACCACTGGCACAACACAGACGAATGTTGGGCCCTCAACAATGAGATTGAGGCTCTCATCCAAAGAGGGCAGCTCACCCGATTCGTGAAAAGGGACCGAGCCGATCCGCCCCCGCCGCCTAGGGGGGATAACAGGCAAACTGAGCAGCGCACGGACACTCTGGAGGTCGAAGTAGAGGGCATCTTGCACCTGATACATGGAGGCCCAATGAGGGGTGATTCCAACTCCTCCCAAAAACCCTTCGTAAGGGATGTTAACTCCGTGCAAAGCCATCCTCCCTCAAAGGGCCTGGGAGTTTCGGTGATGTTCTCCGATAGGGACCTGGAGGGCGTCCGCATGCCCCACTGCGATGCCTTCGTCATTGATCTCCGAATGGCGAACTTCGAAGTTCGTCGCGTCTTGGTAGACAACGGCAGCTCCGTCAAAATCCTTTTCTTGGAGGCCTTCAAAGGCCTCCCGATGTCGAGGGATCGGCTCAAGCCCGCAGGTTACACTCTCCACGGGTTCACTGGGGTCCCGGTTACGGTCGAAGGAATTTTAACCCTCGACGTAACGGTAGGAAAGGCCCCGGAAACTCGCACGGAGCCGATGGACTTCATGGTGGTCGACGTCAAGGCCGCCTATAATGTAATCCTGGGTAGACCAGGTTTGGCCGCACTTCAAGCCATCCATTCAAACTACTACATGAAGATGAAGTTCTCCATCCCCTCAGGAGTGGGAGAAATGATGGGAAGCCAAGAAGCAGCTCGGAAGTGCTATATGACCTCGATAGGGGGTCCACTTCTCTCTTTGGAAGCATTCGAACTTCCTCAGGAAGGCGGTCAAACTATCTCCGAGCCCATAGACGAATTGGAGGAAGTGGCCTTCTCCGAAGAAGACACCACTAAGACGTTCTGCATCAGCAAGGCTCTCTCCTCCTCCATTAAGCAAGACATCTCCTGATGCATACGGGAGAACCGCAACCTCTTTGCCTGGACTGCAGCCGATATGCCCGGGATCTCAGAGGAGCTCTCAATGCACCTTCTGAGCATCTCCCCTGGGGTCAAGCTTGTCCAACAGAATAGGCGGAAGTTTGCCCCTGAGAGGCAACAAGATATTAAGGAGGAGGTTGAGAAACTCCTCAATGCCCGCTTTATCAAGGAGGTAAACTATCCTGAGTGGCTCTCCAATGTGGTGATGGTCAAAAAGGCCAATAGGAGCTGGAGAATATGCATTGACTTCACCGATCTCAATAAGGCGTGCCCGAAGGACCCTTTTCCTTTTCCCAGCATCAACGCCCTGATCGATGTGACCTCCGAGCATGAGCTCCTCAGTTTTATGGACGCCTTCTCAGGGTACAACCAAATCAGGATGTTCCCTCCCGACATACCGAATGGGAGCTGGAGAATATGCATTGACTTCACCGATCTCAATAAGGCGTGCCCGAAGGACCCTTTTCCTCTTCCCAGCATCAACGCCCTGATCGATGCGACCTCCGGGCATGAGCTCCTCAGTTTTATGGATGCCGTCTCAGGGTACAACCAAATCAGGATGTTCCCTCCCGACATACCGAAGACCTCGTTCGTGACGGACCAAGGCCTCTATTGCTACCGCATTATGCCCTTCGGCTTAAAAAACGTGGGAGCTACCTATCAGCGCCTTGTGAATAGGGTCTTCCAAGACCAAATTGGCCAAAACATGGAAGTATACATAGGCGACATGTTAGTCAAGAGCACCTGGGGGGCAGGAGCACACTCTTGACATTCAAGAAGCCTTCGGGGTGCTCAGGAGGCACAATATGAGACTAAACCCGAACAAGTGTGCATTCGGTGTCTCATCGGGCAAGTTCCTGGGGTTTATGGTCAGCCAGAGGGGCATAGAGGCCAACCCCGAAAAGATCCACACCATTCTCAAAATGGCTCCCCCTTGTAACGTTAAAGAGGTGTAGAGGCTCACGGGGTGCCTCATCGTGATCGGGCAATTCCTTTCCAATTCCAAAGAAAAGTGCCTCCCCTTCTTCAAAGCCCTCAGGGGGGCTAAAGGCTTCGAGTGGGGATAGCAACAACAGAAGTTCTTTGACAAGCTCAAGGAGTATTTGGCCAATCCACCACTCCTAAGTAAACCAGCACCTAAGGAGGTTCTCTACCTCTATCTCGCAGCTTCGGAGCAGACGCTCAGCGCGGTATTTGTGAGGGAAGAGGATAAGATGCAGAAGCCCATCTATTACGTGAGTAAGGTGCTCCGCGATGCCGAACTCCGTTATCCGAAGCTGGAGAAGATGGCTCTTGCCCTGGTCATGGCGGCCCGAAAGCTCTGCCCCTACTTTCAATCCTATTCGGTGGTCATCCTTACCGACCAACCGCTGAAACAAGTTATCCACAAGCCTGAGACTTTCGGGCGGCTCATGAAGTGGTCTATCGAGCTGAGTCAGCATGACATCAGCTACCAGTCCAGAACGGCAATAAAGGCCCAAGCTCTGGCCGAGTTTATCGTTGAGAACACCATCCCTGACTCATGTGAGTTGCCTGCCGACCCTTTCATATGGACCATTTACGTGGACGGGCTGTAGAACCCCGTATTTTCAAATATTATTTTAATTATTTGAAAATGAATTTAAATGAGTTTTGAGGATTTAATTGATATTTTCCTAGAAGGTTTATCTTTTGTACACGTGCAAAACACGTGCAAATGACTTTTGAGATGTTTGAAAAATTAAGATTTCTTTATGAAAAATCATTAGTTATTATTTTGGAATTATGTAGTATTTTTCCGGATTTTTCTGAATTTAATTAGTACTATTTGCAAATTTTAAGAAAAGAAGGACCTTTTTGTAAAATTGACATTTTAAGGGCTAAAGTGCAAAATTGGCATTCTGGACATTTTAAACAGTATTGGTTAAGATTTAGAAGTATTTTTTCTATTAAATCCTAATTTTAATGAATTTTTGGATGAGTTTCCAAGAGTAGATAGATATATATAAAATTGTATTTTGAAGGGATTGTTTTGCAAATGTATTTGGAAACCCTAATACTTGATCCCGGCCTATATAAGGGAGTTTACAGCCGTCATTCGCTACACAACTCAGATCTTATTATATTTCTTATTCTCTTGGTGATTGAAGAAGAAGTTCTTGGATCTAGCAAGAGGAAGGCTTTTGTGGATTCTTCTTGATCTAAAGGTGAGTGATATGGACTTGTTTTGTTTATGTGTATGTTTGCACGCTGTATCTTGTTTGATGTTTTCGTATCTTGTATGAAATAGATGTCATGGTTGTTATTCGTAATATGCATGTGAAATCCATGAAAGATTAGTAGATCTCGATTGACAATTCTTGATTGTTTGAAACATGTTAAGATTTGAGTATAGTTATGAAAATAAGAAATTGGATGGATGAATCTCTGGATCTTGTGAGTACGAATCGGATTAGATTTGAGTTGAGGAAGAGATTTGGTATTGAGATAGACTCCAGTATTGATTATTGATTTCAGACCTAATTTGTGAGATCTGTAGGCCGACAGTCGACTGGGACTATGTATCAGGCGACTGGTACGACCCCAGCTGCTGTATCCTTAGTTTTTCTCGAAAATCCGTTCTGGACAGTCGACTTAGACCCTTCTCAGTCGACTGGTACACTTAGAATTTATTTTTTAAAGTTATCGTAGAATTTCTCTCGGGTAAGTCGACTTATGTTTTTATAAGTCGACTTATGTTCTTATAAGTCGACTTATGTCTCCTTTAAGTCGACTTATGTTTTGATAAGTCTACTTATGATTTTTATAAGTCATCTTATATTGTTGATAAGTCTACTTATGATTTTTTATAAGTCATCTTATACTTTTGATAAGTCTACTTATGATTTTTATAAGTCATCTTATACTTTTGATAAGTCTACTTATGATTTTTATAAGTCATCTTATATTATTGATAAGTCTACTTATGATTTTTATAAGTCATCTTATACTTTTGATAAGTCTACTTATGATTTTTATAAGTCATCTTATATTATTGATAAGTCTACTTATGATTTTTATAAGTCATCTTATACTGTTAGCACTTGGATTGTTCTTGAGAAATTATTGGTAATTGCTTCGGGTGAGTCGACTGATGGTTGATTAAGTCGACTTACTGCACTTGTTATAATCTTGGATATTGGTTCTCAAGGCAGTCGACTTAATACAGAATAAGTCGACTGGTTCTGATGAGTTTTCACGATCTTGAGGGTTCTTGTTACCGTTAGTTTATTTGTAGATGAATATGTTCGTCGGTGTAATAGTCACTATTGGTGATGCATGCCGGGTATGTATTCGATCTATACCTTCTTAGTTTATTTGTAGATGAATATGTTCGTCGGTGTAATAGTCACTATTGGTGATGCATGCCGGGTATGTATTCGATCTATACCTTCTTAGTTTATTTGTAGATGAATATGTTCGTCGGTTTAATAGTCACTATTGGTGATGCATGTCGGGTATGTATTCGATCTATACCTTCTTAGTTTATTTGTAGATGAATATGTTCGTCGGTGTAATAGTCACTATTGGTGATGCATGCCGGGTATGTATTCGATCTATACCTTCTTAGTTTATTTGTAGATGAATATGTTCGTCGGTGTAATAGTCACTATTGGTGATGCATGCCGGGTATGTATTCGATCTATACCTTCTTAGTTTATTTGTAGATGAATATGTTCGTCGGTGTAATAGTCACTATTGGTGATGCATGCCGGGTATGTATTCGATCTATACCCTCTTTAGTTTTGTAGATGGATATATGGGTATCCGATCTATGGCATTATTGGTGATCGATTGTTGGACACATCGTGGTATTGAGACTTATTGAGAGATGGGCATATTCAGAGAGGTGAGGATTATTGTTGTTCTGATCAGTCGACTGGTCCTTTGAACAGTCGACTGTTCTGTACAGTTGAACTGTACATATTTTGAGAGAGATTAATTGATGGATACTTGATCGTTGGTATTGTTTCTCGACTTGGTTCACGCATATACTGGCCTATCGTTCTTGTTTCAGATTACATGTTCAGTTTATGTATTTTTGTTCAGTACATGTTGCTTATGTTTAGGTGTTATGTTTATGTTTGTTGTTTATATCACTCACACCATTTATGGCTGACCCCGTAGTTTTGGGGGTTAGAGTTCAACTCTAGCCTCACATGTTGCAGGTTATTGCTTAGAATTGGAGGCTTGGATGCTAGGGTTAGCTTTAGAGAGTATGAGTGAGATGATAGAGCCATGTGTAATTTTGTAAAGAATAGTGTTGTAAAAGAATTATTGTAATGTAAGGTGTTTGTATTTCCGCTGCAATTTGAAAAGATTATTGTAATAAAGATTTGGAATAAAATGATTTGAGTTTTTGGCTATGTATGTTGTTACATTGAAGTGGATCGCTGGGAAAGTGCCACGTATTTTCTAAAGTTTCGTATTTAGAAATTCGGGGCGCTACAGATTGGTATCAGAGCATGCTTCAATAGTAATAATAGACATAGTATGAAAACCAACCTAGGTGTGGACACTAGAGAGTGAGTACCTAGGTGTGGACATTAGAGTGTGAGTATCACATAGAGTTAAAATATGATGTTTTGTTTGAGGTCATGGTATGGTTATAGTTTTGCCATAGGATATGGATGTGAATGTGAATTGTGTTTGAGGTGGTTATCCTTAGTCATGTCCTTTCTAACGAGGGAGTGGCCACTGATTCTCGGAAGGAGGAAGCAGAAGGTCAGAGTTGGATGCAGGAGTTCAGTAGTTGTTGCAGCGTGGCTTTATCAGAGTCGCACAGCGGAAGGTTGATTTTCTGAATTCTTTGCATGATTGTGATTATTTGGTGTGATGTATTTATTTTATTGGAATGCATTCTAAGATGTGATTATATTTCCTAAAGTTATAATTCTATCTATGAGTTTTCAATCATTGTTAGTGGGTTGTTCGGACCTCATTAGCCGTAGTTCTGAGGACAGAACTCTTCTAAGGAGGGAGTGATGTAGAACCCCGTATTTTCAAATATTATTTTAATTATTTGAAAATGAATTTAAATGAGTTTTGAGGATTTAATTGATATTTTCCTAGAAGGTTTATCTTTTGTACACGTGCAAAACACGTGCAAATGACTTTTGAGATGTTTGAAAAATTAAGATTTCTTTATGAAAAATCATTATTTATTATTTTGGAATTATGTAGTATTTTTCCGGATTTTTCTGAATTTAATTAGTACTATTTGCAAATTTTAAGAAAAGAAGGACCTTTTTGTAAAATTGACATTTTAAGGGCTAAAGTGCAAAATTGGCATTCTGGACATTTTAAACAGTATTGGTTAAGATTTAGAAGTATATTTTCTATTAAATCCTAATTTTAATGAATTTTTGGATGAGTTTCCAAGAGTAGATAGATATATATAAAATTGTATTTTGAAGGGATTGTTTTGCAAATGTATTTGGAAACCCTAATACTTGATCCCGGCCTATATAAGGGAGTTTACAGCCGTCATTCGCTACACAACTCAGATCTTATTATATTTCTTATTCTCTTGGTGATTGAAGAAGAAGTTCTTGGATCTAGCAAGAGGAAGGCTTTTGTGGATTCTTCTTGATCTAAAGGTGAGTGATATGGACTTGTTTTGTTTATGTGTATGTTTGCACGCTGTATCTTGTTTGATGTTTTCGTATCTTGTATGAAATAGATGCCATGGTTGTTATTCGTAATATGCATGTGAAATCCATGAAAGATTAGTAGATCTCGATTGACAATTCTTGATTGTTTGAAACATGTTAAGATTTGAGTATAGTTATGAAAATAAGAAATTGGATGGATGAATCTCTGGATCTTGTGAGTACGAATCGGATTAGATTTGAGTTGAGGAAGAGATTTGGTATTGAGATAGACTCCAGTATTGATTATTGATTTCAGACCTAATTTGTGAGATCTGTAGGCCGACAGTCGACTGGGACTATGTATCAGGCGACTGGTACGACCCCAGCTGCTGTATCCTTAGTTTTTCTCGAAAATCCGTTCTGGACAGTCGACTTAGACCCTTCTCAGTCGACTGGTACACTTAGAATTTATTTTTTAAAGTTATCGTAGAATTTCTCTCGGGTAAGTCGACTTATGTTTTTATAAGTCGACTTATGTTCTTATAAGTCGACTTATGTCTCCTTTAAGTCGACTTATGTTTTGATAAGTCTACTTATGATTTTTATAAGTCATCTTATATTGTTGATAAGTCTACTTATGATTTTTTATAAGTCATCTTATACTTTTGATAAGTCTACTTATGATTTTTATAAGTCATCTTATACTTTTGATAAGTCTACTTATGATTTTTATAAGTCATCTTATATTATTGATAAGTCTACTTATGATTTTTATAAGTCATCTTATACTTTTGATAAGTCTACTTATGATTTTTATAAGTCATCTTATATTATTGATAAGTCTACTTATGATTTTTATAAGTCATCTTATACTGTTAGCACTTGGATTGTTCTTGAGAAATTATTGGTAATTGCTTCGGGTGAGTCGACTGATGGTTGATTAAGTCGACTTACTGCACTTGTTATAATCTTGGATATTGGTTCTCAAGGCAGTCGACTTAATACAGAATAAGTCGACTGGTTCTGATGAGTTTTCACGATCTTGAGGGTTCTTGTTACCGTTAGTTTATTTGTAGATGAATATGTTCGTCGGTGTAATAGTCACTATTGGTGATGCATGCCGGGTATGTATTCGATCTATACCTTCTTAGTTTATTTGTAGATGAATATGTTCGTCGGTGTAATAGTCACTATTGGTGATGCATGCCGGGTATGTATTCGATCTATACCTTCTTAGTTTATTTGTAGATGAATATGTTCGTCGGTGTAATAGTCACTATTGGTGATGCATGCCGGGTATGTATTCGATCTATACCTTCTTAGTTTATTTGTAGATGAATATGTTCGTCGGTGTAATAGTCACTATTGGTGATGCATGCCGGGTATGTATTCGATCTATACCCTCTTTAGTTTTGTAGATGGATATATGGGTATCCGATCTATGGCATTATTGGTGATCGATTGTTGGACACATCGTGGTATTGAGACTTATTGAGAGATGGGCATATTCAGAGAGGTGAGGATTATTGTTGTTCTGATCAGTCGACTGGTCCTTTGAACAGTCGACTGTTCTGTACAGTTGAACTGTACATATTTTGAGAGAGATTAATTGATGGATACTTGATCGTTGGTATTGTTTCTCGACTTGGTTCACGCATGTACTGGCCTATCGTTCTTGTTTCAGATTACATGTTCAGTTTATGTATTTTTGTTCAGTACATGTTGCTTATGTTTAGGTGTTATGTTTATGTTTGTTGTTTATATCACTCACACCATTTATGGCTGACCCCGTAGTTTTGGGGGTTAGAGTTCAACTCTAGCCTCACATGTTGCAGGTTATTGCTTAGAATTGGAGGCTTGGATGCTTGGGTTAGCTTTAGAGAGTATGAGTGAGATGATAGAGCCATGTGTAATTTTGTAAAGAATAGTGTTGTAAAAGAATTATTGTAATGTAAGGTGTTTGTATTTCCGCTGCAATTTGAAAAGATTATTGTAATAAAGATTTGGAATAAAATGATTTGAGTTTTTGGCTATGTATGTTGTTACATTGAAGTGGATCGCTGGGAAAGTGCCACGTATTTTCTAAAGTTTCGTATTTAGAAATTCGGGGCGCTACACGGGCCCTCCTGCACCAATGGAAGTGGGGCTGGCATCATCCTAACTGGCCCCGACGCTTTCGTCCTCTAGTACTCCCTCTGCCTCAACTTTCCGGTGTCAAACAATGAGGCAGAATATGAGGCCCTCATAGTGGGGCTCTGCTTGGCTCGCAAGGCGGGTGCCGAGCGCGTAAGGGTCTTCAGCGACTCCCAGTTAGTGGTCAATCAGGTGTTCGGGGAGTACGAGGCGAGAGACAACTGCATGGCTAGGTACTTGGCAAAGGTGAGGGAGCTTCTAGCTCTATTCAAAGATGTTCAACTCTAGCGGGTTCTCCGAGAGGGAACGCGCAAGCGGATGCCCTCTCTAAGCTCGCCTCCTTGTCTTTCCAAGGTCTAGAACAGACCGTCTTGATAGAGGTCCTTCTCAAACCAAGCATTGACGAAGACGGCTCAGAGCCAATGGAAGCCTACCCCCTAACACTTGGGAAAAATTGGATGAAGCCCCTCTTCGAGTACCTCCGGGATGGAGTCATTCCCGAAGATCCGAAAGAAGCAAGGAGGATCAGGACACGAGCAGAGCGGTACACACTCCTGGACCAGGTCATGTACAAACGCTCTTACACCCAGATCAATGGTCGGCCCTATCTGAGATGCCTCTCCCTGGAGGAAGCGCTCTACGCCCTAAAGGAGGCCCAAGATGGTCTATGTGGCACGCACTTAGGAGCGAGATCCTTAGCCCAGAAGCTCTTGAACTACGGCTACTTATGGCCCGCACTACTAAGTGACTCCGAGGAGTATGTTCGCCAGTGCGACTCCTGCAAGAAGTTCGCCCTAATTCGTCGCCTACCCAATGCACAACTTGCTTCCTTGGCGAGTCCAATCCCCTTCACAATGTGGGGGATGGATTTGCTCGGACCCTTCCCTCCAGCACCGGGCCAGCTGAAGTTCTTAGTTGTAGCAATAGACTACTTCTCAAAATGGATCGAGGCCGAACCTCTTTCAACAATCACCGAGCACAAGGTGCAGAAATTTTTTTGGAAGAACATCGTCTGTCGATTCGGGGTACCTCGCATCCATATAACCGACAACGAAACCCAATTCACGGGAGCGACCTTTCGCGATTTTTGCACCGACCTCGGAATTCAGCAGCGGTTCTCTTCAGTAGTGCACCTCCAGTCCAATGGCCAAGCAGAAAACACAAATCGACAAATCTTCTCAGGCTTGAAGAAGAGGCTTGACAAGTCCACCAAAGGGCTATGGGTCGAGCAACTCCCCAATGTGCTTTGGAACTATCGCACCACCAAAAGAGCTCCAACGGGAGAGTCTCCTTTCAACCTCTCGTACGGATCCGAAGTTCTCATCCCTTTAGAGGTGGGCCTGCCTTTGCCTCGACTCATAGCTTACAATGAGGCGCAGAATGCAAACCAGCTTCGCAACTGCCTGGACCTCATTGACGAGGTCCGTGAGAGAGCCAAAATCTGTCAAGAGACCTATTGTAATAGGATTACTCAAGCTTAAAACAAGAGGGTACAACCCACCAACCTAAAGGAAGGGGACTTAGTGCTGAGAAAGTTGTCGATTTCCGATCCAAGCAAGAGAGGCAAGCTAGCACCCAATTGGGAAGGACCATATAAGGTCTGCAGAGTTATACGCCCAGGCGCATATCAACTCGAAGACCCGGGGGGTAGGAAGATACCAAGGGCATGGAATGCAGAGCACTTGATGAAGTACCAAGAGGGTGTCTAAACGCCGCTCCAAGCAACTTTCCCAAGAGCGCTCCAGAAGACATGTCTAAAAATCCTTGTATCTTTTTTTTATCAAAATGTAAAGGCGGCCTGCAACTTAGAAGTGGCCGCCCAGTTGTTTTCAATAAAGAGAAATTTCTCCCCACAATTTCCCTATTTCTGAGTAGTCTAACTCTACTTAGCATATTCCCTATCTTTTAAAAGTAGTCTAACTTTACTCACAAATTTTTTTCTCTCTCTTTAAACGACGAGTTCGGAGTCCAACACTTGGCTCGATTCCGCTTCAACTACTTGCTTATAAGTGATTAAGAAGTGGTTCGCCATTCGGAATTGCTCCTAAAACCGTTGATTCACTCTTTAAACGACGAGTTCGGAGTCCAACACTTGGCTCGATTCAGCTTCAACTACTTGCTTATAAGCGAGTAAGAATTAGTTCGCCATTCGGAACTGCTCTTACAACCGTTGATTCTCTCTTTAAACAACGAGTTCGAAGTCCAACACTTGGCTCGATTCCTCTTCAACTACTCGCTTATAAGCAAGTAAGAAGTGGTTCGCCATTCGGATTTGCTCCCACAACCGTTGATTCACTCTTTAAACGACAAGTTCGGAGCACTGGCCTCTAAGAGAGCACGAAGCGAATCACCATCCAAAATTTCTCCTACAACTGTTGAAAACTACAAACGCTAGCACGCAAGTTCACAAAACAAGTACTATTTCATTTGAATTTGGGATTATAAGTCTAATTACAAGACCAACTGCTCATGTTTACATTGAGATACAAAACTTGTACAAAAAAGTCTGCAATATCATAAGGGAGATGCCCTAATGCCTCCTAGGGGTGGGATACTCCTCTTGAGCGAAAAACGGGGTCGATGAACACCTTGTTGCTGAGAACTTACACCCGTGGAGGTCTCTAAGCCGGCGAGTCGAGTTGTGTCATCACGAGTTGCACCGACTGAGGCCCTGCTCGACGAGCCAGCCACTCCACTCTGTGCATCTCCAGGACGCCCCAAGGTGGGAGGCAAATGCAATGCCAACTCGTGAAATGACCGTCAATATGTGAGTACTCTCCTCAGGAACAAGAAGTGGTCCTAACGTTGCTTCCTGCTAGGAGATGTCGCAGCCGGTGAACCTCTGCCTCTAACTCAACAATTCGCTCCCTCAGCGAGTCGTCTGTTACCTTAACACTTAGCCGAGGCATTCGACTCGTATTGCCTGCACAAGAAGCTTCGGTGATAGTCTGCCGAAGCTGCGCCGTTTCCAAACTCTTTTCGAGCACCACGTTTTTTAGACCGTTTCTCTCAGCTCTAGCCTCAAACAAAGACTGTCGAATGGACTCTAGCTTCTTGCCTAGTTTGCTGGACTTCGAGGGACTCCCCACCTCCACTTTCCGTGCTTGCTCCTTTAGTCGCTTCAGTTCGGAAGTGCGACACGTCAGCATTAGCTTGTGATGACCTAGTTCTGCCTCGCTCTTGAGAAGCCTCTCTCGACTTCGAGAGAGAGCCAACCTAGCCACTCCTAGGTCAGACTGAAGACGAGACACCTCGGCCGCTTCCACCGTCGGCATTGCTTCGACTATTTGATACGGCTTGGCAATCTGAAAAGGCAAGGACACGACAACACTAAGCTTGAGAAACACCCACTCGCATATGAAACAACTCAGGCCCCAACACTTAGTCGATTTTTGCCAAAAGAATCAAAGAATTCAAAAAAAATAAAATCTCCAACACTTGTTCAAAATAGAGAAGTTCATTCATTTAAAAGCTTGATTACTACAAAAGAGCGGTGGCCAGTCCGCTATAAGACAATACAAGAGACAAAGGCGAAAAAATTAGACAGTTGAAGTCAGAAGGCCACCTTGAGTGGTAGCTCGGTGATGGGCTCCTCGGTGGTCATCTCCCCAACCTCCACTATCGCTGTCTGGGGGTCGGCCACAATCTCGTTGCCCCCTTTCTCCTCCTCTTCCCCCTCTTCGTCCTCCTCGCATCCCTCTTGGTCGGCTTCGAGGGGCTCCCACTGGCCGGGCCCCACAGACTGTATCTCGACCAGTCAAAGCCGGAGACGCGAGCCTCGACGTGCTCGAGGGCTGTGGTGTAGGACTGCTCCATGTTTGCCATCATGTGCTTCTTTGCCTCGGCCTCTATCGTCGCCCTCGCCACTGCCATTGCCTCGTCTTTCTCCCTCTCCATGTCTCCTAAGGCCTTCTTCGCCTTTTCCCTCTCCTCATCTGCCCGAGCCGCCTCCGAGTCTACCTTCTCGTTCGCCTGCTAGGGCCGTCTCAAAGTATGTGACCTGAGTTGCCAGGGATTCCGAGCAACGCTGCTGCACCTTGTAAAGCTTCGTGACCCTCGCCCTCTCGGCTCGGTCCTTGTCGCACGACAGCTTCAGCTCCCTCTTTTGCTCGGAAAATTGCTCGAGGAGGTGGCTGAAGTGGCACGTGATCTAAACAAAAGAGAAAAAGAAACAATGAAAAGCCGAGCAAATGACTTAGAATTTTTTTGGATTATTGATGAATCGATTAGGAGACTCATCGACATCGTCGCCCCAGCTATCTCAAGAGCGTCATCGCCCGTTGTCCCTGCCTTCAGGGCCGCTCGGTCCTTCGGGGTCGGCAGATGGCGTAAGCCCTGCATGCTCATGGCCGAGTTCCCCAAGAAGCCATCATGGTTCATCACCCGCCAGTCAGGGACGAATAGCTTCTTGTGCCCCTCGGTCAGGATCACCTCGGCCTTCTTGGTGAGGGGTGGAACCTCAAGCGCCAACACCAAGGTGATGGAGAACGCTTCGGTTGAAGGCTCGGACAGGGTCGGTTGAGGAAGAGTAGCAGCCTGGGTGGACCGCTGAGGAGACGCTAGATCCACAGTCTCGACAGCGGTAGAAGGCATTTTGGTAGGTCGGCCAGACGCTGGTTCCACGGTCGTCCTCTTCCTCTTCTTAGCGTCGGAGCCCTTGGTGCTGCTCACGTTCCGCTCCGGCATGATTGCCCTCTGCTAGAGAGAAAAAACAAAGTTAAGACGAGGAGGATGCATTATAAAGAGTAATAAAAAGCAAGATGTCTAGAGCGTACTCGGGTCGATCGGACTGAGACCCGACACGTGGAGGACCTCCTCAGTCATGTCCTTCTAGCTCAGGGTCGGAAGATTAATCATCTTCGTCACAACTTCTGCTTCAGCCGGAGTCAACACCGGCTCGGCCTTAGCCCACTTCGGCACATCCTCCTTCCACCTGGTCGGGAAGTCCCACACCGTGGGGCTTCGGATCAAAAAGTACTTCCCCTTCGCGACTTAATAGAGTCCGGATTCTCTATCAACTTAACACCTTTTCGTGGCAACAAGTAGTACCGGTGCTCCATCTTGTTCATCCGGTTGATCTGATACATACTTCAAAGAACGACGAGCTGAGGCTCCACCTTCGCCGCCCGACACTAAAGCAAAAAGCCGAGTACGTGGCACCACATGTTCGGCATGAACTAGATCGGACTCAGCCCATACCATCGCAGCACTTCGGTCACGGAGGGGTGAAGGGACAGATGCAGACTTGCATTCAGTGCATCGTAGGCAAAGACACACGTATTGGGCGAGATCGCCGTACACACTCGCACTCCTGGTCCGGGGAGGATTAGAGTGTACTCCCAGGGTATCATGAAGCTCCTCCGGATCCAGAGCAGGTCCCTCTCTGTCAGAACCGAGGCAATGTCATCGACCTCGGTGACCTCCTTTGGCTCGTTCTCTGCATACGACTCCAACCTCCCATAGATGGCCTTCGTCAGCAGGTCGCCGGTATACTTCCTGATTCCCCCATGGCCTAATATCTCCAATGGCAACCGACCCATCTCTCCTCCGCTCCTGACGGGCTCTACCACTATCTCGACTATTACCGACTGCACGAACTCTTTCCCCTTTCCCTTGGCGAGCGGAGCAACTGGCTCGACCACAGCCGACCCTGCTACCTCCTTCCCCTTATCTTGGGCCAGCGGAGCAACTAGCACACTCACCGCCGATCCTCCTACTTCCGTTCCCTTCTCTTGGATGAGCGGAACCTCTAGCGTCCGCTCACTTTCACCTCCCGAGGAAGAGGCCTCACTACCCGAGGACACTCTAGACATCTTGAGAAGTATATATCTCTAAGTGAATATATATATATATATATATATATATATATATATATATATATATATATATATATATATACCTTGATGGGACGTTCTCGGTCGGAAAAGTTTGCCGGAAATTGCTTTGCCTCGCCGTGACAGCTAGCACAACCACCCAGGAGCAAAAATCACTGCTAGTGGAGCAATTCGAGAGCAAAAACTTTTTCTTGGAGTAAAAAGTGAAAGAATGGGAGAAGTGTTGAGGGGGCTGAGAACTTATAGTAAAAAGAGCGACTCTTGGGCTTCTAACATGTTGGGCCCCACTCAAGACCATTAAGAATGTTAAACGACAGAATTCTTAAAGGCAGAAACAACCTACGGCCGTGCTGTCTCGAAAGCTACCGAGGTGCCCATTCGGAGAAAGACGCCCCCGAGCTACCAGGGCACCGACCTCCGTATTAGGGAAAAAACACCTCCGAGCTCCTTAGACCGTCAGATCGTCTAGATGTTCGCTCCAACCGCTGATGGATGCTCAGATTTCTCCAAGCCCACAAAATGACAAAATCTAGTTTTCTCGTTATCTGAGCCTCTTGCGCCAAGATTCGAACATGATGGACGTCCCAGATCTGGCCACGTAGCTCGGCAGCTATCGAAGTGCCGAGCTACCGAGGTTCCCATTCGTAGAAAGATGCCCCCGAGCTACTGGGGCACCGACCTCCGTATTAGGGAAAAAATGCCTCCGAGCTCCTTAGACCGCCAGATCGTCTAGATGTTCGCTCCAACCGCTGATGGATGGCTCAAATTTCGCCACGTCCACAAAATGACAAAATCACATTTTCTCGTGATCTGAGCTTCTTGCACCGAGATTCGAGCCTGATGGACGTCCCAGATCTGGCCACGTAGCTCGAAAGCTATCGAAGCACCGAACTACTGAGGGCCGAGCTACCGAGGTGCCCATTCGGAGAAAGATGCCCCCGAGCTACCGGGGCACCGACCTCCGTATTGGGGAAAAAACGCCTCCGAGCTCCTTAGACCATCAGATCGTCTAGATGTTCGCTCTAACCACTGATGGATGGCTCAGATTTTGCCACATCCACAAAACGAAAAAATCACGTTTTCTCGTGATCTGAGCCTCTTGTGCCGAGATTCGAGCCTGATGGACATCCCAGATCTGGCCACGTAACTCGGCAGCTATCGAAGCGCCGAGCTACCGAGGTGCCCATTCGGAGAAAGACGCCCCCGAGCTACCAGGGCACCGACCTCCGTATTGGGGAAAGAACGCCTCCGAGCTCCTTGGACCGTCGGATCATCCAGATGTTTGCGCCAACGGCTGATGGATGGCCCAGATTTTGCCATGTCCACAAAACAACAAAATCACGCTTTCTCGTGATCTGAGCCTCTTGCATCGTGATTCGAGCCTGATGGACGTCCCAGATCTGGCCACGTAGCTCGAGCCATCGAAGCGCCGAGCTACCGATGTGCCGAGGTGCCGAGCTACCGAGGCGCCCGTTCTTAGATAGACACCCAAGCGCCGAGCTACCATTGTACCGAGGTGCCGAGGTGCCGAGGTGTCCATTCGGAGAAAGACACCCCCGAGCTACTGGGGCACCGACCTCCGTATCGGAAAAAAAACACCTTCGAGCTCCCTGGACCGTCAGATCATCCAGATGTTCGCACCAACGGCTGATGGATGGCTCAGATTATGCCACGTCAGCAAGATCATGTTTTCTCGTGATCTGAGCATCTTGCGCTGTGATCCGAGCCTGATGGATGACCCAGATCTGGCCACATAGCTCGGTAGCCATCGAAGCGTCGAGCTACCGAGCTATCGAGCTGCCCATACGGAGAAAAATGCCTTCGAGCTACTCAAACTGTCAGATCGCTCAGATATTCACACCATCTGCTGATGGACGGCTCAGATTTAGCCACGTCATAAATAAGGCGATTAATTCCTTTTTCTATTTTATTAATTCGGATTATTTATTTAAAAATTGCAAAAAATAATTAAAAATTCAGGAAAATTAATTAAAAATTCTGAAAAATAATTATAAATTCGGGGGAATATTTTTGAGTCCCGAGATAAATAATTATTGTTTAGAATGATTAATTAGTGCTCCCAGAGAGCAAATCATCGCTTTGCAAAATTGAATAAATGGTTCGAAAAAATAATATAAAATCGGAAAAAATCACCAAAGACCCAGAGCAACCTAGAAGCCACTTTGAGCATGCCACCAACTCAGGAAAATATCGTCACCTCACTGACGGGATTCAAGCACCATTTGAGAACTCCGATAAAACCCTATACGCCATTAAAACAACAAAACTACTCCCACAAGGCTACACACACACAGCCTTTGGAAGTGAGGGGCTCGTAATATGGCTGAAAATGGGATTAAATCGGAACCATTTAGAGTGGGCACGGATCTTGAGGTCTTAGGGACGAAATGGTATTTCACCTACAGATGGGTCCGAATAGGATACTGGATCTCTCCTCTTGGACCCAATGGCCCATGAACGGATCTGATAGGCACATAATGGGTCTCAACCTGTTAGGAACCAGGTCAACAGGATAGGAGCAGATCCCGGCTTGTCCCTATCTTGAGGGGATGGTTGTAACCAACCCCAGCCAGCCACACCGGAAAGTAGGGTTTCACCCTTATCCTGAAAAAGATCTCCATGGCGACTATAAAAACCCCATACCTCCTACTGTCACAGGTGATCACTCTTTGCACACTAAAGTTCCTTCTTCACTTTTTCTGTGTATTGACTTGAGCGTCGGAGGGTTCGTTACCGGGATCCATCCCGGTGCCTTGAAAGTTTGTGCAGGTTCAAGGGAGCACCAAGGAGTCAACTAGTCAACAAGGAAGAAGAAGGGTGGGGTTCCGCCTGTTCGAGTTCCTTACGAACCCACAAATTTCATCTATTGCCCCCATACCAGAATCCAGCGGCAACAGTTATTTCTGGAGTTAGTTAAAGCTGTTATGATTCTTACCGTCGGCCTCACACGCTGACGAACCCACAGATTATGTTGTGCAAGTAAGAGTACCTAGAGTTTAAGCATAGAGTTGTGACATCATGTGCCCATCATCTTATCAATCCAAGAGGTTTGAATTTATATTAAGATTTTCGCATTTTCCTATATTATATTATGTTTATGTACTCAATTGAAGGAAAAGATTTCTGGGTGTGCTACGATTTTATGGTGTGTGAAAATTGGGGCGTTACACCTGGACCTCAAGTAGAAGGAGGAGGATTCCCTACGGGATTTTGTTCGTAGGTTCACAACTGAGGCCAAGGCAGTCTCTTCCTTCGATACTGGCATCACGTCTGCTGCTTTCAGGCACAATGTATGCCACGGTTAGCTGAAGGCCTCTCTTGCCAAAAAATTGCCGATTAATTTCCCATACCTCTTGAACCGGATCGAAAAATACATCAGAGCGGAAGAGGCCTTAAACCCCGGAGGAGTCACCGAAGCATCCTCCAAGGGAAAGAGAAAACCTAAAGGGCCCAATCCTGCGAGGAAGAATCAGAAAGATCTCCCCGCCCAAAAAAGGCCACCTTCGGTCCCTTGCTTTGAGAAATTTATGCCGCTAACACACAGTGTGTCAGTCATTCTCATGGAAATTGAAGATAGGAGGATCGTCTGCCATCTCCCATGCTCCAACAACAACAAAAAGAGGGACCGAAGATTTTACTGCCGGTTCCATCGGGACCACGGGCACGAGACAGACACCTATTGCGCCCTTAAGGACGAGATCGAGGCCCTCATTCAGAGGGGATACCTTCAGGAATTCACTCACCCCAATCAAAGGGATCGGAGGACCTCCCCTCCACACCCCTGACTAGAGCCAGAGCCCGAGCCCGAGTAAGACGATGGCCCGGCAATCCTACACTGCGTCCATGGTGGCCCCATGGGTGGAGAGTCTAACACTTCCCACAATGCCTTCTTGAGGGAAATCAATTCAATTTGCAATGAACCGCCCCCAGTAGCCAAGTACTGGCTGTGTCATTTTTTAACCATGACATGGTGGGCGTCCGCCTGCCTCATTACGATGCTTTAGTGATCAGTCTCGCCATGGCGAACCACAAGGTCCGCCGCATTCTCATTGAAAACGGTAGCTTGGTCAACATCCTATTCCTAGCAGTGTTCGAGGCACTCAAACTTTCTCGAGAAAGGATGATACTGATAGGATACACGCGGTGTTGCCCCTCGACGCAGTCGGGGTACCATCAGAGAGAAACTCAATGGTCTCGGAGTTCGTAGACAACTTGGAGGAAATTACCTTTCAAGATGAAGACTTCACAAAATGCTTTCGCGTGAGTCAGTCGCTCCCTCCAGATCTCAAGGACGTTCTCGTTGAGTGCATTCGGAAGAACCTGTAACGCCCCGCCCCAATACTCAGACAATTTTATATATTTATTTATTATTTATAGTACAACTGTCCACCACAGGCTGTCTATCAAAAAGTGGTTAACTAATTAGGTGACTCTTGATCATAGGCAATTATATTTATTAATTGATTATCTTGTTAAACTTTCGATATGGGACAAATCTAATCCATACCTGCTGCATCTCTCTTGCATGTGACGTCACAGCCGGCCCCCTCGGGTGGGCCCCATGCCAACGCCAGCAGCACAAGCCAACGCTGCACAAGCGCTCAAGAGCCAGTAGGGCCCCACCTACCACATCGCCCACGTGGCAGGGCACTGCAGGCACAACATCTATCTTCTGTTTCTCTCCTGGGCCCCATGGCCTACCCACAAATTCCAAACAACACCCCCCATAGCAAATCCTATGGGGTCAACTCCAATTCCTTATATATTTTTAAATTATTATATATATTATATCTCTTGAAATTATGGGGTGTTGCATACACCCCCCTTTAGAAATCAGCATCCTTGTTGAGTACGGGACATGCAACCTAGTGCAGGATCTCCTTTCTAGCCGGTGTGGGACAAGAGTACCCTGATTCAGCTAATTCTAGGCCAACACACTGACCACAACTCCCTCTTAGGCATACATCTCATCGATGTGGATGGGGTACCTTGATTCAGCTAATTTCGGGCCAGCTTACTAACCACAGCTCCCTCTCAGGCATACATTGCATCCACTCTTTTTCCATACTCGGTGTCGAAAGTTGGCTCTGATATCATTTGTAATGCCCCACCCCAATACTCAAATAATTTCATATATTTATTTATTATTTATAGTACAGTTACCCACCACAGGCTGCCTCTCAAAAGGTGGATAACTAATTAGGTGACTCTTGATCATACACAATTATATTTATTAATTGATTATCTTGTTAAACTCCCAATATGGGACAAATCTAATTCATACCTGCTACATCTCTCTTGTGTGTGACGTCACAGCCTGCCCCCCCTCGGGTGGTCCCCATGCTAATGTCAGCAATACGAGCCAGCACTGCACAAGCGCTCAAGATCAAGTAGGGCCCCACCTACCACGTCGGCCACGTGGCAGGGCGCTGCAGGCACATCAGCTATCTGCTGTTTCTCTCCTGGGCCCTATGGCCTGCCCACAAATTTCAAACAACACTCCCCATAGCAAATCCTATGGGGCCAACTCCAATTCCTTATATAATTTTATATGATTATATATACTATATCTCTTGAAATTACGGGGTGTTACTGAACCCTGATCTCTTTGCCTGGACGCCCAGTGACATGCCTGGAATCTCGAAAGATCTTATCATGCACAGGCTCACCGTCCGGCCATACTCAAAGCCCATTCATCAGAAGCGACGCAAGTTTGCCTTTGAAAGACAGCAGGCTACGAAGGAAGAAGTGAGCAAACTTCTATCAGCATGTTTCATACAAGAGGTTAGCTACTCGGAATGGCTGGTGAATGTTGTGATGGTAACGAAATCGAGCAGAAAGTGAAGGATCTCTATAGACTTCACCGATCTAAACAAGGCCTGTCCGAAGGATCACTTTTCCCTCCTAAGTATTGACGCCCTAGTAGATGCAACGTCGGGGCATGAACTACTGAGCTTCATGGATGCCTTCTCGGGCAACAACCAAATCCGAATGTTTCCGCCCGACATACCTAAGTCTGTGTTCGTAACCGATCAGGGCCTCTATTGCTACCATTCACGCCCTCCGGTCTGAAGAATGCTGACGTCACCTACCAAAGGCTCGTCAACAAAGTTTTCAAGCATAAAATTGGCCGGAACATGGAAGTCTATGTCGACGACATGCTCGTCAAAAGCTGCAAAGGATGCGACCACATTTCTGACCTTAAGGAAAACTCTGGGGTTCTGCGATCCCATAACATGAGACTCAACCCCTTTAAATGTGCCTTTGGCATTTCATTCGAAAAATTTTGGGTTCGTGGTCAACCAGAGAGGCATCGAGCAAACCCAGAGAAGATCTAGGCCATACTGAACATGGCGCCCCCAAGAAACGTCAAGGAAGTGCAGAGGTTAACGGGCAGGTTGGCGGCCATCGGCCGATTCCTCTCAAAATCCGAAGAAAAAGCCCTCCCATTCCTTAAGGCTCTCCGAACCTCCAAAAATTTTGAGTGGGGCGAGTCCCAACAATAAGTCTTCGACCAGTTGAAGTCACATCTTGCCAACCCCCAACTCCTCAACAAGCCAGAGCTGGGGGAACCCCTGTATCTCTACCTCGCTGCGTCAGAACATGCCCTCAGTGTCTTCCTCGTTAGAAAGGAGGACAGTGCCCAAATGCCCATTTACTATGTTAGCAGGGTACTGCATGATGCCGAGGTCCGGTATGCAAAAATTGAAAAAGTGACCTACACCCTGGTGATGGCCGCGTGGAAACTCCGGCCTTACTTTCAGGCTCACTCCATCCAAGTCTTAACTGATCAGCCCCTCAAGATTATCTGTAATAAACCAGAAAATTCAGAGCGACTAATCAAATGGTCAATTGAGCTCAGTCAGCATGACATCCATTACCATCCTTGTACGGCCATCAAAGGCCAAGCACTCACTGAGTTCATCACCGAGTGCACAATTTCCGAAGCCCCAGAATCATCGATAGAGGAACCTCTATGGGAGATCTATGTAGACGGATCGTCCTGTGAAGGGGAAAGCAGAGCCGGCGTGATTCTCCTCGATCTAGATGGTTTCGTATTACAATACTCTTTTCGCCTCAGATTCCAGGCCTCCAACAACGAGGCCAAATACGAGGCGATGATCGCCAGACTCACCCTCACCCATAATGTCGGTGCCCGTTGCATTAGAGCCTTCAGTGATTCTCAGCTCGTGGTGAACCAGATCTCCGGAGCATTTGAGGTGCGAGACGCTCGAATGATGCTATATTTGGATCGAGTGAAGCTCCTTTTAGAATCCTTCGACCAGGCAGACGAACGGATACCTCGAGAGCAAAACCTTCAAGTGGATGCCCTGTTAAAACTGGCATCATCATCTTTTGAAGGCCTCGAATGCACAATCCTCATCGAGATACTCCAGAAACCAAGCATAGAGATGCCCGAGGTCCTTACCACCGATACTATTGCACCAAAAAGAAACTGGACTGAGCTCATCCGCCGATTCCTGGCAGAAGATGAATTACCGAAAGATCTTTCTGAGGCCAGGAGGATACGGGTTCGATCACAAAGGTTCTCGCTGATCGATAATGTTCTCTTCAAGCGGTCGTACACACAAGTTGATGGGAGTCCCTACCTCTGATGCCTAGATCCGGAAGAGGCAAAATATGCCCTTGAAGAGCTACATCAGGGGATCGGTGGATGCCATATGGGCAGTAGATCGCTCGCCAGAAAGGTCCTCATCCACGGGTACTATTGGTAGACGATACTACAAGACGCCGTGGACCTCGTCAAGAAGTGCGTACCTTTCCAAAAGTTCTTTCTGATTAGGCGAACGCCCCAGGCCGAGCTGAAGAGCCTCTCCAGCCCGGCCCCTTTTGCAGTGTGGGGAATGGACCTAGTTGGACCCTTCCCCATGGCGACCGCCCAAAGGCGTTTCCTTATAGTTGCCATCGACTACTACTCCAAGTCCTGTAGAAGTTGAACCATTAACCACAATTACCGAGCATCAAGCAAAATAGTTCTTTTGGAAGCACATCATTTGCCGGTTTGGGATCCCCATAATACTTGTGTCGGACAACGGCACACAATTCGCGGGAAAAAAGTTTCGAAAGTTTTGCGAGGACTTGGGAATCGAACAGCGGTTCTCAGCCATTGCACACCCTCAAACGAATGGCCAGGCCAAAAATGCCAACCGACAAATCATCAACGGCCTTAAAAAGTGACATGATAACTCTCCCAAGGGCCTCTGGGTCGACAAACTGCCCAGTGTCTTTTGGTCGTATTGGATGACTAAAAGGATCCCCATTGGTAAATACCCATTCAATCTTACATATGGGACAAAGGCCATAATTCCCTTAGAAATTGAACTCCCATCGCCCTGGGTCATAGGCTTTGATGAAAATTCTAACTCGTTAGACCTTCGAGCCAATCAGGACCTGGTTGGAGAAATCCGTGAAAGGGCCAACATCAGAAGATCCATCTATCAACAGATGATCGAATAACTTACAACAAGATGGTCCGTCTGAGCAACATCGAAGAGGACAACCTCGTCCTCAGAAAAATCGCCATTTCCCAGCCTACCCCTAGAGGAAAACTCAAACCCAACTGGGATGGGTCGTACAAGGTCTCCAAAGTGGTATGTCCTGGCACCTACCGATTAGAAGACCTGGGAGGCAGGATGGTTAAGAGGCCCTGAAATGCGGAGAACCTTCTTAAGTTCCAGGGGAAAATCTAAGGGGGCTCGACTGCTGTAATCGGCATGAGACACAGTATAATTTTGTAATCTCAATGAATAAAAAAATGGAGATTCTTGTGAGAATAAATCAAATGTTTGTGTACGAGAACGAGAGATTCCTCAATCTCTCACGAATCTCTCCATCGGTCATGTCATTGCCATTCGGCTTAGACCTTGACCACACATGGAGAAACTTCATGCCTGCTACATCCCCGCCTCTCCGCCCGGACTGCGAGCACCCCACGAGAGATTCCTCAATCTCTCACGTGTCTCTCCATCTGTCAAGTCCTTGCCGCTCGGCTTAGACTTTGACCACACATGGAGAAACTTCACGTTTGCTACGTCCCCGCCTTTTGGCCCAGACTGCGAGCACCCCACGAGAGATTCCTCAATCACTTACGAATCTCTCCATCTGTCAAGTCCTCGCTGCTCGGCTTAGACTTCAACCACACATGGAGAAACTTCACGCACGCTACGTCCCCGCCTCTCGGCCCGGACTGCGAGCACCCTACGAGAGATTCCTCAATCTCTCAAGAATCTCTCCATCCGTCAAGTCCTCGCCGCTCGGCTTAGACTTCGACCACACATGGAGAAACTTCACGTCCACTACATCCTCGGCTCTCGGCCCGGACTGCGAGCACTCTACAAAAGATCTCTTAATCTTTCACGAATCTCTCCATCTGTCAAGTCCTTGCCACTCGGCTTGGACTTCGACCACACATGGAAAAACTCCACATTCGCTACATCCTCGGCCCTCGGCACACTAAGTTAAAGAATTATGAAAAGCTGGCAAGAAGTGAAAACAAGGAGCTCAACATTATGAAAAACTGTTCTCTCTGCGTCATTGGTATAAACAGGATTCGTTACAACACTCACAACCAACCTAAGACCCCTCAAGCCCTGTTTCTGGATGGTAACAAACAAGTTCAAGCCCGACCGAGTGGCTTGGCTTCCTAACCTTGTCACCAGAATGTCAGGGGTAGCTAGAGTGGATGCACCTGTCACCGACCTCTGGGCGTTGTCCAGCCTCGTGTGCTCCAATCTTCGACACGGGGACGTGGCTCCACCCGAGGGGAAAGCACCATCGAAAGAGGTAGATTGTGATCCCGACAACCCCAACAGGGCCTTATATTGTAGTATCTCTATCTCCTTCTCCATGATAACCTTGCGAAGGAACGACTCAGAAGAAGGCCGCTGGGCAGAAGTGCTAGACATTGAAAATTCGAGACTAGCGCTTCCCAGGTCGCGATCGACTAACACCTTCTTCAAGTGAGTAGCTTCTATGCTGCGTTGCTTCGACTTGTTTCTAAAGTAATGAATAGTCGCCTCTCGGTCCTGAGACTCCTTGCGATATCGTGCCAAGGTAGATTCCAAGACTTTGACCTAGCTCTTAAGGCGTATCACCTCGGCACGATGGGGATCCACCTGAAGAAGGGAGGTCATCTGATAGAGGCGAAACAAAAATATCATACCAAACCTCACACGCTTATTATAAATTTGAATATCATACTTGGACAAATCTAAACAAAGTTCTAAGTCAAACAGCCAAGAGAAAAAACTTCTTGATTTAAATAAAATAACCATACAAAATATTGCGGTGGCCAGTCCGCCTTAGGCAAATACATTTTTTCAAAAAAGAAAAGAAAAGAGAGAGAGACGGAGAAAAGAGCTACTACTGAGAAATTCCAACCTCTCCCTCGACGTTAGCGTCGACATTGGGGTTGACTCTGACAACTCCGCCTTCAGCTTCTCCCTCGGCCTAGGCATCGCCGCCAGGGGTCTTCGGTAGTTCGGGGATGACCATATCGTAGTCGAACCCCTCGAGATTCAAGATCGGGAAGAAGTGCTTGACGTGCCCCAGTGCCTGATCGTACACCTCATTCTGGGCCTCGATAACCATGTCTTGGGCCTTCACTGTGAGCACCCCTTTATCCACATCAAAGGCCTTCTTGAGGGTGACCTCCTTCTTGAGGCTCTCGTCAGCCATCGAGGCCAACTCGGCCCGCAGAGCCTGTTCTCACGAGCGAGACGCTTCCAGCATCATCTTCAGATCTTTCATCTCTTGCTCGTAACGTTGAGAGGTCTTTCTCTCTTGCTTCAGATCGTGGTGATGTAGTCTCATCACCTGATTGGCAGACAGGGACGCCTGCAGCCGAGGGGGAAGAACTTAGAAAAGAAAGGGTCATGAAAAAGAAATCTCAAGATTGGTGTTAAAACTTACCTGAACACTCGCTTGAGCCCACCTCATGTACGTCGACTTGATGGTATCGGTACTCATACTGTGCCGATCATGGGGCATGGCCATCTTGTCCACGAACTCAACTGCCATGGGAACCTCGGTCAAGCTGTCCCTCTTACGAATGGCCCAGTCGGGAGCCCAAGGCCGCAGCCCCTCTTCCCCAACCATTTGTTGGGCATCGGCGTGAAGGGGAGGTACCTCGCCCTACACAACCTTAGTAACCTTTAGGCTACTAGAGCTCGGTCTGGTCAGGGTCTCGTGGGTCGATCGAGCCTTTATATTCTTGGCCGTCGGCTCCGATGGCCCCTTAGAAGCTGCTTGGAAAGAAGACCTCATCCGCTTCTCCTTCTTGGAATGCTCGATCTTTTGCTTCTTTAGCATCTCTTTCCTCTCGACAATCGACGCTGGGTCCATGTCTGCACAAACGCAAAGGAAGGGCGATGAGAACAAAAGAAGAATTACATAAGAAAAAGTAAACGAAAGACATACGAGAAGGGGCGGGGCTTAATCCGATTCGTGCCATATGACTCTCTGTAACCTTCGGCCAACTTATACTGTTGCTTTTACAGATGAGCTCGACATTCGTCCACTCCTCATCCGACAAATCGTTCTTCCTCAGGCCCTTGAAGTTGGGCTTGTAGAAATTCCACCTAGTCGGAATTTCCCAAGGCTTGTCGCTCCGCACGATAAAATACTTCTTCTTCCACTCCTTTCTCGAGCCCGGATGGTCGTGCACGACTTTCCTCCAGGTGCGGGACGACACATAGTAAATTCCTTCAAATTCACCGGACGAGCTGACGCCTAGCATGTCTCGGAAGATGTTCAACTTCAATGCTACTCCGTTCTCCTCGCAGAGTAGAATGAAGCTCACTATCTATTTCCAAGAATTTGGACCATACTGCATCGAACATGATGAGGCCCAGTTGAGCACCTCTCGGATGAACGGGTGGATCGGCAGTAGCAGCACCGATGTGAATGCATCCATCGGAAAGATACAGTACCAAGGTGCTAGGGGATCGGTCGGATGAAGGCCAGCATTGGGGATCATCAACTCATACTCCTTCCCAATAAAGTAGCTTGCACGGATTACTGGCAGGTCATCCTCTTTCGAAATGGTCGGCATAGCGTCCATCTTAATCTTTACCCGGCCTGGCGATGAAGGCTGCACTCTGTAGCGGACCAAGTCTTCGATGTTGTCCGGATACATCCTAATCGAGGATGGTTGCGAAAGGAAGGGAACGCCGAGCCTTTGATGAGGGAACGTCTCATCAAGATTACTGGGCATGGTCCACTTCATCCTCTTCTTTCGAATTCGGGGAGCCTTCTCAGGGGAAGATGTGGCCAGTGGCTCGAGCACGGGTTCCCTAGACGATGTATCAACTTCTCCGACCTCCTCCACCTCGTCACTTGATTCGACCACAAACGACCTTCGAGTACGGATTGGTTTCACAACATACATTCTCATATCTTTCCCAAGAAGCAGAGGAGTCAAAAAGGCCTGTGCCAGTATCCCTCGACATATTAAAACTGGACTGAACCCTCGACATATTAAAAATACTAACCTGTATGAAGTAGTCGGAAATGATCGCTGGGAAGCTGATCGCCAGTGACAATAAGAACCTAGAGAGAGAAGCTTTGAGATTAAGTGAGAGAAAGCGAAAGTAAAAAATGAAATAGGGGGGTGGGGGATGTATATATAGATCCCTGTGACTCCTCGATTCTCACAAAGTCTGCGACTCCTCGAATTCTGCGAACATGATGTCAGCAGCACACATGTCACCACCTGAATGGCTCACCCGGGGTACTACTTATCCCAAAAGAAGGGTTTTTACGCAGGTATAATGACTTTGGAGCTCGGTAAGAACTTTGAGTCGGACGTTGCAGTGGCGAAGACATTCTAGATCCCTAGCCTCGACGCTCGACGTTGTTCTCGAGCACAGGGGTAGTTTTCTCACAAAAGATAAGTGCTCAGAGACTTAACGCTCGGCATGGACGTCGAGCATAGGTTTAGCTTTCTCTTTCATGAAAAGCGCTCCTAGCCTCAATGCTCGACGTTGACCTCGAGCACAGGGGTAGCTTTCTCACTCATAATAAGCGCTCGTAGCCTCAACGCTCGACATTGATCTCGAGCACAGGGGTAGCTTTCTCACACTAAAGCGTTTAAAGCTCGACGCTCGACACCGACCCCCTAGCCTCGATGCTTGGCATGAATCTCGAGCACAGGGGTAGCTTTCTCCCTCACGAAAAGCGCTCTGTAACATCTCTTTATTTTTAATAATTTCAAAATAGTTATTGTATTTCTTTTATTGCTACTAAACATTATTGTTATTATCATTATGTATAAATATACAATTTTATCTCATATATATTCTTTAATTTATTCATTCATTTGGTAGAGCGGATTTTATTGAAACTTATTGCAAAAATTGAACTAGGAGGGCCTTATGATAAATGTTTGGTCAAGAAGGGGCTTATAATTAATTTTCCATTTTTTTCTTCTTCCCCTTCCCCTTCATTTCGTCGGATCGCCATTTTCTCTCCCCCCCCCCCCCCCCGCCGCACACATTTTCCTTTCGTTCGAAACCCATTCACGACCAAAATCTAGGGTTTCTTCACCCCATCAAATCTCCACCTATTTTCAAATATTTTTTAGGGTTTTGGTTATTTGGAGGGTGTTCTTAACCCTACAGTGTTGGTTTTTTATATCATCAACCCTACGGTGAGTTGGATTTTATTTAAATTGTATGTGATTGTATGATTTGCAAATTTTTGGCTGTGAAATGGTGTAGAAAGGAAAATAGGCATTCTCTTTATAGTAGAAGTCATAGATTTTGCAACTTAGAGATAGAAATTAAATTGAAAAATAATTAAAGTGTTGGCTTAGTAATTTAAAGATAATAGGAGTAGTAATTGATGCAAATTGATAGTAGAAATCCCCGTAAGTTATGGAAAATAATTTAGAATAAATTTTGGAAGACTTTATCGGCATAAAACCCAGGTAGGAACAATCGGAATGCGTGCATGTATCGTGCGCACGCCGGGTGTTCGATGAAATGCCTGTGAAGGATTAGAATAATTTTTGAGTGTTATTTGTGAGTGGTTTGAATGCCTTAAGCCCTAATTAGTGTTAAAATATGGTAATAGGAAGCAGAGGCGAGTTCGGAGGAAATATCGGAGAGCTTACATAGTCGGTCTTCGTGTTTCCTCAGGTGAGTATGATTATACTAGGTATATATTATGTTGTGACAAAATTTTATACGGATTCGATGTAATTTGTGTGAGTCATAGACAAATGAGGATTTAATAGAAAATACGGAATTTTTATATGTTGAAATTGTGTTATATGGTGAATTTGTAAGATTTAGAATATTTGGTGTTATGGGTGATATATCGGATATATATATGATAATATGAAGTAGTTGATGTTTGATATATGTATAATTTACGGATGATAAATAAAAATGACATATATATATATATATATATATATATATATATATATATATATATATATATATATATATATATATATATATATATATATATATATATATATGGTGTTATGATGTATTGACCTATATAGTGCGTGTTTGTGATATATATGAGTGATAATGAGTTGTGGTATCATAATCGATGAAATTAATGAGTGCGTATATGTACAGTATAGTGACGTTCAAAGTGAAACTAATGGGCGATAATATGATATAATCATCTACTTAACTTGGCATATTCATAATATATTATAACGTGACTAAATAAATACTCTGGCGAGTTCATAATATGAAATAATATGATGTAAGAATCTTATAAATTAAATAACCGGGTGTATGTAAATATACGATATACTGAGGTAATAAATAGCATGGTAAACACATAATGTGTGATGTTGTGACAAAATAAATAATATGGTGCATTCATGATACACAATAATATGATGTGATGATTTAATAAGTTAAATAACATGGTGTATGCATATAGGTGATACAATGAGAAGATAAATAATATGGTGAACACCGAATATGTGTTAATATGTTAAGAGAAAATATGAGATGGTATGTGATAACAAAATGAGATAAAAATTCTCATGGTTAAAGTCAAAGATGTGACAAGTTATTGTAATGGAAGATGAGATGTTATGTGGTGATAATATGAGACGAAAAGATGAAACGAAAATGATAATAATAGTTAAATTTTGTTGACCAGTACCTACAGAAATCTTGGGGGTTATGAGCTAGACATCCTGATACCCAAGGACCGGCTGGGGGTGCGGTGTTTATTACCCAAACTATATTTGGGGTGCATGTTTTATCGCCCAAGCTATAGGCTTGAGTCCCTTTGGGATGCGTAAGATCCTTGGTAGGCAGCGATGCGTAAGATCATTGGTGGGCAGCGATTTATGTTTTGACGGAGCTATCGGCTTTAGTCTTGATGGATGCGTAAAACCCTTGGTGAGCGGCGGTGTTTCCCTCGTTGGCATAGACTAGAAGGAAGATGTAACCTCGGACGCGTAAGACCCTTGGTGGGCAGAGGTCTGCATGTTTACTGGGCTGTCGGCTTTCAGTATTTTGGGATACTGTATCTTACTGGTCAACAAATTAATAAAATGAATAAATGTGAAATGAAAAGAAAAATGAGAAAGTAAAGAAAGCATATGATGTGAAATGAGAATGGAAAATTAAAGCAAGTGTATTATGAGTTGAGAATAAAGAGTAAAATAAGTTATATTATAAGATGAGATTGAGAAAGCAAATAAAGTGTATAATATGAAATGAATATGAGAAAGTATAGAAAGTGTATAATACGAAATAAGAATGAAAAAGCAAAAAAAGTATGTTATGTGAATGAATATCAAAAGTACAAAAATTGTGTTATGAGAATTAATATGAAAATTAAAAGAAAATATGTATATGAATGAAGATGAGAATTGAAGAAATTGTGTTATGAGTATGTATATGAAGTATGTATTTGAATGAAAATGAAATGTGGAGAAATTGTGTTATGTGAATATCTATGAAAAGAGAAGAAATTATGTTATGAGAATAAATATGAAAAGTGAAGACATGGTGTTATATAAACGAGTATGAAAAGTGAAGGAAGTATGTGTATGAATTAATATGAATAAAATGAAGAAATTGTATTATGGGAATGAATACGAGAAGTAAAGAAAATGTATAATGCATTATATGAATGAAAGTAAAGAAGATGTATGATGAGAATGAAATATTTAGTAAAGTGAATTATGCAATGAATATTAAAAGTAAGTGGTATTATGTGATGAGAATGGTTGATAAAATAAAACCTGATTTGAAATGAGTTTGATGCACCTTGAAATTGTGTCGAGGAACTACTCGTCCGCTATTTTCATGGAAATGGTGGGAACTACCTGCCTTGGCACAACTCCCAGGGTGAATCAGTGGGTTGTTGATGTGATAGTTGTATTGGGAAATGAAAATAAAAAGTAAAGTAAATTATAAGATAAAAACGAAAATAAAATAAAATAATAATCGAGCTATCGGCTTGAGATGTAATGTTAGATTAACCAAGTTCTACTTGCGGTGCGGTGATGATTACCTAGTTTATCTGGGGTGCGGTGATTATTACCCAGGCTATCGGCTTTGGGGTACAGTATTATATTACCCAAACTATGTTTAAGGTGCGGTGTATTACCGGATAAGAATGAAAATTAAAGTAAAATTGTAAAATGAGATGTAAATGAAAATGAAAGTAAGATATATTATTGATAATAATGAGAAGTAACTAATGTTGTATGATGGGATAAGAATGAATTGTAAAGTAAAGTATATGATAAAGTGAGAATGAGCATTCCAATAAGCATAATGTATTATGAGATGTTATGATATGTGTTATAAGATATGAATGAATGTGATTATATGTGATGAAAATGATGTGATATTATGAAATTGAATGCATGTGATGGTATGCAATGAAAATGAATGAATGTGACGATATACGATAGAATAAATGCATGTGATGAGATGCGATGAAAATGAATGTGAGAATATATGATTGAATAAATGTGAAGTTATGTGATGAGTATATATATGAAGATGTTATAAGATTGAATGAGTGTGATGTTATGCAATGAAAATGAATGGTAAATGAAGTATGTGGTTAAATAAGTATGAAAAAGTGAGGTAATTGCATTATGTGATTATATATGAAAATAAAGAAATGGTGATATGAAGATATTTATGAAAAAAGGAACATTTGTGTTATGTAATTAAATATGAAAAGGGAAGGAATTATATATGTGAATTATCTATGTGAATTAATATGATGTGGTGTATATGAGTATAACCATAAAAGAATCGTTTATGTAAAGTTAATGTGAATAAAGAAAGTGTGTATGTAAAGAAAGTGAGTATGTATCATATAATAGTATATGAATGAAAAGTAAAGAAAAATGTGAAATTAGTGTGAAGCACAAAGTGAAGTGTATTATGTGATGAATATGTGAATGATTTCAAAACTAAAGATAAGTTGTGATATGAGTTGATATAAGTTGATATGCCTTAGAATTGTGTCGAGGAACTACCCACCCACTATTTCCATGGAAAGGCACAGTTTCAAGGTAGTGAGAGTAGATATGGATATGTAGATGGGTGCAGATTCAGAATGGTACTTTGATATAAAGTGACTTTTATGATGTTTTTATATTTAGATTTCAGGTTGAACTTTATTATTATGATATTCGTAAGTTCTTTCTATTTTCCTTATAAAGTGTAATTTATTACTGAACTAGTAAATTATACTCACACCAAACATGGCTAACCGTTGTTTTTTTTCTAAGCGTTAGAGGAGTCCCTCCCTGAGGGTGGACGACCCTAACTCTCCTGCAGGTTTGATAGCAGAGATGTGAGATAGTGTTGTGGTTCGGTAGTTATACTTTAGCTTGTAGTAAATATATATATATATATATATATATATATATATATATATATTGGGTAAAAGGGATATGAGCAACTTGCTCATTTGATAAATGAGCAATTAATTATGTGGCATGCATGTGATACATTGGACAACTATCCATTTTAAAATTTTTCCAATCACATGTATGCCACATCATTAATTGCTTATTTACTAAATGAGTAAGTTGCTCATATCCCTTTTTCTCATATATATTATATGTATTATATGTAGAAATGGGAGTAGAATGATGTATTATTTTTTATTATGGAAGATTATGTGTATAACTGTAAGGTATAATCATATAGATAGTGTTGTGCCGAAGTATGAAAGCCTGTACCCACCTCATTGTGGAGTACCGGGGTCTGTGGTTGCTTTTTGAAAGGTTTTCTAAAGTTTTTCTACAAATCATATATGTTTTCAAAAGAATTTTTTGTTTTTAAATTGTATCTTGTTTATTATGATTAATTATGCCCCCAAGCCCCATATATTATTGTCTGTGTGTTGTTGAATGAATTGGCCTGGAGAGGATTGATATATATTACATGTACTTTGATTCATGTAATTGTTTGCAGAATTCCGTAAGGAATATCTGTAAAATGACTAATATTTCAGGGAAAACTCTGCCAAAATTTTTAATAAAAATCTATGAATATTTTTCTAAGTAAGAAATGGAGTAGATAAGTAATAGATTAAGTTAGTGAAAATTTCAATAAGGAATAGAAAAAAATGGGGTGTTACACACTCCTAGCCTCGACGCTCGGCGTTGATCTCGAACACAGGGGTAGCTTTCTCCCTCACGAAAAGCGCAGCCTCGACGCTCGGCGTTGATCTCAAACACAGGAGTAGCTTTCTCCCTCACGAAAAATGCTCATAGCCTTGACGCTCGACATTGATCTCGAGCATAGGGTAGCTTTCTCACACAAAAGCGCTTAAAGCTCGACGCTGACCCCTAGCCTCGATGCTCGGCATGGATCTCGAGCATAGGGGTAGCTTTCTCACCCAAAATTGCTTGGAGCTCGACACTTGGTGCTGACCCCCTGGCCTCGACACTCAGCATGGATCTCGAGCACAGGGGTAGCTTTCTCTCTCACGAAAAGCGCTCCTAGCCTCGAAGATCGGCATTGATCTCGAACACAGGGGTAGCTTTCTCCCTTACGAAAAATACTTATAGCCTCGACGTTCGACATTGATCTCGAGCACAGGGGTAGCTTTCTCACAAAAGCACTTAAAGCCCAACGCTCGATGCCGACCCCTTAGCCTCAACGCTCATCATGGATCTCGAGCACGGGGGTAGCCTTCTTACACAAAGCACTTAAAGCTCGACGCTTGACGCCAACTCCCTAGCCTCGACGTTCGACATGGATCTTGATCACAGGGGTAGATTTCTCACCCAAAATCGCTTGGAGCTCGACCCTCGGTGCCAACCCCCTAGCCTCGATGCTCAGCATGGACCTCGAGGGCAGGGGTAGCTTTCTCACGAAAATGCTTAGAGCATGGCGCTCGACGCCGACCCCTATCCTCGACGCTTGATGTGTACCTTGAGCACATGGGTATCTTTCTCACCAAAACTTCTTGGAGCTCGACGCTCGGCGCCGACCCCCGAGCCTCGACACTCGGCATGGATCTTGAAAACAAGGGTAGCTTTATCGCGAAAATGCTTAGAGCATGAGTTCGATGCTGACCCCTAGCCTCAACGCTCGATGTGTACCTTGAGCACCGGGGTAGCTTTCTCAACAAAATCACGTAAAGCACGATGCTCGACGCTCGAAGCCGACCCCCAACCTTGACGCTCGATGCCGCCCTAGCCTCGGCGTTGACCCCTTCGGTTCGATGCTCGGCAGTCATCTCGACCGATCCAGACGGCCCTACTCATCACTCGGAGCTCAAATGTTTAGTTACGGCCGACATCCGACCACCTAGTGCACTTCAAAAATCTCCTATCAAAATCTTCGCAAACACTCCCCGCCAACCTTCTTATATGGACGGACTACTCCTCGACGGCTGATACATACAATCCTCCAGGAGTGGGGGGACTATGATGGGGATAAAAAATAGCGAGACACATCTGGGCCATCTGATCTCCTTAGGATCCACGCGCTCCAGATCATCAAGTCAACTGGTCCAACGGGCCATCTGCAACTCCAGGCCCTCAAGAAAATGGGTGCAACCCGGCCCATTGAATCTTCAGAACCGTTTGCCCCTGCCTATAAATACCAGGCCCCCTCATCACTTTCAAAGGGAATCAATATTTCTCCACCTGAACCCTAGCTGCTCAGTCTCTTTTCCAGTGATTAACTAGATCGTCGGAGAGCCTTTCGCCGAGGATCCTTCCCGGTGTTTCTTGGCCTTTTGCAGGTACCTCAGCCGATCGGCCACCAGCAGCCTCGTCCATCCGAACCGCCGAAGCCGACTATGATCTGCGGTTGTGATCTGTCCCTTTCCGCTTCACAAATTACAAGAACTCACACATGTTGCTCCCACCACTTAAATCAACAGCATCGAATATATATTACCCATTAGAGCATCGCTATAAAATGCATATATACATATTTAGAAATAACATTTGGTTGTTTTGCTGCAGTCAAGAAATAGCAAAATATAGTAAAGTTAGAGAAAATTTGAACGGACGAAACATGACGTTTCGTCAAACTTTTTTATATATTTTTTAATATTACAATAATTTTAAAATATTTTTTTATTATAGGTCCGACGCTTTTGCGGTCTGACGCTTTTGTGCAATCTCAAAAGCCTCGGATGAAACATGATGTTTCGTCCGGGTTATTTGCGTTTTCCCCTTTAGTTTAGGGTCAATTCATAGAAAATCATATGAGTCAATCAATAATCTATAGAAAATCCATCGGTCCCAATCAATAATCCATAGATATACAATCCAACCCATAAAATTCCAAAAAATGTCAAAAATTTTGCAAAAAAGAGATGTTTCGTTTGTGCTTTTTTTCTTATCCGGGTTTTTTTTAATTAAATAAATTCTAATTTCATCGAACGAAACATGATCCCAAAAAAATATTATAAAATATTTAGGATAAAACATGATACTTTGTCCGATGAATTAAAAATAATATAAAGTTTGGGACGAAACATTATGTTTTGTCCGCTATAATATGCATATTGCTATATTTTTTCTCAAATATAGTTTTCTACTTCAGCGGAAATGGAAGAGTATGCATATATAACACAACGCTCAAAATGCTATAAAATGCATAATATCCATATATAGCACACGACTGTGAATGCTCTTATGAACCTTTTTTCCCTGCATATTATTGCTTGTTATAGTGAAAATGGCTTAGTTGTTCCCGAACATAATTTATTTGTAGGTCAGGATTTTACTTCTACGAACTTTCTTTTCTTTTCATTACTGTCAATGCCATGCCATTCTCCTTCTTCATTTGCAAATAATCTCGAAGACATTTCATCAACAAATTAATCAAATTCCAAGTGAAAGAAGTTGACAGCCAGTCTTGCCAAACAATAACAAATGACTTATAATTACCATGAATTAGCAACTGGAAAAGTAATTATTTTGCGGAAAAATCTACCCACTTAAAATTCAAATCTATCTTTCTTAGTGTATTTGAGCTCATGAAGGTTTGCGTGTTCTAGAGATGCCATAATTTTTTGAAAAGCATTATTTCTTTTGTTTTAATGTTGTTACAAATTGTATGAATTTTATGTAGAGCAGAATTCGGCGCAAGGGAAGTTTAGAGCGATATGCGACAATCAATCACAACAAAGAGTCAAGGAAACGTAGATCACATCCAACACAAAACACACAATTTGTCCCGGTTCGGTGAACCTAATCCATGTGAGAAATACCAAGATACTATTCCACTAGAGACAACATGAGAGTTACAATACTTTCACCAAGAATCTATTTATCTCTCAAGCCTCATTAGAAGATACTCTACTTTTTACAATGAAAACCCTCAGTTGAAGTACTTGTTGGGTTTATATCTTCCATACTAGGTTTGATGTGAAGACAAGATGATAAGACGAGAAGATGATTCAAAATGAATGTTGGAAGAACAAAGGAGAAGCATCAACAGATAGACAGAGATAGCAGCAAGTTGCAGTCAATTGCGAGGAATAGCAATCGACTGCATTAGATCGGGTTGCTCTCTGACTTGGTTGGAACCAAAGTAGTTGACTGCTATTTCTAGCAGTCAACCGCAAGTGGCAGCTAATGCAATTTTGGTTGATTCTTGAGGAATTGTTTGGAGCCCAATTAATTCTCCAAGTTAGATCATACGGCTCCTATTGCGTGGCTTTCTCTGCAGGGTTTATTAGACTACAACCTATGATTTCTCTAGATCTCTATATATCATTGTAATGACCTCTTTTGTGATGTAGTACTTCATTTCTCTCTCTACAAATTATAGAGAGAGAAACTCCCAAAAAAACATCCCCCAAAATCCTAGATCTGAGAAAAAAAGGAGGGTTGGCGGCTAGTGCTCGCCCCCCCCCCCCCCCCCCCCCCCCCGGTCGCTTCTTCCGCTAATCCAAGCATCGTCGTCGCCTCACCTCCTTAACCCCCATCCTCGTTGACTGCGACGGCTCCTCCCGCCGTCGCCTCCCACCGAAGCCTCCATCCTCATCGACTGTGACAGCTTCACCTGACATCACCTGGTGCCGAAGCCCCACTGCCATAGCTTCTCCCTCGCCGTCGCTACTTGGGTTTCAGAGTCGCTCCTACGAATCCGATGGTCGGAGGAACTTCTTCGGTCCAGAGCGCCCGATCGCCGTCGCTTCCCTGGATTCGGAGCCGCTCGACGTCGCTTCCTTGGATTCGGAGCCGCTCACCATCGCTTCTTTCGCTGGGCGATGGTCGGAGGAGACTGAGATGGCAGCGCTGTCGTCGATTAGGACTGCAACAGCAACAGGCAGCGGCAGCAGTCCAACCCCTTCAACCAATAGCCACGTCTTCGTGGTAGCACAGCCACTACGCCCTCATTATTGAACCTGACGTCGACAATGCCACCGCTCGATGTGGGGAGAGGAGATGGCGATGCTTCATTTAGTTGTGATTTGTTTAGGTTCTTTGCTTGAGATAGAGAGTGAGAGAGTGAGAGAGTGAAGATGTTGCTCCTCACTACTCTATGTTGGTGCATATCTGTGTATAAGAAATCACTTGAGAGAGTAAGAGCGTGAGAGAGGTGAAGGTATCCTCTCCACGACTCTCTCTTTGACTGTGGTTTTGGTTGGGGTGAGCGTGATGTTGTTTTGCGCGAATGTGGGAGGAGAGGAGGATAAGGTTGGGTTCGGCGAATGACAAAATTTCGACTGACTCGCTTTAGCTGGGTGTGCCCTTGCCGTGGATGGGGGCATAAAGTGTAATTAACGTACAGACAATTATGATGGGCCGAGCACTGTGATTGGGCCCAAGATGGGGTCCATTACAGTTGTAGAGGAGATGCATCGGCTGGACCTCTTCGATAGTATGGAAGATTATCGGTTTATTGGCCCGCACTCCATGGTTTGTTGGAGGGATCTCTTGGTGTCTGTATGGGTCATGTTGCTTCATGTTTTATTTCCTACTCGTAGTCTGTACTATGGCTCAGTACTCTGGGTTTGTTTTGTTAATATCTAATTAATGAAATAGGGTGGCCATATTCCACATTTTTCTTCAAAATAAAACAACATGTATTTTCGAATGAGACTTGAGAGATAGACAGGTTCTTGGTGAGAGTGATTGTAACTCATGTATCTTCTCTAGTTGAATAATATCTCAGTTATTTCTTCCCCGTATTCGGTTCGTCCAACCGGGACAAAATCGTGCACTTTGTGTGTTGGTTTGGTCTACTTGCTTGATTGTTTGTATTGATCGATTATCGTTTCTCTACAACCACCCTTCCTCTGCAGCTAAATTCCTAATAGTACTACCTCTCATGGAGGCCATTACAACTGTTTATAGAGATCAATAAAACTCTAGGTTGTAGTTTCAATCCTTCACCGTCCGATAAACCATGAAGATAAAGTCATATGATCAGAGCCGTACGATATGACTTGTAGAAGAAACTGGGCTCAAACAAATCTCCGAAGATCTGGCCCAATATGTTGCTACTTGTTAGGTCAAAATCGCAAAATTGGATAAAGACCCAACAAATAAGTCGGAATTATAACAAGCAGAAAAATATATAAAGGAAGAACAAAAGAGGAATTTCAGTATCAATATTAGTAGATCATCAGAAAATTACAAAATATATGCCTCTTAGATTTATCAATTAGAGAGTTAGTTTCTTTCTTTTCTACTAGTGTTACCCGGTGCAAATTGCACAGCCTAAAATAGTTTTGAGGGACTCATAAAATTTTATATAACTCTAAAAAAACATTAGAGAATTGGGAGAAACCTATGAATATTACATTTACCGTAATTACTGAAATCTTCATTATAATCCTCATATAAGCAGATGGTTTAGAGAATCACTGTCAAACCATAATATTATCCAATTGAATAATACTAAAAGTAAAAAATTCATGCAATAAAAAGATGTCGTAAATTCAACTAATTTATGTTAACATGTATATTATAACATTATTAATATTCAGTAAATATGTTACACATTAGAAACCATGTATTATAGCACAAGTTAGGACAAAGATGATAGACTAAGAAAATCATATAAAAATAATTTTATGAATTATGTTTGCTTGAAAATTTAATTCTAAGTTAGGGGATGAAGGTGGGTTTGGGAAGAGACTTGAGATTTTGTGAGATTGAGAAAGTAGGAGGGAAAGAGACCGTGTTTGAGGGATTGAGGTTTTTATTTTGTTTTAAATTTTTAATAAAATCGTGCGTAGTGCACATGCGAGTTAACTATGAATCCTTACTTTTACTCTTCTTTCTCTATTTCAAAATAAAAAAAGGAGAAAGGGGAAGACTCTCTCTCCTATTAATATAAGATATAGATATAATTGAAAATACTTAGATACAATCTTTTCACTCAATTATTTCTTGTCAAAATAATTGGATATAAGAATTTGCTGCATATATGGAATTAACTAAGGAAACAAAGCGAACAAATTAGAAATTTGGTGCAATAGAATTGAGAATATTAGTAATCTGCACATGCAATGCACGTGTTAATTAAGTGTTTAATATATATATAGTAAATAATAAGACATAATCTAGCCTCGAATCTGAGGCCTTCATTTACTCATACATACTCTTTACAAATTACTCTTAGTGGCACAAAACATTTATTTCATATAAGTGACACTTTTGTAAATAATTATGTCGTAAATAAATTTTGAATTTTGAGAGTATTATAGTAACTAATAACAGTTGAGTAAATGAATGTTCAATATAACTCCAACTTAAAAATGCATGGTTGAGATTAGATAGTTGAATGTCTACAAATTACAGGTTGTCTATGTTGAAAACAGATTTGGGAAAAATCTTTATTATTCTTCTTGTTCTTTATTCTTTATAGTATACATCTATATATAAGGATTACAATCTTGGAGGAGAAGAAAGGAGATTGAGAGAAGATTGAGGGGTGAGAATTTGGGAAATATGTTCCCTATAGATTAGGAAACAGAATATATATATTATTACTTACTACATTTCAACACTCCCCCTCAAGTTGGTGCATAGATATTGAACATGCCCAACTTGTCAACAAATTTCAAGAAGAGCCGACTCGAAACTGCCTTGGTCAGGATATCTGTGAGTTGATCTTCTGACTTCACTTTAGATATCTCAATTACTTTCTCATCCAATTTCTCATTGATGAAGAATCTATCAACCTCTACATGTTTCGTCCTATCATGTTGAACTGGATTGGCGGCAATATCACAGCTGCTTGACTGTCATAATACACCTTCATAGGTTCATTCGGACTATAGCCTAAGTCTTGCAACAAGAGTTTCAGCCAAAAAGCTTCCGCTATACATAGAGCTACTCCGCGATACTCAGCCTCTGCACTAAAGCGTGCAACAACATTCTGCTTCTTGTTTCTCCATGTAACTATATTTCCTCCAACAAAGGTGAAGTTTCCTTAAGTGGAGTGCCTATCAATTATAGATCCAGCCCAATCAGCATCAGTATATGTCTCAACCTTCAAGTGACCATGTTTCGCAAATATGACCCCTTTTCCTAGAGTAGACTTAATATATCTCAGAATTCTCATCACTGTATCCATGTGATGTTCTTGAGGTGCATGCATAAACTGACTTACCACACTTAAAGCATATAATAAATCTGGCCGTGTATGAGCAAGATACATTAGTCGTCCAACCAATCTCTGATATCTTTCCTTATCACAAAGCACATGATCAGGTTCGTTGCAAAGTTTCAGTCCTTCTTCTAATGGTGTACCAATCGGCTGACAAGCAGACATTCCTGTTTCTTTCAATAAATCGAGAGCATACTTTCTTTGAGACAGAAATATACCATTTCTCGAGCGAGAAACTTCAATACCAAGAAAATATCTCAAAGAACCAAGATCCTTCATTTCGAACTCTTGTGATAAGTAGCTTTTCAATGCCATTCTCACCTCAGGATCATTCCCAGTTACTATTATGTCATCTACATATATAATGAGAGCAGTATTCTTACCTTCTTTTCTTTTTAGGAATAAGGTATGATCTGAATTACTTTGACAATATCCAAATGTCCTCATTAATTTTGTAAACCTCCCAAACCAAGCTCTTGGCGATTATTTGAGACCATATAGCGCCTTCCTCAATCGACACACTTTATCACTGTATTGGACTGGTCTGTTCGACCCTGGTGGAAGATCCATATAAACCTCATCTGTCAATTCTCCATGCAAAAATGCATTCTTCACATCAAATTGCTCCAATGGCTAGTTAAGATTTGCAGCAAGGGACAGTAGGACTCGAACAGTATTAAATTTTGTCACAGGTGCGAATGTATCTTCATAATCAATTTCATATGTTTGAGTGTATCCTTTGGCAACCAGCCTTGCTCTGTATCGCTCTATTGAACCATCAGACTTATATTTCATCGTATAAATCCATATGCATCCTATTGGCTTCTTCCCTGCTGGCAGCTCGACTATCTTCCAAGTCTCATTCTTTTTTAAGGACTTCATCTCCTTATCCATAGATGCTTTGGATCAGTAAGGGCTTCTTGCACACTGTTAAGAATAGATATAGTAGATACTTGATTTACAAATGACTTATTTGATTCCAAAAAGCGGTGAGTGGATACATAATTACTCATAGGATATTTGACGTTACTAGAAGAATCAGGTTCATAAATGGGTTTTGGAATACCTCTATTAGTACGGTGCGGGAGTTCTCTTCTAGGAGCTTTGGACAATGATGACGATTGGTTTTGGGGTTCTGACGGTTTACTCACTGAAATTCGGTACTGGTTGCAATTCTTCAAGAGGGTCTTCTTTCCTTGGCTGCACTTCTTCATGAGGATCTTCCTCCCTTGCTCGGTCTTCATTCAAGTGTTCGCCATTATTGTATCCAGTTGTTCGTTCTGGCTGGTAATTACTTTATTATATCCAAGAGTCTGAACTTCACTAACCCCTTCATCATACCAAAGAGTCTGAACTTCACTTCGGTACTCCCTCTCAAGTTCAGTCGCAGAAGAAGAAAAATATATCTTATCTTCATGGAACACAACATCCATAGTCACTAACATCCTTTGAGTTTGTGGGTGATAACACCGATATCCTTTCTTATTCTGTGCATATCCCCCGAAAACACAGCGGACAGCTCGAGGAGTTAACTTATTGCGTTCATGTTGATGAAGATGAACAGATGCAACACACCCAAACACACGAGGTGGCAAGTTGATGACTTTTGGTGCATTCACAGCTTCAGTTAATGCTTGAAATGGTGTGAGGAAGTTTAGGATACTAGAGGGAACTAGGTTGATTAAGTATGCAGCAGAAGCAAGGGCTTCCCCCCAATAAATGAATGGCATATTTCCATGGATAAGAGAAGTACGGACCACCTCGAGCAAGTGTCTATTTTTCTTTCTGCAACTCCATTCTGTTGAGGTGTATATGAGCATGTAGTCTGGTGACTAATGCTGTGTTCCTCCAAATATTGTTGCATATTCGAACTCAGGTACTCTCCGCTATTATCACTCCTAAGAACTTGAATATGTGATTTATAATGAATCATAACATGCTTGTGAAATTTCTGGAATAAACCACTAACTTCACTTTTCAACTTCATCAAACAAATCCAGGTCATACGAGTACAGTCATCAATAAATTTCACAAACCATTTGGCTCCTCCAAATGTAGTGGTTTTGGATGGACCCCAAACGTCAGAATGAATCTATACTATTATTAAGCAAAGCCTTATTTTGCTGGCTTTTTACTGTTATATCCTCCCACACATAAAAGGCTAACAGAATATATAGGGGTAAAAAAAGTAATTTGCATGAAAAAAAATAAACAACCATCTATCTATACTATTATTAATAGCATGAAATTTAGTCATTAAGTTTGGACCAAACAAACAGTAAATACCGTAATAAATCCATGAGCATGCAGTAAATATCGTAATAAATATGCTTTAAACATCAAATATGCAGTAAACTCTGTTGTCAAAATCCATGAGCATGCAGTAAATACCGTAATGCAGTAGTTTATGGTTAGGATCTGGGTTTCCGAAACGTTTTTTTGAGAACCCAAGGGTCAGGCCACAGAGGTTGAAGTGAATATAGATGAACACAGAAAACATATATAATGAGTTCTGCAGGGACTTTAATTTTAATTCATTCACAGAAGCATATATATAATGAACACAGAAGCATGTTGAAGTTCTGCAGGGACTTTAATTTTAATTCAACCTCTGTTCCAGTGAGCTAGTAACTGAAGTGGGATATCTATAGCCTGAAGTGGGATATCTATATGCATATTTTTTTTGCTTGAAGCAGAAAAGTTCTCTATGGTTGTATTGTATTATGGACATGGTAAGCATATTTTAATTATCGGGTATATCTATGTGTGATATGGGTGATGATCTGCTACTTGGGTAATTACTGAACGAGAAGTCTTTTGTATTTTGTTATTAGATATATTTACTTGAAAAGGTTGAGGTAAGGTAAGAAATTCTATATTGACTTATGGTAAGTATCTTTTAATTATTGGATATTGGTATAAGCTTATAGCTGATAGTGTGCTATTCGGTCAGTTATTATTGGGTTAATGATCTGGCTTTGCTTAAGTTGGAAAAAGTCGGCAAGTTAAATTTTTTTGAGGAACTATTTCTTACTAAGTGGTGTATGCACAGAATGCATCATATTTAGGTCTCACAGTTGAGAATATGTCCAATGTAGGCTCAATCAACCCTTTGTAATGGTTTTTCACAAGGAATCTCTAATTAGGATATGAGTTTTTTCACAAGGAATCTCTAATTAGGGCTTTAATTTTAATTCAACCTCTGTTCCAGTGAGCCAGTAACTGAAGTGGGATATCTATAGCCTGAAGTGGGATATCTATATGCATATTTTTTTTGCTTGAAGCAGAAAAGTTCTTTCAATCAGCTTTAACAGAAGCTAAATAGGGATTTGGGCCCAGGGATCCACATGTTGCATCATCATACAACAATCTGGTATGTCACAGCATATTTTGTTTCATCTTTTTAAGTTAATTAATAGTTCATTTTTTGTATTTTCTCCTTTAAGAATGGTGTAGGACCGTTTGCTTGATGTGGCTTATTTTGACGACAGAGTTTCCAGTGAAGCAGTGCAATCTTTCTTTCGAAAATCAACATTGCAGCTTTGATATATGAAATTTTTCCTGGTATGTCACAACATATTTTGTTTCATCTTTTTAAGTTAATTAATAGTTCATTTTTTGTACTTTCTCCTTTAAGAATGGTGTAGGCCCGTTTGCTTGATGTAGATTATTTTGACGACAGAGTTTCCAGTGAAACAGTGCAATCTTTCTTTCGAAAATCAACATTGCAGCTTTGATATATGAAATTTTTTCCAAACAGTTGACAAATGTCGCACATCATTGACTATAACAGACAATGCTTAAGTTTATTTTATTTTTAAAAAAAGGATTTGGGTTTTGGGACTTAACAAAGCACAACACTCCTTAAGACTCTCCAAAAAAGAATTATTATAATAGGCACACTATTTACATCAGAAACCTGAAGATTAATTTTATTTCTTTATTTATTTTTCGAGTATATAGATGAACACAGAAAACATTTAATGATCCTTGAACCATAAAGTAAGTAATTGTATTACAAAAGGAAAACCAAATTTGAATCCAACATGGATGAGTGAGAATGCGGCTAATATACAAGTGAAACTCATAGTTCAATTGATATATGGTCTAAAATGATTCAATTTAATGCTCTTTCTATCTGAGGAGAACACAAATGGCAAGTCTCAAGATGTGGCTGTTGTGATTGATCTGGTAAGCATTGTGTTAAACGTGGCTGGCAAAGGTCTGATATATGTTGTCAGGTTAAAACTAAAGCAGTAACTTTCTTTAAGACATTTTGGGAATAATCTAATGTCATATCCATTATATCCAGAGGTGGAACCAGGAATTTATATCGAGGGGGATTAAAGTATGGGTAGTGAAGTGAGAGGCGAAGTATTTCTAATGAGGGGGATTAAAGTATTTCAACATATATATAGTAGATTCTGAGAATGCAATTTATTGAGAAAATTATAGAAAGCTGCATTATATATGTTAACAATTATTTCAACATATATATAGTAGATTCTGAGAATGCATAACAATCAGCATAACGCAACACTACCCAAAATTTAATTGGAAATCTATTTATACTTCAAAGCATATATTATAGATTATCATATAGATTATTTACAATATTGATACTCTTTTTGCTAGAAGAGACTTGATATTCATTTGTAATTTCGAGTTGTGGGAATACATTGATCAATGTTTGTTGTGAATAAAACATTTTATATCACTGAAAATGAGATCATTATATGTGATGTTATTTCGTAAAAAACTGGTTCTTACTTTGAAATAATCAGCTCACACTATTTGTTTCTCATACATAGGCTTCTGCTCAGGGGTTTTAGTAATCAGCTCACACTATTTGTTTCTCATACAAAATCCCCACTGAGAAGATGCCAAGAAATGCCCGTTTGAGTGATATTAAGAGACAAGCAAGATCTGCATCCCCATATCATGTAGTATCTAATAATCAAGAAGGTATCCTCCCGAAACTACTATTCTTTTATAAATTAGAATCATTGTCAATAATGTTCTAATTAATATGCACCTTTCAACAGTTCATCATGGCAGACATAATTCTACGACAGTTCATCCGGCAAGGAGACGCCATAACTGTGCTAGAAATTATGTCGACATAAACATGATGCCAGTACACGTGTTATCAAATTCCAAATTCTGCGAAAAATGTGGTGCTAAATTGTTTTCAGCTGAAACAAGAGAGATATGTTGTAGGAATGGAAAAATCTCACTACCGCAACTTACAACGCTTGTCGAATTGAAGATGTTATATACTGATCAGAGTGAGGAGGGAAAGCATTTCCGACATAACATTCGGACATACAATCATATGTTTGCCTTCACTTCGATGGGAGTTCATTATGATGCAAGTCTCGCCAATGGCTGTGACGGAATTTATACTTTTAGAGCCCAAGGGGCGATATACCATAGGATAGGAAGTCTACTACCTGTTCAATGCCCTAATTGGATAGGTAGTCTACAACCTGCTGGACCCCCTAGGCCAAGATATCTACAATTGTACATATATGATACTGAGCATGAAATTGAAAATAGAATGAGGGAAAATACTGGGATGCGAACACACATAGTTGAAAAACTGAAGACGATCTTAAATCACCATAACCCTTTCGTGCATCAATTTAGGCGAATGGCTGTGAGAGATGACTTACCAAATTGTAGATTGTTGCTTAAAGACCATTCCTTGGGAGGTCACCAGTATAATCTTCCTACAACATCTCAGGTTGCAGCAATTATAGTCGGAGGTGAAGATCTAACAAACGTTGGACCCCGGGAGACTATTGTGGAAACAATGGAAGGCAACTTACAGCTGATTCCAGACACGGTCGGTTATTATGATCCTCTATAGTACCCACTTTTACTTCCGTATGGAAACTATGGATGGGATGTCAACACCCATTGTTTAAATGGACATCAAGTTACCTGCCGGGAATTTTATTCGTATATGCTTCAGGTAGTGTACTAATATGAACTATATATATTCCTCTTTCATACTATACGTATAAATAATGTTTTTGTTACAATTACAGATTAGAGCAAATGATACATCAATACTACTTCGTGCCGGCAGATTACTACAACAATTTATTGTTGACACTTACGTCAAAATTGAGATGCAAAGGTTACGGTTTTTGCGGGCCAATCAAAAAACTATTAGAGCGGAGTTGTACCAAGGGTTACAAGATTTATTCAATGCGGGGGTACGAAATGTAGGTATGTAATTAGTAGATTGAAAAGTCTTATTATTTTTTCCTTTTCCGCCTGTATTTTACAATGAATGGGTAGCTAATAGATAAATACTGTTCCAATGTATTTATAGGTTCAACCGGAAGGAAAATAATACTTCCCTCTTCGTATGTTGGTAGCCGGAGAGACATGTATAATCAGTATCAAGATGCCATGGCTTTGGTTCAGAGGTATGGAAAACCGGATTTATTTATTACAATGACATGTAATCCATCATGGGATGAAATAACAAATGAATTGTTCTTGGGACAAGACCCTCAAGATAGGCCTGACTTGACAGCAAGGGTTTTCAAAGCAAAGCTAGAAGAACTAAAAAAAGATATCTATACCAGCGGAGTTTTAGGTTATGTTGCAGCTCATGTCCATGTAGTCGAGTTCCAAAAACGTGGATTGCCCCATGTTCATATGTTGGTCATTCTGAATGAACAAGACAAACTGAATAATCCTGACGAGTACGACCACATTGTACGGGCAGAGATTCCAGACCCAAATGTTGAACCTGAACTATATGATATAGTTAAAAAGCATATGCTACATGGACCATGTGGTATAGTGAAACCAAATTCTCCTTGCATGAGGGAAAACAAGTGCAAAAAGGGATATCCGCGCCAATTTGCGGAGCACACAGTACAAGGAGATGATTCGTATCCATTATATAGAAGACGTGATAATGGGATTAGTGTAGAGAAACACGTCATCTCCTTGGATAATCGATGGGTGGTTCCATATAATCCTTGGCTTTTGAAAAAATATAATTGTCATATCAATGTTGAAATATGCTCCAGTATCTCGACCGTGAAGTATTTATACAAGTACGTATACAAGGGACCAGACCGAATCTCTTTTCAGATACGTAGAGAAACAGATCAAAATGATGAGATCTCACAGTTTCTAGATGCACGTTGGGTTTGCCCACAAGAAGCATTGTGGAGGACTTTTAAGTTTCCAGTGCACAAAATATATCCAAGTGTGGTAGCTCTTCATATACATCTTCCAAATATGCAGCAATTGACATATTATGCCGATCAACTGCTCGATGATGTTCTCAATAATGTGCAAACTTCAAAGACAATGTTGACTGAGTTTTTTCAAAAGAATTCAGAAGATCCTGAAGCAAGAAATTTATTATATCGAGAATTTCCAGAAAAATATTGGTGGGTATCTGGAGAAAAAAAATGACAAAAGAGAGCAACTACGCAACGAGCTGTCGGTAGACTTTACACGGTTCCGCCAAATGAAGGAGACCGATATTATTTGCGCATCCTACTGAATCATGTTAGGGGACCAGTCTCATTTGATGATCTTCTTACAGTAGATGGGGTATTCTGCTCCACTTTTAAGGAATCAGCTGAAAAGAGGGGGTTCTTAGAAAATGACAACGGCGTACGAGAATGTTTAATTGAAGCGGCAAGTACACATATGCCATCAGCGCTCCGGAGATTGTTTGCTACACTTTTGTTGTATTGTCAACCTACTGGTGTGCTGCAGTTATGGACTGAGTTCCACCCATATATGATGGAAGATTACTCTTCAACGAGTACCGTGAATGTGAATTCAAACATGAATCGTCTATTACGTGATCTGAACAGCATACTTCAACAGTATGATAAATGTAATGCAGATTATGGTCTCCCTGCACCCACATTTGATGATTTTACAAGCGGATCTACACAACAAATGATTGAAGATGAGAGATCCATTATTGTTACGGATGATGATTTAAGCTGTATAAATTTGTTGAATTCAGGCCAGAAGCATGCTTTTGATGTGATCATCGAAGCTGTTAATTCGAAAAAAGAGATGGTATTCTTCATTGACGGTCCAGGTGGTACTGGCAAGTCTTTTTTGTATAGAGCAGTATTGGCATACCTTAGAAAAGAAGGACATATTGCATTGGCAACAGCATCGTCCGGAATCGCAGCCACGATATTACCGGGGGGAAGAACTGCTCACTCTAGGTTCAAAATTCCTATTAAAATTGGGCCTAAATCAACTTGCTATATTAGTAAACAGGACGACACAGCTGATCTCTTACGAAGTAGCAGTGTTATACTTTGGGACGAGGCAACAATGGTACATCGGTATGCTTTTGAAGCATTTGACAGAACCTTAAGAGATTTGACAGAAAAGGATGTCCCTTTTGGAGGTAAAATCGTTATACTTGGAGGTGATTTTAGACAAGTGCTACCAGTAGTACAGAATGGTACAAAATCGCAAACTATAGATGCATGTATTATCAAGTCTGTAATTTGGGAAAGTGTAAATGTTGTTCATCTTACAGAAAATATGCGATCAAGAACAGATCCTAACTTCACAAGTATTTTAAAAGATATCGGAGACGGGGCAGCGACTACATATGAAAATGAAATGGTAAGAATTCCGGATGAAATGGTTTTACCATGGACAGGTGACGATACCATAACTCATTTAGTCAACACTATTTATCCAAATCTTTGTGAGAATATGAATGACAAGAGCTACATGGTGGAAAGAGCTATAATGGCACCAACTAATGAGTCCGTGGATAGTATAAACAACACTACCATTAATACTTTTCCAGGTGATTGTAATCTAAATTAGTTTTAATCTCTTCTATGTAAAGGCTTTGACTATTTATAAAAATAAATAAAGATTTTCCTATGTATCCATTTCTACTAACATAAATTTAAACTATACCATTGTCAGGTGATGAGAAAGTATATTATTCTTTCGATAGCGTAGAAGATGACGAGAGGAATCTATACCAACAAGAATTTTTGAATGAGATTTCTCCAAGAGGATTGCCACCACATAAGCTAATTTTGAAATACGGGGCACCAATAATTCTTCTACGAAATATAGACCCAAAAGCAGGTCTTTGCAACGGGACAAGATTATTGTGTCGAGGTTTTTATCAGTACTTGATCGATGCAGAAATTGTTACTGGAATTTCAGCAGGAACACGAGTTTTCCTTCCTAGAATACCACTAAAACCTTCGGAAAGCATAAGCTTGCCGTTCAAACTAATTAGAAAACAATTTCCTGTGCGTTTGTGTTTCGTTATGACCATAAATAAAGCGCAGGGACAAACTATACCGTTCGCGGGGATTTATTTAAAAGATCATGTTTTCAGTCATGGGCAACTTTACGTGGCTTTGTCAAGAGGAATTTCAATGAACTCCACCAAGATAGCTATTCGTGAAGGAAAATTGTCCGGGCAAGATGGAACATACACAAGAAATGTTGTCTACAAAGAAGTGTTATTCAATTAGAAAGCTCAGCTATAGTTTTATTTTGGTTGGTACTACATACTCTTCTATGCACTTTTACTTTTTTATATGGGTTTGAGTTTGGTTAACAATGCATTTTGAATTTTGTATATCGTATAATGTATTATTGAAGTTTGATTATATAATCGTTCACACTTATATATTCTATTATTTAAGCCTGCTATTTTTCAAGTTAAATGTTTTACTATTTCTTTTCTTATATAATATACAAATTCATCCCATGATGGCTAATGATTAAATTTTTTTATAGACGTGCATCGCACGTGCATTATACTAGTAATCATAAAGGGAAGAGAGTATCTATTTGGATTTGGAGGAAAAGAGACACGGTGACCTTTTGCGAGTTCACATACATCACACCGAAAGGCAGACATATCTAACTTCAAAATTAAACTTGGAAAATATCTGATTTCTTCTTCTCATCTTTGGATCCTTCCACACTTAGAGCTTGAGTCAACTTGCTTGAACTTTCAGATTCTAAATCCAGGTAATAGAGCTTCCCGTGTCTAACCCCATAACCAATCATCTTGCGAGTCCGAATATCCTTAAACACACAATGTGAAGGCCAAAAAACTATAATACAATGTAAGGAGGTAGTTATTTGAGTAACAGATAATATGTTAAAATTCAAGGATGGCACAACTAGGGCAGTATCCAAGGTTAGGTTGTTTGTTAAAGGTATGGTACCCTCGCTAGTAACAGTGGCAGGGTTACCATTGGCAGTGGACACAGTTGATTTGGTGGATGGTTGAAAATTTTGAACTTGTCTAGAATCAAAAGTCATATGGTCGGTAACACCCGAATCAATTATTCATGCATTATTCATAACAGAGACAGAAATAATAAATACCTTACCATCATTACCTGCAGTTGTAATTAATGTAAAGACAAGTCCAATTCTCTTCTTAGCTCCATCAGTTTGTCCTATGGTAGCGGCACAAGAAAAAACAACGGATCTAATCTTCAACAACCAATAGCAAGCGACACAATGCCAAGAATAATTCCAAGTCTCCAACATACAACAAAACAGCAACAGTCCAACACCCAAACAACAACTCCACAGCGGATCAAAAACACCAAACACAAGATCACTCTCTCCTTCTCAAAACAGGAAAACAGCAACAATCCAACACCCAAACAGCAACTCCACAGCAGATCAAAACACCAAACAACAATTTCCCTTCCCAAATACCAAACAGCAATGCAACTCCCCCCTTCTTCCACACTCCAACGGCAGAGAGAGAGAGAGCGACTTGTGGCGACTGAGAGGCGAAGGTGGTTGTTGGCATTTGTGGCGGCGGCACAGTCGAGCGGCGTCGGGATCGGCGATCGAGCAGCGCACAGATGCGTTATTGCTGTCGTTGAATGGGAAAGCGGGAGCAACAGGGGTTCGGGGAGATGTGCTGGTGGTGGCGACAGGGAGGGCCGACGACAAGGGGCGTTGCCGGAGGTCGGGGTAGCGCCAGGAGAAGGTGGGTTCAGGGTTGGGAAGATGAACAGTAATGGGTTCAGTTTGGGCAGAAAATTAAGGGTCGGGAGAGAGAAAACAAGGAGGAGAGATGATCAGGGTCGACGAGGATCGGGTCGACGAGAAGGTTCGGGGATCGAGGTTTGGTCGGGATCGGATCAGGATGGAGGCATCAGATCCGATCGCCTCCGTCTCTTATTCTTCTTCAACTAGACTAGATCTTGTTAGGCTCTGATACCATGTTGAAAACAGATTTGGGAAAAATCTTTATTATTCTCCTTGTTCTTTATTCTTTATTCTTTACAGTATCTATATAATAAAATACAAAGGAAGCTATCAAGTGGCTCTTCTTCAATCACTCCAAAATCAAAGGTCCAGATCTAACATCACAAAACACATCCCTCCACCCCCCAAAAGTTTTCCCCCAAAACTCAAATTCAAATCCCTCACCCAAAACAACTCCTTTATTTATTTAATTATTTCTCTCTCTCTCTCTCTTCTATTAAAAAAACTAAGTAAATAAAATTTTAAAAATTAGAAAATTAAAAAATTAAAAAATTAAAAAATTTTAAATTTTTTAAATTTTTTAAATTTTTTGAAATTTAGGAAAATTTATAAAAAAATTAAAATTTTAAAAATAAAAAAGTTTAAAATTTTTTAAAAATATGAAAAATAAAAAATTAAAATTTTGAAAATTTGAAAATTTGAAAATTTTGAAATTTTGAAATTTTGAAAATTAAAAATTTTGAAAATTTCAAAATCTCAAAGCAAATCCAAATCCAATGTCGAACCCCAATCAAGAGGTCGTCGCCGATATCTGATCCGCTGCTGATTCTGTATCGGTGACTCTCCTCCACCAAATCGAGCGCGAATATCAAGCAACTCCGTATCGGCGACTCCCCTCCACCGAATCGAGAGCCTCTATATATGATGCGATGACTCTAATTTTATCTCATTAACCGAATTCTCATTCTAATTTTTAATTTTTTATGCACAGGGGATTACTCAGTTTTTTACTGACTCGAATTTTGTGTGTGAGTGGGATTTAAGTTCAGAAAGGTATGATTGTTTTATTTTTGGGTTTAAAAATTTTTAATTTGTGATTTATTTAATGAATTTTTTATTGGTTTTGATTTAAGGTGTACACAAGTGAGAGATGGATTATTTGGTAGCCTCAATTTGAGCTTCCAAACCACAACAGGACAGGTAAGCTGACGAGCAACCTAAAATAACTTGGCAAATATGCAACATTAATTTCTTTACTACCAAAGAAAATACTATCGTGAAGTGTTCCTTTCAATGGTTATTAGAAACCGTGGATAACATAACATATGAGAACTTTTAGTGTGTTTGGATATATAGAATTGGGATGGCTGGAGTTTACCAGTGAAGGGTGCAAACTCTCTACTCAAAAAAGACAACTAAAGTAAATTTGTTATTTATCCATTTTGATTTTTTTTTATAAAGATGCAATAAGCAGACAAAGTGGAGATAAAAGAAATGATTAGCTTGGATTAGAGTTTTGAGAACTTCAAGTATTTCATTTTGGTTGAAATAATAATAAGAGATTTTTTAATTACAAACTGAGTCTGAGACAAACAAATATTTAGATTATTAGTATTGTAGATACATTCACACATTCACTTGCGTTACCATTGTATTTAGACATGTTCATAATGGTTATGGGATTAGAGTAAGCTCTATAAAACCTATATGATAATGTCCTTGCATAACTATTACAAGCATCTTAAAGTGATGTTGAAGTTAAAAAAAACTATATGCAGTGTTTCTAACAAACTATATGTATTTTTGGTAAGTTCAAGCTAATGATCAAGAAGGCGATGGTTGAGCTTAAAGGTAGATATATTGCTTTCTCATATAATATGTTTGCTACTTCAATTAATTTGTTGGACTTCCAAAACTATTTTATATAATCAAACCAGGTGCATCGTTCCAAAGACGTTCCGTAGGCACGAGTCAATGGGCAAACCTAGTACATATATATAAGGATTACAATCTTGGAGGAGAAGAAAGGAGATTGAGAGAAGATTGAGGGGTGAGAGATTTGGGAAATCTGTTCCCTATAGATTAGGAAACAGAATATACATATTAGTACTTACTACATTTCAACAGTCTATAAATGACAACCTCAACTCTCCTATTATATCACACCAACAACAACTTACTCATCGATTTCTTGACAACAATTCGACCGTATCTACTAGCGCTAACCACCAGTTTGTAGAGAATCTTTTTTTGATGATGAATCAGATAGAGTCTTACGACTCCAGCCAGACAAGCAATAATATTAATCAAAATCAGTACAAAGAGTTTTACAAGGTGTAAAACCGAAATAAACAGGGCTAGAAACAGTGAGCCAACGACGGCTGAAAAACATCAAGAGTTAAACACAAGGCTACAAACACCCAGTAGCTAGGAAAACCAAATTGCGAGCTGGCCAACAGCCAACAGCCGGAGAAAATAGACGTGGGAGTAAGGGCGCCCTCCCTCCCTCGTCCCTCCTGCAATGGAAAGACCTTCGACAGCCAAGGGAACGCCCAGAAGAAGCCAGGAGCCCTGATCCGGTCTTCAGGAGAAAATAGGAATGCTTTCGACATCGATCGAGAATAGTTACTAGGACATCTCAACTCTAGTGAAATCTTCTATAGGACAAAAGAAAAACAGATGCAACCGGAGCCAGGCAACATAATCAAGTCGCCATGGGCAACAGGACAATAGGCTCCCGTTGCCGGGAGGGACACAAGCATCATGTCCGATGTCCAAACATACAACTACGGCACTTCCCCTGAATACTGGCCGAAGGCCTTCAAATAAACAAAATCACCCCAAGGTGGCAAATAAAGAAAATTATGTCAAGAAACATCCATAAAAAAGAAAAGTGGAAGAAACAACCACAGTTACCGCAAACAATAAAGGTGCTAAGAGACAAGCTCCTTCAAACACAGTGAACTGAGAAACTGAGAGTCGCTGATGCCTCCTTTCTCTCTAAAAACTCAAGGAGCCGAAAAATAGCATACAGGCAGAACAAGAAGATCAGTAGGCAAAAAGAAAATGCACCATTAGAGAGAACAAAATAGTCATTCCAACTGAGTGATCAAACACTAAAAACAGCTAAAGTGCTTGGGCTAAAGATGCACTAGGTGAACAGCATCCAGTAGAACAACAGAAGGAATAAACCAAACCAAAATAATCTCCTGCATATAAACAAGCTAGTGTAACTAGAGCATCACAGGAAGAGGATCAGAGATTCGAGGAAACCAAAAGAAACAACAAAAAACCTCCACTGCGCCTCAAGTACGGGAGAGGCAACACTAGTCATAAGGAGCACGTTGAAGCAGCAACCAACTGGAGAGAAACCAACAACTTCTTCAGCCCTGCGACACAAGCCAGAGACTGTAAATAATTGCAGAAGCAAAGAAAGTTATAAAACATTAAGATTACGGAGGCAATGTAAAGAGTCGTCTACTCTACGACTGTAAAGAGAATCTATATCTTCAGTTTTTAATGTTGAAGACCAAAAATTAAAAAGAAATATAAAATCTTCAATAATAGTAGATATTGGGGAAGCGCTGTGCTTGAATAATCTCTTATTTCTTTTCAACCACGTGATCCAAATAATAATTTGAACCGATAGATTCCACGATTTGCGGTATCTTATATTCGTGGGAGGCAAAGACCAACTAGAGTATAAGTTGGAAGAGATCGAAGAGACTTCCCAGGCTAGAGAACTAATTTTCCACAAGGGGCGAATGAGGTCGCATTCGACAAACCGGTGATCTATGTCTTTAAAATTATTAGAGCAAAGGGGGCACATCTGTCCCCACGCAAAATTCCTTTTGTTGAGGATTTCGACAGTGAGTAGTCTGTTGTTGATGGTGAGCCAAGAGACGATTTTAACCTTCAGAGGGGCACAGGTGCTCCAAATGAATTCGGCGAAAGGGGAGTGGATGCCTCGAAAGTTCAGAAAATTATAAAATGATTTAACACTGAAAGTCCTCGTCGAGTTCCAACGCCAGCAAAGATCTTCTTTCGGGTGCCAAACGAAATGGTTAAGGGAAAATAGGAGGTCGTTAAGTTCAGAAGTAAGGTGTGAAGGAATATCGGCCGAGAATGGGATGATCCAATGCCTTTGCGAGTTAATAAGGGCAAAAGACTCTGCCACCGTGGCTAGGGGATTGGAGGCCAGGCGGAAAAGCGCTGGGAAAGCGGAGGCAAGTTTGATGTTACAAATCCAGAGATCGGACCAGAACTTGGTTATGGATCCGTCGAAACAGTCATGGAAGATGCCGCATTGAAATGCTGCGACCGCTTTCCAAATCCCCCTCCAGAACGAGGAGGCGTTGTGGTGAATACTGGGAGAGAATTCCCACAATTGTCTAGTGGAAAAGCAATTCACCTTGATACTTTGGATCCAAGAAATGTGATCAAATTTTAAAATGAATAAAAGTTTGTAGAGAATCTTGTAAACCATCGTTAAAATGAATAAAAGTTCCCGCTTGATTTTGATCCCCTTGCTTGATCTATATGATATCTTCTACCCATAGGACTATATGCTTACATTCCCCAAGCAATAAATAATTGGGCGGTCTCAACGGTCACAAAGTCCAGAAACGTCTTTTCCCTCCCCAACACCAGATCTGAAAACAAACCTACTTTACGATGCGCGCTCCCCTACATCCAACGGCTGCTACTATCACCTTTATATGTAACCCGTGCTCCCACCATTTTCCTCACAGCTCTCACACAGTCACCCTTTCTTTCCCCCAGCTCTCAAAATGCTAGCGGATCCGAACCCGACCATGAACACGATATGGAAAACAACACTATCCGACCCGAAACCCCGTAGGATCCGGAGCCCTGCGCTTTCGATGGTCCGACTGCGGAGGAATGCGTGTGGCGGGAAGAGGAGCGAGGGGCCCACAACGCCGCAGCTTGTATGGAAGGTCGAGGATGCAGGTAAGTCAGTTGGTTCCGGACCCGAATCTGATCGTGAAGGTGGAAATGGGAGGAGTGGCGGTGAGGTGGTGTCGGTTAGGAAGCTTGGGGCGGGGATCTGGCATGTCAATGGAGGGCTAGGGTTTGACTTTGAGGTGCTGCTTCTTCTTCTTTTTTGCTTTGACTTTTGACCAGAACATGCACTGCTTGTGTTTTGCTTTTGTTTAGAGTCTTGTTTATTATTTCAGTGCATGATATTTATCTTCTGTTTTCAATGAGTATAAAGATGAAATATAAGTAGTCACGCACCACACAAACAATATCCACATGACAACAATCCAAACTCTTGTGGTTATGATAGGTTACACCTTGTGCAGTACACATGCTGTGAAAGACAACCTCCAAAGTAGTTGTGGTAAGGAGAGAGTTTAATATTTATATTCTAAGACGTTCCCACAGGTTGTCATCTTTGTGGGAGCCTAAGACTGGAATGTAATCAAGATAACCTTGGCAACAAATATTTTAAATAACAAACTTGTGATATGTACAAAATTGAGGAATTTGTATGTGTTTTGGAGCAATGACAGTTATTTTTTGTTGATGTGTACAATTCTAGTCTAACCTCTCATCCTTCATCTTTCAAATTTTGATATATCGGCCGTGCTTATTGTCATGCATGATTAAAAATGCTTGGTCATTAGATTTCTCTTCTCCTGTGCAGTCAATTGAATTTGATCTGCACATCTCTACCCGTAATGCCAACACGAAGAATCATCACCAGTCTACCTGTTTAATGAATTATCCGAAGAATGGCATTTTGCATAAGGTTTGTTCCCTCCTAGCTACTTTCATGTTCATGTTCTAGATAGCCAGTTGTTGATACTAGCTAGTTGCCTTCTTATCTATCTTACTCAATTTCTTGGATTATGTGTTTTAATTCAGCTTGGAGCTTCTACTTCAATGCCCAATCCCTTACTGGAGAAGGCAACTAAATGGGACCCTGAGTTCTACCGTCACTTGAAGCTTCTCAATGACCAACAGGGACCCACCACTGCAGATAACTCCTCTCTTCAGTCGGAGCTTGAGCAAGCAGAAAGAAGAATTGCCGAACTTGAGACTGAACGGCAAATGTCGAAGAAAAAGCTTGACAGCTTCTTGAGAAAGCTTGCAGAGGAGAAGGAAGCGTGGAGGAGAAGAGAGCACGAGAAGATCCGAGCTATAATAGATTCCATGAAAGAAGACCTTCATAGAGAGATGAAGAAGAAGCAGAGGTTGGAGACACGAATGTCGGACCAGCGTGAACCACCCTGTGCAGGGCCACTATAAATAGAGGCCCCTCCCACACAGCAAAAACGCTTCTCCCCCACACTGTCATGTTCTTTTACTTCCTCTGTCAAGTTGTTCGGTGATAGATTTCAAGCTCTGTTCAGTTCAAGAGCGTGGCATGGTGCCTACGTTAACCCTCTGCTGTCGTTGCATCCTGAGAGATAGACGCCTCAGCAAACTCCAGCACACGGACGAGGCGAATCTATTTTAAGGAGATTGTGGGGTACACAAACCTCAACATAAACTGGTTTCATTTCCTTTTACTTTTATTGGTTTTCTTCTTCTCCTCCATTTCTGATTTTGTGCCTCTAAGATCAACTTCGCCTTATTGTAAACAAATTTTATAACAGAGAAGACAACAACAAGTAGAAGAAGTGGGGCCGAAGAGTTGCGGTCGATCGACCCAAGCTGCTGAGAGTTCTTTGAGTGTACAGGGTTTAACAGAGAAGGGAACAGTCGACCGGTCATGTCTCAGGTGTGGACTCGACACATTGCAGTCGATCAACCCAAAATGCGGTCAACCGACATCGGCGTTGCTTATTATTTGGGCTGACGGATTTTAGGCCCAATAAGCTGTATTTTTGTTTATCTTTAAGGGTTACTTGGGGGATATATATATGATTGTAGACTCTAGGGTTTGTGTGGATCTAATCCATCCAATAACTGAAAATAGAGATTTGGTGAGCCGTTATCATTATTCAACTTCATGAGGGGATTGTGCTGAGTGTTTCAAATGTGAGGGAGAAAGATTGAGAGTTGTAATCTCTTTTGTAATCTTTGTATTTCTTGGGGAATAAGAAGTATTGATTATCTCTGCATATTGATTGTAATCTTGTGAGATTTTGCATATATCGTGATGGCTTGTTCTTGGTTCATCTAGGTCTTGGTAGTTTCTATTGCTTGTGGTGTGTGAGTTGCGTTATTAGCACTACGAGTTGTCGTAGATTCTGCAACAAGTGGTATCAGAGCACTAGGTTCGAGATGGGCGATAGCAAGTCGAAGATCAAGAGGTTCGATGGGAGTGACTTCGCGATGTGGAAGATTCAGATGATAGCGTATCTTCGTAAGAAATATCTAGATGGTCCGTTGTTCGATGAGAAGTCGAAAGATGTAGACAAGAATGCGAAGGTCTTGGTGGAGTGGAATTGTTTGGATCAGAAGGCACTATGGTAGATTCAATTGAGGCTGAGTATGAAGGGGTTATTTCATATCTCGAAGGCAAAGACCACAAAGGAGGCTATGGATATTCTCATGGAAATGTATGAGAAATCGTCGGCATCTAATCAAATTCTTCATATGAAGAAATTGGTCAATATGAAGTTGAAAGAAGGGGGGTTCAGTAGCAGAACATGTGAACAATTACTGTATGGTTTATAACCAGATAAAAACTGGAGGTTTGAAGTTTTCAGAAAGGGGGCAGTCATTGTTACTTCTATCTACTTTACTCAATAGTTATAGTACGGTGGAACAAACTATTACATGCACTATGACAGATTCGACTACTCTACAGGATGTGGTGAGTAACATTCTGAACGAGGAGATGAGAAGGAAGAGAAACGGGAGATATCCATCATCATCTTCTAAAGATTCTGCAATGAAAGTTAAAAAGTGATGTGGGAGATCTAAGAGCAGTCGAAGAAGAAAGGATCAATGTAGTTCATCTGAGAGTGGGTCTGTCACGTCCCGCTTCCTAAAATACGGGAATACGAGCCCGTGACGAAGGCCCAGCGAATGATATTAACATCATTCATAAGTTGTACCAGTCTCAACTCAACAGTATGTAAAAGAGAATAATCACAACCACGCAGATAATCATAATCACATAAATGACAACTAGAATTAAGCATTCAATAATCCAACATAATAACCAACACTGAGAAAACAAATAGCAGTTACGGGTCAAAAGCCCGGGATACAAGTTTAATCAAATGAATTGCAATAAGATAAGAAAACATGGAAAGAAAGTTTTATTCTAAGGCAACTCCTGCTCCAACCTAGAAATACTGCTCGCCAATGCCTTCTGGCAAATCTCCTGGCTCACCTGTAGCTGGATTAGCTAGAATGAAAAAAGAAATGTCCTTAGAGCAAGTATGGACAGAGAAAAGCAGAGAATAAGGGATAAGGTACATGAAGGAATATGAATCAAGATCAAATTTATAAAATCAATAACGGTATTAATAAACAATGGTCATAATCAAGTATATATGTGTCAACTTAGGTTCATTAACATGTTATTTCTCCTATCTAGTGCACGTACTACTGCGTCCCATACCATAGGTTCGATGCACACACAACAATGTTCGTTTTAGACTTCGTGGTGGGATCTACAGAGCGTGTACTCGATGTCAATAACAATCATTTATAATTAACAATCAATCATTCACAATCAGTACTCCTCTTTCCATGTCAATACGATATCACGATAAGGCCTTACCGAATATATTTTCTGAGACTATCCACTACTAAGTCAACCCTTATTAACTCCGGATTGTTTAATATTTTATTTAACAATTATTTATGAAAATGCATGTGTGTATAAGAATGTCAAGGAGATGATAAGAATGCAGCAACATGATACAATACATAATAATAAACATGAAGTAGTGAATCTGAAAAACAGCCGATACAGTGACACTAAAACAGTGATAACTCATAAACTACAGTTCGGAATTCGATGTTCCAGGATGTTATCGGTACCTAGACACTTAGGGCTACAATTCATTTTGATATTATTTTAACTGATTTTTATTATAACTGAGTCGAAACCTCAGTACAGGACATACAAGGTAGTAGGAATTATAAAATATCATTACATATATGTTCATCAAAAAGGATAATCAACATGTTATTGTATCATGAAATGTATTACACTAATGTACAGCAATTAGAATGGATTTTACAGTGTGCAGGTCAATTTATCATGTCATAGTTCAAGTCACAAGATCTCAATCAATTAATGTATTCGATCACAATATATTTTCTTATATGCAAGTTCTAGTCATTTTATTCATGTCAAGTGTGTATATAGGCTTGGGTTTGAGTCAATGGGAAATGATACGATGTCAAGAGTACGTCGGGTTAGCTCGTGTAAACCCTCGATACTCCCAACGAAAGGTACACAAGGCAAATTTTAGATAACTGAAGGGAACTACTTGCGGGAGGTCAATAAGCTTGAACTAGAAAAATTAAATGAGTTCAAGTGGACTTGCCTTTTTATGGACGGTTCAATATAAATAACAAGGAATAACGGGATCAAAATCCTAGGGAGCGATCCCAAAAGTACGTGTAAAGACCGTGCGAGAAGACCCACACAGTAACAGCAATAGTAGCTCAGAAGATCCCACACCGGATCTGATCCAAACACAGAACAACGATCACGATCCAATGTGCCAAAACAGGGAACGGCAAAAATGACCAATCAAACTCCTCCTTCTTCTTTACTTCGACTGAGAGAGAGAGCGCGGGGGAGAGAACTCAGCGATTGCAGCGGCGATAGGCGACGGCGCGGACTACAGCGAGGGCAGCCGTCAACTGCGCGGGGGAAAGCTCAGGCGATGGTCGATGAGCACAACAACGCGGCTTCAATGGGGTTGCTGGGTCCGGCTGACGCTCGATTGGAGGGCGGATGTAAGGTCAACAGTCGGAGCAACAGAAGTGCAGGACGACGATGGGATTCAGTGGCGGTCGGAACCCAGGGTGGAGAAGACGAGGCCGTCGAGGGTAGCTCGAAGGAAGGATGACGGTGGCAGTGCTCTATTTCGGAAGCAAAATAGAAGGGGGAGAGGATGGGCAATGAAGTCGACGAGGTTGGGGTTGCGGTCGACGAGAGCGATGGATAAGGTGAGTTCGGCAATGGCAGAGGAGGACAGGGTGACGAAGTGGCGTCGAGGCGGTGGCGGTGAGGGGATGGGTTCGAGAGAAGGCAATGGCGATGGGTTCGGTGATGTTGAGGCTTGGGCGAAGGTTGGGGTGAAATGGAGGAGAGGTGGAGATGGTGGCGACGGCAAGGAGGTGGTGGTGGTGGAGTTGGCAACGGGGAAGGGAAGGAAGCAATGGGTTGGTTTTGGTTGAAGACGAAACGGAGAGAGGAAATGAGCGGGAGATTGAAGGAGGGAATGGTTGTACAGTGGTCGTGGGGGGCAGAACAGTGAGACGTGGGGGTTGAGTTAGGGTTTGAATAGTAGTGGGGAGATGGAGATGAGGAGTTGGTTTTTTTTTTTGGGTAGTTCTGATTTTTGGGTGAGTGGGAGAAGGAGATGATATTTAATAACAAAATAAGAAGAGTGAAATGTGGGAGGTTAGGGGATACGGGGATTGTGGGAAGAATATCTGGTTTAGTTGTTAGGAGAATCTGGGTTTGGGTAGACTAGGATTGGGTTTAATATCCAATAAGGAGATGAGTTTGGGCTTGGATATGAATTAGGCTAACAATAATAATACAAGAAAACAAATTGAACAGAAAGCCCACAATAGGACAAAGACCCACAACACAATAAATTAGGAAAGGAAATTACCATCAAAATACAAGAGAAATAATCCGTACAATCAGAATCAGGAGTTACACGGTCTGATAACAGCGATGAGGGACAACAACCTGAGTGCTAGTATTGTCACAAGAGGGGTCACATGATGTGCAGTTGTAAGGCTTATATGAAGAGGAAGCAGAAGAAACCGAAGGAAGACAAACCAAAGGAGGAATCCAATATGGTGTCCGATAAAATTGAAGATTTATGCTTATCAGCTAGGGAGGACTTGGGCATGCGAGTTTGATACATTGATTCGGGAGCTTCTTTTCATTGCACTCCGAGGAGAGAGGTGTTTGATGACTACAAAGAGGGTTCTTTTGGAGATGTGATCAAGGGGAATGGTCACGGTGTCCTGTAAGAGGGGTTAATACTGTTCGCGTGAAAACTAATGATGATCAAAGTGTTGTCTTGCCGGAGACAAGACATGTTCCGGACTTGAAAGAAAATCTTATCTCGATTAGAAGGCTAGGCAAAGAGGGGTTGTCTACTACAGTTGGTAGTGGAGAGTGGCATATAGCTACAGGTTCAAAGGTGATTGCAAAAGGAAAGCATGAGGGAACACTGTATTTGCTTAGAGACGTGAGGGGCGTTGCTCCTGCAATTGACTCTCAGTCGGAATCGAGTAGTAGGTTGTGTGTGGTGCAACCGAGTTCTTTCAGTTGTGGATGAGAGATTACTAATTTAGTGGGAGCTGCTGGCCATGAAAGTGATTCTAAAGAGCAAAACGTTGATGCGGTGATGGTACTTTGAGATATGACAGACGAAGCTTCAAGTCGTTTTTGTGAGGTAAAAAGAGCACTGGTATCGATATGTGGGGTGAAGTCAATGAGGGTAACCAAAATGGGACTGTAGGGGTTGAACAGTCTGCAGATATTGTTGAGGTGTCGTCCACGGAGACATCTAGTGCAGAGGGTGCATTAGCTTTAAACCATGTTCGGTGTTGATAAAAATTTTGCGAGTTTGAGAGTCTTGTAACACGGAATACGACATGGGAGGTTGTTTCTCTAGTATTCGTGCTCTATGCGATTGCTGGAGCATATCCTTCATGAGGTGATGAGGGGTGGTTGGTGCACTCCACGTGGTGGAGTGGCGGAGGTGCTCTTCGTAAGAGTGGGGAGTACTTGAGTCTTCTATGAAAGTGAGAGATTGGCAGAGATAATGCAAGGTATGGATTACAATAACTTTGAAGCGTTGTGTATTTGGTCTAAATCGGAGATTGTTAGGATCGTGGCCTCAAATACACTTGGCACGAAGTACTTGAAGTTGGAGAAGAAGAGGAAGAGACGAAGACAGCAAGAGAAGACAACAACAAGTAGAAGAAGTGTGGTTGAAGAGTTGCGGTCGACCGACCGGGTGTGCGTTCGACCGACCCAAGCTGTTGAGAGTTCTTCGTGTGTACATGGTTCAACAAAGAAGGGGACGATCGACCGTGCAGTCGACTGGTCATGTCTCAGGTGTGGACTCGACACGTTGCGGTCGAGCGACCCAAAGTGCGGTCGACCGACATCGGCGCTACTTGTTATTTGGGCTGTCGGGTTTCAGGCCCAATAAGCTGGATTTGTGTTTATCTTTTACGGTTTACTTGGGGGATATATATATGGTTGTAGACTAGGATTTGTGTGGATTTAATCCATCCAATAACGGAAAAGAGAGATTTGGTGAGCTGTTATCATTGTTCAACTTCAGAAGGGGATTGTGCCGAGTGTTTCAAAGGTGATGTTGAGAGATTGAGAGTTCTAATATCTTTTGTAATTTTTGTATTTCTTGGGGAATAAGAAGTATTGGTTATCTCTGCATATTGATTGTATTTTTGTGAGATCTTGCATATATCGTGGTGGCTTGGTTTTTGTTTATCTAAGTCTTGATAGTTTCTATTGTTTGTAGTGTGTGAGTTTCGCTATTAGCAGTACGAGTTGTGGTAGTTTGCTTGCTGCGTGGGCTACATAAATGAAATGCCATGGAAGCTGCAATCATGCTATTTATTACTTGCTTCATTTTTCTTTAGTTATTTTTCATCAACTGTCCTTGAGTAGAATTATATATTATGTCTTTAGGCATTTCTTCTCCTACTTGTCTATATTTAGTTTATTTTTGGGTTCCTAAATTCATGTACCAATTGGTAAGTTCGCAAAAACGTAAACCTTTGTAGGCATTAACTTAAATTTTCTTTACTCTTTGGATCTTTATTTGGAAATACTGAGATGCGCTGGACCAGACCAGACCATTATTGGCTCAACATAACCTGGTAGAACTTTAGATTGTAGCTCATTCATAATTGTGATGCAATTTGGAAACCCAATTTGGGCTGAACAAAATGTCAGGCCAAATATTACTTGTTACTTATGTTATACACCCTTACCTAAAAACGAATGGCTAAAATTATGTGAAGTCTGCAATATATATTTCGGGTAGTAACTTATTATATCACTGAATAGTGAATACTGATGACTTTATCTTGAATTTGTTATTTAATCATATCATCACCATTGTGGGTCATCAATGGGGTCATATAGGTGCCACAATATGCATTCCTCATCATTTAGTGTAAACGTGTACAACCAAGGAGCTAACCTACAAAATTCCTTGACGAAGAAAAAAATTTCAGGTGGTAGGGGAATGATGATAGATTTTCCATAGGGAATTATGTTCACCTTAAGAGACAAATAAAGCCAAAAACATTGAATGGTGTCATCAAACGGTAAGATTCTAAAGAACGGCAAATCTAAATCAAGCTAAAGCAAGTCATATCAGGCTCAACACATTTAAGCTTCTAGTCGGGTATTGAACTGATACATTTCTCCAATTAAAATATCATGCAAGTTTTACACTTTCCATTTACAGCTTTTCCGCCATTCAAGTATGTGCACAGGAGTGCAGAGTTTGGTGAGTAAATTAGTGTGCTTTCTTAATTATGGTATAATAGTATAATGTATGTGCGATGTACGTCTACAAAAAGTAAAGTTATTAAATTAAATGAATATACACGTACGATGCACGTTTTAACAATTTCAAAAAATAAAAATAGAAACTATGACGTATGGAGGATTTGAACCGGAAACCTCCTTTATATTAGTTATGTACATGCATTGTACATGTTGGTAGAATGACTGTACATGTTGATAGAACCACAAAATGACAAATGAAACTAAGGCCTTCTCCCATTATAATATTAGAGATATCAGCTTTTAGCCAAGAAAGTTGTATTATAACAATTGCATCCTTGGCTATGTAGGGCAGTATGTTCAACTTCACAACAGATCCCAACTTTCCTCTTTGAAATTGACTCGCAGACTTAATAGATTATGCTATTATGTAGCTAGGATATTTTTGTGGATCAACTCTTTCTCGTTGATGATATGAATTAGTATTGACGACCTTAGGGTGCCAATAACTCTGAATTTATTTTAGGTTTTAAGGAAGTGTTTCTGCTGAGTTCAAACTGCGGAACAACTTGATAGAGATTATGAGAGAAATTAGGGTTAGGTTTAATATCCCACTGACTTATGTTATTATACCATATTTATCATAATTGGAATATTACAATGGCACTACCTCTAAACCAGTATATATGTGATCGAACTGGGTTTGGGGTATTGGGCTTTATGTCCCAATCAACCCGGTCCAACAATTAACAGATAACACTGTTAATCACCCTGGAGGGGGGGGGGGGGGGGGGGGGGGAGTGAATAGGGTGATTGTGCGGAATTAAAAATTAATAAATAAAGTGCAATATAAGTAAAAGTGTTGAGATCAGCAAACACAGATGACGCAGCGATATAACGTGGTTCAACCCCCAGGTCTACGTCCACACCACCTACTTGTAGCAATTATCCGCCACAAGCGTCCCACTATACTTAAAATACTTTGTACACTGATTCTCGGATTCAGACCGAAAGACCTATTACACCCACAGGACTTCCAATACAAGTCTCGTCAATCTCACCGAAGTGAAAAAGAAAGAAAAAGCAAAACTCAAGATCGTTTAATGATCCTGACTGAAGATTACAGAAAAATTATCGCTCACACTCGGATTGATTATCGAAAGATTAGTTCAGAATAATTTTATCAGAAGTAATAGGGTAAGGTATACAAAGTGGCTTCGTCAATATTTATAGATAGAAAAGTGTATCGATCAAAAATAGAAATGATACTTTCCAAGAATATACATAACGCAAAGTACGGTAGACCGGCATATTGGTGCGGTCGACCGTTCAGCTCTCTGACGTAAAGTAGAGAGGTGAAAGGTCGACTGCTTCTCAAAGAACTCAGGTTGCGGTCGACTGCGATGCGGTCGACCGGTATCGCGCTGTTTATTCCGAATCCACTCTGTTTTCTTACCATAAACTAATCATTCTTTAATCAATCTTATACAATTAAAATCTCACGAAAATAAAAGGAAAAATTCAAGTCTTGATATCTTCCTCTTTTGTTTGTAGACCAATTAAGCATGAACTCTTTTTGAATATCTTCCTTTTTTGCTTGTATTTGCAATCATTCTTTATTGCTTTCCTTGTTTGAATATTCTTGAATCTCTCTTGGATCTCTTGCTGATATTATTTGATCTTAAAGATCTGAACAACTAACTTTAAACTTATTAGTATTAATGAGCACGTTTTGTGCACACCAAACTATGAGTCAACAATCTTTTCCTTTTGGTGTGAACAAAACATGCTGGAATGTTTGAAAATTAAAATAGGCCGCATAAATACTCTCCCTGAGTTTAGTATATCCTGTTACACAAATTTTCATAAGTAAGAGCCTTTAAGAGAAATGTAAATACTCCCCCTTAATTCAATGTCACCTGTTATACTGAACTACAACATATATGATTAGTGTAAGACTTTTGAAACCATATTTGTAGTTTAGAATATTCATAGAATCATTGCAAAGTATTTAAAAACATTTTATGAAAACATGTCATGAATACTTGAAAACATTCAAAAAAAAAAAAAATCCCCCTTTTTGGAACACACCAAGAGGGATTTAAGTAGAAGAAAAGTAATAGCACGTTTAAAAAAATATTCTAGTGAAAGCACGTTAGAAAAGAACGAAATGTTACTGAAAATGAGTGGAAGAGAATCTTCTTACATGATACCGTTGATAGCGAGATTCTTTGCTATACAGTGAGAGCTCTTCATAATATCATAGATTTGATATCCTCCCCAATACAAGTATAATAAAAAATTGAAGTTCAAGAATTAACAAAAAAATGGTTTTAAAAGGAGTTTTTATCGAAGATCGGAGAAGAGACCGGTCGACAGTACAGTCGACCACAATATAGATGATTTAAAAAATTACCCGAGAGCATACCGGTCGACCGCACGGTCGACCACACCTCGTTTGTCAAAAACACAACAGATCACAGAGGGCAAACCGGTCGACTGCACAGTCGACCGTTTATTTTGTAAAGACAAAAAATTTCCAGAGGAGGAGCCGGTTGACCGCACGGTCAACCACAAATAGTAGAAACCAATTTTTTTTTGAAATAATGTATAAAACCGATTTTAGCTGAGAGGATACCGGTCGAATGCCCAGTCGACTATACCCCCTTAGAGGCGTATCATCGCCCGTTCAGTCGACCGCAGAATGGAATTTCATGCTGAGATATCAATCACATTTAGCTCTCCTTTTAAAAAATGAAATCGTTTTTCATCTAAAAGTTTTGTAAAAATATAAGCAAGTTGTGAATCAATAGAAATATATTCAAGTAAAATATCACCCTTTTGAAAGTAATCTTTAATTAAATGATACTTTATATCAATGTGTTTTGTGCGACTGTATTGGTCAGAATTTTTGGTCATATGAACAGTGCTAGTGTTGTCACATTTTATTGAAATATGATCAAAGAATACCTTGTAATCTTCGAGAGTATATTTCATCCATAATACCTACACACAACAGGATCATGCGGTGATATATTCAGCTTCGGCAGTAGAGAGAGTTACCGAGTTTTGCTTCTTGGATGCCCACGAGACAAGGCAGTTTTCCAAGAAGTGACATGTACCGCTAGTGCTCTTTCTATCGGTCAAGCTACTGCCATAATCTGCATCAGGATATCCTACAAAAGAAAAATTTCTATTTTTCGGATACCAAAGTCCAGTATTTGGTGTGCCTTTAAGATATCGAATGATACGCTTAACGGCAACCAAATATGATTATTTGGGACACGATTGAAACCGTGCACATAAACAAATACTAAACATAATATCTGGACGAGATGCAGTAATATAGAGTAAACTACCAATCATACCTCGATAAGTAGAGTATCAACATTATTACCCGATTCATCTTTTGAAAGCTTGGTGGTGTGGCCATAGTGTTGGGGTTTGTGGATTCAATACACGATAATGGGTTGAAGAAGATAGGCGAAAAGAAGAGTCGAAGTGGGAGCAAGAGGTCAAGAGTAGTTGGAGGCTACAGCAGAATTGCGGTCGACCGCACTCCCCGATTGCACCCAGGCAAGACGACCGGTCGACCGCGCAATTGATCGTCCCGCTCTCTGATTCAACCTGTATCTTGAAATGATGACCGATCGACCGCGCAGTCGACTGACCTGCTCTCTGTTGGAACTCGTGCAGTCGAAGGAGAAGACAGTCGACCGTCATGATGTTGCGGTCGACCGTCCCAACGCTGATTGGTGAGCGACAAAGATGGAAAATTGTGGAATCTTATATATATTGTATTGTGTACGATTTTAGGGTTAAGTGAAAAGAAAATAGAGATCTACCAGCCGTCATTAAGAGAGAGGGAGATAGATAAAATTCCTACACCTTGGTGGTGAGTTCTTGAGGGATTTGTAAACCTAATCTTCATATTTCTAGTGGAAATTGCAGGAGTGCCTCTGCACCGGGAAGTAGCCATTGTTTGGGTGAACCTCTATAAAAATCTTGTGTGTTCTTGTGTGTTGCTTTTTGATTGTTCTTACTTCTCTTGTTTTGATTCTATAGTTCTTGCATCTCGTCGTCGTTGTTGAGTTTATTCCGTAGTTAGAAATTAACAAAGTGGTATCAGAGCTACAGGTTGGTAGTATTGATTGAGATGGGGGACAAGAGTAGAGTCAAGGAGTTCGATGGAACGGATTTCACAATATGGAAGGTCCAAATGATTGCGTATCTCCGACAGAAGGATCTAGATAATCCATTGTTTGGTGTGAAGCCAGAGGGGGCAGAGGTCGATCCAGTTGCGTTGGCAGCCTGGAATAGATTGGATCAGAAAGTGCTTAGACAAATTCAGTTATCGCTGAGCAGGAAGGTGCTATTTCATATTGAGAAGGCAAGAACCGCAAAGGAGGCAATGGAGATATTGACAGACATGTTTGAAAAGCCGAATGCAGCGAACCAGATCTTACACCTAAAGAAGTTGGTTAACTTGAAGCTGTCGGAAAGGGGTTCGGTTATTGAGCACATCAATAATTTATGTATGGTTTACAATCAGATAGAATTGTCGGGTTTAAAGTTTGAAGAGAGGGCACAATCATTGTTGTTGCTATCCAGTCTTCCCAACAGTTACGGCACAGTAGAGCAGACTATTACTAGCACCATGACTAATATGACTACTCTAAAGGATGTTATAAGCAGTATTATGAATGAGGATGAAAGGAGAAAAAGACGTGGAGAGACTTCAGTGTCATATCCTAGCAATACCGCGTTGTCAGTTGATAACCGTGGTAGAAGTAATAATAGAGGGAGGTCATAGAGCAGGAATCAAAGATCCAAGTTAAGAACCGGACATCGCAAAGGTGAGTGTTGAAACTGCAAGAAGCCAGGACACAGGAGAGACCAATACGAGGAGTATAAGAAAGCACAAGCAGGATCACAGGTAGCCAATGTGGTAAGTATTGAACCCCGTCTAGATGAATTGTGTTTATCTGCTAGATTTAATATTTTGCAAGATGATTGGTGTGTAGATTCAGGTTCTTCTTATCATTGTACCCCCATGAGGGATGTTTTTGAGGATTACAGGACATGTGATTTTGATGCAGTTTCAGTTGGTATTGGGCAGATATGTCTAATTGTGGGTAGGGGCACTGTGAGAGTGAAGGCTTGCAATGGTGGGCAATTGGTCTTGTATGATATAAGACATATTCAGAGCTTGAAAAAAAACTTGATCTTAACTAGCAAACTAGACAAAGAAGGGTTTACAATAACTTTTGGGCATGGAGAATGGAAGGTGACTACAGATGTTAGGTTGGTAGCAAAAGAAAAGTATGGTGACAAGTTGTACTTACTCAGGGGAGGTGATTCAGGTGATATCAATGCTACAGCATCAGTAGGTAGTTCGTCTTCAATTCTATGGCATGTCAGGTTGGGGTACCTTGGTGAAAAGGGTGTCAAGCAGCTTTGTTCTAGGGATCTTTTGTCGGAGCTGAAGAAGGTTGAGATGGATTTTTGTGAGAATTGTGTGATGGGAAAACAGAAGACAGTTAGCTTTCAGTTGGGTGGACGTGAGAAGAAGCTTGGGAAGCTAGAGTTGGTACATACAGATGTGTGGGGTCCAGCTCAGGAATTCTCATATGGTGGTAAGAGATACTTCGTCACATTCATCGATGATGCTACAATAAAGATTTGGGTTTATGCAATTCGTGAGAAATCAGAAGTTTTTGAGGCATTCAGAGCTTGGAAGGCCAGAGTTGAGAATGAGACGGGTTGCAAGGTGAAAGCAATAAAGTCAGACAACGGAGGTGAGTACACAAGCAAAAAGTTTGTTAACTATCTGGCAAAGGAAGGTATCAGAGGAATCAAGACAGTTCCTAAGACTCCACAGGAGAATGGTGTAGCAGAAAGAATGAACTGCACGATACTCGAAAGGGCGAGATGCATGAGACTTCATGCGGGTCTTCTGGTCCATCTTTGAGCCACTACAGTTGATACAGCAGTGTACTTGATTAACTATTGCCCGTCTAGTGCCCTTGATGGGGCCATTCCAGAAGAACTATGGTCAGGTAAAACTGTTAATTATTCGCATTTGAAAGTTTATGATTGTATGACATATGCACTAATTGACATGGAAGAAAGAAAGAAGTTGGACTCTAAGTCCAGGAGGTATGTGTTCATTAGCTACAGAGGCGATGAGTATGGTTACAGACTTTGGAATTTTGTGGATAATAAAGTCATTCGCTGCAGGAATGTAGTGTTCAATGAAGAGGTCCTATACAAGGACAGGCACACAAGTCAAGGCAGTACAACCAGTTCAGAATCAGATTGAGGTTCAGACTCATACTCAAATTTAGATTCTGAAGGCGGCCCTAGTGGTGGGGGTCCTACAGTGCAGCAGCAGGTACAAGTACCACAGGCAAGACAGGAGGCTCATGGTGAGCCTATTGGGAATGAGCAGGTTATCCAAGACGAACAAGTACAACCAAAACAGTTCAGGGAACCTGAACCGATCGGTGAACCGGTATCCACGTTGAGGAGATCGACACGAGTGAGGAGGCTAACCAAGATATTTTATCCATCGGCTAGTGTTGTTCACGAGTATGTTCTGTACACGAATTCAGGCTCGAATTCAGTGGGAGTTAGCCATGAAGGACGAGATGAGCTCCTTGGAACAGAACCAAACTTGGGAGTTGACGAAGTTACATGCAGGGAAGCGCGCTCTTATGAACAAGTAAATTTTCAGAGTCAAAGATGAGGTAGATGACAGTAAGAGGTACAAGGCAAGGCTTGTTGTAAAAGGATTCTCTCAAAGAGAATGTGTTGATTATAGTAAGATCTTTGCACCGGTTGTGAAGATAGCTTCAATTAGGGTTCTGCTCAGTATTGTGGTAGTTGAAGACTTGCACTTAGAGCAGTTGAATGTGAAGACAGCATTTCTCTATGGTGATTTCGAAGAAGAGCTGTATATGAAACAACCCATAGGTTTTGAAGCCAAAAGAAGGGAAGACATGGTGTGTCGATTGAAGAAGAGTCTTTATGGGCTCAAACAAGCACCACGGCAATGGTACTTGAAGTTTGATTGCTTCATGAGAGGAAAAGGTTTCGATAGATGCGAAACGGATCATTGTGTGTGATATGGCTAAAAATGGGGTTAAATCGGAACCATCCAAACTGGGCGCGAATCTTAAAACTCGAGGGTAAAATGGTAATTTCACCTGCAAACAGGTCTGAAGTGAGTTCTGGGTCTTCCCTCCGAAAGCCCGATAACCCACCAACGGATCCATCCCAACAGGGTGCGGGTCCCAACCCGCAAGAAACCCGATCCAGCTGGATAGAATTAGGGTTTCTGATTATACTTAATCAACGGCCCTGATTCACTCTATCCTTTCACTGGGAAGTAGAGATTTCATCCCGAAACTGGTCCTTATGGCGGCTATAAATACCCCCCATCCCCCACCATTAAGAGGTAATCAATACTTTTCCAATAAAAGCTCATTCATAATCTTTTCTGGTTACTGACTTGAGTGTTGGAGGGTGCATCGCCGGGATCCATCCCGATGTCTCGCACTTCTTGCAGGTGAACAGTGGGAGTCAACGGTCAAACTCCGGCAGAAAGGTTTCAGGTTTGACTATTTGACATCCCAAAAAGTCCACAAATTCTATCTGTTTGCCCCCACACCAGATTTAGCGGTAACAAATTGGCGCCGTCTGTGGGAAACCACGAATAACAACCCTTCCACTTCCAATCGGTCCGATCATTTCTAGCCATGCCTCCAAGGAAACCAAGATTCAGAGGGTCCAACCGTGGACCCACTCCTCCTCAACCACAATAGGAGGTCCTCTTCCAAACCGTCCAACAACAGGGGCAACTCCCACCTCAGCCTGATCAGCCCTTGCAGCAAGAGAAACCTCCTCTTCAGAACCTTCAATCCCAAAGGGCTCCGCTCGGGCCCCAGAATCCCAATGTAGGGACCTCCCGTCCCAATCCTTTGAAACTACCCCTTCATCGTGACCACGTCTCCGTGCACAACCCCTCTACTGATTCGATGGCATCTCAAAACCCCCGAGCTTTCGAAGACCTCCGCAATATCCTTATCAATTGGCAGAAAGAAAAGGACCTTCGCCGCCGTTTGGATGAAAAGCGGGCCCGTGAGGGAGCCTCCCGTCAAGAACATCCAAATGAGCGATCTCCTCATCGCCGAGACTATCGGAGGTCCCCACCTCACAGAAGACGGAGAGAGTCCCCTGAGCACCATAGAAGAAGATCTCGTTCTCCCGCTGGTCAACAACCCCTGAGGAATGATAACGCACCTATCACCCGTGCCGAATTCCTGTAATTCCAAGCAACCATCTTGCAAGCCCTCAACCTCTGACCCGACAACAACAATGCTCAGAGGGTCCCCACTCCTCCTCCGGTCCAAAGTCCTCGCCATCGGTCCTTAACTCCTCCCCCAGCTCCTAGAAACCGCCATCATGTTCCTAGTCCTCGTCAATCCCTGAGCTACCGTCGCCGTAGCCCCCGCTCCCCTTCGTACGAAGACAAGTCTAAAGACTCATTTGGCTACCGTCGAAGGGATGTTGCTGTCTATCATCGTCTCCATGAAATGGAGAGGCACCTCTGCCAACTAGACAGGGAAGAGGAACTGAGAGGAAGGACCCTCCGTCCGAGACGACCTCCCTTCTCTCGAACAATCATGGAGGCGCCCGTTCCAATAGGCTTCAAGCCCCCGCAGTTCGAGACTTACCCTGGTGAGTCAGACCCAGTGGACCATATCGAGAGCTTTAAGACCCTCATGTTGATCCACCAAGCTTCCGATGCCCTACTGTGCAAAACCTTCCTAGCTACTCTCAAGGGTCCGGCTCAGGAATGGTACTCTCGCCTTGCCCCATCCTCTATATTCTCCTTTGAATAATTTGAGACCCTCTTCGTCACCCACTTTGTGAGTAGCCGCCACACCGAGAAAACCAGTATTTCGCTATTCTACCTCAGTCAGAAGAAGGGTGAGAAGCTCAGAGATTATGTGAAGCAATTCACCGCAGAAGCTTGGTCCATTTCTTCCCTCAACTAGTCGGTCGCTGCAGCAGCCTTCTAGTCAAATGTCCTTAACTCAAGCCTTCGGTCCTCCCTAGCCAAGAAGCCCCCGCAAAACTTCTCCGACCTCCTTCTTAGAAGCAAGAAGTATATCTGGACTGAGGAAGCTGAGCATCGCCCCACATTTGAGGGGTCTTCCTCTGGGACCAAGAGAAAGACAGCTGAAGAAGAGGGAGCTAAGAAGCTCCAAAAGGACAATGGGGGCCAGCGCCGTCCACCTCCAAGATTTGAGAAGTTTACCCCTCTTAACGCCAATATTTCTACTGTCCTCATGGAGGTCGAGAAGGAAGGAGTTCTGCCTCCTGCCCCAAAAATGTATACCCCCGACAAGAAGAGGGACAAAGAAAAGTGGTGCCGATATCATCGAGACCACGGTCACAATACCAATGATTGCTGGGCCCTGAAGAATGAAATCGAGGTCCTCATCCAGAGGGGGCAGCTGTCTAAGTTTGTGAGAAAGGACCGAACTGATCTTCCTCCTCCCCCCAGGGGGGGCTAATAAGCGTCCTGAAAGGCGCGATGAGACTCCCAAGTTTGAGGAGGAACACATTATGCATCTCATTCATGGAGGCCCCATGGGAGGCACCTCCAACTCCTCTCGAAAGGCTTTCATCAGGGAAGTCAATTCGGTACATGACATACACCATCCCAAGGGCCTCGGAGTCCCGATCACATTTTCAGATGAAGACCTGGAGGGTGTCCGAACCCCCCATTGCGACGCTCTAGTGATCAACCTCCATATGGCGAACTTAAAAGTGGAGAGGATACTGGTAGACAATGGTAGCTCCGTTAACATCCTCTTCCTCGTGGCTTTCCGAGGACTTAAGCTATCGCGGGACAGGCTCAAGCCCGCCGGTTACACGCTCCATGGGTTCACAGGAGTGCCGATGACTATCGAAGGGGTAATCACCCTCGACGTAACCGCTGGCAAAACTCATACTACCCGGACGGAGCCGATGGACTTCATGGTCGTCGACATTCCCGCTGCTTATAATGTGATTCTAGGCCGACCAGGCCTGGCTGCTCTAGAGGCCATCCTGTCGGCTTATCATCTCAAGATGAAGTTCCCCACCAGGGCAGGAGTAGGGGAAGTAAGAGGTAGTCAAGAGATGGCCCGCAAGTGTTACATGACCTCCACCGGGGGTCCAGTCCTCTCCCTCGAGACTCTTGAGATTTCCCAAGGAAACGCTCAACCTATGTCCGAACCGGTGGATGAGCTGGAGGAAGTGCTCTTTTCGAGCAAGATCCGAACCACAAGTTCTTCATCAGCAAGACCCTTCCATCTGCCCTATGTTCCGACATAGTCCAATGCATCAGAAAGAACCATTCTTCGCATGGTCGGCCGCTGACATGCTAGGAATCTCTGAAGAGCTCCTCGTCCACCACCTGAGCGTTGCTCCGGGGACCAAACCGGTCCAACAGAAAAGGCGCAAATTTTCCCCCGAGCGCCAGCAAGCAATAAAGGAAGAAGTGGACAAGCTCCTCAAGGCCCGATTTATTCAAGAAGTCAACTACCCCGAATGGCTCTCCAATGTTGTCATGGTTAAGAAAGCCAACGGGAGCTGGAGAATTTGCATCGACTTCACGGACTTAAACAAAGCATGCCCTAAAGATCCATTCCCTCTCCCAAGCATCGACAACCTGATCGACGCTACTTCGGGCCATGAGTTGCTCAGCTTTATGGATGCTTTTTTCGGGTATAACCAAATCCAGATGTTCCCCTCGGATATCCCAAAGACCTCCTTTGTCACCAATCAGGGGCTCTATTGCTACAGGTTAATACCTTTCGGACTAAAGAATGCCGGTGCGACCTACCAATGCCTCGTCAACAAGGTTTTTCAAAATTAGATCGGCCGAAACATGGAAGTATATGTTGATGATATGCTAGTTAAGAGCATCCATGGGACCGACCATGTACCGACCTACAGGAGGCGTTTGATGTATTGAGGAGGCATGATATGAGGCTCAACCCGAACAAATGTGCGTTCGGAGTCTCGTATGGAAAGTTCCTAGGCTTCATGGTCAGCCAAAGAGAAATCGAAGCCAACCCCGAAAAGATCAAAGCCATACTGGACATGGCTCCTCCTAAAAGTGTGAAAGAGGTTTATAAGCTCACTGGGCGCCTCGCAGCCATAGGGCGTTTCCTATCTAAGTCAGGGGATAAATGTCTTCCTTTCTTCAAAGCCCTCGGGGGGGCTAAGGGCTTCGAGTGGGGCCAGCAGCAGCAAGAATCGTTCGATCAGCTAAAGGCTTATCTAGTCAATCCCCCTCTCCTCAGCAAGCCTATTTTCGGGAAAACACTCTACATCTACTTAGCTGCCTCCGAGCAAACCCTCAATGCTGTCCTCATGAGGGAAGAAGACAAGGCTCAGAAGCCCATCTATTATGTGAGCAAGGTACTTCGGGATGCCGAGCTCTAGTACCCAAGATTGGAGAAGATGGCATACGCCTTGGTTATGGCAGCTAGGAAGCTCCGCCTTTATTTTCAGTCCCATTTGGTAGTCGTTCTCACCGACGAGCCGTTTAAGCAAGTCCTACACAAACCCGAGACATCCGGCCGTCTGATGAAGTGGTCGATCGAGCTGAGTCAGCATGACATATCATACCAGTCTCGGTCCGCAATCAAGGCTCAAGCCTTAGCTGAATTTATAGTTAAGAGCACCATATCAGAGGTCAGTCAAGAAGCAAACGGGCCCCCTATCTGGACAGTGTATGTAGACGGGTCCTCTTGTATCGAAGGGAGCAGAGCCGGGGTTATTCTGGCAGGCCCAAATGACTTTGTTCTCCAATACTCCTTCTGCATCAATTTTAAAGCCTCCAACAACGAAGCAGAGTGTGAAGCCCTTATAGCCGGCCTCGGTATGGCTCGCAAGGCAGGGGCACAACATTTTCGGATATTTAGTGACTCGCAGTTGGTTGTGAACCAAGTCTTAGGGGAGTATGAGGCACGGGACGACTGAATGGCTAAGTACCTAGCCAAGGTCCGAAGTCTCATGACTTCATTCGAAAAGGCTCTAATCCAGTGGATCCCTAGAGAAGAAAATTCCCAAGCAGATGCCCTCTCCAAATTGGCCTCCTCCTCCCTTCAAGGTCTCGAGCAGACCGTCTTGATTGAGGTGCTCCTAAGACCGAGCATAGAAGATGAAACCCCCGACTCGATGGAGTCGCTGCCTGTCTAACTTCAGGATAACTGGATGAAACCGTTGATAGAGTTCCTCAGGGATGGGCTCCTCCCTGAAGACCCTAAGGAAGCTCATCGAGTCCGAACCAGAGCGGAGCGGTACACCCTCGTTGAAGGGGTCTTGTACAAACGCTCCTACACCCAAGTAGACGGTAGACCCTACTTAAGGTGCCTCTCCCCGAAAGAAGCCTCATATGCCTTACAAGAGCTTCACGAAGGTATAGGCGGAGCACATTCAGGGTCAAGGTCCCTCGCCAGGAAAGTGTTGAACTATGGGTACTTCTGGCCTACCCTTCTACAAGATGCCGAACGACACGTCCGGCAATGCAGCTCTTGTCAGCAGTACTCCAACGTTCGTCGCCTACCCCAAGCACATCTTACCTCTCTATCAAGTCTGATTCCTTTCGCAATGTGGGGGATGGATTTGCTAGGCCCGTCTTTGCCAGCTCCCGGTCAACTCAAGTTTCTAATCGTGGCGATCGACTACTTCTCAAAGTGGATAGAGGCCGAGCCTTTGGCTACGATCACTGAGAACAAAGTGCTGCAGTTCTTCTGGAGGAATATAATTTGTATATTCGGCGTACCTCGGGTCCTCATAATAGATAACGAAGCACAGTTTACAGGGGCAGCTTTCCGATCTCCATGTAAAGACCTCGGCATCCAGCAACGTTTCTCCTCCGTCTCCCATCCTCAGTCCAATGGTCAAGCAGAGAATGCCAACAGACAAATCCTCTCTGGTATCAAGAAGAGGCTGGACAAGTCGGCCAAAGGCTTATGGGCAGAGCAGCTTCCCAACGTACTGTTGATTCTGATTTTGATGATTACAACACAAATGCAATATGTATCTGTGCTATACTATATATAATTGCAGGTTGTATCAGAAGATACACAAAGGCCTCATTTTTCTAAAGCGGAACAAATAAACAAGCATAGCTCAGGATAAAGACAATGACTTCACTGAAGACTCAAGACTCAAATCAAGACCAATGTTTCAATGTCATTTATCTATGTGTCTTGTAAACAAATGTAATATTTTTCTTTATTGAGTCTTAGAATGATGTACAGCCTTGTCACACACACATACACTCACATACAAACTTTTTATAACTATGTGTTTTCAAATCCAAAGGTCAAAACAGCTTGAACTAGATCAGTTGTTAAGTACTAGTTGACTGCCACTTATATCAGTCGACTGAGTCTGTACAAAACTGCTTGATCTTATTCAAACTCTGACCAGTCGACTCATTATGGCAACCCAGTCGACTATTCAAGTGCTTTTGACAGTTTTCTATTTTAAACTCGCTTTTTCAAATTCAAATCTTTTATTCCGTTGGTTGACAGTTGGAACAACTGTTTCCCAACGTCCAGTATTTCTAACTCTATAAATAGAGAATAGAATTCATTGTGAAAACTTACTTAACACTCCAAGCAATTTTTGAAGAGCAACTTTAAGTTTTGTGCTTTCAAGTGATAAAAGCTTTCAAACTTCACTAAGACTTCGTTCTCTGTCTTCAGTCCAGTATAACATTGAATTTGTTTTGGACTGGATTTGGAAGTCAACCAATTAGCCACGTATTATATCACAATCACAACAAGGCTATAGGTTGATTGTAAACAATTTTATTGTTTTTCTTTTCCTCTCGGTTGGACAGTAGGACTCTAGGGTGTAGAGTCAGGTTTTTCACTCTTGGTGGAAGAGTGGGTTGCTTTCTCTGGTTGAGAGAAAGGACTATGGGTTGGACAAGGTTGTTGTCTGAATGCCGTAGGGTATTCTTGTAATCTTTTTCAAGAATAGTGGAAATCTCAAGTGGGTTGCTTGGGGACTGGATGTAGGTCGGAAGGACTGAACCAGGATACATCGTGTGCACTCTGTAGTTGTATCTCTCTACTTGCATTTCTATTTTCTCAGTGTATAATTTTTACTGTGAAACTTGTCTGGACAGTCGACTGTGTACTCATATAAGTCGACTGGTCAGACTCGTACTACTCTGAAATAATTTGTGTGTCTAGTCGACTGTCTCATCTTTAAGTCGACTTAATAGACTTCTTTAAAATACTTCTTTTTATGGGTTCAGTCGACTGCTCTATCTCTCAATTTGACTGAACAGAAGACATTCTCTATTCCGTTTTTTAATTTTTTATAAACACTATTCACCCCCCCTCTAGTGTTTATTGCCTTGCCTACAAGATCCAACACTTGGTATCAGAGCAAGGTTAAGCACAATGGCAACTACCTCAAATGCAAATCAGTACCATGAAGGCCAATCTACACAAAGGCCACCTCTCTTCGATGGAACAAACAGAATGAAGATCTACCTTCAATCCATCAATTAAGAAATATGGAACATGACTGAAACAGAATACACTGCTCCTACTATTCCATATACACAATGAAATGACGTCATGAAGAACCAAACAATGAACAATGCAAAAGCAATGAATGCATTATTCTGTGCTCTCACAAAGGAGGAGTTCAACCGTGTGTCGAATGCAACAACCGCACATCAAATCTGGCACACACTCGAGGTAACTCATGAAGGAACAAACAAAGTGAAAGAATCTAAAATATCTATTCTTGTTCACAGGTTTGAAATGTTCCGCATGAAGGAAAATGAAAGTGTGTCCGAGATGATTACCAGATTTACAGACATTACAAACTCACTTGTAGCACTTGGGAAGATATACACTCAAGCAGAGATGGTGAGAAAAGTACTTCGTGCACTTATCCCTGAATGGGAAAAGAAGTCCACTGCCATAGAAGAGGCCAATGATTTATCACAACTTTCTCTTGAGAATCTTGTGGAAAATCTAATGGCTTATGAGATACAAATTGAAGAATGCAAGAAGGATGCCAAACCACAACAGTCAAAGAAGAAATCATTAGCATTCAAAGCCATGACAGACTCCGAAGATGAAGAAGAAGATGAGGAGGATATTGATATGTTCACAAGGAGATTCAAAAAATTTCTAAGAAAAGGTAAGTTCAATTCGAAATTTAAAGATTCTAATGATCCTCCAACTTGTTTCAGGTATAACAAAACTGGCCATATGAAGAAGAATTGTCCACTAGAGAACACAAAGTCTAAGGGAAAGACATCCAACTTCAAGAAGGATAAGTACACTAAGAACAAGTTCGCCAAAAACAAAAAGGCATATCAAGCAACTTGGGATGACAGCGATTCTTCTTCAGAAGAAGAAATTGATGAAACCAACGAGGTTGCAAACGTGTGCTTCATGGCATCACAGAATCAAGTAAGTAATGAGTGTGATTCCGACGATTTACTTGATGCATTCAATGAAATTTTTCAAGAACTGAAAAAGGAAAAGATTAGAGTTAAGAACCTAGAGAAAGTCAATCAAACACTTTCTCAAGAGAATCTTAACCTTGATAAAGAAGTAAAATCTTTAAATTCTCGTATTTCAAGTTTAGATATGGATCTTGAATCTCTAAAGAAGAATTATGAAGAGATATCCAAGAACGTATCTAAGTTTAATAAAGGAAAAGAGAATTTAAACGATGTTCTTCAAAATCAGGTAAAATCTAGTCAAAAGTTTGGACTTGGTTTTAAAAAATCTCTTGAAAAGGATCTTTCTTCTAAAAACACTAGTATAAATAAACTTGAATCTATTTCTAGTGTTAGACATAAACTGTATGAGTTCTTTAAAAAGCCTAAGTTTGTAAGTTCTATTGATAAAAGCAAATCTAAAGTTCAGCCAAGTCGACTGTATCCATCCACCAGTCGCCTATCCAGAGGTACTGTGTCTTATTCAACAAGACCAAAACCTCATATAAGTCGACCTATATTACCACCCAGTCGACTGACATACAATAGAAGTCGACTGAAAGGTGTTATAAAGTCGACTGGACAGAGCAAACTTGTATGGGTTCCAGTCAACTTGAGTTTGAATGATAGAACTGCTTATATGAACTCATATATGTTGAATGTATGTAATTCTGATAATTTCATTCCTGCTTACGGTGGAAAATCAAACTCATCATGGGTTTGGTTTCCCACAAACTAATATCTTTTGGATCCAATGAAAAGGGTACCATAATCACATTGAATATTTTATAGGTACCAAAGAAAGATCGTTGGATACTTGACAGCGGATGTTCTAAGCATATGACTGATCATGCCAATCTCCTATCTACCATACAAAGCATTAATGGAGGAACAGTTACTTTTGGTGATAACAATAAAGGAAAAGTCATAGGAATCGGCATGGTCGGTAAAGACACTAACCCTTCTATTGAAAATGTTTTATTAGTTAGTGGACTTAAGCATAACCTGTTAAGTATTAGTCAACTATGTGATAAAGGTTATAAAATTGTGTTTGAAAAAGATGCTTGCTTAATTTATGATTCCACTATGCAAAACATTGTTTTTCAAGGTTTTTGAAAAAATAATATTTATGAATTATTTTTTAATACAAATGAGTTTTCAAATGATTTTTGTTTAATAGCTTCTAATAATGATTCTTGGCTTTGGCATAGACGATTTGGTCATGTGAATATGAAAAATCTCTCTAAAGTATCTAAGTATAACCTAGTTAAAGGCCTGCCAAGACTATCTTTTAAAAAGGATAAGTTATGTGATGCATGTCAACTAGGTAAACAAATCAAATCTACTTTTAAAACAAAAGAAGTAATTTCAACTAGTAGGCCGCTCGAATTAATTCATATGGATTTATTTGGCCCTACTAGAGTTGCTTCTTTAAATAAAAGTAGATATGTATTTGTTTTAGTAGATGATTTTTCACGATTCACTTGGACCTTCTTTTTAAAACATAAAAATGATGCTTTTGATGAATTTGCAAATTTTTGTAAACGGATTCAAAACCAAAGGTCTCTAACCATAGTTACTATTAGAAGTGATCATGGTGGAGAATTTGAAAATGAAACATTTACAGAATATTGTAACAAGAATGGTATAACTCATTCATTTGCATTTCCTAGAGCTTCACCACAAAATGGAGTGGTTGAAAGGAAGAATAGGACTTTGCAAGAATGTGCACGTACCATGCTTGTTGAAAGCAATTTACCTAAGTATTTTTGGGTTGAAGCTGTTGCTACAGCCTGTTATGTTTTAAACAGGATCTTGATAAGACCTAAGCTAAAGAAGACTTGTTATGAGTTATTTTTTAACAAAATTCCTAAAGTCTCTTACTTTAAGACATTTGGTTGTAAGTGTTTTATTCTGAACACTAAAGATAATTTAGATAAATTTGATCCTAGATCTAATGAGGGTATCTTTATAGGATACTCAAATAGGAGTAAAGCATATAGAATCTTCAACAAGTCAACAATAACTATTGAAGAATCAATGCATGTTACATTTGATGAATCTCTGCCTTCATCAAATTTAGTTAAAGATGATGAAACTGATTCATCACCTTTAAATAAAGTAATTACATCTTTAGAACAAACTAGTCTCGCGGATAAGTCGACCAATAAGGACGTCAAGTCGACTGATGTGAACTAGGCGACTGAGACACTTGTCAAGTCGACTGATCCTATTGTGATATCTCCAACTTTACCAAAATCTTTTGTTGAAGTTAGAGATCATCCTCATGACTTAATAATTGGTGACATCTCCCATGGTATTCAGACAAGATCACATATTAATATGATATCTCACATAGCTTTCTTGTCGGATTTTGAACCGAAAAATATACAAGAAGCATGTGAGAATGAATTTTGGATGAATGCCATGCAAGATGAATTAAACCAATTCATAAGGAATGAAGTATGGGATTTAGTTCCACGACCTCCTAATCATACTATTATTGGTACTAAATGGGTATTCAAAAATAAGTTAGATGAATCAGGACAGGTTGTTAGGAACAAAGCTAGACTAGTTGCTCAAGGATATAATCAAGAAGAAGGCATAGATTTTGACGAAACATATGCTCCTGTTGCTAGATTAGAATCAATTCGTATTTTATTATCTTTTGGTTGTTTTATGAATTTTACACTTTATCAAATGGATGTTAAAAGTGCATTCCTTAATGGGTTTATAAAAGAAGATGTTTATGTTAAACAACCACCAAGTTTTGAACATGAACAATTCCCAAACCATGTTTTCAAATTGAAAAAGGCTTTATACGGTCTTAAACAAGCACCACGTGCTTGGTATGATCGACTGAAAACTTTTCTTTTAGAAACAGGTTTTGAGATAGATAAAGTAGATACTACTTTGTTTATTAAGAGAATTAAGAATGATATTTTAATCATACAAATATATGTTGATAATATAATTTTTGGATCTACTAATATTAATCTATGTCAAGAGTTTGCTAACACCATGAAAAACGAGTTTGAGATGAGTCACATGGGTGAACTCAATTATTTCCTTGGACTACAAATTAAGCAGTCTCCAAATGGCATATTTATTAATCAAGGAAAATATGCAAAGGAATTACTCAAACAGTTTAACATGGATAGCACAAGTAGTAAATCCACACCTATGGCTACTACCACTACCCTTGACAAAGATATATTAGGTAAGAGTGTCGATCAGAAACTCTATCGAGGTATGATTGGCTCACTCTTATATATAACTGCTAGTAGACCAGATTTATGTTCAGTGTATGTTTGTGTGCTAGATATCAGTCTAGTCTTAAAGAATCTCATTTGAAAGCTGTGAAATGAATTTTAAAATATATTAAAGGCACATCTGATTATGGTTTATTCTATCCACGCACCGATAACTTTCAACTTTTGTCATAAAGTGATGCTGATTTTGCTGGCAGTAAAACTGATCACAAGAGCACTAGCGGGATGTCATTTTTTGGGACATTCACTAGTTTCTTGGTGCAGTAAGAAGAAAAATTCAGTATCTCTATCTGATATGGCTAAAAATGGGGTTAAATCGGAACCGTCCAGAATGGGCGCGAATCTTGAAGCTCGGGGGTAAAACGGTAATTTCACATACAAATGGGTCCGAAACGGGTACTGGATCTCCTTCTCACAGATCCAATAACCCACAAACGGATCACTCCAATTGGGTACGGGTCCCGACCCGAGGCGAACCCAGACCAACAAGAGGCAAATCAGGGTCACTGATTTGACCAAGTCAACGGGCCTGATTTGCTCTCACCGGGGAATCAGGGATTAGCTTCCTAAACAGACTGTGAGGATTTTACTCCTGACAGTTACACAGGGAATTGGGCCCCTAATCACTCCCATGGTGTAATACCCTGATTTTTCAATTTATGAAAAATTATTTATTTTGCACGTAGTGTGCACGTGCAATATTTGGGTTGAATTATTTTATTGTGATGTGTATAAATATATATAAATTTGTTCTCCAATTATTTTGTACAAAAAGCCTTTCTTTAAAGCCTTATTTTGATTTAATGAAAAGGCCCTTTTCTTAAAAGCCCAAATGTATTTTATTTTAATTATTTTAATAAACTATTTTGGCCCAAAAAATAAAGCCCATGGATTAATCTCTTTTTAATTAAACTTGTCATGTAGAAGACTAAATTATCATTATTTTATTTTTATACAAAATTAAAAAGTACAAATTTGGCCTAGTTGCATGCATGTGCACTACACGTACACGTGCATTGCACACTTTCTTCCTAGGCCGGCATGCATTCTTTTGGAGGGAATTTTGATTTTTGTCATGGTGATCATGGAGGTAGTTTTATGGATGTGGGTAGTTTTTCTAACTCCTACTTTGATCTAGGCCCTCCATTCTACAACCACCTAAGCAATCTTAGCCCTCCATTTCACTTATCTTTTAGTATAAATACCCCCCCTCTCATGGTTATTTTCATATGCAAATTATATTTCCAAGCTATAGTATTATTGTAGTAATAGTATGAGTTATAAAAGATAGAGAGTGTGTGTGGGTTTTGCTTGCTTGGAGTGGCCGGCTATCACTAGGGGAGCATTCGGTTTGTGCTAGGAGGCTTGGAGCTTGTGCGCGCTTTTGGCTAGGAGGTGGTGCTTTCATTTGCAAGGCTTGTGTTGTTTAGTTCTCTCCATTCAAGGTGGGTAAACATTTCATATTTCTAATATAGATCCATGCTAGTTTCAACTATCAAAAGTTGCATGAAAAATTACTAATAAGAGCCCACTTTAATTGAAAAGTTAGTGTATGAATTGATTGAAATGTGTGATTAACTTGTGTGTAATTCTAGCATTAAATTAAATGGTGTGTGAAATTCTCCATGATTATTAGCATGAATGATGGTAGAATATTGCTAGCATGATGCATGAAAATTTCCAATAAAATTGCTTGTTAATTGACATATTGAAACATGAAATTGATTAAGAAAAAGGGCACACTTTAATTTGAAAAGAATGATTTTCTTGAATGACTGAGTTGTAATTATGCTAATTGATAAATAATAGTATGCATTGTGACATAGATGAACTAATGAAATTATTTTGTTATCATCAAAGAAGAACTACTCAAAAATTAGTAGTTTTGAGTTTTACCTATTCATGTGCTAAATAGACCTTTATGTTGATATGGGTATGGATAGATCCAAAATGTATGTGTTGTGAATAAAAATTTATAGCAGTGAATTATCATAAGAAATTTGTGAATAAAAAGGGATTAGAAGACTAATTGATTATTCAATGTCGAAAATAAAAGATATGGTAGTCTAAATGAACAATTTATTAAATTGTGTGGAAAAAATTATGTTTTTAGTACAAAAATTATTTTATTCTTACTGACATGAAGATCATGTAAGAGAAAGATAATCTGGAATTTTTCAGTACCTTTCATAAAAGCAATATGAGACTAAGTTTATTTGAACATCGAGTTGTTCTTTTAAACAGTGCGAGTATGAAACATAAAGGTTTTTATTGGGTAGTGAGACAGCCCGAGCTACTAGCTCAGGCGGTCACTGACTGCGGTTTGCTTCTCTGGAGTGAGCGGTTCGAACCCCTGTGTTGACAATATTTTTCACACATTTGTTGAGAGCATATAGCTTTCGACCGAAAGCTATATACACTTAATTCGCCCCCTTCATATCGCTAGCACAGTTCGGCCATGCGGCGGGTGCTCTTGGCTCTCTTCCCGTTGTGCCTGGGTTCGATTCTCACCCTCGGCATTTATATAAAAATATTTTTTTGGGAGTTTTAGATGTCCAAAAATTATGGAAAAAATATGGTTATTCTCATAAAAATGTAAGGAATTTTATAAGAGTGATTTGGGTATTATTTGAATGAAATACAATATGGTTTGTGAACAAAAGGCACAATTAGAACTATGGTTCTAAGATACACACTTGTGAAAATTATAGTTTATGAAGATAAATTGAAATGAATTTATTAGAAAGTAATTGGCAAAAAGAACCTTGTTGTGTGACATGATATTATTAATTCTCACTTGAGAATATTGTGCAAAATATGAAGTATGAATGTTTATTAGTAATATGAATTTCAAATATGAAATTATGAAGTGCATGAGTTCATGTATGATTATGGAATTAGAAATCATGTTGATGAAAAAAAGAAATTTGTTGGCTATGAATATGAATCTTATGAGTTGTAAGTACTCAAGTTGAAGATTGTGAAATGAAATTTGAAATAGAGTAGCTAAGTCTCCCCGGCATTGAGAAAGGAAATGAAATGAAATGAAATTAGACCAAGGTTGGTCAAGATGAAATGAATGAATAAGTCCGGTTGATGGAGAGGCTAACTCTAGAGATTGTTTTGTTCATGATTTTTTAATAAAAACTAAGGATTAGCACATAGTGAAGACGTGATGAAAGTAGAAGAAAAACATGAGTATGGGGGCCATTGGATAGCGGTGTGAGAGCGATCCACAGGCTGCCTGCTTGATGCGTCAAGACATGGCGTGGGCGCTACTCCAGAATTATCGTCCCGATGGCGATGCTCGTGGGATGTTCGAGTGACTATGGGTGGTGCCATTGTTCCATGGCGGAGGCTGAATTGTCCATAGGTTGCCTGCTCGATGCGTCGTGACAGTGCGTGGGATTCCCCTCCAGGCTGCCTGGACATGGGCTCATAGATCATATGACATCTAAGACACTACCGTAGTTACAGTAGTAGACTAAGACATAACGGGGGATTGAACCCTATAAAGATGAAGAACGAATAAGGGCCTGCCCTCGGACCTATGTAGTATGGGATGCATAGAATCCGAACAAGTGCGCATTAGTGTCATGTAACATAAATAAATGCATTAAGGATTAAGTGCACAATCACAACACGACATCAATAGGGTAGTCCCTTTAGTTTGAATGTGACAAGTTTGTGTTTGCTAAATATGAAAAGTTAAGTTATACTATTTTCGGCATAGAGAGGATGGCCGTGTATAATGTTCGTCGGTTGAATAAACTGACGTACCCACAGTCTTATATGCAGGTAAATGTCATGTTAAAGATTAAAGAGGAATGGATGCTTAAAGATTATATCATGCTGTTGTACTTGTATTTAATTGTTGTATTTTACTTCCGCTGTGCAAAAAGAAAGATGTAATTATGATGTAAACTCTGATGTATGATAAAAAGTTTAAATTTCCCTGTAAAATTGTACTAAAGGAAGTGAAAAGATCCTGTAGAACATCTCGAATTCAGTGTATTTGGGATTCGGGGTGTTACACATGGCGACTATAAATACCTCCCCCCTACCACTGTGACCAGGTAATCACTCTTTTTCCACCTTAAGCTCCTTCATAATCACCACTGGTTACTGACAAGAGCGTCGGAGGGTGCATCGCCGGAATCAACCCCGGTGTTTCGCACTTCCTTGCAGGTTGCAGCAGGAATCAGAAGGCTTGGATCCACTGTTCAGGTTTTTCTCGAACTCACAAATCTCATCTGTTTGCCCCCACACCAGAATCAGCGGTAACAGATTGGCACCGTCTGTGGGAAAACCATACGAATAGCCTCCGTCTCTTCCTCGTCGACTAGCTTTCCCCAACCATGCCTCCCAAGAAGGTCAGATCTAGGGGGTCCAACCGCGGACCCAACCCCGCCGATCAGCCAAAAGAGGTCCCTGTCCATCCTGCTCTGCAGACCGAACATCTACCTCCCCCGGCCCAGCAGGGACAGCCCCCTCTTCCGAACCAACAACCCCCAAATGGTCCGAACCAGAGGAAGCAGAAGCAACCACTCCATCCAGACCACGTCTTGATTCACAATGCCTCCTCGGACTCTATGGCTTCCCATCACCCCCGAGCCTCCGATCTCCGCAACACCGTCCTGAATCGCCAAAAGGAAGAAGACCTTCGCAACCAACTAGATGAGAGGCAGGCCCGAGAGGGGGCCTCCCGCCAGCATCATGGTGAGCGATCTCCTCGTCGCCGAGATGGTAGGAGGTCTCCGGACCGAAGGGGCTGGGCGGAATCTCCTGAGCGCCGTAGGAGGAGGCCACATTCCCCTGCGGATCGGCATCACCCGAGGAACAATGAGGCACCTATCACTCGTGCCGAGTTCCTACAATTCCAGGAGACTGTGTTGCAGGCCCTTAACTTTTGCCCGAACAATCCTAATGCCCAGAGGGTTTCAACACCCCCACGGGTTCCAAGTCCTCGCCCCCGATCTAGAAGTCCTCTCCCAGCTCCCAGTCTCCAGCAGCACCCAGATAGTCCTCGCCGATCCCAGGACTATCGACGCCGCAGTCCCCGATCCCCTTCCTACGAAGAAGAGTCCAGGGGATCGTTTGATTACCAGCGGAGGGACGATGTCCTATACCGTCTTCTCCATGAGGTGGAGAGGCGCATCGGTCGCATGGACCGAGAGGAGGAGTCGAGAGCAGGGACCGTCCGTCCCAGCAGACCCCCTTTCTCTCGGACGATCATGGAGGCCCCCATACCGAGGGGTTTCAAACCTCCGTAGTTTGAAACGTACTCAGGGGAGTCCGACCCAGTTGATCACGTCGAAAGCTTCAAGACCTTTATGCTGATCCATCAAGCTTCCGACGCCATGCTCTGCAAGACCTTCCCCGCCACCCTCAAGGGGTCGGCACGAGAATGGTACTCCAGGCTCGCTCCCTCCTCCATCTTCTCGTTCGAGCAGTTCGAGACGCTCTTTATAACTCACTTTGTGAGTAGCAGGCGAACGGAGAAGACTAGCTTGTCCCTACTCCACCTCCGACAGGAGAAGGGAGAGAAGCTGAAGGATTATGTGAGGAGATTCACTGCGGAGGTCAGGTCGATCGCCTCCCTTGACCAGTCAGTGGCAACCGTCGCGTTCCAGTCGAACGTCCTCAACTCCAACCTCCGATCGTCCTTCGCCAAGAAGCCCCCGCACAACTTCGCCGATCTTCTCCTAAGGTGCGAGAAGTACATTCAGGTGGAAGAGGCTGAGTTCCTCCCGAATTTCGGAGGATCGGCCTCTGGATCGAAGAGGAAGGCGACAGAGGAGGAGGGGTCCAAGAAGATGCAGAAGGACAACGGCGGTCAGCGCCGTCCTCCCCCTAGGTTCGAGAAGTTCACTCCCCTCACCACTAATGTCTCCACCATCCTGATGGAAGTGGAGAAGGAGGGGGTCATACCTCCAGCTCCGAGGATGAACACCCCAGCCAAGAGAAGGAACAAGTAGAAATGGTGCCGTTACCATCGGGACCACGGCCATGACACCAACGACTGCCGGGCATTGAAAAATGAGATAGAGGCCCTCATTCAGAGGGGGCAGTTGGCCAAATTTGTAAAGGCAAACGATCGGGCGGATCGCAACATGCCTCCGCCTCGGGGGGCTAACAAACGCTCCGAGCGGCGCGATGAGACCCCCGAGTTCGAGGAAGAACGAATTCTACACCTCATCCACGGAGGCCCAATGGGGGGCTCCTCCAACTCCTCTCGGAAGGCCTTCGTCCGAGAGGTCAACTCAGTTCATAGCGCCCCTCCCCCCAAAGGCCTCGGCGTCCCAGTGACTTTCTCCGATGAAGACCTCGAGGGGGTCCGAACTCCCCACTGCGATGCCCTTGTCATCGATCTACGCATGGCAAACTTCAAGGTGCAAAGGGTCCTGGTAGACAACGGGAGCTCAGTGAACATCCTCTTTCTCTCGGCCTTCCAAGGGCTGCAGCTGTCTCGGGACCGTCTCAAGCCGACCGGTTACACGCTCCACGGGTTCACGGGGGTACCAGTAACTGTCGAGGGGGTTATAACCCTAGACGTAACTGCTGGGAAGACCCCTACTACCCGGACCGAGCCGATGGACTTTATGGTCGTCGACATCCCGGCCGCATATAATGTCATCCTAGGCCGACCTGGCCTAGCTGCCCTGGAAGCTGTCCCTTCAGCGTACCACCTTAAAATGAAGTTCCCCACTCGGTCGGGAGTGGGAGAAGTCAGGGGCAGCCAAGAGACAGCTCGAAAGTGCTATATGACTTCCACGGGGGGTCCGGTGCTCTCCCTCGAGACCCTAGAGATTCCCGAGCCGAATGTCCGACCCACGTCCGAGCCGGTGGACGAATTGGAAGAAGTACTTTTTTCGGACGAGGACCCGAGTCGAAAGTTCCTCATCAGCAAGTCCTTACCGACTGCACTATGTTCCGACTTGGTGCAATGCATCCGGGATAATCGCGACCTGTTTGCTTGGTCAGCCGCGGATATGCCTGGGATTTCTGAGGAGCTGCTAGTCCACCGCCTAAGCGTCGAACCGGGGTGCAGACCGGTTCAGCAGAAGAGGCGAAAATTCGCTCCCGAGCGACAGCAGGCCATCAAGGAGGAGGTGGATAAACTCCTAAAGGCTCGGTTCATACAGGAGGTGAACTACCCCGAGTGGCTCTCCAATGTTGTAATGGTCAAGAAGTCCAACGGTTCTTGGAGGATATGCATCGACTTCACCGACCTGAATAAGGCATGTCCGAAGGATCCATTCCCTCTCCCAAATATCGACACCCTCATTGATGCCACCTCGGGCCATGAGCTCCTCAGCTTCATGGACGCCTTCTCCGGCTATAACCAGATCCGAATGTTCTCCCCGGACATTCCGAAGACCTCCTTCATCACCGACCAGGGCCTCTACTGTTATAGAGTCATGCCGTTTGGGTTAAAGAACGCTGGGGCCACCTACCAGCGCCTCGTCAACAAAGTCTTCCAGATCCAAATTGGCTGCAACATGGAAGTGTATGTCGACGACATGCTCGTTAAAAGCATCCGAGGTACCGACCATGTGGCCGACCTCCAGGAGGCATTCGGCGTATTGAGAAGACACAGTATGAGACTAAATCCGAACAAATGTGCGTTCGGAGTCTCCTCAGGAAAGTTCCTTGGCTTCATGGTGAGTCAGCGAGGGATCGAAGCGAACCCTGAGAAAATTAAGGCCATACTGGACATGGCCCCGCCCCGGAACGTTAAAGAAGTGCAGAAGCTCACGGGTCGGCTCGCCGCAATTGGGCAGTTCCTTTCGAAGTCTGGGGAAAAGTGCCTCCCCTTCTTCAAGGCTCTCAGGGGAGCCAAGGGTTTCCAGTGGGGCGAACTGCAACAGAAGTCCTTTGAACAGCTGAAAGAATACTTGGTCAATCCTCCCCTGCTCAGTAAGCCCGTTCCGAGGGAACCCCTCTTCATCTACTTAGCTGCCTCCGAGCAGACGCTAAGTGCTGTTTTGGTGAGAGAGGAAGACCGGGCTCAGAGGCCCATCTACTACATGAGCAAGGTGCTTCGGGACGCCGAGCTCCGTTATCTAAAGATAGAAAAGATAGCCTACGCCCTGATCATGGCGGCGAGGAAGCTCCGTCCGTACTTTCAGTCCCACTCGGTTGTGGTCCTCACCGACCAACCGTTGAAACAGATCCTCCACAAGCCCAAAACCTCGGGCCAGCTTATGAAGTGGTCCATAGAGCTAAGCCAACACGACATCTCCTACCAGCCTCGGACTGCTATCAAGGCTCAGGCCCTCGCCGACTTCATCGTCGAGTCCACTATTCCCGAGGTCAGCCACGTCCCGAACGGTCCCCCCATTTGGACGGTCTTTGTGGACGGATCCTCCTGCAACGAGGGTAGCGGTGCCGGTATCGTCCTGAACGGACCCGATGACTTCGTCCTCCAGTATGCCCTCCGCATGAACTTCAAGGCCTCAAACAACGAGGCGGAGTATGAGGCACTAATCGCGGGCCTCGAACTTGCCCGAAGTGCCGGGGCGCAGCGCCTCCGAGTCCATAGTGACTCTCAGCTAGTTGTGAACCAAGTCTTGGGCGAGTACGAGGCGCGAGACGAGCGGATGGCGAAGTACCTCGCCAAGGTCCGAGCCCTCATGAGCTGGTTCGAAGAGGAACTCATCCAACGAGTCCCTCGTGAGGAGAATTCACGGGCCGATGCCCTCTCCAAGTTGGCCTCATCCTCCCTCCAAGGTCTCGAGCAGACCGTTTTGATCGAGGTCCTCTCAAGGCCGAGCATAGAAGACGAGACATCCGGCTCGGTGGAGTCGTTGCCGGTCCTGCTGCAAGATAATTGGATGAAGTCGTTGGTGGAGTTCTTAAGGGATGGACTCCTCCCCAAGGACCCCAAAGAAGCACGCCGAGTCAGAACCAGGGCCGAGCGGTATGTCTTGATCGAGGGGATCTTGTACAAGCGCTCCTTCTTGCAAATTGACGGCCAACCATACCTAAGGTGCCTCTCCCCAGAGCAGGCCGACTATGCCTTACAGGAGCTCCACGAAGGCATCGGCGGAGCACATTCAGGATCTAGGTCCTTAGCCCAGAAAGCTTTGAATTATGGATACTTCTGGCCGACTCTCCCCCAAGATGCCGAGCGACATGTTCGGCAATGTGGCTCCTGTCAGAGACACTCCAACGTTCGTCGCCTCCCTCAGGCCAACCTTGCCTCCCTATCAAGTCCCATCCCCTTTGCAATGTGGGGAATGGATTTACTAGGGTCGTTCCCTCCGGCTCCCGGCCAGTTCAAGTTCTTGGTTGTAGCCATCGACTACTTCTCGAAGTGGATTGAGGCCAAGCCCCTCGCCACTATCACCGAGAACAAAGTGCTTCAATTCTTCTGGAAGAGCATCGTCTGCAGATTTGGCGTCCCCCGTGTCCTGGTAACGGACAACGGGACTCAGTTCACCGGTGCCGCATTCCGAGCTCTGTATGAAGACCTTGCCATCCAGCAACGCTTCTCTTCCGTCTCCCACCCTCAGTCGAATGGGCAGGTGGAGAACGCTAACCGGCAAATCCTCTCTAGCATCAAGAAGAGATTGGACAAATGTTCCAAAGGCCTATGGGTCGACCAACTCCCCAATGTACTGTAGAATTATCGCACCAACAAGCGGACCCCCACAGGAGAGTCCCCTTTCAACCTCACCTATGGGTCCGAGGCGGTGATACCCCTCGAGGTCGGAATACCTTTCCCTCGCCTCGTAGCCTACAATGAGGAACAGAACGCCAGAGACCTCAGGGCGAACTTAGATCTGGTGGATGAACTGAGGGAGAGAGCATCGATTCGGCAACAGAGATACCGAAGGAGAATCGAACTAGCATACAACAAGAAAGTCCGACCCACCGATCTCAAGGAAGGGGACTTGGTTCTCAGAAAGCTAGTTGTCTCCTTCCCTAATCAGAGAAGCAAACTGGCCCCGAACTGGGAAGGACCCTACAAGATCACAAAGGTTGTTCGGCCCGGAGCTTACCGTCTGGAAGATCTAGAGGGCAAAGAGATTCCGAGGACCTGGAATGCCGACCACCTCCTAAAATACCAAGAAAGTGCTCTGGCGCCTCTCTGAGTATCACGAGGTGTCGAACCATTCCTCTCCTCTAACTTGTAATCTATTCCATAAATTGTAATATGTAAAAATGGTTAGCCGTCGATTATCAATGAAGAATGCTCTTTCATACTTATAAATTTGCTTGCGTCTCTCCGCCTTTATCTTTTGTTTTTTAATTTGATTTCAACCAATGGTTCGGAGTCCAATGTCCGGCTCGACTTTACCTCCTTGGCTCGTCCCCGGACGAGCCAGAGGTAGATCGCCATTCGGAACTGCTCCCACAACCGTTGAACTACACCGATGGTTCGGAGTCCAACACTCGGCTCGACTTTACCTCCTCGGCTCGCCCCCGGACGAGCCAGAGGTAGATCACCGTTCGGAACTGCTCCCACAACCGTTGAACTACACCGATGGTTTGGAGTCCAACACTCGGCCCGATATTACCTCCTCGGCTCGCCCTCGGACGAACCAGTGGTAGATCGCCGTTCGGAACTGCTCCCACAACCGTTGAACTGCACGATGGTTCCGGAGTCCAACACTTGGTTCAATTCCACTCCCCAAGCTTGCTTCTTGGCGAGCTAGGAGGGGATCGCCATTCGGAATTGCTCCCACAACCGTCGAACACTCGCTATGATCGGCGAACCCCACCATGGGGAAGGGCTCAACTCACCCCTCGACTTTGCATGAAGAGGGAGACCGAGGTACTGTTCAGCATCACCGGCCGATCATTCTTGTCGCCGAGATGAAAGCGACCAAGAAGAAGGGTCAGATCATGCTGCCCCCGGTCGGATAACCGAGCAAGTGCCAATCCGAGCTCACAAACAGAGAAAACTCACTTTCTCCTCAACTTTCGTGTAGGATCTCAATCAGACGGCCCAGATCTTGCCAGCGAAGCTAAACGACAAGATAGCGTTTCCTTGGGAACTGAGCCGCCTCGAGATTCGTACCAGGATCCAACGGCCCAGATCTTGTCAGCGTCGCTAAACGACAAGATAGCGTTGCCGTGGGGGGGCTGGTCCACCTCGAGATCCGCACCTAATACCTATGCCTCAGAACGCGCCAAGGCACCGAACCACAAACAAAAGAGGGTTCAGCTCGGAGACCTTGGCACGACGAACACAATCATAAATGAGACGATTACGCAGATCAACAAAAGACTAGTTCATGAAAGAAATTTTATTAATGGTTGGGACATAATACAAAGCAATCCTCCCATGGTTACAAGGCATTAGAAAACAAAAAGTACGGCGCCGACCCACTACACTTGGTTTTTAAACGAAAAAATCATCACCGTCCCGCTCGGTCGCCAGCCCGGCCACTTCGGCCGCTAGTTCATCTGCCTCCTTCCGAAGCTTCGCCTCCAGGGGCTGCAAGTGATGGATCTCAGAGAGCAAATCGTCCCGTTCGGCAATTATCTTCGACAAATTGTGCCGAATACACTGAACCCGAAGGGCGTTGCTAAAAGCAGTCTGCGAATCCTTGTCCTCTCCTATAGGGGTTGCCTCGGCAATCCTGTTCTCCAAGCGCTGGATCTCGGCGTCTCGCTGATCAAGGACGAGCTGAAGGTGGCCCCGCTCGCTTCCAGCTCGGCGTAATTCCAGCTCGACTTCATATAGTCGCTCTCAGCACCTCGCCAAACGCGACCTCGTCACCTCCGAGCCAACCTCGGTCCGAACGTCGTTGTCCGAGCAGTTGGAATCGGCGTCTTGAGCTGCCACCACGAGCTGAAGAAGAAAAAACGAATAACAAAGTTTCAAGACATTGCCGAAGTCCAACACTTGAAGAATTTTCCAAACAAACTCTCAGATTCGTATTCAGATATAGTAATTCTACATACTACAAGACCGACCCTACAATAGAGTTTTACAACAGCCAGAAGAAACATAAAACGACATGTTCAGGGCCTCTTCGGAAGGGGTACGCTTCGGTTCAAGGAAACGCGAGGACGACAAGGCCTGACCTCCGAGCTCGATTCCAAACCAACGAAGCGTGATCCCCCTTCGCCACTGACCCTAACTGTGGCGCCGACCGAGGCACCACTAGACGAGACGGCTACACTACTCTGAGTGTCAGCAGGGCTCCGCCTAGCCACAGGCAAACGTGTCGCAAGTTCGTAGAAGGTAATCCCTCTCTCGCTCTCTTCGCGAGTACACGATGTACTGCGGACGTTGGCCCTCTCAGGCAGAGGCTTAAGTGATGTGACCTCTTCCTCCAGTTCAATGATTCTGTCTCTCAAAGCATCGTCCTTCGCCAACTTCTTCAAACGAGGAGGCCTTGACGAGCCCGAGGCGTTGGCGCTATCGGTCGCGAGCCGTCGGTAGTGGGTGATCTCGATCCCCCTATCTATCGTGATCCTTCTAAGCTTGTCGACATCGGCCAACAACTTTTTGCGCTCGGACGACGCCTTCTCCAGCTCGGAAGCAAGCTTCTCTTCTTCCGCCGAGCGACCTTGCTCCGCTATCTCCAAGTGTCGGATCTTGGCCGAGAGCTCGTCGTTCTTCCGCTCGGCGACGGCAAGCTCTCTACGAAGCCGTTCGACCTTGCCTTCGGGACAAGGGGCTTGGGGTTGCTTCCGCAGTTGCTTCAACTCGCGACAATACCCCCTCACAGCTGCCTTTGTCTCCTCCAGCTTCAAGAACATGAAAAACCGCCTCTCTCGGCTATTGGAGAGCTCTCCCTTCATTTTAGCCAGCTCCTTACGAAGGTGTGCAACCTCCGTGATCGGACCGAACTTCACCTGAAAAGCAGAGATAAATCCGAGACCCAACACTTGGAGAATTTTACGCCTAATCAAACACAAAATCCGGAGACTAACACTTGGATAAATTTTGGCCAAACAAAGTTTTTTCATTCAAAACTCAGAAAAAAGTTTTACAAGAGCGGTGGCCAGTCCGCAGTTAGGCTTACAAAAAAGAAACAAAACAACAAAAGACTAAAAGAGGCAACCGAGTCAGGGGTCGACCTTTTGTCGTTCGGGTCTGTCGACCCCTCGGCCTGGTCCTCGCCCTCGACCTCGTCCTCGTCCTCGCTCCCGCTCTCCTCCTCAGAGTCGTCCTCCTCCTCATCCTCAGCCTCAGTCTCACCCGGGCCTTCGACACCGTCAGTCTGTCCCTCGGGGCTGAGCATCCCCTGGGGAAGCTCCTCCTCCCCCTCCACGGGGTCGTAGAAACAGTAGGAGGACGTGTTGAAACCCGGATTCCGAGCGGCGACATGAAGCAGGGCTCGGTCGTACGCGTCCTCCATGTTCTTGAACATGTGATGCTCGGCCTCGTCCTGGACGGCCTTCTTCGCCTTTGCCACCTTAGACCGATGCCTGGCCATGATCTTCTCGGCCCTCTTCCGAGCTGCCTCCGCCTCCGACCGAGCATTGGCCAGCTCTTCCTTCAGCTCGGCATTCTCCTTCTCCGAGGCCTCGAGCTTGGCTGCCGTGTCCTTCGACCACTGAACGGCGTCGGCCAGCTGCGTCTCCAACCCTGCCACTTCGGCAGCCCGTTTTGCCGAGAGGAGTTGCTCAGCATCGAGCAGCTTCGTAGCTTTGACACGCTCCAACCTCTCCCGGTCATACTCCTGTTCCTTGCTCGCAAACTCCTCGAGCAAGAAGTTGAAGTGGCAGAGGGTCTGAAAAGAGAACAAACTGTTAGAGTCCGAATCCAGGAACTTAGAAAATTCCAGAAAAAGTTTCAATAAGAAGGTGTTCAGTCCGCTTACTGACATTGTGTTCCGAGCGATCTGCATTGTGGCGTCCCCAACCAGCCCGGCCTTAAGGGCCGCTCGATCCTTGGGGGTCGGCAAGTGCTTCACCGCTTCCATACAGATGTTGCCGTCCCCCAAAAAACCGTCGACCTTCATTACTTGCCAGTCGGGGATGAAGATCTGCTTGTGCCACTCGGTCAAGATCTTCTCCGCATCGGCAGTGAGGGGCGGAACTTGGAGGGATAGTACCTCTTTCACGCCGAACACACCGCTCGACGAACCGGGGGCATCCCCCTTCGCTGTTGGTGTCGGCGCATCTGAAACAGGTGGATCGGGGACCGCGGCCTTCTCCTGCTTGGAACCAGCCTCCGGGACAACGACCTTCTGCGAGTCGGCGGTCTTCGCGACCGAAGGCATCTTCTGGGCTCGGCCGCCCTGAGGCCCTGCCGAGGGTCTCTTCTTCCTCGACTCCTGTTCCTTCGCCTTGGCCTTCGCCATCAAAGCCCTGTAGTCCATCTTGGAAGATTCTGCGCCAGCCGAATGAAAAAACTTAGATGAATTTTTCAAGAACTTTACGCAAAGAAATAAAATACGAGAATCATACTAGGGTCGATCGGACTGAGACCCCCCCGGAACAAAGCTTCCTCGGTAATGTCTTTCCAACTTAGCGTTGGCAGGGCGAGGAGCTTCTTGAGGACTTCCGCCTCCTCGTCACTCAATACCGGCTCCTTCTTCGCTCGCTTAGGCAGGCCTTCCCTCCTCCAAGCTATCGGAATTGCCCAGGGTGCAGGAGCACGGATAATGAAATACTTCTCCTTCCAATGTTTGATCGAGTCCGGGTTCTCGATCAACTTCACGCCCGTCCGTGGCGACAGGTAGAACCTCTGCTCATTCCTGTTCGACTGGCAGGGGCGGTAGAGGCTCTGAAGGAGGAACAAGCTCGGTTCAGCTCCGATCTCTTGACATCGGAGAAAAAATGCCAAGACATGCCTCCAAGTGTTTGGCATCAACTAGGCGGGGCTCAAACCGTACCAAACGATAACCTCTACAATAAATGGATGAAGCAGAAAACGAAGCCCGGCATGCAAGGAGTCGAGGGGAAAGACGCACGCGTCAGGCGAAGACGACGTGGAGGCTCGGAATCCCGGTTCGGGGAGAAGTAGCCCGTACTCGGCTGGAATCTGGAACCCGGCTCGGATCCGGTGCAGATCGGCCTCGGTAAGAGACGAGATGGTATGGTCCACCTCGGATAACTCTCTCGGCTCATTCTCCTCTACGGACTTGGCGGTGCCCTGAGTCACCTTCTCTTGCATCTCCTCGGAGTAGTCCCGAATGCCTCCCACGCTCGACAGAATAATAGGCTGCCGACCGAACTCCCCCGCCGTCTTCGGCTTCTCGATGATCGTGACCACTCCTTTACCCTTCTGAGACTTCGCCACGACCTCCTAGGGCGGCTCGGCTACTTCACCCTCCTTGCTCGGCCGAACAACGCTCTGGTCGGTCGGCTCTATCACCTCCTTCCCTTTGCCCGCTCGGCCTACGACTTGGTCCGAGGCGGGGGTCTCATCCGAGGAAGTAATCTTGACCATTTTCTAAATAGAAAGGAGAGAGACTGACCTTGAAGTGACAACTACGGTCGGAAAAGTTCACCGGAGCTAAGGAACGCCTTGCCGTGACAGCTAACAGCGCCACCCAGGAGCTAAAAACTTCGATGGTAAAAGTAAAAACTGGAGAGAGAGAGTGAAAGTGAATAATGAGACTTGGATTGAGGGGGGGTGAAGATTTATAGTAAAAAAGAAAAGTCCCTTGGACTTCCAAGCGTAAGGGCGCGACTTTTGGGCCGCTCTCGAAACGTCGCGAAGGCCTAAAACCACTTTGTCTTTTCACCAAGTCAAGTAGCTCGGCACAACAGGATCTAAATCCGAATCACATGCAATCCGAACCCAGCAGCAAAGGGCCCGGTCGGCCAACCGACCAAGTGCCATTCCGAGCCCGCAAACGGAGAAAACTCACTTTCTTTTCAAGTTTTGTGCAAGATCTCAATCAGACGACCCAGATCTTACCGAGGATGCTAAACGACAAGATAGCATTTTCTTGGAAACTGAGCCCGTCTCGAGATTTGCCCCACCATCTGACAGCTCAGATTGCGCCACGTCACTGGGACAACCGTGCCCTCGGATCCCGGTCGACCAACCGAGCTAGTGTCTATCTGACGGCCCAGAATGTCGCTCGGACAACCGTGCCCTCAGATCCCCGGCCGGCCAACCGAGCAAGTGCCCATCCGACGGCCCATAATGTCGCTCGGACAACCGTGCCCTCAGATCTCCACCTCTGTCTAAAGAAGCCAGGAAAAATTTTGGATTAAAAGTGTTAAGGCACCGCCCTCGGTGAGCCCCCCAGGCCCCAGGACTCGGTCGGCATCCCTCTCACCCGTGAGCAAAACAAAGCCTGCGGCCTCGGAGCCGAAGCCACGAATTGTTCAGGGATTAGAGGGAAACCGCCGACTCACGGGGCCCGGTTAAAAAGCAGATCGGCACACCTCCCATCTCTAACTCCTTCGGGCTGACAACCATCAGGAGCCGTCAGCCCGGAAGGAAGACAGAGATCGGAAGAGACCCATCCTTCCGAAGCACATTGTCCCCCGGATCCGGACTTTGGTCATCACCTCTTCCGCCATGATCTCCCCTGACCCTGACACCCACATCAGGGCCGTCAGAGTCAGGAGAAGATCATGGTAGAAGAACGACCACCCGTCCTTCCGAAGCAACTCGTCCCTCGGGTCCGGACTACGGTCGTCACCACTCCTGCCCTGTTCTCCCTCGACCCTGACACCCACATCGGGGCCGTCAGGATTGGGAGAAGAACAAGGCAAAAAAGTGACCACCCCTCCGAACCTCTCGAGGTTAAAATTTCACAAGACAGGCATCCGCCTTGACTCCGGTCGTCACTTCCTCTGCTATGATCTCCCCCGACCCTGACATCCGCATCGGGGCCGTCAGAACCAGGAGAAGACCATAGCCGAAGAGCAACCACCCAAGGCAGACGCCTCCGAGGGCTAAAACCCAACATTTTTTGTGACTGAAATGACAAGGGGAATGGGGTACTTATAACCTACCCTCCAAGAACCAGCCATTATGACCCTCAGGAGTTGAAACGTCGCGCATTAATCGAAGGGCACCATTCTTAATGACCCCGGGAAGTTGGAATGCCGCACAAACCCCGGGACACCATTAATGCCCATGGGAACAGAACCATCTCGAAACTCGTTCCGCCAGTCAACGGCCCGGACCGCCATACCACGCTCGGATTGCCAAACAGTCGGAGCTCCGATCGGCCAACCGAGCAAGTGCCATTCCGAGCATCAAAATGGGGAAAACTCACTTTCTCCTCAACATTCGTGTAAGATCTCGATCAGACGGCCCAGATCTTGCCGGCGGCGCTAAACGACAAGATAGCATTTTCTTGGTAAGTGCGCCCGTCTCGAGACTCACGCCACCATCCGACGGCTCAGATTGCACCACGTTGTTCGACCAGCCGAACCCTCAGAGCTCCGGTCGGACAACCGAGCGAATACACATTCGACGGCCTAGAAAGTTGTTCGACCAGCCGAACCCTCAGAGCTCCGGTCGGACAACCGAGCGAATACACATTCGACGGCCTAGAAAGTTGTTCGACTAGCCGAACCCTCAGAGCTCCGGTCGGTCAACCGAGCGAATACACATCCGACGGCCCAGAAAGTTGTTCGATCAGCCGAACCCTCAGAGCTCCGGTCGGCCAACCGAGCGAATACACTTCCGACGGCCCAGAAAGTTGTTCGATCAGCCGAACCATCAGAACTCCGGTCGGCCAACCGAGCGAGTACACATCCGGCCGCTCAGAAAGCTGCTCGGCCGACCGAACCCTCACCCCTCCGGTCGGCCAACCGAGCAAGTGCCATTCCGAGCTCGCAAACGGAGAAAAAAGCACCCGAACCACCACAACCGTTGGATCTTCCAGAAATTCGCGCTCTTGGTGATGAACGGTCCAGATTGCGCCACGTGCGCTAAACGACAAGATAGCGTTTTCTTGGGAAACACGCCCGTCTCGAGATTCGTGCCACGATCCAACGGCTCAGATCGTGCCACGTCTCTCGGACTGCCGAACCCCAGTGCCTCCGGTCGGCCACCGAGCAAGTGCCCATCTGAGCTCGCAAACGGAGAAAAAAGCTTCCGAGCGATAACAACCGCCAGATCTCTCAGAAATTCGTGCTCGTCCATGATCAACGGCCCAAATTGAGCCACGTCATAAATATGTATTAAACACCAGTTTTTATTTATTTAAATCGTTTTATTTATTTAAAAATCGTGAAAAATTGCCAAAAATTCGAGAAAATTAACCAAAAATTCTAGAAGATAATTATAAATTCGGGGGAATATTTTTAAGCCCCTGAACGAACAATTATTGCCCAGAATATACGGTTAAGGCCCTCGAACAATTGGTTAACACATCGCAAAACTAAATAAATAATCTGAATAAATAGTTAAAAACCGTCGAATATTCAACAAGGCTTCAGAACAGCTTACTGCTTCAAAAATCACCTCACTACCCCCTTCGAGGCTCGAAACTCTCCATTCGGACTCCGATACAACTCCACCAGCCACTAAAACAGTTAAACTACTCCTCAAAGGCTGATCACACCCAGTCTTTAGGAGTGGGGGGGCTCGTGATATGGCTAAAAATGGGGTTAAATCGGAACCGTCCAGATTGGGCGCGAATCTTGAAGCTCGGGGGTAAAACGGTAATTTCACATACAAATGGGTCTGAAACGGGTACTGGATCTCCTTCTCACAGATCCAATAACCCACAAACGGATCCACTCCAATTGGGTACGGGTCCCGACCCGAGGCGAACCCAGACCAACAAGAGGCAAATCAGGGTCACTGATTTGACCAAGTCAACGGGCCTGATTTGCTCTCGCCGGGGAATCAGGGATTAGTTTCCTAAACAGACTGTGAGGATTTTACTCCTGACAGTTACACAGGGAATTGGGCCCCTAATCACTCCCATGGCGACTATAAATACCTCCCCCCTACCACTGTGACCAGGTAATCACTCTTTTTCCACCTTAAGCTCCTTCATAATCACCACTGGTTACTGACAAGAGCGTCGGAGAGTGCGTCGCCGGAATCAACCCCGGTGTTTTGCACTTCCTTGCAGGTTGCGGCAGGAATCAGAAGGCTTGGATCCGCTGTTCAGGTTTTTCTCGAACTCACAAATCTCATCTGTTTGCCCCCACACCAGAATCAGCGGTAACACTATCTACTACAGAAGCTGAATATATCGCTGCAAGTTTGGCATGTGCACAAATTTTGTGGATGAAACAAACTCTATTAGATTATGGTATTTCTTTTGAAAGACCTTCAATAATGTGTGATAATACCAGTGCCATTAACCTATCTAAAAATCCAGTTCAACATTCACGTACGAAACATATTGATATTCGACATCATTTTCTACGTGATCATGTTTTGAAAGGGGACATCTTTTTAAACTTTATCTCTACTGATAAACAAGTAGCGGATATTTTTACCAAACCCCTTAAAGAAGACACCTTTATTACTTTAAGAAGAGAACTAGGGATATGTGATTTTATTGATATTTGTTGAAATTAATTTTTGTAAGTCGACTTGCATATGATGTTCAGTCGACTTCCACGTATGTTTTTACTTATTTTCTTTTCTAAACAGACGACTGAGACGTTCCACAAGTTGACCGATCAGTTGTGATAATTATTTATTTTTCTCTCGACTAAGTCGATTGCACCTTAATAACAGTCGACTGTCGTGAATTAGTCTGTCTTCAACTTCGAATCGTCGCACCGATTTTGAGATATCTATTCACATTTTGACTCATCTTGACCATTCTTGGCCGTTGATCTCATTTCTCATTCGATCTCAGCTGTTCCCATCAGTTAAAAACCCTAAAATCACTGCCTCCCCTCTTTTCACTATTACCCAATTTCTTTTACCAGATCTGGAAATCTTGAAGAGAAAGAGAAGAATAGAGAAGAAGTCGACTGAAGAGCTGCTGTCTTGAAGTTGATTTCTTGCCTCTTTGCTGTTTGATTCCTTGTTTTTGTTGGTAAAATCTCTTTCCCTACACTCTTATTATGGCACCAAAAAGATCCAAAACTTCTCATGTAGATGATAGTTCTACCTCTAAGGACTACTCACAATATCTTAGAAGTCCTGATCTCATGGAAAAATGGTATATTATTTGTACCATTCTTATTTTTCCTGGTAGATTTGTCAATTTTAATGATCTTGATAGGTTTAACCTTGTGTCTCTCTTTCAAAATTGTAGCCTTTATGATTTTTTATCCTTAGAAAATTAACCCCATTATTACCCTCCACTCATTTATCTATTCTATACCAATATGAGGGTGGTTCAATCGAATGGTGGTGAAGTTATAATTTATTCTTCTGTGAAAAATAAGAAGATCAAACTCACATCCGAGCGCATTAATCTGATTATGGGTATCGATGATGAAGGACTTGATTTAGGAGAAATCATAATGGATGATGCTTCTATCTTGTCTAAAATCTTTTTGCCCAACCATGGACCCCCTATGTCAAATAAATCCATTACACCTATTGCAAAACTTGTTGCACGGATACAGTCCTATAATATTATCCCTAAAACATGGAGTTATGATCAGTATTCTATGGAATTGCAACAAGCAATATATGCAGTCTTTGGTAAAATCAATGTTAATTGGGGTCGTGTCATTTTTTCTAGAATTCACAAGTCTCATTCCTACTTTCTACCCTTTGGTGCTCTGCTTACTCGTGTTTTCTGTGCTTATGATATTGATCTCGACTCCGAGACAAATGTTGTTAAGCACTATGAATGCTTCGATCGTGTAAGTTTAGCACGCATGAAGCTTCTTGATCCTCCAACTAGCTCAACCACTAGGACTTCTCCCCACACCCAAGTTCCTTTAGCCACTTCTGCTAGACCATCTTCAGCCTCTAGCTCTTCTCGCCCCCGAGCTGATTTTGATGATCCACGCAGTCTCTATAATGTTGTTAACTACCTCATGGATCGTCAAGATACCCTTGAATCCCAAATTTCCCATCTGACCCATCTGTTCACCTCTCAATTTCCACCTCCGTCTCAAGATGTCGAAGATGACGACGACGAAGACGAAGACTGATGATTTTATTTTTTACTATGTATTTTCCTTGCTGCATTTTCTTAGTTTGGTATTTTGTAAACCTCAGTTATTTTGTAAGACTCCGTTGTTTTAAAGACTCCGTTGTTCATTATTTTTTTTGTACTATGTTATCTCAATGACTTATTTCTTCTTCCCATTTGTGTCTTTTTGTTAATGACAAAGGGGGAGAAAAACACTGATAATACACTATAATACACTACTCTCTATTGTAATTTTTGTGATCAAGTCGACTGACTCTTTGTGATAAGTCGACTGTCATACATTGTGTATTATGATATTAATTTCTGTGATAATTTATGCATGATGTATTATTAATAGGGGGAGCATATAAATGCTTGTATTATTTTCTTTTATTATTAGCTATTGTGTTGTTATCATCAAAAAGGGGGAGAATGTTGATTCTGATTTTGATGATTACAACACAAATGCAACATGTATCTGTGCTATACTTTATATAATTGCAGGTTGTATCAGAAGATACACAAAGGCCTCATTTTTCTAAAGCGAAACAAATAAACAAGCATAGCTCAGGATAAAGACAATGACTTCACTCAAGACTCAAGACTCAAGACTCAAATCAAGACCAATGTTTCAATGTCATTTATCTATGTGTCTTGTAAACAAATGTAATATTTTTCTTTATTGAGTCTTAGAATGATGTACAGCCTTGTCACATACACATACACTCACATACAAACTTTTTATAACTATGTGTTTTCAAATCCAAAGGTCAAAACAGCTTGAACTAGATCAGCTGTTAAGTACCAGTCGACTGCCACTTATACCAGTCGACTGAGTCTGTACAAAACTGCCTGATCTTATTCAAACTCTGACCAGTCGATTCATTATGGCAACCCAGTCGATTGTTCAAGTGCTTTTGACAGTTTTCTGTTTTAAACTCGCTTTTTCAAATTCAAATCTTTTATTCCGTTGGTTGACAGTTGGAACAACTGTTTCCCAACGTCCAGTATTTCTAACTCTATAAATAGAGAATAGAATTCACTATGAAAACTTACTTAACACTCCAAGCAATTTTTGAAGAACAACTTTAAGTTTTGTGCTTTCAAGTGATAAAGGCTTTCAAACTTCACTAAGACTTGGTTCTCTGTCTTCAGTCCAGTATAACATTGAATTCGTTTTGGACTGGATTTGGAAGTCAATCAATTAGCCACGTATTATATCACAATCACAACAAGGCTATAGGTTGATTGTAAACAATTTTATTGTTTTTCTTTTCCTCTCGGTTGGAGAGTAGGACTCTAGGGTGTAGAGTCAGGTTTTTCACTCTTGGTGGAGGAGTGGATTGCTTTCTCTGGTTGAGAGAAAGGACTACGGGTTGGACAAGGTTGTTGTCTGAACACCGTAGGGTATTCTTATAATCTTTTTCAAGAATAGTGGAAATCTCAAGAGGGTTCCTTGGGGACTGGATGTAGGTCGGAAGGACCGAACCAGGATACATCGTGTGCACTCTGTGGTTGTATCTTTCTACTTGCATTTCTATTTTCTCAGTGTATAATTTTTACTGTGAAACTTGTCTGGACAGTCGACTGTGTACTCATATAAGTCGACTGGTCAGACTCGTACTACTCTGAAATAATTTGTGTGTCTAGTCGACTGTCTCATCTTTAAGTCGACTTAACAGACTTCTTTAAAATACTTCTTTTTGTGGGTTCAGTCGACTGCTCTATCTCTCAATTCGACTGAACAGAAGAAATTCTTTATTCCGTTTTTAAATTTTTTATAAACACTATTCACCCCCCCTCTAGTGTTTGTTGCCTTGCCTACAGGATCCAACACGTACTGTGGAACTACCGCACTTCAAAACGGACCCCCACAGGAGAGTCGCCATTCAATCTCACCTATGGGTCTGAAGCCGTGATCCCCTTGGAAGTCGGCCTACCATCTCCTCGCCTTATGGCCTATGAAGAAGAGCAGAATGCCAGAGAACTTCGGGTGAATTTGGACTTAGTTGATGCGGCCTACCATCTCCTCGCCTTATGGCCTATGAAGAAGAGCAGAATTCCAGAGAACTTCGGGCGAATTTGGACTTAGTTGATGAGCTCCGTGAAAGAGCTTCAATCCACCAGCAAAACTACCGAAGAAGAATTGAGCAGGCTTACAACAAAAGGGTCCGTCCCACCGATCTCAAGGAAGGGGACTTGGTCCTCAGAAAACTAGCTATCTCCTTCCCCAGCCAAAAGAAGCTAGCCCCGAATTGGAAAGGACCCTACAAGATCACCAAGGTAGTTAGCCCTGGAGCATATCGACTTGAAGACCTTGAGGGCAGAGAGATACCCAGGACTTGGAATGCCGACCATTTACTTAAGTACCAAGAGAGCGCTTGAACGCCTCTCCACGTACCTTAAATGTCGAGCCATTCCTCTCCTTCTTACTTCTTGTATTTTGCTTCTTTATTTTCTCGACTGTAATAACGGCTTGCAACTTAGAAGTAGCCGATTAGCAGTTATCAATAAAGATTATCTTTTCCCATATTTTCCTTGTGGGTTATTTTTATCTCTCTGTTTAAGGCCTTTATCCAAATACACTCAAACGACGAGTTCGGAGTCCAAAACTTGGCTCGATTCCGTTCGTAAGCTCGCTATTAAGCGAATTAGAAGTGGTTCGCCATTCGGAATTGCTCCCACAACCGTTGAAACTCTCTCAAATGATGAGTTCGGAGTCCAAAACTTGGCTCGATTATGCTTCCCAAGCTCGCTCTTAAGCGAGCTAGAAGTGGTTCGCCATTCGGAATTGCTCCCACAACCGTTGAAATTTACTCAAATGATGAGTTCGGAGTCCAAAACTTGGCTCGATTCTGCTTCCCAGCTAGAAGTGGTTCGCCATTCAGAATTGCTCCCACAACCGTTGAAATTTACTCAAACGATGAGTTTGGAGTCTAAAACTTGGCTCGATTCCGCTTCGTAAGCTCGCTCTTAAGCGAGCTAGAAGTGGTTCGCTATTCGGAATTGCTCCCACAACCGTTGAAACTCACTCAAACGACGAGTTCGGAGTCCAAAACTTGGCTCGATTCTGCTTCGCAAGCTCGCTCTTAAGCGAGCTAGAAGTGGTTCGCCATTCAGAATTGCTCCCACAACCGTTGAAGCTTAAACGACGCACGCGAAATGTCTACAACTACACTAGACATGGGAGAAAAGTGCCTGGAGGTGCTGAACCTTTGGTTCCCATGGTTCGTTTAAAGTTGAAGTGAGACATTCCGTGCCTATAAGAAGAAAGATTGGCTTCTGATTTTGAGTAGTTGTTAAAAGTTGGAGGAGTTGTACTTGAATAAATGCCTACCAACAAAACACACAAACACAGAAGAGAAACAAGCTTTCACTTATATAAAATTTTAGCGTACAAGAGCGCTCAAGTTACAAGACCAAGTTACTACTACGAGGTGCTACAAAAACTCAAAGAAGCATAATCACAGCAACTTATTCAATGCTTCTTCGGAACGGGGACGTTTCAGTCCAGAGACACCCGGGGACGGCATCGCCTAACCTCAGAGCTCGTCTTTAGACCAACAAACCGAGATGCCTCTTCGACGGTGCCTCTGACTGTGGCCCCAACCGAAGCACCACTAGACGAAGCAGCCACCCCACTCTGAGCGTCAGCCGGGCTCCGCCTAGAGGCAAGCAAATGAGTAGCAAGCTCGTAAAACGAGATTCCCATCTCACTCTCTTCACGAGTACACGACGTCCTTCTGACATTAGCCCGTTCAGACTGAGGTTTGAGTCGGGCCACTTCATCCTCGAGTTCAACAATCCAATCCTTCAGAGTAGCGTCCTTCACAACTATTTTGAAACGAGGAAGTTGAGCTGATCCTGGGGCTCCGAAGCTATCGGCTGTAAGTCGACGAAGATGGGCCACTTCGATGCTTTTGTCGACCGTAACCCTCCTCAACTCGTCAACCCTCGTCGTCAGCTCGTCGCGTTCGACCATCAACTTTCCCACCACAGAAGCTAACTCCTCCTCCTCCACCGAAAGTTCTTCTTCTGCTATCTTCAGGTGATGAACCTCCGCCAGCAGTTCACCTTTCTCTGTCTCAGCGTCGAATAGCGCCTTTCGGAGCGATTCCACCTCGCCTTCAAGATGAACCTCGCGAGATCGCTTCCATAGTTGTTTCAGCTCGGAAAAATACCCTCTCGCCGTTGCCTTAAGATCCTTTGGGTCCAACTCATGCTTGAGGAAACACTCTCGGCTACGAGAGAGGGCCCGCTTTGCTGCTTTCAAGTCAGCACGAAGACGAGTGACTTCGGTTACCGAACTCGACTCGACTACCTGAAAAACGATAGCTTATCAACACGAAGTACAAGAGGCGATGCCCAACACTTAGCCAAATTTTGAAGAAATTCTAAGTCAAAACAATCCAACACTTTGCCAAATTTCGAAGAAACTTCAGAGAGATTTCAAACAAAATTTTCATTCATATAAGAAAGTGGTGGCCAGTCCGCTACAAGGCAGTACAAAAAAAAAGAGAGGATCAAGGATCCACCTTGAGCGGTGACTCGGCGACAGGCGCCTCGGTGGATGGCCCCTCGTCCCTCGTCGCTCCGGCTCGGGGGTCGACCGCAACCTCGTCGTCCCCTTCCTCCACCTCCGCTCCGGCCCGGAGGTCGGCTACCACAGCCTCGTCGCCTAGTTGCTCATCCTCCCCCTCTTCTTCCTCCTCCCCCCTCGTCTTCTTCCTCGCCACCGGGCCACAACCTGTACCCCAACCGTTCGAAGTCGGAGATTCGAGCCTCGACGTGATCGAGCGCTCTGGCATAAGACAGCTCCATGTTCGCCACCATGTGCTTCTTGAACTCTGCCTCTATCTCCATCCTCGCCTTCTCCATGGCCTCGGCTTGCTGCAACTTCACCGCCTCTAAAGCCTTAACGACTGTAGCCTTCTCCTCGACTGCCTTTGCGACCTCCGAAGCAAGCTTTTCCATTGCTTGCGCCAAAGCCACCTTGAGGTCAACGACCTGGGCCGCCAGAGATTCTGAGCGATGCTGCTCCACTTCGAGCTGCTTCACGGCCCTCGCCCTCTCTGCTCGGTCTTTGTCGCTGAGGGCCTTCAGCTCTCTCTATTGCTCGGAATACTCCTCGAGAAGATGGCTGAAGTGGCAAGTAGCCTGCACAAAGAAGTAGTTAGAACACGACGAAGGCCGAGCTAAAAACTTAGAAAATTTTTGAGAAAGAATTCAGAAACATCCTAGAGACTTACCGACATAAGTGACCGAGCAACCTCAAGGGCGTCGTCGCCCATCGTCCCCGCCTTCAGCGCGGCTCGGTCCTTCGGGGTCGGTAGGTGTCGAACATCTTGCATGCTCATCCCCGAGTCTCCCAAGAAGCCGTCGTGATTCTTCACCCGCCAGTTGGGGACGAACAGCTTCTTGTGAGCCTCGATCAGGATAACCTCGGCCTGCTCGGTCAGTGGCAGGGCCTCAAGCGCCAGCACCGCCGAGATGGAAAAATCCTCACCTACAGGAGCAGATGGGGTCGGCTGGACAGCTACCGCCGAAGACGGTTCCCGATGAGAAGTGGCGGCGACCGCCGAAGGTGCCTGGGTGGGTCGGCCAGACGAGGGACCCGTGCATGTCCTCTTCCTCTTCTTGTCGTCGGCGGCTTTGCTTCTTTCGGCCATCATACCCTTGAAATCCATGTTCGGCGCCTCTGTCCAAGTAAAAAGGAAAACAAGTTAGAAAAAAAATGTATGCAAGACATTCAAGAAAGGAAAATCACAAAGTGAGATGTCAGGAACGTACTCGGGTCGATCGGACTAAGGCCCGATCCGTGTAACACCTCCTTGGTCATCTCCCTCCAACTCAACATCGGGAGACCGATCAGCTTGGCCGCCACTTCTACCTCGGCCGGGGTCAACACCGACTCGGACTTTGCGAACTTCGGCACCTCTTCCTTCCACCGAGTCGAGAAGTCCCATGCCGAGGGCCCCTTTATCAGGAAAAACTTCCCCTTCCACGACTTTATCGAGTCGGGATTCTCTATCAACTTAACTCCCTTTCGAGGCGACAGGTAGTAGCGAGGCTCAAGCTTGCTTATCCTGTTGATTCGGTATAAACTTCGGAGTATGACGAGCTCCGGCTCCACTTTGGCTGTTCTGCATTGAAGCAGATAGCCGAGCACGTGACACCAAGTGTTCGGCATGAACTGTATGGGGGACAGACCGAACCACTGAAGGACTACCATCATGAAGGGATGAAGGGGGAAGCGCAGCTCGGCGTTCAGGGCGTCGTAGGCGAAGATGCATGTGTCCGGGGGGAAGATGGTGTTCACTCGCACCCCGGGGCCGGGAAGAACCAGTGTGTACTCCATGGGGATGGCGAAACCCTTCCTGATCCGAAATAGATCCCGCTCGATTAACACTGAGGGGAGGTCGTCCACCTCGGTGACCTCCCTCGAATCGTTCTCCTCGTAGGTCTCCTCGCGAACAATGACAGCCTTAGTCAGCAGCTCGCCGCTATACTGCCTTATCCCGGCATGTCCGGACAGCACGGTCGGCATCCGACCTGACTCGCCCGCTCCTCTCACGGTCTCTACCACCTCCTCGACAACCGAAGACCGAACCACTTCCTTCCCCTTCTCCTTCCTTCTCGCCACTTCTCTCCCCTCCTCGGCATTCCGACGTCCCGAGGATGAGGCCTCACTACCCGAGGACACTCGTGACATCTCTAATAAGCAATTGAAGTTAAATAAACTGACCTTTGATTTGACGTCCACAGTCGGAAAAAGTTCGCCGAAAATCGCCTGGCCTCCGCGACAGCTAGCACAACCGCCTTTGAGCTCAGATCCTCGCCAGCAGAGCAACTCGAGAGCAAAAATAAAAACTTGAGAGTAAAAGTGAAAGAATGAGCTAAGGGGTAGGGGGGTGAGAACTTATAGCCTAGGAGGCGACGGTTGGACTTTTGTAATGTTTGGGGGCCCATTAAGGGAGATAAAACGACATATTAAAGAAAGCTACGACAGTTTAGAGGAAAGTCGCGATGGTTTCCTTAACATCGTAGTTCAGTGACTCGTAACCTGCCGAGCCACCGAGGCACTCTGCCGAGCTACTGGGGCACCGACCTCCACATATGGAAAAAAATATCGCTGAGCCACTTTCACCATCAGATTGTCTCAAAATTCGTGCCCAAATCTGATGGATGATTCAGATCACGCCACGCCCACAAAACGACAAGATAATATTTTCTTGTGATCTGAACCTCCAACCTCGAGATCCGTGCCATGATAAACGCACTGGATCCAGCCACGTGGCTCAACAGTTCGTGCCGAGCCCAGCCATAAAGACACTCTGCCGAGCTACCGGGGCACCGACCTCCACATATGGAGAAAAATGCTGCCGAGCCACTTTCACCGTCAGATTGTCTCAAAATTCATGCCCAAATCTGATGGACGATTCAGATCACGCCATGCCCACAAAACGACAAGATAACATTTTCTCGTAATCTGAACCTCCAATCTCGAGATCCGCACCATTGTAAATGCACTGGATCCAGCCACGTGGCTCAACGGTTCGTGTCGTGCCGAGCCACCAATGCACTCTGCCGAGTTACTGGGGCACCGACCTCCACATATGGAGAAAAATGCCGCCGAGCCACTTTCACCGTCAGATTGTCTCAAAATTCGTGCCCAAATCTGATGGACGATTCAGATCATGCCACACCCACAAAACGACAAGATAACATTTTCTCGTAATCTGAACCCCGTCCTCGAGATCTGCGCCATGATAAACGCACCGGATCCAACCACGTGGCTCAATGGTTCGTGCCGAACCGAGCCACCGAGGCACTCTGCCGAGCTACCGGAGCACCGACCTCCACATATGGGGAAAAATGCCGCCGAGCCACTTTCACCATCAGATTGTCTCAAAATTCGTGCCCAAATCTGATGGACAATTCAGATCACGCCACACCCACAAAACGACAAGATAACATTTTCTCGTGATCTGAACCCCATCCTCGTGATTCGCACCGTAATGAACGCCCCAGATCAAGCCACGTGGCCCACAACTCGTCCCGAGGTGCCGAACTACCGGGGTGCTCAGCCGAGCTACCGAACAGCTTAGCCAAGCCTCCGAGTTACTAAGGAGCAGAGGTCGAGCCACCGGAGTGCTCAACCGAGCTACCGAACAGCTTAGCCAAGCCACCAAGCTACTAAGAAGAAGAAGATGAGTTACCGAGCCACCGGAGTGCTCAGCCGAGCTATCGAATAGCTTAGCCGAGCCACCGAGCTACCAAAGAAGAAGACCGACCTGCCGAGCAGCCGAACAGCTACGGCCGAGGTACCGAGGTACCGAGGTACCGACCTCCACATATGGAGAAAATTGAAGCCGAGCTATTCCAGCCGTTGGATCGTTTCAAAAAACGTGCCAGAACATGATGGACGGCTCAGATCACGCCACGCTCACAAAATGACAAGATAGCATTTTTTCGTGATCTGAGCTGCCCTCCTCGTGATTCACGTTGTGACGAATGCTTCAGATCTTGCCACGTAGCTCGACAGATCGTTACGTGCCGAGCCACCGAGCTACCGAGGATGGGGTGCCGAGGTGCCGAGGCACCGACCTCCGTATGCGGAGAAAAAAGCCTGCTGAGCTACCCCGGCTGTTCGATCCTTCATAAAGTAGTGCCGCAGGCTGATGAAGGGCCCAGATCGCGCCACGCAATAAATCGAAATAAAAATTGATTTTTATTTATTAAAATCGATTTATTTATTTAAAAATTGCAAAAAAAATGATTAAAAATTCAAAAAAATTAATTAAAAATTCTAAAAAATAATTATAAATTCGGAGAAAAATTTTCGACCCCCGGGTAGATAATTATTGCATAGAAAAATTAATTGAGGACCCCGAACAATGAATCACCACTTCGCAAAAATTAGATAAATGATTCGAAAAATAGATAAAAGTTGAGAAAAATCCCCAAAAGTTTAGGAGAGCTCGAGAACAACCTCGAGCACGCAACTAACTCGAAAAATTGCCATAATACCTCATACAAAGATTCGACACCCCCTACTTGGACTCCGATACGACTCTGATAGCCATTAAAACAGTAAAACTACTCCTCAAAGGCTGATCAAACTCAGTCTTCAGGAGTGGGGGGCTCGTGATATGGCTAAAAATGGGGTTAAATCGGAACCATCCAAACTGGACGCGAATCTTAAAACTCGAGGGTAAAATGGTAATTTCACCTGCAAACATGTCTGAAGTGGGTTCTGGGTCTTCTCTCCGAAAGCCCAATAACCCACCAACGGATCCATCCCAACCGGGTGCGGGTCCCAACCCGTAAGAAACCTGGTCCAGCTGGATAGAATTAGGGTTTCTGATTATACTTAATCAACGGCCCTGATTCACTCTATCCTTTCACTGGGAAGTAGGAATTTCATTCCGAAACTTGTTCCTATGGCGGCTATAAATATCCCCCATCCCCCACCATTAAGAGATAATCAATACTTTTCCAATAAAAGCTCATTCATAATATTTTCTGGTTACTGACTTGAGCGTTGGAGGGTGGATCGCCGGGATTCATCCCGGTATCTCGCACTTCTTGCAGGTGAACGGCGGGAGTCAAAGGTCAAACTCTGGCGAAAAGGTTTCAGGTTTGACTATTCGACATCCCAAAGAATCCACAAATTCTATCTGTTTGCCCCCACACCAAATTTAGCGGTAACAGTGTGTATGTTTGTAGATATGAGGACAATAATATAGTTACCTTGGCGTTGTATATGGACGACATGCTGTTAGCAGGTTTATGTATGAAGAAGATCAAGAAAGTGAAAAAGGCGGTAGCTTCGGAGTTTTTAATGAAGGATTTGGGTAAAGCAAAGCAAATCCTCGGCATGAAGATTAGTAGAGACAGGAGTAGCAAGAAGCTTTGGTTATCCAAAGCGGACTATGTGAAGAAGGTATTGAAGAGATTCAATATAGATGGCGCGAGGCCAGTCACTTGTCCCTTGGCTTCTCACTTCAAGTTATCAATGGACTTGTGTCCTAAAACGAAGGCGAAGATGGAGGAAATGGCTGCTATTCCTTATGCTTCAGCCGTTGGGAGTTTGATGTATGCGATGATGTCTACAAGACCAGATATCGCACAAGTAGTGGGAGTTGTCAGCCGTTACAGGAAGAATCCAGGTAAACAACATTGAGATGCAGTAAGGTAGTTTCTTAGATATCTAGCAGGTACTTCAGAACACTCTCTTTGTTTTGGGGAAGATTCTTTGCATATACATGGTTATGTGGATGCAGATTTTTTGGGCAATCGTGATGGTTGCAGAAGTACTACAAGGTATGTATTTACAGTTGGAGGAACAGCTGTTAGTTGGGCTTCGCAATTACAAAAGGTTGTAGCACAGTCAGCCACGAAGTCAGAGTATATGGCACTTACGGAAGCGACGAAAGACATGTTCTGGATTTCAGAGCTTATGAAATAGTTGGACAAGAAGCAACCCATAGGTGATCTATGGTGTGATAGTCAAAGTGCAGTTTTCTTGGCAAAAAACTTGGCATATCACTCTAGGACTCGGCACATTCAAATGAGGTATCATTTTATAAGAATAGCAATTAAGAAGAAATGGTTGAAGTTAACTAAGATTCTTGGTACTAAGAATCCGACGGACATACTCACTAAGGTGGTGGATAGCAAGAAACATCAGTTTTGCTATACCGCTATCGAATTGTCTCCAGGTTAATTGTTGAGGAGACTCGCAGAGGCATATGCCTAGACTAGGCCAATGGAAGAATGAAGAACATGTTAGAGACTTCATGTATATGTCTCCAAGTGAGAGATTGTTGGGATTTGTTGATCCAATACACGATAATGGATTGAAGAAGATAGGCGAGAAGGAGAGTCGAAGTGGGAGCAAGAGGTCAAGAGTAGTTGGAGGCTACAGCAGAGTTGCGGTAGATCGCGCGGTCGACCGCACCCAGGAAAGACGACTGGTCGACCGCACAGTCGACCGTCTCACTCTCTGATTCAACCTGTATCTTGAAAAGATGACCGATCGACCATGCAGTCGACCGACCTGCTCTCTATTGGAACTCGTGCAGTCAAAGGAGAAGACCGATCGATCGTCATGATGTTGCAGTCGACCGTCCCGACGCTGATTGAAGAGCGACTGAGATGGAAAGTTGTAGAATCATATATATATATTGTATTGTGTATGATTTTAGAGTTAAGTGAAAAGAAAATTGTAACACCCCGAATTTCAAATAAGGATAAATTCGAGATTTCACAGGATCTTTACTTCACTTCGTATAATTTTACAAAGAATTTAAAACTTTTTATTCACAATACATCAGAGTTTCTTTACACTTGGTTTTTACACAGCGGGAGAATGAAATTTACAATAAAACATTTACAACATCTTTAAAATAAAACATCACCAGCATATCCACTTTATAGCTTCATGAATAGTCCTTTACCTGCATGTCAATCTGTGGGCACGTCAGTTACTTACAACTGACGAAATGTTATACACGACTATCCTCTCTATGCTGGGAATAGTATAACGATCTCATACTTTAACAAATCAACAAAAAGATTGAATGAACAAGTAAAGTGTCAAAGGTGATTATTCTAAACATAAGTGTATGTCATGCCTTAATGCTTAATGCACACATTTCTACACTAGGATGACACTAATGCACACTTGTTCGGATTCTATGCATCCCATACTATATAGGTCCGAGGGCAAGCGCCTACGTACTCCACATTGAAGGGTTCGATCCCTCGCCATGAGACTACCCAGTAATAAAACAAGTTTTAGAGTTATTTTACAGATACGGATCTCAGCCTCCCTGGCTAGCCTTCCTGGCTTATATTAACAGATCCCAGCCTCCCTGGCTATTATATCGTGATGATAATCCCGTAAATGCCCTTCTAGCCCCAGTATATACATATTCTTTGGAGTATGGTAAACATCCGTCGACTACCCTAAGTCCCGGATAAAATACAGTCCATCTCCTATGGGGCAACCACAGTCCACCAACTGGGACTATAGCCACGGAGATCCACCGCTGACTATATAGAAGCACCCATTTACGTTTGCACAAGTTTATCACATCTTCACTTAAGTGCCTAATTTTTTAGTTCAAGACATGAATATGTTATCACCCTAGAATCAGTTTTACCTCATACCGAATTTATTCACAAAATACGAGATCGCCCGACGGCATTATCTCAAAATCATATCAATTCCTTCTTTCAAAATTACCGGTAACCGAAGTCTTACTAATTCTTAATCATAATCTTTCATGTACAAGAAACATGGGTACACATACCCTTTTGTAATCATGTCTTAAACTTATATAATTTCATCTTTCAGTTCACTTCACAAAAATAATCAAATCTTGTCTTAACACTTATCCACAAAGTAATCATTTTATAGTCTTGCCACTATTCATGATCTAGTTATTCATAACAAGTATCATACACGTGCACACGTGCACGTGGAAAAAATTGAAGGATAATGAAAAGGGTAAAAAGAAAATAATTTCCAAACCGATCCACTGTCGAAAATATTTACAAAACAGATCCACTTTCGAAAATATTTACCCAAGTTAGTCCATAAGTGAAAAGAAAATAATTTGCAAACTGATCTACTTTTGAAAATATTTACCAAACAGGTCCACTTTCGAAAATATTTACCAAAGTAACCCAACCCGTGCGTTGCACGGGTTGGGTTACTGACTAAGGGGTTCTCCCATTATAGTATTAGAGATAAATAATAATTCATTCACAATTTCAAATTCATACGATGTCTCATTTTAATACGATTCAATGTCTCATCTTTGGCACTAAACATGATTTACTTATTCACAACAAAATCTTTCATGATCTCAAAAGTCACATAACTCAACCATATTGCATTTCTAGAAATAAAGTGATTTCAATTCATCCTAAATTATTATTTTGTAAATTAAAAGTCATGCTCTTTACTAATAATTTTGTAGTCATTCATCTTTCTTTCTATCTCAAATCCTCGTTAAAACTTATCAAATACACAAGAACAATCTTTAAAAATAATTTCTTCATTTATGTTTTATGAATACTAAAATTTTCCCAAAATGAAACACTTTTGAAAGTTTTTACCCAACTGACCCACTCTCGAAACTATTTACCAAATTGACCTACTCACTATCAAAATTACAGATCTAGTTCCCACGGAAGTTTTTACCAAATTGACCCACTTTCGAAACTATTTACCAAATCATTTTAAAACCCCAAAAATAAAATATAAGTCACCAAGGAGTTTTGAACCCGTGACTATTCTCAACCAAACCCAAGTTTATTATGCTAACCAATAGTCCACTGTGACTACTTGTCATGAGAAACAAAACTAATCTTTTGTTCAAACTTTCTATTATTCTATTATCATCAAAACATGATTTTTCTCTTGATCTAATCTTTCATATAATTATAATTTGTTCACCTATATTGAGTTTACTTTCTCACAGTAACTCATAATTTTATAATGCATAAAAATAAAACTAACTTTCAAATTATTATATGAATTTGCATTTATTCAATTCAATCAAAGTTGCACACTACATCTTTTGCAATCAAAGAGTTTAATAGCATCAAATTTACTTTACAAAAATATAGTTGCTTATCAAAAAGGAAAACTCAACAATTAATCACATAATCAAAAATCTCTATATTCATGTATACTAGTTTATGACAAACTAATCAATTATTCTTTTCTTATTATCAACTAACATAATGTTGATTAATTTTCTAAACATCGCATCTTTCATTACACCCTATGCATAGATTTGTTCTACTCTTTTTCAAAATCAAATTCTACAGTACACATTTATTTTATTATTAGCATGCACATTATCTATAATTAGAAAGTAGAGAACACCCACCTTTTGTTTGAAGGTTGAAAACTACAAATGAATGACTCCTTCTTGCTCGTAGCAACTCCTAGTCCTCTTCTCCTTCTAGCAAATGCTCCAAGCAAGAGATCCTCCAAGCACAATAACTCTCTTTCTTTTTCTTGCACTCTTTTCTTTCTCTTTTCTTTCTCTTGTTTATTTTATTTTTGGTGTGAAAAAGAATGAGAAATGAGTTGCTATTTATAGGACAATGCTAGGGACTATATTGCAAAATCTCCCACCTAATAACTTCTCGTTTTAATTCTCTTTTTAATTATCCATCTTTTCATTTCTCAACTCCTAAAACTCCCATCTCTTCACCTCCCCACTCTCTAAAACACTAACTCCTACTAATCAAATCCCTCTCCCATAACTCAAAACCTTAACTCCTCTCCTTCTACAAAATCCGGTTAATTCCCCTACTAGTGTCCACGTCAAAGCAACAGCAAAGCATGCTGTTTGCTTCCTTCATGAGTGGGCCTCCATTCCAATCAAACCATTCAATTTATAAATTAATCCATTATTATATCATCACCACATATATAATCCTATCATTAGGCTTTCCAACCCAAAACATAATAGCCCACATACAACAGCACACAATGTGTTGTTCATGAAACCTGTGGGCCCCCTACTCAAAATCATTCCATATCCATTCATTAACCAATTATTCCTATTAAACCATTTACACCATTTCACTTAACCAAATATACCAAAACCGTATCATACATATATGATAGTTTACCAAAATCAAAATTATATTATGCATAAATAAAATAAAAACAAACACTCCAAAAATTTATCTTAAAAATGAATACGATCAAACGCGCGCACCGAAACCTGTGCGTCGCACGTAAAATATCGGAATACGAAGATTGACTTTATCAATGGAAAAATGTTAAATACAATATAAGAAAAATTATTTATTAATTTATACATTCTATGATGTAATTACTACGTGCGTAGGAAACACGTGCATCTCACGTAAAATATCAAAAATGCGAAAAATTAATTTTATTGATGAAAAATTATTAAATATAATCGAAAACAATATAACCAAAATTATATTTACTAATATATATATATTTCCTGATGAAATCACTACACGTAGAAAGCACGTGCATCATACGTGCAGAAAATCGAAAAATTTGCTTTTTAATCAAATAGGGGGGAAAATAGATTTCTGTTTTATAAAAAGATTTGTAAACATAAAATAAATAATTGGAACCCAAAATTATTATCCGTAGCGGCGAAAAATATGTAATTAATACGTGTATTGAAAACACGTAGGAAACACGTAATATAGAAAGATCGAAATAATATATTTCTGTTGACTCAAGATAGGAAAAATCAATACGGAAAACGTATAAATAGTACGAATCCAAAATATGTAGTGAAACACATTATAAAATATACGTGCGTAACACCCAGGGGCAAAATTGTAATTTCAATTTTGCGGGGTGTTACAAAAATAGAAATCTACCAGCCATTATTAGGAGAGAGGGAGATAGAGAAAAACCCTACACCTTGGTGGTGAGTTCTTGAGAGATTTGTAAACCTAATCTTCATATTTCTAGTGGAAATCATAGGAGTGCCTCTGCGCGGGGAAGTAGCCATTGTTTGGGTGAACATCGATAAAAATCTTGTGTGTTCTTGTGTGTTGCTTTTTTGTTGTTCTTTCTTCTCTTGTTTTGATTTTATAGTTCTAGGATCTCGTCATCGTTGTAGAGTTTATTCCGCAGTTATAATTCAACACATATGTGTTTTGTAAGCATTTGCAGTTTGAAGTCCAAACTTTTTGACTAATTTCTTTGCATACTTGGATTTATTTATAAAGATGCCATCATTTCTTTGTTGTATTTGAAGCCCAAGAAAATAAGTTAGTTCTCACATCATACTCATTTCGAATTCATTCTGTATTTGCTTTGAGAATTCCTTGCAAAGATTTTTATTAGTGGATCCAAATATAATATCATCAACATATATTTGAACGATTAAAATATCTTTAGAAACATGTTTTATAAAAGGTGTAGTGTCTACTTTTCCTTTACAAAAACCTATGTGAAGTAAGAATGAACTTATTCGTTCATACCAGGTATGAGGGGCTTGCTTCAAACAATACAATGCTTTATCAAGACGAAATACATGGTTTGGGTGTGTGGGATCAGTGAATCCCGGTGGTTGTGTAACATAAACTTCTTCGGAAATAAAACAATTTAAAAATACATTTTTAACATCCATTTGAAAGAGAGTAAAATCCATATAAGCAGCAATTGCAAGTAAAATACGAATGGTTTCAAGCCGTGCAACAGGTGCAAAAGTTTCATAAAAATCTACACCTTCTTGTTGATTATAACCTTGTGGAACAAAACGGGCCTTATTTCTAGTGATTGATCCGGATTCATCTAACTTGTTCCTAAACACCCACTTAGTTCCAAGTATAGTTCTATTATGAGGTCTAGGAACAAGTCTCCATACTTGATTCCTTTCGAATTGATTAAGTTCTTCCTGTATGGCAACGATCCAGTCATTATCTTGCAAGGCCTCCTTAATGTTCTTAGGTTCAAGTATGAAAACGAATGCGGAAAAACACATGAAATTTTGAGCTTGTGTGCGAGTAGTTATTCCTTTTGACATGTCGCTTCGTATAAGAGTTGTTGGATGGCTAGACATGATTTTCTATGCGGGGCATCTTTCACCTGTGGAAATTTGATGTTGTACATGTTCATCTTCCATTGCATTAATTTGTTCTGCAGGAATCTCTTCTATTTGCGATTTGGATGCATCTTCATTTTGATGAGATTTTTGATTTTGATCCTTCATATTTGGGTATTCTTCAACGTGAACCTGTTTCTTTTCAACCTGAACACCTGTCTCATCATCATCATCAACATGCAGTATTTCTTTGGTGTAGGGATTAGTTTCATAAAAAATGACATCAATAGATTCCTGATCTGTGCATCTTCTTTTATTAAATACACGATATGCTTTACTACTAAGAGAATATCCTAAGAAGACACCTTCATCACATTTACGATCAAAATTTTCCAAATTAGCAAGAGTATTTAAAATAAACATTTTACATCCAATGACGCGAAAGTAATTTAAGTTGGAAATTTTGCCATAATATAGTTCAAAAGGAGTTTTCTCAAGATATTTTCTAATGTTTACTTGGTTAATTGTGTAACATGTTGTATTGACAGCCTCCGCCCAAAATGATTTAGGTAAATCTTTTTCACTAAGTATAGTTCGGGCCATTTCTTGAATAGATCGATTTTTCCTTTCAATAACCCCATTTTGTTGGGGAGTGCGAAGACAAGCGAACTCATGTTTTATTCCATTTTTGTCACAAAATGAGGTGAATAGTTCGTTTTGAAATTCTCCACCCTGGTCACTATGAATAGTGACAATTGTGAGACTTTTCTAATTTTCCACTCTTCGACAGAATTTTTGAAATACATACAATGTGTCATCTTTTTGTAGCAAAAAGACAACCCAAGTAAATCTACTATAATCATCAACAATTACAAAAGCATATCATGCACCTCCATTACTACGTGTCCGTAATGGTTCAAAAAGATCCATGTGTAAGAGTTCAAGGGGTCTAGAAGTTGATACCATTTTCTTGGGTTTGTGAGAACTTTTTGTTTGCTTACTAAATTGGCACGACTCACACGGTTTATCTTTCTCAAATTTGATTTTAGGAATCCCCCTTACAAGCTCCTTGATTACGAGTTTGTTGAGATTATCCATAGCCGCGTGTTCAAGTCTTTTATGCCATAACCAACCATCCTCATTTTTTGCAACAAAGCACCTCATATTTTTCTGTGCCAACTTATTAGAATTTATAATATAGACATTGTTACATCGGTTAGCTAGAAGTAAACAAGATTTATTGCTATCTAGTACATTGCATGAATTTTTATCAAAAGTGATTGTATAGCCTTTATCACATAATTGGCTGACACTAATTAAATTATGTTTCAAACTTCTTACCAATAGAACATCCTCAATGGAGCATGAGGAACCAAAGTTTATTTTACCTTTACCATTGGTTTGTCCCGTGCTATTATCTCCAAAGATGATGTCCTTTTATTTTTCCCTTGATAGTGATGCAAAATATTTGGGTTGTCACCTGTCATATGATTTGAACATCCACTATCAAGGTACTACCGATCTTTAGTCTTGATACGCTGAGGTACCTCTTCTTAAGATGGTGATTGCACCTCACCTTGCCCAAGAGCCATGAAGACGATGTCGTCGTAGTCTTGCTCTCCCTCACTTGAATCAAAATCTAACCATGTTGCCTTTAGCGTCTTCTTTTTCAGACTTGGGTTTGAGCGGTAGTAGTCCCTATTCCTGTCTTGTGAGACGGGATAATTTACACGAATGTGTCCAGGCTTCTTGCACTTATAGCACACATCATCTTTATCCTTCTCCCTTTCTCCTTGGTACCTACCATATTTCTTATGTTCGAGATACTTACGAAATTGTTTTGTCAATAGAGCAATGTCCTCGTCTGACTCTTCACGATCTGAATCTACTTTTGATGGTCGGAATTTTTCTGTTTTTAGTGCAATGGTCTTCTCTTCTTGCGTTGGTTCAATCCCGATGTTTTGCCTGTATCTTTTGGTCTCCGACATTTCCATCTCATATGTCTTCAGCTTTCCTTAGAATGTGTAATAGTCGAATCCCTTATCTTCAAGAGTCTCCTTCATTGCAGCGGCCTTTACATCCCATTCTGGCGTGAGACAACTTATGAGTTTTCCGACCCTTCGGTCATCATCTAGCCCCTTACCTAAGCTCTCAAGTTCGTGGATAATGATGTCGAACCAGGCGAGCATTTGATCCACCTTTTCCCCTGGCAACATGCGAAACACATAAAACTTATAGAAATATAAATTAACTTTAGCTTTTACCTCAGAAGTGGTTCCTTCATGCTGCTTCAGCATGTTGTTCCAGATCTCGTATGCTGTTTTGCAGTTATGCCCGCATCGCATTAGTTCTTCGTTATTCAACCCTGCATAGAAAGCTGTCATGGCTTTGGAATTTGCTGTCTTGAGGGCCAACTCTGATTTTATGAAGGATGTCTTCCCGTCACTAACTGGAATTTCTGTTTTATTAATACACACATTCCATGGTTCTTCTCCGATCATCTGTAAAAAATAAGACATACGAACTTTCCAGACGTCATAGCATTTTCCATAAAAAAATGGTGATCGTGTAAGGCTTGTCCCATTGGAGATAAATGGCTCTGATGAGTACAAGTTATCGGGAGGAGGGATTTCGGCCATTGAACCTTTTGCTCAAGCTTTTAAGCTTTTTGATAAGCACATCGCTCTGATACCACTGTTAATCACCCTAGGGGTGGTAAATAGGATGATTGTGTGGAATTAAAAATAAATAAAATAAAGTGCAAGATAAGTAAAAGAGTTAAGAGCAGCAAACACAGATGACGCAGCGATATAACGTGGTTCGACCCCAGGTTTACGTCCACACCACCTACTTGTAGCAATTCTCCGCCACAAGCATTCCACTATACTTAAAACCCTTTGTACAATGATTCTCGGATTCAGGCCGAGAGACCTATTACACCCACAGGACTTCCAATACATGTTCCGTCAATCTCACCGAAGTGGAAAAGAAAGAAAAACCAAAACTCAAGACCGTTTAATGATCCTGACTGAAGAATACAGAAAAATTATCGATCACACTCGGATTGATTATCGAAAGATTAGTTCAGAAGAATTTTATCAGAAGTAATAGGGTAAGGTATACACAGTGGATTCGTCAATATTTATAGACGGGGAAGTGAATCGATCAAAAATAGAAACGATACTTTCCAAGAATATACACAGCAAAAAGTACGGTCGACCGACATATTGGTGTGATCGACCGTTCAGCTCTCTGACGTAAAGTAGAGAGGTGAAAGGTCAACTGCTTCTCAAACAACTCAGGTTGCGGTCGACTGCAATGCGGTTGACCGGTCATGAAGTACGGTCGACCGGTATCGCGCTGTTTATTCCGAATCCACCCTGTTTTCTTACCATAAACTAATCAATCTTTAATCAATCTTATACAATTAAAATTTCACGAAAATAGAAAGAAAAATTTAGGTCTTGATAACTCTCTCTTTTGCTTGTAGACCAATTAAGCATGAACTCTTTTTGAATATCTTCCTCTTTTGCATATATTTGCAATCATTCTTTATTGCTTTCCTTGTTTGAATATTCTTGAATCTCTTTTAGATCAATTGCTGATAGTATTTGATCCTGAAGATCTGAACAACTAACTTTAAACTTATTAGTATAAATGAGCACGTTTTGTGCATACCAAACTAAGAGTCAACAAACACCTATAAAGAACATGTTTCCCTATAGAATATTATACACAATAATATTCTATTATATTGAGAATATACCTATTTATCCAACAGAACTCACCAACGAGATGCAAAACAATAGAATTAAAAGCAAGAGAACAAAGAACAACCAAAAGCAATCACACAGAATACACTAGATTTTTTCGAGATTCACCCAATATAATGGCTACTTCACCGTGTAGAGACACTCCTGTGATTTCCACTAGAAATATGAATAACAAGTTTACAAATCTCTCAAGAACTCACCCACCAATATGTAGGGTTTCTCTCCATCTCCATTTCTATCTCTAATGGCGAATAGATTTCTCATTTCTTTTCTATTCTCATCACACAACCCTAAAATCATACACAATACAATATATATAGGTTTACACAAGATCTATCTCAGTCGCTCATTAGTCAGCGCCGCGACGGTCGACCGCAACTCTTGGACGGTCGAACAGTTCATGTCTTCAACTGTACAGGGATCTAACAGAGAGTGGGTCGGTCGACTGCGCGGTCGACCGGTCGTTCCTTCAAAAATACGGGGTGGTAACAGTGAGTTGACCGTGCGGTCGACTGTGCAGTCAGTCGTGCGGTTGGTCGACCGTACCCTGCCTGCAGCTGCTTGCTACTTTAATCTGTTTGGTTCATCTTCAACTGTTCTTCTCGTTTGTCTTCTTCAATCCTTTTATCGTGTATTTGAATCCACAAACCTCAACAGTTTCTGCATTTAGAATTCTGTTACACATGAAGTAAAATTAGGTAGCCAGATTTGGTTATATGTTTGTAGTTTTGCAGATTAGTGTGTTTCCAACTAACAGTGAATTACCCACTACTACCAACAACATAATCAGCAGTCGTTCTTTTTGTTGTTGTTCTTCTCTTTTTCTTTTCCCCTCGTTCAGGGTCAAAACACTTTTCCATTAAACTAAAGCACCTTATGATGTATGATTGGAGAAATCTTTCAAGCCTAACACACTTCAAGAATTATTTACCAAACACTTCTATTTAAATTCGAATTAGTCCTAAAGCTCAGAAAGTGCTTCTAAGCTCTCCAAAAGCAAAACTAAATATAGCCTACTAGACTTCGAATTTGTTGATGAAGTCTAGGCAAACTATATTGTTACAGATGTGATACGTTTGCTAGAGGGTTGTCTTCTATAGTTCTATAGCAAATGTATGTAAATCTGATAGGCTATTTTATTAACCAGAATTTCATTTGTAATCATTTTGGTACAGTGATTGCTGTTAGAGCTTACAACTGAAGTGGTGTTCACAAATCTTGGCCTGCAATTACAAACAACAAATATGAACAACTAAGATACGGAAAACATGTTGAATTCTAAATGCGGAATAAACTCAACGACGACGACGAGATGAAAGAACTATAGAATCAAAACAAGAGAAGAAAGAACAACCAGCAACACACAAGAACACACAAGATTTTTATCGAGGTTCACCCAAACAATGGCTACTTCCCCGTGCAGAGGCACTCCTGCGGTTTCCACTAGAAATATGAAGATTAGGTTTACAAATCTCTCAAGAACTTACCACCAAAGTGTAGGGTTTCAATCTATCTTCCTCTCTCTTAATGACGGCTTGTACATCTTTATTTTCTTTTCAGTTAACCCTAAAATCGTACACAATACAATATATATAGGATTCTACAACTTTCCATCTCAGCCGCTCATCAATCAGCGTCGGGACGATCGACCGCTACATCATGACGGTCGACTGGTCTTCTCCTTCGACTGCACGAGTTCCAACAGAGAGCAGGTCGGTCGACTTCGCGGTCAACCGGTCATCATTTCAAGATACAGGTTGAATCGGAGAGCGGGACGGTCGACTGTGCGGTCGACCGGTCGTCTTGCCTGGGTGCGGTTGGGTGGTGCGGTCAACCGCGCGGTCGATCGCAACTCTTCTGTAGCCTCCAACTACTCTTGACCTCTTGCTCCCACTTTGACTCTCCTTCTCGTCTATCTTCTTCAACCTATTATCGTGTATTGGATCCATAAACCCCAACAATCTCCCACTTGGAGACATATACACGAAGTCTCTAACCTGTTCTTCATTCTTCCATTGGCCTAGTTTAGGCCTATGTCTCTGCGAGTCTCCTCAACAATTAACCTGGAGACAATCCGATAGTGGTATAGCAAAACTGATGTTTCATGCTATCCACCACCTTAGTGAGCATGTCCGCCGAATTTTTAGTGCCAAAAATCTTAGTTAGCTTCAACCATTTTTTCTCAACCGCCATTCTGATAAAATGATACCTCATTTGAATGTGCCGAGTCCTAGAGTGATATGCCGATTTTTTCGCCAAGAAAACTACACTTTGACTGTCACACCATAGTTCACCTATGGGTTGCTTTCTACCCAACTGTTTCATAAGCTCCGAAATCCACAACATGTCTTTCGTTGCTTCTGTAAGTGCCATATGCTCTGACTCCGTGGTTGACTATGCTACAACCTTTTGTAACTACGAAGTCCAACTAACAGCTGTTCCACCAACTGTAAATACATATCCTGTAGTACTTCTACAACCATCACAATCGCTCAAAAAATCCTCATTCACATAGCCATGTATATGCAAAGAATCTCGCCCAAAACAAAGAGAGTGATCTGAAGTACCTGCTATATATCTAAGAATCCACCTTACTGCATCCCAATGCTATTTACCTGGATTCTTCATGTAACGGCTGACAACTTTCACTGCTTGTGCGATGTCCAGTCTTATAGATACCATCGCATACATCAAACTCCCAACAGTTGAGGCATAAGGAATATCAGCCATTTTCTCCATCTCCGCCTCTATTTTAGGATACAAGTCCATTGATAACTTGAAGTGAGCAGCCAAGGAACAAGTGACTGGCCTCGCGCTATCCATATTGAATCTCTTCAACACCTTCTTCATATAGTCCGCTTGTGATAACCAAAGCTTCTTACTACTCCTGTCTCTACTAATCTTCATGCCGATGATTTGCTTTGCTTCACCCAAATTCTTCATTGAAAACTCCGAAACTATCACCTTTTTCACTTCCTTGATCTTCTCCATACATGAACCTGCTAACAGCATGTCGTCCACATACAACGTCAAGATAACTATATCATCGTCCTTATATCTACGAACATACACACAATGATCTGTTTCGCACATATCGAAACATTTTCCTCTCATGAAGCAATCAAACTTCAAGTACCATTGTCACGATGTTTGTTTGAGTCCATAAAGACTCTTCTTCAATCGACACACTATGTATTCCTTTTCTTTAGCTTTAAAACCTGTGGGTTGTCTCATGTACAGCTCTTCTTCGACATCTCTATGGAGAAATGCTGTCTTTACATCCAACTGCTCTAAGTGCAAGTCTTCAACTGCCACAATACTGAGCAGGACCCTAATAGAAGCCATCTTTACAATCGGTGCAAAGATCTCACTATAATCAATACCTTCTCTTTGAGAGAATCATTTCACAACAAGCCTTACCTTGTACCTCTTACTCCCATCTGCCTCATCTTTGACTCGGTTCATAAGAGCGTGCTTCCCTGCAGGTAACTTAGTCAACTCTCAAGTTTGGTTCTGTTCCAAGGAGTTTATCTCGTCCTTCATGTCTAACTCCTACTGAATTCGAGCCTCATCTCTTAAAGCCTCTTTACGAGTCTCTGTCTCTCCTGAATCCGTGTACAGAATATGCTCATGAATAAGACTAACCGATGGACCAAATATCTTGGTTGGCATCCTTTCTCGTGTCAATCTCCTCAATATGGGTACCGGTTCACCGACCGGTTCAGGTTCCCTGAACTGTTCTGGCTGTACCTGTTCGTCTTGCATAACCTGCTCATTTCCAATTGGCTCACCATGAGCCTTATGTGCTGCATGTGGTACTTGTACCTGCTGCTGCACTGTAGGACCCCCACCACTAGGGTCGCCTTCAGAATCTGAATCTGAGTCTGAGTCTGAACTCCAATCTAATTCTGAACTGGTTGTACTGTCTTGACTTGTATGCCTGTCCTTATATAAGACCTCTTCATTGAACACTACATTCCTGCTGTGAATGACTTTGTTATCAGAACAGTATGATATGACTTGCAGAAGAAACTGGGCTCAAACAAATCTCCGAAAATCTGGCCTAATATGTTACTACTTGTTAGGTCAAAATTGCAAAATTGGATAAAGACCCAACAAATAAGTCAGAATTATAACAAGCAGAAAAATATATAAAAGAAGAACAAAAGAGGAATTTCAGTATCAATATTAGTAGATAATAAGAAAATTACAAAACATATGCCTCTTAATCTCTCTCTGATTAGAATGATTTATCAATTAGATAGTTAGTTTCTTTCTTTTCTACTCGTGTTACCCTGTGCAAATTGCACAGCCTAAAATAGTTTTGAGGGACTCATAAAATTATATAGAACTCCAAAAAAATGTTAGAGAATTGGGAGAAACTTATGAATATTACATCTACCGTAATTACTGAAATCTTCATTATAATCCTTATATAAGCAGATGGTTTAAAGAATCCCTGTCAAACCATAATATTATCCAATTAAATAATACTAAAAGTAAAAAATGCATGCAATGAAAAGATGTCGCAAATTCAACTAATTTTTGTTAACACATGTATATTATAACATTATTAACATTCAGTAAATATGTTATACATTAGAAACCATGTATTATAGCACAAGTTATGGCAAAAATGATAGACTAAGAAAATCATATAAAAATAATTTTATAAATTGTGTTTGCTTAAAAAATTAATTCTAAGTTAGGGGATGAAGGTGGGTTTGGGAAGAGACATGAGATTTTGTGAGATTGAGAAAGTAGGAGGGAAAGAGACCGTGTTTGAGGGATTGAGATTTTTATTTTGTTTAATTTTTTAATAAAATCGTGTGTAGTGCACGTATTAGTTAACTATGAATCCTTACTTTTACTCTTCTTTCTCTATTTCAAAATTAAAAAAAGGAAAGAGGGGTTGATTCTCTCTCCTATTAATATAAGATATAAATATAATTGAAAATACTTAGATACAATCTTTTCTCTCAATTATTTCTTGTCAAAATAATTTGATATAAGAATTTGCTGCATATATGAAATTAACTAAGGAAACAAAGCGAACAATTTAGAAATTTGGTGCGATCGGATTAAGAATACTAGTAGTTTGCAGGTGCAATGCACGTGTTAATTAAAATTTTTTAAATATATATATATATCTAATATTATAATGGGAGAGGCTGTAAATTTGTAAATCTACCAACGTGTGTATTGCACGTGCATAGCTAATATGAAGGAGGTATCAGGTTCGAGTCCTCACTACGTCAAAGTTTTTACTTGAATTTTTTAAAATAAATTAAATGTGCATTACATGTGTAAATTACTATCTATTTATCTATCTATCTATTAATCTATTTATCTATAATAGAATATATAATCTCTAATCTCAAATATTATAATGGGAGAAGGCCTTAGTGTCATTTGTATACCAAAGCGTGCAACACACGTGCATAACTATGATAAAGGAGGTTTTAGGTTCAAACTCAGACTACGTTTGAATTTTTACTTTAAAAAAACTATATTTATTAAGACGTACATCGCACGAGTAAATTACTAGTAGTAAATAATAAGACATAAATCTAACCTCGAATCTGAGGCATTCATTTACTCATACATACTCTTTACAAATTACCCCTAGTGGCACGAAACATTTATTTTATATGAGTGATACTTTTGTAAATAATTATGTCGTAAATAAATTTGAATTTTGAGAGTATTATAGTAACTAACAACAGTTGAGTAAATGAATGATCAATATAACTCCAACTTAAAAATGCATAGTTGAGATTAGATAATTGAATGTGTACAAATTACAGGTTGTCTATAAATGACAGCCCCAACTCTCCCATTATAATATTAGAGATTAGAGATTTTACCAGAGATTGCCTCACCAGTCGACCACACCAACAACAACTCACTCATCGATTTTTTGACAACAATTCGCCCGTATCTACTAGCATTAACCACCGGTTTGTAGAGAATCTTGTAAGAGCATCTCCAACCACGTTAGCTATTTTGGCTAACTAAAATAGCCAAAATAGATAACAAAAGAATAATTTGTCTAGCAAAAAAAGTTTTCACTCCAATCATGTTATCTATTTTGAATCATCATTAATAAATTAAAGTCCAAAATTGAATAACCATTAATATATTAAACCTCCCCCTACTCTCTCTCCCTGTCTCCTCGCTCTCTCTCTCTTTTCCCATAAAACAAAAACAGAGAACCCATTGTCCTTCGTCTTCAACCTTCATCACCCCCACCTACCGCCAGCCCGTCGTCTTCCGCCCCCATCCTAATCGCCCCGTCACGACCACCACCACAACCCAGTCATCTTCCCCCTGGACCGAAACCCACCGTTCCCCATTGCCGAGCTCGCTCAGTCCCTGTCTCGCTCCACCGTTGAGCTCGTCGTTGTCGCCAGCCCTCGCCACATTCGCCATTCCCGACCACCACAGTCGATCTGTCGCACCGAATCCCCGTCCTCCATCGCCATCATCGACCTCTTCAACTCTGTCGCCATTGCCGAGCTTCGAACCTCCTCGATGCCCTCGCCTCCATTGCCAGTGCAACCACCATCGCCTCGCCTCCTTCACGTCGTCGACTTCGCCGCTCGTTCAGCCCCCGAACCCACCTGCCATTGCCGCTCGTCATTCCCACCACCATCCTCTTTTTCCATTCCGAAACAGAATGCAGAACTCCGCCGCTTGCGGCAGCGATCGAATGGCAGCGGCGAGAGCTCGGGATGGAGGTGAGATGAGGAGGACGATGAGGCGAGGTCGGGAGTGAGTAGAGCGAAGGAGGAAGACGATGGGAAGGGGGACTCTGTTTTGGTTTCGAAGCAGAGGAACGAGAGGGGACTCGTGATTTGGATCTGATTTCCATCGCGATTTTTTATTTTTTATTTTTTTAGCGAGCGGTACATACTCACCAGATCTAGCGAGTGGATATTAGAAATTTATTTTGGCGAGTGGTTTGGCTAGTCCCATTGGAATATATTTTTATCATTATATTAGTTATTTTGGCTAAAATTAAAAAATAGCTAGCATGATTGGGGATGGTCTAAACCACCGTTAAAATGAATAAAAGTTCCCGCTTGATTTTGATCCCCTTGCATGATCTATATGATATCTTCTACCCAGAAACGTCACAACGGTCACAAAGCAATAAATATAGTTTACATAGCTTACATTCCCCAAGCAATAAATAATTGGGCGGTCTCAACGGTCACAAAGCCCAGAAACGTCTTTTCCCTCCCATCATTCCATTTTTTATTCATTTTCGCATCAAAACCCAACACCAGATCTGAAAACAAACCTACTTTACGATGCGCGCTCCCCTACATCCAACGGCTTCCACTATCACCTTTATATATAACCCGTGCTCCCACCATTTTCCTCACAGCTCTCACACAGTCACCCTTTCTTTCCCCCACCTCTCAAAATGCTAGCGGATCCGAACCCGACCATGAACACGATAAGGAAAACAACACTATCCGACCCGAAACCCCGTAGGATCCGGAGCCCTGCGCTTTCGAGGGTCCGACTGCGGAGGAATGCCGGTGGCGGGAAGAGGAGCGAGGGGCCCACAACGCCGCAGCTTGTATGGAAGGTCGAGGATGCAGGTAAGTCAGTTGGTTCTGGACCCGAATCCGATAGTGAAGGTGGGAATGGGAGGAGTGGCGGTGGGGTGGTGTCGGTTAGGAAGCTTGGGGCGGGGATCTGCCATGTCAATGGAGAGCTAGGGTTTGAGGTGCTTCTTCTTCTTTTTTGCTTTGACTTTTGACCAGAACATGCACTGCTTGTGTTTTGCTTTTGTTTAGTTACTTGTTTATTATTTCAGTGCATGATATTTATCTTCTGTTTTCAATGAGTATGAATATGATAAATAAAGATGAAATATGAGTACTCACGCACCACACAAATAATATCCACATTACAACAATCCAAACTCTTGTGGTTATGTTAGGTTACACCTTGTGTAGTACACATGCTACGAAAGACCCTATCGGACCAAACCTCCAAATTTGTGGTAAGGAGGAGAGTTTAATATTTATGTTCTAAGATGTTTCCACATGTTGAGGGTCATCTTTGTGGGAGCCAAGACATGGGCTATTCGTGGTGGTATTTTTTTTATATATTCAGCGCAGCATGTAGGATTTGAACTTGTTGCTCTGATACTATGTGAAAAATCTTACAAGTAGATCAAAACTTCAAAGTTGTGGTAAAAGTGAGGGTTTAATATTTATATTCTAAGATATGCCCCTTCTATTTTCCCTAAACTCACTTTCAATACCTTATTGTCTTATAACAGTAAAGATAAATGTAATAAGATAACCTTGGCAACAAATATTTTAAATAACAAACTTGTGATGTGCAAAATTGAGGATTTTGTATGTGTTTTGGAGCAATGACAGTTATTTTTTGTTGATGTGTATAATTCTAGTCTAATCTCTCATCCTTCATCTTTCAAATTTTGATATATATCGGCCGTGCTTATTGTCATGCATGATTAAAAATGCTTGTTCATTAGATTTCTTCTCCTGTGCAGTCAATTGACTTTGATCTACACATCTCTGCCCGTAATGCCAACACGAAGAATAGTCACCAGTCTACCTCACTACAAACGGCCAGAGCTTTAATGGCTTTTTTTTTTATCTATAGCGGCAAACGCCGCTATAGATGATAGCGGCAATTCTAACAACGCCGTGCATAACGCTGTTGTATCGAGCGTCGGGACAAACCATGGGCTTATAACGGAGTTTTTACATACCGCCGTTATAAGTCGTAGAGCTATAACGGCGCGTTTTGAACGCCGTGATAGATTTTTTTCATTTCCAATTTTTAATAAAATACTGACATGTGCCGGCGTTTTTCAACGCCGTTATATATTTTAAAATAATTTTTAATATCCTATACCGACGTTTGGAAAACGCCGGGATAGGTTCAATTAAATATTTTAAATTGCTCACCACATTTGGTAGATCGATATCTATCCCGGTATATTTTTCTCAAAAACGCCGGAATAAGGGGTTTTGAGTTTTTCCCAGTTATTTTTAAAATGGGTCACAGATAATTAATCACAAATTAAAAATATTTTTAATCACATCAAATTTGAATGTTCAAATCTTAAACTTACTAATAGCAGCATAATAAACAACTATATAATCACGGACCACAATAAACAACTATATAATCACGGACCACAATAAATAATAATTACTTGTCTAAAAACTACCATACGAAGAGTTAGAAATATATATGTTATACAACAGTTTCTTATAACAAAATATAAATAAAGTTTCGACAAAACATAAAAAAACTAAAATCCAAATACAACTAAACTATGACGAAGTCTCTTGGTGTGGCTCGGCGTTGCTTTCATTCCCGTCGATATTTCGCCCAGTTGTACGTGCGTGACTAGAACTCGATGGAATTCGCTGGCCCTGTATAATTCACAATAGTGTCATTTATTAGTTTATTCACCAGAGGATTCTCAATTATCATTATAGTTTTGAAGAAGATTTAATTTAAAACTCATATTAGGTTTATTCGTACCATTTAAAATAAAGAGACCATAAGATCCAAAATTACAAATGCTGAAAAAAACTACGAATAAACAACATACAGCAAACCATAACCTTTCTCTACTTAGAACAGAGGAGCTAACTAGATTCAAGTACACACAGCAAGAACTAAATAAGAGATGAGGTAATCTAACTACTCATCACTCATCCCTCATCATGTATACTTGTATGTAATTGATTCTCAGCGATAGCTAATATATTGTAAGATTCTCAGTGATGGCTAACACACAATTAGGGGCATTACTCAACTAAAGATAAGATATGCATAGTAATTGGTCATCCCTCTAACCTCACCAAAATTTGGAGTCTCTGCACAGTGTTGCACCCCAGAATTACACCAGATCACAGCTGATTGATCCCTCCACCACTCTATTAGTTAAGTAGCAGTCACAGAAATGAGAAACTGATAGAGCTATAGCATGTAGTAAATATTAAAACAAATGATGAAGTACAATATAACAAATCCTCTAGTTCCGGCCGGGAGAAGATTCAGAGAGTAAAGTAAGTTAAAGAACTGACAGTGTTTTGGTCTCAAATCAGTTTCAAATGAACTTCTATGAAGTGCTTTCAAAAAAGAGAGATTGTTCATCGAAGAGTTTTCTTGCAATTTCATAAGACTCACAATCCTCGTGCAAACATTTTTCTTAAAAAAAAGAGGATGATAAAATGGAAAATAATCGAGCTATAGTCATGCTTGTGTCGATGTGGATGGTTATTAAAGTGGCCAAGCCCTTAAGAGCAAATGGTGAAAGAGGGAATTTATGTCAAGTTGATAAGAAATGAAGCATATATATTTTAAGTGCATGCATATACAGACCTTTTTATGCAGCATGTTTTAGTGTAAGGATTGTTTTGTCCAAATAGAAGATTATGTACTATGAGGTGATGTAGATCTAGTTGATGCTTAGTATATATCTATAAAATCAAAATTCATAATTCTAATTGGTTTAGGGATTCCTACTAGAGATTTGGCATTTAGATCAGTAAGATATCACACATGTATGGGTGAGTCAATTGCTAGCTAGTTTTTTTCAGAACATTGTCCTAAGTACAAGCCCAACTCGTCTTGCTCATCATAACAATCCTAATCCTATTGAAACTCGTCATGATCATTATCGGGCGAACCCCACCTATCTTAGTTGCACTCTACTTCATTTCCTTCTTCATTCTCAAAGGTGTATATGTTAGCACAGTCCTGACCAAACTTCTTTAAACCATGTCACCACACCAGTCAAATGCAATAGTTAAATTTCATACTGATATCATAAAATTTTGCTGATTACTTACAGTTCCATGTACTAAATTCTTGGAGTTGAGGTTTTGTTGGGAGATTAAAGAAGCAATAATATCTTTCAAGCCGTCAATCTCTGCCTGCATCTTGAACACGTCCGAATAGGATGTACGACTGGAGCTAGATGCACAAGGACCAAATACCTGTGATTCAACACCTTAAATTAAATTATCTCCAACGATCAATAGAAAACATACTTCAGAACAAAAACAATTTAAATTATCTCCAACGATCAACAATTTAAAATACTTATGAACAGAAGCAATCATTTGATACATATCCACGAACCTACGATTGGTGTATGCATCTGATCTCTTCCCTAAAGAGCAGAGAAGGTATTAATTTCTCTTCCCTGTTTAAATTTGTAGTATTCCTGTTTAAGTTTGATTGTGGAAAATGCTTTTTAGACCTGTTATACCCTTGCTTAAATCAGCAACAAATATATGGTCCTTGACACTGAACATGGGATAGGAAATTTGATTATCCCCCAAATTGATTGTAATTTTCCATTAGCTCCCATCACTAATTCTTATCCATGGAAAACCATATCAACATCACAGAAAACTAAACATGCCAGAATTATATTACGATGGCCAGATCAGTATTATAAGATGATGAGGCTTTGTGTGCACAGAGCAAGAAAACTTCATGTTTGGATCCAGAAATGTACTGTGTCGACTCTTTGGCATGAACTGTGAGATAATATTAAACTTTTATCAAAATGAATACTATTAAGAATTTTTTTCCTGTGTCAATGCTAATGTACCTGTGAGGGTGTTGGCCCCAATCTTATTCCCCGCACACAATCGGGTTGCTCTCTTCCCCTCACATCGGTCATAGCTTCACGCTGGATCGTTAATTGATCTACTGTAGAAGATGACGACCTCTCTTCAATCAGTTTTCTAGCTTCTTTCTACAAAAGAGAGCAAACACAACATTAATACCAAAAATTAGTTTGAAAGTTATTTTGAAAGTTTGATAGTTATTACCAAATTAAAATGCGTTCGAAAGTTTCATGTTTACCACTATATCGGCTGCAAATTCATCCCGAAAGATCTCATCCTTATGTGGATAGTTTCAAAAAAAAATCTACCTCACCGACGCTCTCTCCCTCGACTGACGTATCCTATATATAAGTCAAATGCAATAGTTAAATCATACCGATGCAGAAATTGGCAAAAAAAGCTTCCAACCATTTTAAAAATGGACTTTCTATAAAATAAAATTTACATTACCAGCTCATCCCCCACAACAGCAAAGCTGCAGCTCCCCGTAGTGTGCTTGACCTTCATCTGCCTACGGCTGCTTAGACCAATCACAGCTTTCCTCTATACAATTTTAATAATTGGAATACATGCTTATGTTTACTAAAATCAATAATTTATATCATCAATGGAATATATAAACAATGAAAAATGATTACCTTTCCAACATCTGATTTCCAATATTTGACAAGAAAATGCTAATCCTGTGGCTTCACGCATTCGGGGACTGACCTTGCATTTTCGACTTCGGTCTTCTCCTCGTCATAGTACTTTCCTTTCAAGAAGCTCTTGTGATCCCTCCATTTTTTCAAAATCGATTTATCGATCCATCCTTCAATAGCGTAAGGGATTGCAAACTTTTGCTGCAAGACACTTAGGAAGTCACAGAAGATATATAATGTGTTAATACCACATCTTATATAATCTTATTGCCATCTAACTTTATTTTATTATCTTTTAGCCAAGTTAGTAATGGTAATTGACTAACTGTACTAATGGTACATAACTAATTTTTAATTTTGAGAACATATATATATGTTCTCTGACCTCTTATCTCTTATTATACAAAATTCATCTAAATGTCCGAAACCGAATGCTGCTCTCATTCTTACTTCAACAATCGTATCATGTACAAAATTCATCTAAATATATACACAATCGAATCTTAAAATAAGTATACCAAAATTTGTGATGTAGCTTTTTAATGCATGTAGAATCAGTTGATCCCTCTTTCTTGGTTCTCTACTCTTCATTCTTGTAAGAGACTTGTAGCAAGCTTACTGGTGGGAGCAGCAGTAACAAGCAACATTTATCAAGAAAATGGAATACAGGGCAAAGCAGTTGCGTATAAAGATTATAGTCTAAACTATAGTTTGATCATACAAAATAGGATCATTGTGCCACTTGTTAATATTTCACCATAGTGATTTTACTATTTGATGCAACAAGTCATAAATGTAAATATGAAATGTCAGACACCTAAACCATACTTCTGTAACTTTCTTGGTTATATTTATAGCTATGTATCTTTTTCTGTTTTTTTTTTCCAAATGTCAGACACCTAAACCATGGACCTAAATTTTGACATATCTAACACAAAATTGGAACCATTAAATGGAGAAATCATTTGCTTCACACACACAAATTTTAAATTTAAAAAATATACCTTAATCTCATTGATGGTCGTCGCCTTGGTCGTCATTGGTACTTTCGACCAACTCTCGTAGCTTAGGGGAAGGATACAAGGATTTCTTGCTATGACACCGCAAAACTTCCCCAACTTATTCCCGGCCTTTCCAACTGGTTGATTGACTTTGTTCCCAATCACTACTATTTTTTCATTATTTGGGAGCTTCCATATTTCCTTCATCTTCGTCAGCCCCCTCGATCTCCTCAAAGTGGTGAGAGTGCTACCTTCATCCCCCTCGACTGTAGTAGCACCCTCATCTGCCACCCCTACAAGCTCTTCCGTCGGGTGCTGAGTAGTACGTCCCCTGCTACTGCTCTACGGCCTCGTCTTGGTCGTGCACAATTGTTACCAACTTTCTCTTCGTTCTACCCATATGTCACCCGTTTCAAGAAAATTCTGATTAATTATTATTAAATCAACAAATCGAACATATGAACAAATAGACATTAAAACAAAAAAGTTCTTAAAACAACCACAAATTATCACAATATGCCAACAATTTTAAGCTTTTACGTTAAATAACATTAATTAAAATCATACAAACAATAAGTTCTACTAATTAACTGCAGTGAAATATATGAAAACAATTGACACACAACTGAGCTGACACAAAAACAAAAATGTGTATAAGATACTATATTACAACATCATCAAATAGTTCTCCCTCTTCTCCATCCGTACGGAGCCAGGTAGGGCAACTATTGACATCAAAAATGTTTACATCAAATGTAGAAAATTCATCATCTTCATCATCTGGATCATCCCCTAGTTGAAATACATCTCTTGGTTGCATAGATAGCACCACGTAAGTTTTTTCCACTACTGGGTCTTGAATATAAAAAACTTGTTGCACTTGAGATGGGAACACAAATGGTTCATGACTAATGTGTGTTCCAGTATGAATCAGATGTGAGAAATCTACAACTATAAAGTCCAACTTATCATGGTGGTTGTTACATAACATAGCCCATTCACCACGAAATAATACGAAGTGTTCGTATATATCTCTGTTAGCACTTCATAATAGTCAACATCCCCGTCTACAGGATTCGAATCTTTACATAGCTTTTAGTTTTTGAAGTCACTACAATGCCGCTATTTTGAGACTTCAAGTTGCGTTCACGATCCTTAGTACAAAATCTGAAGCCGTTGTATATATATTCATTGTATCTTTTAACCATTTTATGAGGACCTTTGGCAAGAATCTTTACTTCATATGACATATCATCATTACCCAACGAGGAAACCTACAATTATATAGTAAATGGTATTAGCATAAGGCTTTAAATTATTTTTTTCAGTACTTAAATTCTAACCTTGGTTGGTCACTTACATGAGTTTCAAATCACTTTTGGAATTGCTCATTCATTAATTTATGTTGCTCATGCGGCTTCAAGTTTTTTGGTCTATGCCTTCTTTTCATTTTCCTGATAAATTCGCTAGAACAAGATAAGAACGAATGTAAATTAAAATTTAGGTTAACTAATCTTTAATTGTAAGAAATAAATTCAAACTACTAAAAAATCAAACTTACGCTCAATATTGCTCACATGATACATGATGATCCAACACATATCGATGTGCTTGTTTCCATGTTAAGTCATCTAACTCAAAAGTATTGATTTTTCCGAAAGTAGTGCCCGCAGTCTGAAAGAGATATTTAGCACGTTTGAGCTTGGAAATATCTGAATTTCTCTTTGGTCTAGTTAGACATGTCTCCACACCCTGATACCTTGAACAAAAATTGGAGCACTCCTCCAAAAGATAACCTTCTGCTATTGAACATTTGGGATAAGCTTTATTTCTAACGTAACCCTTAAGTCGGTAAAGGTACCTAAACAAGCATATTTGGATTAGAAAATATTTGGAAATTACACATCTAAGAAGTGCATAATTAATGAAGTTAATGCGATATGAAGTACTACCTCTCGATGGGATACATCCACCGATAATGTACTGGTCCACCAAGTCTTGCTTCATCTAGGTAGATTATCAAGTGCACCATAATAGTGAAGAATGATGCGGGGAATATCCTCTCCATTTGACAAAGTGTCAATGCAGCACGCTGTTCTAATCTGTCAATATCTTCAACACGTAGCAATTTCAAGCAAAATCCTTTATATATACTACATAAATCTTTCAGGATGGAACTTGCTTACACATTGAAGACCTCAAAGCAACGGAAAGGTGATCTTGCATCAAGATATGGTAGTCATGTGATTTTAGACCCTGGAGCTTTTTCTCCTTATAGTTGACACATCTTGATATATCAGATGAATAATCATCAGGGACTTTAAGATCCTGTAAAACTTTGCAAAACATCTTCAACTCGCTTTTTGATATTGAGTCGATTGCAGGAGGAAGTCGTACTCTGCCATTGGGTAATTCTTCAGGATGCAACTCATGCCTTATGACTTTATTTTTGGGTTCCTAAATTCAAGTTAACGCCTACAAAGGTTTACGTTTTTGCGATTAATTGGTTCATAAATTTAGGAACCTAAAAATAATGTCACAAGGCATGAGTTGCATCCTGAAGAATTACCCAATGGCAGAGTACGACTTCCTTCTGCAATCCTTTCAATGTCAAAAAGCGAGTTGGAGATGTTTTGCAAAGTTTTACAGGATCTTAAAGTCCCTGATGGTTATTCATCTGATATATCAAGATGTGTCAACTATAAGGAGAAAAAACTGCAGGGTCTAAAGTCACTTGACTACCATATATCAAGATGTGTCAAGATCTCCTTTTCGTTGTTTTGTGATCTTCAATATATGAGCACTTAGGTCCTGAAAGATTTATGTAGTATATATAAAGAATTTTGCTCGAGATTGCTATGTGTTGAAGATATTGATAGATTAGAGCAGCGTACTGCATTGACACTTTATCAAATGGAGATGATATTTCCCCCATCATTCTTCACTATAATGGTGCACTTGATAATCCACCTAACCCGATGAAGCAAGACTTGGTGGACCAGTACATTATCGGTGGATGTATCCCATTGAGAGATAGTACTTCATCCCTCGTTAACTTCATTAATTATGTACTTCTTAGATGTGTAATTTTCAAACGTTTTCTAATCCAAATATGCTTGTTTAGGTACCTTTACTGACTTAAGAGTTACGTTAGAAATAAAGCTTATCCCGAAGGTTCAATAGCAGAAGGTTATCTTTCGGATGAGTGTTCCAATTTTTGTTCAAGGTGAGACATGTCTAACTAGATCAAGGAGAAATTCAGATATTTCCAACCTCAAAGGCGCTAAATATCTCTTTCAGACTGCAGGCACTACTTTTGGAAAATCAATGCTTTTAAGTTAGATGACTTAACATGGGAACAAGCACATCGATATGTGTTGGATCATCATGCATCATGTGAACAATATCGAGCGTAAGTTGGATTTGTCAGTAGTGTGAATTTATTTCTTACAATTAAAGATTAGTTAACCTAAATTTTAATTTACATTCGTTCTTATCTTGTTCCAGCAAATTTATCAGGAAAATGAAAAAAGAAGGCAAAAACCAAAAAAACTTGAAACCACGTGTGCAACATAAATTAATGAATGAGCAATTTCACAAGTGGTTTGAAACTCACGTAAGTGACCAACCAAGGTTAGAATTAAAGTACTGCAAAAAATAATTTAAAGTCTTATGCTAATACCATTTACTATATAACCATTTACTATATAATTGTAGGTTTCCTCGTTGGGTATGATGATGTGTCATCTGAAGTAAAGATTCTTGCCAAAGGTCCACATAAAATGGTTAAAAGAAACAATGGATATATATACAACGGCTTCAGATTTCGTACTAAGGAGCGTGAACGCAACTTGAAGTCTCAAAATAGCGGTATTGTAGTGACTTCAAAAACTAGAAGCTATGCCTCTAATAAAGACCTGAATCCTGTGGACGAGAATGTTGACTATTATGGGGTGCTAACAAATATAACAGATTTGGATTATACGGGCACTTTCGAGTAGTATTATTTCGTGGTAATTGGGCTATGTTAAGTAACAACCACCATGATAAGTTGGGCTTTGTAGTTGTAGATTTCTCACATCTGATTCACACCGGGGACACACATTAGTCATGAACCATTTGTGTTCCCATCTCAAGTGCAACAAGTTTTCTATATTTAGGACCTAGTAGTAGAAAAAACTTACGTGGCGCTACCTATGCAACCAAGAGATGTATTTCAACTAGGGGATGATCCAGATGATGAAGATGATGATATTGAGAACAATTTCACTGCTTCTGAATTTCCTGCATTTGTATGTAAACATTTTTTTTATGTCAATAGTTGCCCTACCTGGCTCCGTACGGATGGAGAAGAGGGAGAACTATTTGATGATGTTGTAATATAGTATCTTATACTCATTTTTGTTTTTGTGTCAGCTCAGTTGTGTGTCAATTGTTTTCATATATTTCACTGCAGTTAATTAATGGAACTTATTGTTTGTATGATTTTAATTAATGTTATTTGACGTAAAAGCTTAAAATTGTTGGCATATTGTGATGATTTGTGGTTGTTTTAAGCACTTTTTGTTTTAATGTCATTATTTGTTCATATGTTTGATTTGTTGATTTAATTATAATTAATCAGAATTTTCTTGAAACATGTGACATATGGCTAGAACGAAGAGAAAGTTGGTCACAATTGTGCACGACCAAGACGAGGCAGTAGAGCAGCCTAGCAGGGGACTTACTACTTAGCACCCGACGGAAGAGCTTGTAGGGGTGGCGGATGAGGTGCTACTGCAGTCGAGGGGGGTGAAGGTGTAGCACTCCCACCACTTTGAGGAGGTCAAGGGGGCCGACGAAGATGAAGGAAATATGGAAGCTCCCAAACAATGAAAAAATAGTGGTGATTGGGAACAAAGTCAATCAACCAGTTGGAAAGGCCGGGAGTAAGCTGGGGAAGTTTTGCTGTGTCATAGCAAGAAATCCTTGTATCCTTCTCCTAAGCTACGAGAGTTGGTCGAAAATACCAACGACGACTAAGGCAACGGCCATCGATGCGATTAAGGTATATTTTTTAAATTTAAAATTTGTGTGTGTGAAGCAAATGATTTCTCCATTTAATGATTCCAATTCTGTGTTATATATGTCAGGGTTTTGGTCCAGGTGTCTGACATTTGGAAAATAAAAGAAAAATATATATAGCTATACATATAACCAAAAAAGTCATAGAAGTATTTACATTTATATGACCTAGATATATGGTTTAGGTGTCTGACATTTCATATTTACATTTATGACTCATTGCATCAAATAGTAAAATCACTATGGTGAAATGTTAACAAGTGGCTCATTGATCCCATTTTGTATGATCAAACTATAGTTTAGACTATAATCTTTATACGCAACTGCTTTGCCCTGTATTCCATTTTCTTGATAAATGTTGCTTGTTACTGCTGCTACCACCAGTAAGCTTGCTACAAGTCTCTTACAAGAATGAAGAGTAGAGAACCAAGAAAGAGGGATCAACTGATTCTACATGCATTAAAAAGCTACATCACAAATTTTGGTATACTTGTTTTAAGATTCGATTGTGTATATATTTAGATGAATTTTGTACATGATACGATTGTTGAAGTAAGAATGAGAGCAGCATTCGGTTTCGGACATTTAGATGAATTTTGTACAATAAGAGATAGGAGGTCAGAGAACATATATATATGTTCTCAAAATTAAAAATTAGCTATGTACCATTAGTACAGTTAGTCAATTACCATTACTAACTTGGCTAAAAGATAATAAAATAAAGTTAGATGACAATAAGATTATATAAGATGTGGTATTAACACATTATATATCTTCTGTGACTTCCTAAGTGTCTTGTAGCAAAAGTTTGCAATCCCTTACGCTATTGAAGGATGGATCGATAAATCGATTTTGAAAAAATGGAGGGATCACAAGAGCTTCTTGAAAGGAAAGTACTATGACGAGGAGAAGACCGAGGTCCAAAATGCAAGGTCAGTCCCCGAATGCGTGAAGCCACAGGATTAGCATTTTCTTGTCAAATATTGAAAATCAGATGCTGGAAAGGTAATCATTTTTCATTGTTTATATATTCCATTGATGATATAAATTATTGATTTTAGTAAACATAAGCATGTATTCCAATTATTAAAATTGTATAGAGAAAAACTGAGATTGGTCTAAGCAGCCGTAGGCAGATGAAGGTCAAGCACACTACGGGGAGCTGCAGCTTTGCTGTTGTGTGGGATGAGCTGGTAATGGAAATTTTATTTTATAGCAAGTCTATTTTTAAAATGGTTGGAAGCTTTTTTGCCAATTTCTGCATTGGTATGATTTAACTATTGCATTTGACTTATATATAGGATATGTCAGTCGAGGGAGGGAGCGTCGGTGAGGTAGATTTTTTTTGAAACTACCCACACAAGTAAGGATGGGATCTTTCGGGATGAATTTGCAGCCGATATAGTGGTAAACATGATTGCTCTCTTTTGTAGAAAGAAGCTAGAAAACATGATTGATGAGGTAGAGTTTTTTGAAGTCATTTTAATTTGGTAAAAACTTTCAAACTTTCAAACTAACTTTCAAACTAATTTTTGGTATTAATGTTGTGTTTGCTCTCTTTTGTAGAAAGAAGCTAGAAAACTGATTGAAGAGAGGTCGTTATCTTCTACAACAGATCGATTAACGATCCAGCATGAAGCTATGACCGATGTGAAGGGAGAGAGCGACCTAGTCGTGTGCGGGGAATGGGATTGGGGCCAACACCCTCACAGGTACATTAGCATTGACATTGAAAAAAACTCTTAATAGTATTCATTTTGAAAAAAGTTTAATATTATCTCACTGTTCATGCCAAAGAGTCGACACAGTACATTTCTGGATCCAAACATGAAGTTTTCCTTGCTCTGTGCACCCAAAGCCTCATCATCATATAATGTTGATCTGGCCGTCGTAATGAAATTCTGGCATGTTTAGTTAACTGTGAATGTTGATATGGTTTTCCATGGATAAAAATTAGTGAAGGGAGCTAATGGAAATTTACAGTCAATTTGGGGGATAGTCAAATTTCCTATCCCATGTTCGATAATCAAACTTAAATAGGAATACTACAAATTTAAACAGGGAAGAGAAATTAATACCTTCTCTGCTCTTTAGAGAAGAGATCAGATGCATACAGCAATCGTAGGTTCGTGGATATGTATCAAATAATTGCTTCTGTTTTGAAGTATTTTAAATTGTTGATCATTGGAGATAATTTAAATTGTTTCTGTTCTGAAGTATTTTTTTCTATTGGTCGTTAGAGATAATTTAATTTAAGGTGTTGAATCACAGGTATTTGGTCCTTGTGCATTTAGCTCCAGTCGTACATCCTATTCGGACGTGTTCAAGATGCAGGCAGAGATTGACGGCTTGAAAGATATTATTGCTTCTTTAATCTCCCAACAAAACCTCAACTCCAAGAATCTGGTACATGGAACTGTAAGTAATCAGCAAAATTTTATGATATCAGTATGAAATTTAACTATTATATTTGACTGGTGTGGTGACATGGTTTAGAGGAGTTTGGTCAGGACTGCGCTAACACACCTTCGAGAGTGAAGAAGGAAATGAAGTAGAGTGCAACTAAGATGGGTGGGTTCGCCCGATAATGATCATGACTAGTTTCAATAGGATTAGGATTGTTGTGATGAGCAAGACGAGTTGGGCTTGCAATTAGGACAATGTCCTGAAAAAAACTAACTAGCAATTGACTTTCCCATACATGTGTGACATCTTGCTGATCTAAATGCCAAATCTCTAGTAGGAATCCCTAAACCAATTAGAATTATGAATTTTGATTTTATAGATATATACTTAGCATCAACTAGATCTACATCACCTCATAGTACATAATCCTCTATTTGCACAAAACAATCCTTATACTAAAACATGCTGCATAAAAATGTCTGTATATGCATGCACTTAAAATATATATGCTTCATTTCTTATCAACTTGACATAAATTCCCTCTTTCACCATTTGCTCTTAAGGGCTTGGCCACTTTAATAACCATCCGCATCGACACAAGCATGACTACAACTCGATTATTTCCCATTTTATCATCCTCTTTTTTTTTAACAAAAATTTTTGTACGAGGATTGTGATTCTGATGAAATTGCAAGAATACTCTTCGATGAACAATCTTTCTTTTTTGCAAGCACTTCATAGAAGTTCATTTGAAACTGATTTGAGACCAAAACAGTATCGGTTCTTTAACTTACTTTACTCTCTGAATCTTCTCCCGGCCGGAACTAGAGGATTTCTTATATTGTACTTCATCAGTTGTTTTAATATTTACTACATGCTATAGCTCTATCAGTTTCTCATTTCTGTGACTGCTACTTAACTAATAGAGCGGTGGAGGGCTCAATCAGCTGTGATCTGGTGTAAGTCTGGTGTGCAACACTATGCAGAAACTCCAAATTTTGGTGAGGGTAGAGGGATGACCAATTACTGTCCATATCTCTTCTTTAGTTGAGTAATGCCCCTAATTGTGTGTTAGCCATCACTGAGAATCTTACAATATGTTGGCTATCACTGAGAATCAATTGCATACAAGTATATATGATGAGTGATGAGTGATGAGTTAACTAGATTACCTCATCTCTTATTTAGTTATTGCTGTGTGTACTTGAATCTAGTTAGCTCCTCTGTTCTTAGTAGAGAAAGGTTATGGCTTGTTGTATGTTGTTTATTCGTAGTTCTTTTCGGCATTTGTAATTTTGGATCTTATGGTCTCTTTATTTTAGATGGTACGAATAAACCTAATATGAGTTTCAAATTAAATCTCCTTCAAAACTATAATGATAATTGAGAATCCTCTGGTGAATAAACTAATAAATGACACTACTGTAAATTATACAGGGCTAGCGAATTCCATCGAGTTCTAGTCACGCACGTACAACTGGGTGAAATATCGATGGGAATAAAAGCAACACCGAGCCACACCAGGAGACTTCGCCATAGTTTAGTTGTATTTGGATTTTTGTTTTTTTATGTTTTGTCGAAGCTTTTATTCCCACACTAGTATTTGGATTTTTGTTTTCTTATGTTTTGTCGAAGCTTTATTTATGTTTTGTTATAAGAAATTGATGTATAACATATATATTTCTAACTCTTCGTATGGTAGTTTTTAGACAAGTAATTATTGTTTATTGTGTTCCGTGATTATATGGTTGTTTATTATGCTGCTATTAGTGATTTTAAGATTGAACATTCAAATTTGATGTGACTACAGATATTTTAATTTGTGATTAATTATTTGTGACCCATTTTTAAAATAACTGCGAAAAATCTGAAACCCCCTATCCCGGTGTTTTGGGAAAAATATGTCGGGATAGATATCGATCCACCAAATGTAGTGAATAATTTAAAAATATTTAATTGAACCCATCCCGGCGTTTTCCAAATGCCGGTATAGGATATTAAAAATTATTTAAAAATATATAACGGCGTTGAGAAACGCCGACACATGTCAGTATTTTATTAAAAATTGAAAATGAAAAAAAGTCTATCACGGCGTTCAAGACGTGCCGTTATAGCTCTACGACTTATAACGGCAGTCTGTAAAAACACCGTTATAAGCCCATGGTTTGTCCCGACGCCCGATACAATGGCGTTATGTGCGGCATTGTTAGAATCGCCGCTATCATCTATAGGGGGGCGTTTATAAACGCCGCTATAGATTAAAAAAATGCCGTTAAAGCCCTCGCCGTTTGTAGTGGCTGTTGTCTTACTTATTTTTAACTGATTAGCTCCTTCAGTCATTCTCTGTTATTCTGTATCCTTGTAACAGTTACCTTGATCTATCGATTTCTATGCCTTATAATGCCTTTATTTTTCTCCTAGATTCAGTTTCCTGTAAAAGCCTTACAGCTTGTTCTTAGTTCTTACCCATCTCACTTTACAGCTTTCCAACAAGTTTTAGAATATATATCCAATTCTTTTGGAAAACCAAGTTCAAGTTGATTAGAAAACACCATCTTTGTTCAGGTGTTGGAGGAATGGTGTCTAAATGTTAACAATGATAAGTGAAGGAGCACGAAAAATTATAGGTGATCTAGGAATGCATATGAAAGCAGGTTAGCCAAGTAAGAATTCAGGTTAGGAAGATTCACTTTATGATCTATGAAGTACATCCTCGTATATCATCAGTTACTATGTAGGATCTTTCGCAAAGTGACTATTGTTATCTTTATAATTTTCAGAAAGATTTTTTTTTTTTTTTTTTTTTTTTTTTTTTTTTTTTTTTTTTTTTTTTTTTAAGGGAAAAGGTGGAATCTGGCCACCCTGTTTCATTAATAAGAGTTTAACGAAACAAATCCAGAGTATTGGGCCCAAGTACAAACTACAGACAGAAAATAAAACATACATGAAGCAACATGACGCGTACAAACAACAAATCCCTCCAACAACCCTGGAGGGTGGGCCGACAAACAAGCTCGGTCCAGCAAAATTGTAAGTACGTCAATTTAGCTTCGTACAGTGCCTCCATGGCACATGCACACCCACCTGAGACAAGTCTGACAGGATTTTATCACCCGCAGATCGAAAACTGACCCTACGGCTCTCCGACGATTTCTCACTACACAGACTTATCTCGACTCATACTCCCAATCTGAGGGAGGAGACGACGCTGTCACGAGTCAGTGGCCTAAGTTGAATGAAGCTCAATAGCCTGATAGTAGGCGCTGTGAGGACTTCACCGGCGACATCGAAGGACACTCCAGACCAACCATACCCAAACCCCACACCCCATCACCCCCAACGGGCCCCATACCGAACCACCGCCCTCACACACTTAAGCCTCAGATCCATGGCGTTCGCAACAACAGACGCGGGAGGATGCTCTAGCGCGATATAGTCGTTCCACGACAGTTGAGACAAGTACCCCGAAAGTTGAGACAAGTGAGCGCACATCCTGGAGGGACCCCATCTTCGGGCCCAAGCTCCACAATCGTGCAAAACAACAAATGATACCCTCCACACCAGTGCACCACCCACAACAAAGGCGTCGACACATCAATCGATAAAGGAGGGTAGCTCGGCAGTGGGGGAGCACCGGGGCGGCAGCATTGACAAATAAAAAGCCCTGCCGTCTCGCACTACGGCACATCCCAGCACACCAGGCTTCTTCACACGCACTATCAACCCTCGGAAAAACCAAATCATAGCCGCAAATCGCCATGATTGACCCCAAGAGTGTGGACATGGTGGCAAGCGCGAAGAACGACCGGGCAAACAACTAGCAAAGCCAACCAAACCCAAACCCCAACCCCAAAAATCACACCCCCCACTCCAAAAACCGAGGGTCGTCGCCACGGCGGACGGAACGAGATGGGGAGGCCACGTCCGCCGACGAATAGATCCGACGAGCGTTGGTGGAGCACTGGCGGAGACGATCTCAGGTCGGGGGTCGTTGTCGCCACACTTAGCAGGGGAAGGCGTCGTCACGACCAGATCTGGGGGGATCAGGGTTATAGGGAGCAGAAGACGGTGCGCTTTGGCTTCGGATGGAGGTGGAGGTTGGAGGGGCAACGAACGACGGATCTGGGAGGGTCGGGGGTACGGGGAGCGGGAGACGACGACAGTGGCATCGGATGGAGGTAGAGATGGGTGAGGGGCGACGAACGGTGGGAAATGGCGAACGGGGAGGGGGCGGCGATAATCCGGCTGCCACCCCCTCCAAACTTCCTCTAGATCTAATGTTTTTGTTTTTGGGGTTATTTGGAGGCACTACAACACACGATGGATTTACCGGCGTATATTTCCCGGCGTTTTACCAGAAATGTCGGGGTAGGAAGAGATCAGGAATGGGGCATCAAATTGGATGGTTATACGCCGTGGCCTCTATGAAATGCCAGGGAATTATGATATTCACTGGCATTTTTTATTAAAATGCCGGTGAAGTCCATATTCACCGGCGTTTTAATAAAACATGCTGGCGAATATACAGATAAAATGTACCAAAATCACCGACGTTTTTTAGTTAAAACGCCGGTATAGGGTTTGGAATAAATTTCCCTCAAACCCTATACCATTTCCTCCTTCGATCCCAAAAAAAAACCCAATTTTTTCCCCTCTCTCGCGCTCTCCCGTCTCTGCCTTGGCCGCCATCGCTGTGCCCTCCGTCGTCGTCCCCGTGCTCCGCCATCGTCCGTCGTCCACTCTCTCACTCCCGTCGTCGCTGCAAGTCTCCCCAACCCTTTCTCTCTCTCTCACTCGTATCGTCGCCACCCTTCCCCCATGGCTGTCCCATCGCCCTTCCCCTACCCTGCCGTCGGCACTTCCCCCATCGCCGCCCCCCTCCCCCGCCGTCGCCCTTTCCCCCCATCGTCGCCCCCCTCCCCCGGCGTCGCCCCTTCCTCTATACAAACCCTAGGTTTGTTCTTGAATTTTCTGAATCGTTTTATTTTTAAAATTTTTGTTTCTAAAATTTCTACACAAACCCTAGGTATGATGTAGTTGGTATGTTCTTGAGATTGGTTCGACAATGGTTCCCAACTCTCTAATTTAGCTTGCTTGTATGTTCTTGAGGGTATACTTGTATGCTTGTATGACTAGGTATAACCATGGAACAATTTGGGTTTGAAAGAGAAGAATGCGATAATTTCTGAGCTGGGTTGTTAATAGGGATAATTTGGAGCCAAGTTGCCTGAGTACAAAATTTCACTTGTGCTACATTTCACATATAGTTGTAACTTTAATTTGTGGTTTGTCTGAACAATCTTGATGGACTAGAAGTGAGATACCTCAATGGTATAATTGATCTTTTATGCCATAGCATGATCTTTTGTGCTAAATTTTGGCTCTACTTACTACTGATTTTTGGTTCATTACGGAACATCGGTTGAGTTTGTTTTGGTTTGGAATATGCATGTTCAGTTGGTTTAACCACATTTAAATTGCCTTCATGTTCAGTTGCTTCATGTTCAGTTGGTTTAACCACATTCAGTTGCTTCATGTTCAGTTGATTCCATTTTATTATGATGTTTCCACTCGACCTGCAAATGGAATATAACATGTTGATAGTTTTGAGTATATTTCATAGTTTCATAAATATATAGTTAGTGCAAAGTAGTGAACGGTTAGATACTTCACGAGTAATGCCATTCTAGTTTATTCAGTTTGCACTTTGTACAAGTAAATATCAAATGTGTATCTCTTGTTATCTACTTGATCCATTGTGTGTTGCTGGGGAGGCGATACTCTTCTGGTACTTATAATCTGATATTACTATTAGCTTTTGATACTAAACATCTGAACCTTTATGTATACAAAGTCATTTGGTTGAACCTATCAAAGTTCATCAGCATAATATGTTTGCTTTGGCATGATAAACTTCAGTTTATAATGATCATCTGATACTTTGCATTCACTCATACATTGTGAGCCTGTGATCAACTATGGATACATTATGAACCTGTGTATATTAGTGCATATTGAAGTATACCTTATGATGCTAAATTAGTGCATATTGAAGTATGAACCTGTGTAATATTCATATTCCATAAGTTGCAATCATCTTTTCAGTAATAATGTTACGTTTTAAAGAATGAAAATATTACCATTGTTGGCTTGATCAGTTTCAGAGCAAAGCAAAGGGAAACAGGAAGGGATGTGCAGAGAGAGAGAGGAGGAAATGGGTGAATTTTTTTCCGTACTGACCCACTTTTTTAGTTTTGCAATTTGGAGATGAGATGGATCATATATCTAAAGTTGCACACTATGATTTTTGTAGGATTGACTAGTGATGGAATTTTTTTATCTAAACTTTATATACAATTATATCATGATGTCTAGATGAGTATCAGTTTCTAAGATAATGAGATTGTTGCTTGTTGCTTGGGTTTGAAAATGAGATTGTTCTTTCTCATTGATTTTAAGTGATGATGAGATGGATTATGTAACTGAAGTTGCACACTATGATTTTTGTAGGAGTGACTAGTGATGAAATTCTGTTTGAACTTATCTTGTGGTTTCAATTGACAGTTATCTCATGAGTATTATAAAAGTATAAGTTTCATCTCAGTTAGTATCTTGTTTGCCTGAATTTGACAGTGAAAATATTCTTTTTCAGTCTTTATAACTCAATATTTTGAACTCCATATTTTGGTTATGAATGTGATGAGATCACATTATTATGTTTCATTATGAGACTAGGGTTGCCCGTTAACACGTGCCTACGGTACGTTTTCGGAATGGTGCACCTTGTTTGATTATATGAAATAGTTTTGGAGGTCCAGCAAATTAATTGAAGTAGCCAACATAGAGCAAAAAACATATTATATGATTTTTTTGAATTATTTTAAAAGTTTTTATTTTTAAATTTTTTTTAGTTTTTTAATTTTGAATTTTTAAAAAAAATTTAAAATTTTTATTTTCTTAATTTTTTGAATAGAAGAGGGAGGGAGAGAGAGAGGGAGGGAAAAAAATTAAATAAATATAAGAGTTGTTTTAGGTGGGGGATTTGAATTTGAGTTTTGGAGGGAAAACTTTTGGGGGGAAAATATGTTTTGTGAGGTTAGATCTGGACCTTTGATTTTGGGGGAGATTGAAGGAGAACCACTTGATAGCTTTCTTTGTAATTTATTATATAGATTACAATTTGATGATATTATACTATTATGCTTCATTCATATTTTATTGGGGCTCTTTTAGTTTTGCAATTGGTTTTGATTGCAAGAGTGCTCAAGGTTTTGTTTTGTTTTGTTTTGGTTTTTAAATTTTTTTTTTAATTTTTTTTAAAAAAATATATATAGCTACACCGGCGTTTTTACAAGCGCCAGTGTAGCTTTTAGCAAAAAACTGACAGTCTATACTGGCATTTTAAGAACGCCGATGTAGGTGATGGCCGAAAGCAGTACTTCCAAATGAAACCACACATTTTCCGGTGTTTTTACGACCGTCGGTGTAGTTTTAACCTACACCGGCGGTCGTAAAAAACGCTGGTGAATGTCCCTAAGCTACAGCGACACGCGATTCAGCGACACTTGAACCGGCGATTTATAAAACGCCGGTGGTATCTACAGCAGGGTTTATAAACGCCGGTAAATGTGCAAAAAAAACGTCGTTAAAGACTGTTAGTCTTGTAGTGGGGAGCTTCTCTCTCTAGAAAATCTAGAGAGAGAAACTCTTTTTTGATTCAAAATATAATTTTCAGAAAGTTGAATAAGTGAAATCCTTATTGATCTAGTTGATGTGCATAGAAATGGTATAATTACGAATCATTCAAATACCATAACCCAGGTATTGAGGCATAGTTCTATGATTCTGCAAATTAACCTTAGATACAGTTGATTATTTGAGGGGTTCAGGCAGTGGTATGAAAGTGAAGTGGCATAGCAAGTGTCTCATCGTTCCCTGTATGGATTCCTCCATTACTGTGAGATACTGAAATTATACAAGTAATGGAAATTAATCTATCGATGCTTGCACATGGAGGGTTTGCATGTGGGGAACTAATGAATAGTGATGAAAGTTGTATTCAACTCTCAACTTTTGTTTCTGGAACTAAAAGAGCAAATTCTCAGGCAACCAATAACCCTACTTTTCTAATATGATTAAAAACTAATCTGATGGAAGCTGGGCAAGGGATTGCGTAAAATTATGTTGGAAACCTAGTCGAATTGATTCTGATTTGTTCACCTAATAAATGTTAGCTGCCATTGAAGAGTGCCATCTATCTGACATAGCAAGATATGGATTATGGAATGGTATAACATGGTTAGGATACCGAAGATTTCCAAGATTTAGAGCTCTCTTCTATTTAAAAAAAATAGATTTTTTTTTTCAAGTCATTCGGCCGTAGCCGCCCACATTAGGCAAACGCCATTTTATGATCATATTTAACATTTTGAAGGCATAGAACCCTAATTTTTTTAGGTCAAGGGGGTCCTTTTGCTTTCTTTTAAAAATAATCAACATGGTTCTGATTCTTAGAACAAACTAAAGCCAGAATCTGTGGGGGCCTACCCAATGTTTATATGATGGGGGCTTAGGATCCCTCCGTTTTAGTGTGGCTGTTGTGGGACCCTAACAGTAAGTCTGTTGTCCAGATTCCAAGGTTGTGGGGCCCAGGGTGAGCTCAATTATGTATGTGGATGAAGCCAATGCTGGGCAGCTCCACTGCTGGACCACTGGAGCTAAGTTAGCCGTTATCGTGGTGGTCGCTGTCTTCAAAAAGGAGGTGGCCGGTCTGTTAAGTTGCTCCCTATCTCGAATGTGGATCTTATCGTAGAATGCTCTGTATGCAACCGAAGTATTTCATTCTTGCAAAGGTGAAGCCAGCAAAGGCAGCTCCACTGCTGGTCCTGCTGGACCACTGGAGTTAGCCATTATCCAAAAAAATTCCATACTGACCCACTTTTTGAAAATATTGATCAATCTGATCCGCTTTCGAAAATATCTACCCAACTAACCCAATTTTGGATACAACAGTATAACACATTCTTGGACTGCATAGGTTTTCATGCCCTTTTTTCCAAAAAGCGGCATCAGTTTTAATTTGTTTAGCATGCATGCCGCTGTTTGGAGTAACGATATCAGTTAACTTCTTCCCAATCGCGTACTCTCTGACTTGTGAAAAAATTGTAATTGTGAAAAAATCCTATAACAGATGTCGCTATCCCCAACAACGGCAATCGCATTCCTGATGTCGTTGTTGGGGATAGCGACATCTGTTATAGGATTTTTTTTGCATATAAATAGTGATCCCCTCTTCTCCTTCCCCTTTCACTTTAGATATGTTTCCCTCCCTAAAACCCTAGAACCGAAAATTTCAGGAACGACCGTCCATTGGGCAAAGATTGTGGCTGGTCCCGTGGAAGAAACATTCAAGGGGGTCTTTTGGGCATTCAGCACATCGATCGAGGGGTTTAATGCATGCAGACCAGTTATACGGAACACTTTTGTATGGAAAATACAAAGGTTATTTGTTAATAGCTGTTTCCCCCGATGCAAATGGCGGGTTGTTTCCATTTGCATTTGCAATAGTGGAGAGAGAACATAGAAACTTGGACATGGTTCATGAGTTGTATTATGTGCTTTGTCACAGACCGTGCAGGTCTATGTGTCATTTCTGATCGTCATGCATGCATTTTATCGACAAAGGACAATGAGTACGGTGTTGGATTTGTATGTCTTGCATACACATGTCCAATGAAGAAGACGATGAAGCGTTGAGATGGATCGAAGCGAGGCATTGAAGAAGAAAGAAAACAGTCAGCAGAAGCAAACAGGTGGAGTTGCGGTCGACCGCACTTAGGGTCGGTCGACCGCTCCAACTGCACAGGATTCCCGAGAGGGGAACGGTCGAATGACTATTGTGTATGGTCGACCGACTGCAGCACTGATGGGTTATTTGGGTCGGGTCTTGGAGATTCATGAGAAGCCCAACTTCGTCTTCAAGTTAGATCATACGGCTCCCAATGTAAGGTTATCTCTTCAGTAGTAATCGGATGGTTAATGTATCAAGTGTATCAAACTAGGGTTTCTCTAGATATATAAATACAATGTAAACGAATCCTAGAACGATATAATTCTATTGAGTGTCGAATAGAAGAAGCGAGTACTTCATATGAGAGGGTGGGAGAGTTTCTCCATTGTAAGTAGCAACCAAGTTCCAGTTAAGCTTGAGAGAGGGTCGTGGTGAGAATTGTAATATTCTTGTATCTTCTCTAGTTGAAATAATATCTCGGTTCTTCCTCTTTCGGATTAAGGTGAGAGCCCCAACCGGAAAAATTCTAGTGTGCTTTGTGTGATTGGTGTGATTTAGTTTTGTTTGGTTGTTTGTGTTGATTGTGTCGAAAACTCAACAAGATCCTTAGTTTTTCTAACAAGTGGTATCAGAGCAATTAGGTTTGTGAGTTTGTTCGAGTTCCTTGAAGGAGATGGCAGATAAAAAGACGAAGATCAAGCTGTTTGACGGTAAGATCAACTTTAATCTATGGAAGGTGGACATGTATGATGTTTTGGTTCAGAAGGACTTGCACCTTGCCTTAGAAGAGAAGAATCCAACCGAAATGAAGCAGGAGAAGTGAGATGAGATTTGTTTGAAGGCCTTGAGTTTAATCCGGTTGCAATCGGCGGACGAAGTCAAGTATAATATTCTTCAGGAGATAAGTGCGGCGAGTCTGTGGGCGAGACTCAAATCTGACTACATGGGATCGTCGTTGCTAGATTGGATGTATTGAAAGAGAAAGCTATTTAGGTTTACAATGAATGTACCCATTTTTAAGATCATATTATGGAGTTTAATAAGGTAATATCTGAACTAAAGGCGATTAATACTGATGATCTTAGCGAAGAGGATAAAGCTTTCAATTTGATTTATTCACTGCCAACTTCTTATGATCACTTGATAACTGCACGAGATGTTATCCAAGGAGATACTTACAGTAGCCGTGGTGATTAAGAGTCTGAAGGAAGATGAACTGAGAAATGAGACTCATAAAGGAGAGTCTATTTCTACAGGTGCTTTGCGATGGATGGTGATACTTCAATTGGAAGGGATGCGGCACACAAGGGTAAGATTTGCTGCCACTATTGTAGAGGATTTGGGCATTACAAGAGAGACCGTTGGAAGTGGTTGAGTTAGAAGAGTGCTACTAAAGAAGGGGAACAAGTCCATATAGTTAGCGCAACTGAGTCAGGTAATAATGATGATTATTGTCTTCTTATTTCAAGTTCTTCAGATGTGGATACAAGTTGGTATCTTGATTCTGAAAATTCTTCTCATATTTACTCCGAAAGGGAGATGTTTTCTACTTACAAGTCGTCAACATGCCGTAGTATGAGAACGGAGAGTTGTGAGATTTGTGAAGTAGTAGGTGAGGGAACAGATGAATTAGAGATGCTAGATGGTAAAGGGTTCACACTAGAAGAGGTCATGCATATTCCTTCGATACAGCAAAATCTGATATCCTTGGGGACTCTTGATGCTCATGGCTGCAGGTACACAGCTCGAGGTGGAGTTTTGACAGTTTGGGATAGTCGTCGTAAGGTAATGAAGATGGGGATTGGGTAGGGTCAGCACAACCTCTATCAGATTTGTGGGAGTAGGAAAACTTAGCCGAGTGTATGGAATCTCATTGTTCCTAAAGCATCATCTAGTAAGCCGTCACTAGAATTATCGAATTAAGATTGCAACGTTCGAATACCGTTGGAAGGTGGAAAGAGCCTTGAAGTAGGTGGAGTTCATGTGGAGGGTGGCACCTTCATGATTACATCTACAGGGGTGTGTCCTTGAGGGGGGCATACTATTAGGTTTCAATGGCAAACACAGATAGAATACACAGCAGAAAAATTACAAAAAATTTTGAAACCTAGCCATGGATCCATGCGAAAACCATAAATCGTGTTTAGGAATGAATTATACCTTATGGATGGATCTGCTGTCTCCAAGATATGTCGATCACAGCACTGTGCCTTTAAGGTATCCACACGAACGGATCAAAACCAAGTTGTCCACACCCCACGGTGCTAGCTGCGGGATGGGGCTGTTCCTTACGATCTCTCTCTCACAATTTCTGTGATGGCTAGAGTTTTTTTGTGTAACTCTTTTCCACAGATATGTATCAAGCTGCAGAAAATTAACCCTAAGAGAGTAATGAGGTTATTAGGCTCACAATCCGACCTGGGTCAGATTCGTGTGTGGGCCTCTGATCTTTAGTCAGCCCATTTAATCTAATTAAATGTCCAACCAATGTCAGGTGTCCAAGTCTTACTTGGATTCCCAATTAAATTCATCTTATGAATTTAAATCCTAATTTCGATCCATTCTAAGTGTGTGACCCTGTAGGTTCTCGTTACGTTAACAGTAATACTAAAATCATATTCTAGTATTACAAACAAGGAGCGATATCTAGCAATATATGACTGCTGCTCAAGTAACAGAAATATCAGTAATTAGACATAACCTATCCGTGATCAATGTTACCATGTAGTCTAGTCCATTTGTCCAGAAATCTTAATTGACCACAAGGCATAAAGTGTGTTAGCCTTATATAGTTCAATCTTTGGTTTCTTGATGTCCGAGTAGACTTACTAAAATAAATGAGCTTAATATCTCATATTGACTCATTTGAGTACGGCCATGCATTTTGCAGTCTCACTCAATCAAGGGGCTCATAGATATCGCTCATGTTATTTAAGAGGGACAAAACCTATCTAAGTCACTCACATCCCTCCGCATGATTTGTAGTATATCCAATAGTCGACTTTATAATCACTTTATTACAAGAAACGTTTGACGACATTAAAATATATAACTTCTCATGTAGGAAACCGTCGTGACCTCAAGTCAAATGACTACATACACCTTGTTCACTGTAAGAACCGCTTATGACACTCACGTAATGATCCATGCAGCGTTCTCATGGTGGGTCAGTTCAATACATTATTACTCTAATATGTACCCATGTGAAGACTTGACATCTCATATCCATGAGCCGTGAAATATGACCGTCAGTCCACACACATACTAGTCTCTATGCATTATTGTTATCCTAATTTACAATAATACTTAATTAGGGACATTTAAGAATAATATTCTGATTGCAACCAACAGAATCTCACAATCAAGTCATGCATTTGATATCCCATGGTATTGAACCTACTATTCTAAAGACTTTATTATGCTCATTTAATCACAATATACAACACAATAAATGAAATATCTCATATATGAAATAAATGTCATAATGCAATATAAAGTAGTAATATTAATACACAACTGGCCTCTAGGGCATACACCAATACATACAACTGGAGGAAAACAGGTGGAGGCTTGTTCAACTAGCAAGAGAAGCCATAGGAACGTGTTGTTTACAAAGCGGAGAAGAAAGGTCCAGAAGAGTTTTAAATCACACAGGTATGGATTCATAAGTATGCAATCCAAGGTAGAGATTGTTGGGTTTGTATGTCTTACATACACATGTCCAATGAAGAAGACGATGAAGCGTTGAGATGGATCGAAGAAGAAGGAAAATAGTCAGCAAAAGCAAACAGGTGGAGTTGCGGTCAACCGCACTTAGGGTCGGTTGACCGCTCCGACTGCACAAGATTCCCAAGATTAGAACGGTTGACTGACTGTTGTGTATGGTCGACCGACTCGGCATTGATGGGTTATTTGGACCGGGTCTTGGAGATTCGTGAGAAGCCCAACTTCGTCTTCAAGTCAGAAAGTATGGCTCCCAATACAGAGTTATCTCTTCAATGGTAATCGGATGGTTAATGTAACACCCCGTAATTTCAAAATAATTATAAATAGTATATATAATAGAGATGGTGGCAGACTTGTAAATAATGTGTATGGGGGGCCCACATGGTTTGAAGCAACATCGGGACTTGCTGTGTTGTGATGCTGAGGTGACGTCATGATGAAATCACCAATGGGGGCCACCCAAGATTGAATTATAAAGAGACAACATGCTCTCTTGAGGTGTGGTGACGTGTGCATGGGTTGTGTGTACACGGGGATTGAAGGGAGAATTGATTGAGAATAGTCCCATATCGGGATTGAACTAGAATAAAATATTAATAAATAATATAGCCTATGATCAAGAGTCACCAATCCGGTTAACCACCTTTTGAGAGGCAGCCTGTGGTGGACAGTTGTACTATACTATAAATAATTTGTCTGATAAATTATAAAAAAATTGTCTGAGCTAGGGGCAGTGGCGTTAGAGTTAATGTATCAAGTGTATCAAACTAGGATTTCTCTAGATCTATAAATACAATGTAAACGGCTCCTAGAACGATATGATTCTGTTGAGTGCTGAATAGAAGAAGAAAATACTTCATATGAGAGGGTGAGAGAGTTTCTCCATTGTAAGCAACAACCAAGTTCTAGTTTGGCTTGAGAGATGGTCGCGGTGAGAATTGTAATATTCTTGTATCTTCTCTAGTTGAAACAATATCTCGGTTCTTTCTCCCCCGGATTAAGGCGAAAGCCCCAACAGCTCCCACCGAAAAAATTCTTGTGTACTTTGTGTGATTGGTGCGATCTAGTTTTGCTTGATGGTTTGTGTTAATTGTGTCGAAAACTCAACAAGATCCTCAGTTTTCCTAACATACGAAATATGGAAGGAGCTGCTTGCTTATCATCGCTATTGTATATGTTATTTTGCTACTAATTTTCAAAAAAAAATTGGGGAACAAGTTTTTGATGAATAAGCTCAAGGTGATCGTGTATCCAAGTCAGCCTAAGAAGTTTGAGGCAAAGATTGCACTGCTTGAAGCAGCTGATATTGATGAGGCTAATTGGTTGAAGGAGAAGCCGATTGAGAAGTTGGCACTTTTCGTCGATGGAAGTCGTCGATATGGTATAATGACTACAAATCTATCGGAAGTGTTCAGTTCATGTTTAAAAGGTATCCGTAACTTGCCCGTCACGGCAATTGTGGAGATGATATTCTTTCATCTCAACATGTACTTTTACTGACCTTCGTGAAGTGACACACATCCTTATTAGCGAAGGTACACACTTCCTTTTTAGCGAATGTAAATTGTGGGCACCATGTGTTCAAGAAATTATCGATTTACGGCGTGAGAAATCAAATTTGTATGGGGCTATAATGTTTAATAACCAACCTGGTGTTTTTGGAGTTAAAATTGGCATTAGAATGGATAATGGACATAAAAATGGTGGACATTGGCACACTGTTGACCTCGGACGCCGTACGTGTACTTGTGGGAACTTTCAATTCTACCACATTCCATGTTCTCATGTGCTGGCCTCTTATGCCTCCCATGCAATTGACTATCAATCTTATATTGATTCATTTTATTCTATAAGTTCATTAATACTAATGTGGGCACCAATTTTTTATCCCATCCAAGACGAATCTTATTGGCCGGCTCCAAGTGGACCAAAACTCATAGCTGATGAAAGTCTACGTAGGATGAAAGGTTGCCCTATGAGTACTTATATTCGCAACAATATGGATGCTTTAGAAGGTGGGAATACTGGTAAAAAAAATTCTAAATGCAGGTTAAGTGGACATAATAGGCGCAGGTGTAAGAATGTACCCAATGTAGGTCCATCTCAAACGGCCGATACTTGAAGTTCTATCCCATATTTATATTTTAGGTAAATTTGTAAACTTGATGTTGTTAACTTTGGTTCAATGTGATCTTCGCCAATGTAACGCCCCGAATTTCGAAATACGGTAATTCGTTGTAGCATCCCGTAATTTTAAAAAGAACTATATATATATATATATATATATATATATATATATATATATATATATATATATATATATATATGGTGTAAGGGCATTGTTGTAAATAATGAGAAGAAGAGAGGGGTCCCACGAGTTGTAAGAATATCATGTTGCTGTTGTGGTCACCGTGGGGCCACCCAGGATAGAGGTAAATGAAAAGGCAGCAGTGAGTTGCTTTGACTTCATCAGCCCATGCTGACTTGGCATTTGGAGTGGGGCCCGCCCAGGTAAGAGGAGAAAGTGTATAAGTTAATCCCACATCGGGTATAAACCAGAATAAAATAATATTAAAATAATAATGCCTATGATCAAGAGTCACCAATCCGGTTAACCACCTTTTGAGAGACAGCCTGTGGTAGGCAGTTGTACTATACTATAAATAATTTATCTTCTAAATTGTATAAAATTGTCTGAGCTTGGGGCAGGGGCATTACCTTCGTAGAACAACATGATCTTTACCTCCTTTCATACAATTTTACAAGGAATTTAAAAACCTTTCTTTGTGCAGCACTGTTCATTTTACATCAACGCAGCGGAAAGATAAAGATTACAATATAACACAAGTACAATCTAAACATCAATATTTAAAACAGCCTTTAACTTTAATTTCATCTTTAAGTCTTTATCAATCCAAGCCCTGCATTGAACACTGTGTGCACGTCAGTTACATAAAACTGACGCAATTCCATACACGGCGATTCTCGCTATGCCGTAATATAGCGACTCACTTACTTTAACAACCACAAACTTGAATGCATATTAAAGTGTACAAGAGTGACTATCCTAAACATGTCGGTGTATGATATGATTTAAATGCCTAATGCAGAAGTTTACACTATGATGACACTAATGCATACTTGTTCGGAGTCTATGCATCCCATACTACATAGGTCCGAAGGCAAGCATCTACGTACTTCACATTAAAGGGTTTAATCCCTCGCCATGAAAATTACCTAGTAAAAAATCAAGTTTTAGACATTCCACGAGTACAGATCCCAGCCTGGAGTCCACCGTCCAGCTTATACGAAAATCCTCGTCATGCAACCATCCCGCAAATGTCCCTCTAGCCCCAGTATACGCATATACACTGAAGAATGACCCCCCATTCGCCCGACTATTCATGATCCTGGAATCCACCGTCAAACCAATCATAGTCCCATATTTAATTAAGGTTCGCCTTCATAGCAAGCAACCACAGTTCTGGAGTTCACCGTCAAACTGGGTCTATAGTCCCGGAGTCCACCGTCAGACTATATAGAGGCCACTCACTTACGTTTGCCCAAGTTTATTACATCTCCACTTAGTGCCTAATCCTCAAGTTTAAACATGAATAAATTATCCCACCTAGAGTTAGTTTAAATTATCCCACCTTGTGGAATGGATAATGGACATAAAATGGGGGACATTGGCACACTGTTGACCTCGGACACCGTACGTATACTTGTGGGAACTTCCAATTCTACCACATTCCATGTTCTCATGTATTGTCCGCTTGTGCCTCCCGTGCAATTAATTATCAATCTTAAATTGATTCATTTTATTCTACAAGTTCATTAACACTAACATGGGCACCTATTTTTTATCATATCTAAGACGAATCTTATTGGCCGGCTTCGAGTGGACCGAAACTTATAGCTGATGCAAGTCTACGTTGGATGAAAGGTCACCCTAGGAGTACTCTATTCGCAACAATATGGATGCTCTAGAAGGTGGGAGTACTAGTAAAATTTGTTCTAAATGCAGGTTAAGTAGACATAATAGGCGCAGCTGTAAAAATGTACCCAATGTAGGTCCATCTCAAACGGCCGATAGTTGAAGTTGTATCCCATATTTATATTTTATGTAGATTTGTGAACTTGATGTTGTTAACTTTGGTTCAATGTGATCTTCACCAATGTAACGCGCCGAATTTTTGAACAACAGGATCTTTACTTCATTTCATACAATTTTACAAGAAATTTTAAAAAAATTCTTTGTACAACACTGTTTATTTTACATCAACGCAGTGGAAAGATAAAGATTATAATATAACACATGTACACTTTAAACATCAACATTTAAAACAGCCTTTAGCTTTAATTTCATTTTTAAGTCTTTGTCAATCCAAGCTCTGCATTGAACACTGTAGGCACGTCAGTTATATACAACTGACACAATACCATACACGGCGATCCTCGCTATGCCGTAATATAGCGACTCACTTACTTTTAACAACCACAAGCTTAAATACGTATTAAAGTGTACAAGAGTAACTATCCTAAATATATCGGTGTATGATATGACTTAAATGCCTAATGCAAAAGTTTACACTATGATGACACTAATGCATACTTGTTCGGAGTCTATGCATCCCATACTACATAGGTACGAGGTTAAGTACCTACGTACTCCACATTAAAGGGTTTAATCCCTCGTCATGAAAACTACTCGGTAACAAATCAAGTTTTAGACATTTCACGAGTACAGATCCCAGCCCTAGAGTCCACCGTCAAGCTTATACAGAAATTCTCATCGTGCGAACATCCCGCAAGTGTCCCTTTAGCCCTGGTATACGCATATACACTGAAGAACGACCTCCTATCCGTCTGACTATTCATGATCCTGGAGTCCACCGTTAAACCAATCATAGTCCCAAATTTAATTAAGGCTTGCCTTCATCGCAAGCAACCACAATTCCGGGGTCCACCGTCAAACTGGGTCTATAATCTCGGAGTCCACCGTCAGACTATATAGAGGCCACTAATGTTTGCCCAAGTTTATTACATCTCCACTTAGTACCTAATTCTCAGGTTTAAACATGAATAAATTATCCCACCTAGAGTTAGCTTACCCTCCTACCGGTCCTACACAAAAATACCGAGAACGATAGTCCATACCGGCCCTTTCTGAAAATCAATAATTATTTCCATTACTTTTGCCGGTACCTAGGCCTCACTAAGCCTCTAGAATCACATCCTTTCATGTTCAACATTATGAGGTACGCATACCCTTCATATTCTTAATTCCATGTATTCATAACTTATTCAATTCTTCATATTTATCGATCATACAATAATTAACTTCTTTCAATAGCATTAGATAACAATGTTTCAAATCGACTTCTTGAAGACAAAACTACTTAATTAATTCGTCAAAGTCATTCACTTTAACAATTTCCGACATTCTTTGATTAATAAAACCCTCTCATATTATCCAGGTATAATTCGAATACAATTTTCTAATACCAAGTTCTATAAACCACTTAATAAAAAATAATTCACTAGAACCTCGATTCAAATTTCATATTCGTGTTTTAATTCAATTATCAACCACTTCAACTATTTTTCTAAGTCACCAAATGTTGTATTCATGATATTTCATTAAAAGTGTTTATATTCTACAATCAATTTATTAACTCATATATATTCCTCCCTTTTAATATTATTCTACCACCCTTTTAACATGAACGTGATTCTTTAAAGAATCCCAAACATACATCCCAAAACAATGAGGAATTATTTTTAATTTTTCAAATAATATTTAAAAACACTTATATAATTTTCCCAAATTTATAAAACTAAAAAAACTCAAAAAAACCCCAAAAACAACAAAAATGCACTATTGTGCATATGCTGATTCGAACCCCAGACCCCCTTCGAGCGCCACGTGACGGCCCCTGGTGCAACACGCCCTCGCTAGCCACTCAAGCCAAGCGCCACAACTGATTACTAATGGGTTTAATTGTTTTTATTCCAACTCTCTGTTCTTTCCTATATTTTAATTTATTCAACTATTTTTTATTTCTACCCTTTTCTTCAATTTAATACTACTATTTTATATCTATAGATCTCCAGAATTATTATCTTACTGACTATATTCATATTAATGTAGAATTAACTTCAATTTTTCCAAATTAATTGTTTCTTTCTCTTTTAATAATTATAAATATCAAATACAACTATAATTGTTCGACCAACATTAATGCATTTTTTTCCCTTTCATTCTACTATAGTCATTTCCTTCCTAAAAATGTTTCTCTAATTTTTCCATACTATTTATTCACATTTCATACACATTTTTAACCAATTTGTAAGAGACACCAAATTCATGCAATTTAATCAAATTGATTATTTGTGCCTAACAATTCTACACATGCTTTTAATTAATTTTTTTCAATCATAATCTACCAATTAATAATGCAACTTCTCATTAACATATAATGAAATCTATAACTTTCTACCATTAAAAATCTTTATCACAACAACATGCATCAATTTATTTTGTAGAACTCATTAGACTAGCAAAAAAATAAATCACAAACACCTAAACATGCTTTATACATTATCTAGAAAATAAGAAGAGACACCCACCTCTTAGAAATTTTTTGCTTAACTTAGAAAAAATTTAGAACAAAAAATGAAATAAAATTGCACGTGCGTTGCACGTGCAAAAATGAAAAATATATTTTATTCTAAAATTTCTTCGGGTTGTTACAACCAAATTATTGTGTTGCAGTTGTTAACTTGATGTTATATATTTGCTAAAGTTGTTTATTGTGTTATTAATTATGTTCATTTTATGGTGTTGTTAATTACATTTGCTGATCTTATTTAAATTGATGTCTGATATTTGAAGAAATGCATGTTATGTATGTGCATGTTTTGAGGTAATTTTAAAATAACTGATGTCGTTGTTGGGAATGACGGTAACAGATACCTGTAACTTTGTTCCGAACAACGACAACAGTTCAAAATATGCACAAAGTTTTTTATATTTTAATTTTACTCGTTGCCGCTATTTACAACAACGACAACAGTGCTAGTAATGTTGTTCTTCTGAACAACGACATCAGTTATCTTTATATTTTTCAACCAAAGAGCTTCTCTGCCAAACTCATTGCCTCCACAGTTGTTACTGTCATCTCACCTGATATGATGGCTATATCTTATAGCGTGATCGTCATCTCACCAACGGGTAGGTGGAACATGTGTCTCCGACCTTTATCGCTCCACAAGAGCGGTAAGTAATGAATGGTCACATTTAACTTTGGCCAACATGGATATTCAATAGAACCCGCAATTTACCAAGTAGTTGTGTATACGTGTGGGTGCATCAGCAATATCGTGTGCATTCGGAAACTCATATTCTTGGTCTCTCCCTCCACACCGCCTGAGACCTATGATCTTTTTGCAAGTAGAATAAGATTGGGTCTAATGGACCCGGATTTCCTTCTTGTGTGGCCGAAGATGGTGCACCCACGACATGGGAAGAAGATGGTTGGCTAGCATCCATTTATTTGTGAACATCAAAAAATCATGTGTCAACAACAATATTAATAAACGATGTGTCAAGATTCTCAAATTAATAAGTCATGCTTCTTCACCAAAATTAATAAATGATTTGTGAAGATAACAAAAATTTCTTAATACTCGTATCGAACTACTACTCATAACAATCCCCACCACAACATCTCCACACACTACATAATTATGTATATAAAAAAATCTCATATGAACATCGATTCATAATTTTATCCAAAAAAAGAACATCGATTCATACATATACAACTATCAATATAATTATTAAAAATATAACAATTCTAGTATATACCAATTTTTCCATAGTTGTCTAATTTACAACATTGTCAATAATAGTGTACATAAACTACATGAATCCATTCATACTACTACTTAGATCAATATCCTCAACAACTCATATACTGCACTGACAATATCTCAATCATCAAAGAGAATATTTTGAAAGAAAATTAGGGTTTTCAAATACATACCACAATTTCGGATTTTAGAAGAGCTGTAGAATAAATCAACGTCAAATATAAAAGTGAACGGAGATAGGAGGGAATCACAATTAGGATTTATGGATAGGTATTTTATGAATTTGTTTGGGATATAAAAGAGCACTCTTCACCGTCGAGAATTGGAAAAATCTAAAGTGAAAGGGGAAGGAGAAGAGGGAACCACTATTTATATTTAATGAGTATTATAACTGATGTCGTTATCTTCAATAATGGCACTAGTAATACAAATATCGTTTTTGGGATAACGACATCATTTATAAGTTTTTTCAGCACTTGTAATTCTTTCTTAAGACAGAAGGTTCACACTTGTATAAGAAATGTATGATTGTCGTTACTCTAAATAGCGGCATACTAAAAAAAATAAACCGATGCCGCTTTTTTTAAAAAAGGGCAAGGAGTTAATCTATACCGTTTTTTTTTTCAAGAAAGTGTCATGCGGATCTATACAAAACTGAGTCAGTTGGGTAAATATGTATTTGAAAGTGGGTCAGTTTGGTCATTATTTTCAAAAAGTGGGTCAGTACGGAAAAAATCGCCATTATCGTCGCAGTCGCTGTCTACAAAAGGATGTGCATGTGTTAGGTTGCTCCATATATGGAATATGAGTCGTATCGTAATACACTCTTAAGCATTAGCAAAGTACTTCTGAGGATGGGCTTTCTTAAATTCCGAAAGCACAATTATCAACGATGCAGTTCCGAAAGAACAATTTGTCTCAAATTCATTATAGTACTGATCGGATTATTATTAGAAGATATATACAGCGCATGCATAGGAGACAATAAGATTCCTGAAGAGTCTGCACTAATGATGCCATGTGGCAAAGCTGGAGTGGCTGCAGGTGGGTTCCGATTATTACACGTGTCATCACATGGTTCGATAAACCGGATCGCCCATGTGGGATGGGTCCCATCTCTCTGCATCATACTTCAGAGCCATTTAAAAATTTTAATCCAAGAAATTAAAAAAATATATATATATTTGGGGCAGCAACACTACACTGCACTATAAATACGGCATGCCATTTCTACCCCACGGCTCGTGAGATTCTTTTAGCATCCAAATTGTGTGGAAATTCTGTCAAGATCCCTCTCGCTGCCACGTAAGCCTTATGACGAAGGGTCGGAAACACGGTTCATCCGACCGCCACGACCTCCTCCTCGGCACCACCTACGGCTACTCCAACAGTAGACACGCTAGAAGCACTGACCAACATGACCTAGACGAGGATGATGTATGGCATACACAAGTTTGCAACAAAACTTGGACTGATTCGGACGTAAACTGCGTTAGCCCGAATCAGGCCGTCTGCAAAGACCGCTGCCAACACGACCGATACTCGTCGACTTCTATGCTAAATCACCAGGACCAAAACAGTGACCGTTACAGTGAAAACCAACACGGAGTGGCCATTTCCGCTCCGGTAAACATAAAAACGGCTCGGCCTGAATCATCTGGTTCGATGAACCGGCCAGGTGAATCAAACCGTGAAAGCTGCGAATGGATCCCACCGCATGAGTACTTGGCACGGGAGCAGGGTAAGACTACCACGACATCGGTGTTTGAAGGAGTGGGGCGGACTCTCAAGGGCCGGGACATGAGCCGGGTTCGGGATGCTGTTTGGAGTAGGACCGGGTTCTTTGGTTGAACCGGCCAGACAGGATTGTAAATATTGGTTCTTATTAGACATCATGAAATGATGGACGAAAAAGAAAATAAAAGTTGTAAAAATGTTAATTAGTTGTGGCATGCGCTTGCGTACGTAATTTGTTGAAGTGGTTATAAGGCATGCATATCTCTGAGTTTTTACTAATTTGAGTTGCCATTGTATGATTGTAATAATTATGAGCTTTCATTCTCATTTCTCCATCTTCTTAATTCAAACAATTGTGTTGTTTGGATACCACAAAGGGGAGAGAAAATGATATTTTTATCCTTTTCCTTCATTTGGTAATACAAGAAAATGTTAGAAAATGAGTGTTTTAGACACCATTTTCGAATCGATTTTGGAGCAATTTTTTGAGTAAGATCCTCAATGAATTATTGAGAGATCTTGATTGATTTGTGTTCTCCTTCGTGAGTAGATCAAAATCATATATTGGTTCGCTAAAATCGGTTAAGGAGTGAATGAGAAATTGTCTCTCAAAGTGAGACGTTTTCATTCTTGAAAATGGGTTAAGGGAACATAGTCCCACATCGGAAATAACAAAGGAAATAGAAGAGGATATATAGTAATCTCCTTCTAAGCATTGTAAGATGGCTAGAAGAGAGGCTCTCTCTCGCACGCGCAGGGGGTGCAAATCACGGACCGGATTACATGCGACTTGTGTGCGCCCGCACGACCTGCGGACACGAATGCCGGACCGATTTGATCCCACCCGTGCAGAGCCACTTTTGCTACAGTTTTCCTTTTGTAACGGCTGAAATGAATGCAGAAACGGTTCTGTTTGCCGTTTCAGTGCTGTATTTAATATTTTGTCTGCCGTTACACTGAAGGCATTCAATTCGTTGTCTGCCGTTACAGTGAAGGCTGTTAATGCCTTCTCTGCCGTTACAGTGAAGGCTGTTAATGCCTTCTCTGCCGTTACTGTTTTAACCCAGGCTCTATAAATAGAGGCCTCCCCTTTACTTCCTTCCCGGCACAAACCAGATCTTCTTCTCTCCTTCTCTGAGTCTTCTTCTGTGCTGTTGTTGGTAAGTTGGTGATAGGTTTCAAGCGCTTGTACTCGGTTCGGGAGTGGTACATGGTGCCTACGGGATCGCTCCAAGTCGTTGCATCCTGGGAGACAGACGCCTCCGTTCATTCCAGCAACCGGAAAGAGGCGAAATCTGTTTTAAGGACACTGTGTGATACACAGGCCTCGGCTTCCTTGAAGTTGTACTTTTCATTTGTTTCTTGTAAGTTGTTTTATTAATTTTTTTTTCCTTTTCTTTTCTTTCGGTTTTCCTCTCTCCTGTTCTCTTCTATGTGTTTCTGTGCCTCTCTATCTTTCGATTGTAAAACGAATTTTGTAAACATTACATGTAACAGAAAAAGGGACCGTAAGGAAAGAGAGCGATGCATGCACACAAGAAAGAGTTGCATCCTAGAACCATTATTTGAAAATTTGCAAGAAATTAATACTTCTTCTGTTTCACTTTAAGTGATATTTAGAGTTTTTTTCGTGTTTCACTTTAAGTGATATTATCCAAAAAAAAAAAAAATTTCAAGAAAACCCTTATTTATCCTGAAATTTTATCTTAATTACTCATCTTAATCCTATCAAATATTCTTAGAAAATTATAGTTTCTACTTTCTAGATTTTATTTTCACCAAAAATTTAATGTCAACTCACCATCTACTGCTAACAACTCTTTATATATGTGAATAATTTTGAATTTAAATTAATTTTGGATAAAGTGAATGATGTAAATGATGTAAAAAGGTTGTCTTGAAAACAAAATTTGTAATGAGAAAACATTATTTACAATTTCTTGAAATCAGAATCTGTATTGAAAAAAGAATTAGTAATTAAATTATGGAGACTTATTAATAAGAGTGTAGAGAAAAACAAATGTTTATTTCACCCTCCATTCCTTAATCTGTGTGCAAAACTCCTGAATATCACTTAAAGTGAAACGGAGGAAGTATCACTTTTGAAACAACGGTTTTATTTGAAATGAAACTGCTACTTCAAATAGAGTTTTTAGAAGAAATCCTGAGGAAAGAAGTACGGACACGAATGCCGGACCGATTTGATCCCACCCGTGCAGAGCCACTTTTGCTACAGTTTTCCTTTTGTAACGGCTGAAATGAATGCAGAAACGGTTCTGTTTGCCGTTTCAGTGCTGTATTTAATATTTTGTCTGCCGTTACACTGAAGGCATTCAATTCGTTGTCTGCCGTTACAGTGAAGGCTGTTAATGCCTTCTCTGCCGTTACAGTGAAGGCTGTTAATGCCTTCTCTGCCGTTACTGTTTTAACCCAGGCTCTATAAATAGAGGCCTCCCCTTTACTTCCTTCCCGGCACAAACCAGATCTTCTTCTCTCCTTCTCTGAGTCTTCTTCTGTGCTGTTGTTGGTAAGTTGGTGATAGGTTTCAAGCGCTTGTACTCGGTTCGGGAGTGGTACATGGTGCCTACGGGATCGCTCCAAGTCGTTGCATCCTGGGAGACAGACGCCTCCGTTCATTCCAGCAACCGGAAAGAGGCGAAATCTGTTTTAAGGACACTGTGTGATACACAGGCCTCGGCTTCCTTGAAGTTGTACTTTTCATTTGTTTCTTGTAAGTTGTTTTATTAATTTTTTTTTCCTTTTCTTTTCTTTCGGTTTTCCTCTCTCCTGTTCTCTTCTATGTGTTTCTGTGCCTCTCTATCTTTCGATTGTAAAACGAATTTTGTAAACATTACATGTAACAGAAAAAGGGACCGTAAGGAAAGAGAGCGATGCATGCACACAAGAAAGAGTTGCATCCTAGAACCATTATTTGAAAATTTGCAAGAAATTAATACTTCTTCTGTTTCACTTTAAGTGATATTTAGAGTTTTTTTCGTGTTTCACTTTAAGTGATATTATCCAAAAAAAAAAAAAATTTCAAGAAAACCCTTATTTATCCTGAAATTTTATCTTAATTACTCATCTTAATCCTATCAAATATTCTTAGAAAATTATAGTTTCTACTTTCTAGATTTTATTTTCACCAAAAATTTAATGTCAACTCACCATCTACTGCTAACAACTCTTTATATATGTGAATAATTTTGAATTTAAATTAATTTTGGATAAAGTGAATGATGTAAATGATGTAAAAAGGTTGTCTTGAAAACAAAATTTGTAATGAGAAAACATTATTTACAATTTCTTGAAATCAGAATCTGTATTGAAAAAAGAATTAGTAATTAAATTATGGAGACTTATTAATAAGAGTGTAGAGAAAAACAAATGTTTATTTCACCCTCCATTCCTTAATCTGTGTGCAAAACTCCTGAATATCACTTAAAGTGAAACGGAGGAAGTATCACTTTTGAAACAACGGTTTTATTTGAAATGAAACTGCTACTTCAAATAGAGTTTTTAGAAGAAATCCTGAGGAAAGAAGTAAATTTCCAGATGCAATGAGATATACTGTCAAGTAAAAATTCTAAAAGAATTTCAGCAGTAGCCCAAACGGTAGCGGTTTGGTGAGTCAAGAAGGTCTCAGCTAGATCACACTATGACGGAGCACTTTACTTAAGAAGGATTGAGAAAAAGCCTGGGAGAAGTTAGCTGTGAGAAGAAGGATGCCTTGCAATTTTTGTCGAACCCACAAGCGTCCCCAACTGTGAGAAATCTGGATGGTAGTTTGTAGATATAAATCACAAGAAGACACCAGCACACAAGTAGGCAGTGCACAGTCCCCATCCAAATTTAAGAGAGGGATACCGATACAAGGATTCCCTGTCACCACCTTTTTCCCGAAAGTGACTTGAGGTTTTTGCACTATTCTCCATCTTAAGTCCATCAGCATTTTCTGAAGATAAGGAAAGAGAAAGGGGGGCAAGAACTGAGTGATGGTTCTGGGAGATTTACAATCCTGTCCTAATCCCATTAAGAGATTGATATCTTCTCCTAATAGGCAAAAAAAAAAATCATATACGGGAAGGTGCGTAGAATATCGTATGGGACACAATGAATGTCGTTCGATAGTGCTAGGATATCATATAGAATCGAATGCTGACTTTATATATTCATTTTTGAAACAAGGTCGTAGACGGCGATCCCCATCGCCAGCACCTCCAAGCCCTGATGAGAGCACATCCATCCCTCAGCCGAACCGGTCCCACAACCCCCTCAGACCCCCAACAACGCCGGCCCTTAACGCCACAACAACGCCGGTACCCTGTAGAGCCTTTAGATCCCACAAAGCCCTCAGATCCCACAAAGTCCTCAAAGTCTTCGCCGGCAGCCTTCAAAGCCACAACAACGCCGACTCTAATGCCAGCAACATCTAGCTCCGGCAACAACCCACTCGGTGACAGCACGTCCCGCCGACGACAAGCTTCAAAACCACATTGGCGCCGTCTCCACTTCTCCCGGCGGTGCAGCACCTAAACTTGACGCTAGCCAACTTGACGTTGATCGTTCCCGCCGCGCCGACCATCTCTAATAACCAGCCTCCAAAAGGGGGGTTCTTTAGATTTGATTTATGAGTTTCTCTCTCTAGGGTTTCTAGAGAGAGAAATTATCCCAGAATCCCCAAAAGAAACCAAAACCACATCTGAGTTTCATGGGGGTGGCGGCTTGCACTTGTCACCCCTTCCCGCTATCCTAGCTCGCTCCATCGTACCTCCCACCTTCCTCTTCCCAGCTCCTGCCTCGTCGCCCCGAACCACTGCCCTGCACCACCTCCACCTCAACCCCATCGCTTCTGATTTAGATCGCGCCTTCACCGCGGTTGCTGCTTCAACTCCGGCGTTCCAATCGACGCCTTGGACCAACAGCTAACCCGCCGCCCGTTCCCTCAAATACTCTTACACCTCCGAAGTCGACGCCGAACCGATGCTTTCTCACCGATGATTCTCCGCCCTGATCGAGTTTCACGTCAAGGAGATGTCGACGATGTCTGCCATGGGACAAGACTGTAGTTTCACATCAGCATCGGGATTCTTTTGTTTGAGAGGATACGGTATGATCACTACTCTTCTTTGGTAGTGGTTTGGATTGGTATCTAATTGTGAGCGAGTATGAGAGTGAGGTGTTTATTCTGTGCTCTATATTGGGTTTGGTTCTGATTATGTGTAGGTGGGTGATTGTGGGTGAGAGGGAGAGTGAGAGAGGATGCTTTTACTATTGGTATGTGGGAGGAGAGAAGGAGACGCAGGGTTCGGCGGGTGTTTTATTTTCTACTAGTAGTTTGTACTATAGCCCCGTACTTTGAGTTTGTTTTATTAATTTCTGATTAATGAAACGGGTGACCATATTCCACCTTTCCCTTAAAAAAAACATGCTATAAAAAGTTGAGCACCCAGCATCTTCATACTCACAAGCTAGGAAATTAACCACTATCAAGTAGATTAAAATGAAGTAATTGATGGTTGTCAATATGGGGGTTGTTCGGATTAAGGTCAGGTTGAGCGTTGATAGGGATGCTATCGGAACAGATGGAGGGACAAACCGACTAAAATAGGGCTGACGTCCTGGAAAGAAATAAGTGGTGTCGCTGGTGCAGTGGTAGCTAGGATTTTTCCTTTTTGTGGGTCATTTGTGGCATGCTAGAAGGGCCTGTGCAGCTGCAGCAGGATTTGAAAAAGGAATCGACCATGATTTTGAACCTGTTCTTCTATGACCTCTCTTAGCTGGAAATTATATATATATATTTATTCTATTTTTTATTATTGATCCCCCCCTGGTTATGGCATGGCTAGGCAGGATAGCCGAGCCATTCCCTCTTTTGAAAGATAAGAGGCCAAGTCAAACGAATAAGGAAAGAAAATTTTTCAATAAGCAGAAGGAGAGAAGGATTCGAACCTTCGATAGTTATTGAAACTATACCGGTTTTCAAGACCGGCTATGGAGTCAAGGGGGGACATCATCTAAGGTTATTGCTGGTTTTCCCATATTTTTCTTTGATACGGGCAATCTTCACTTTCACACTTCAAACTTAGATTCAATGCAAATTTGAGGCGAAATTGAAGGTCGTATTGATCAAATTGGAAATACAAGAATTAGGGTTTAGGAAAGATTGGGGAACAACAATACACTGAATGAGGTAGGTCCAAGAATCAGTTACAATGTCAATACCTTTCCCTCTCACTCTCAATCCTTATTTATACCCCTTCTAATTTATTACAGTTGTACTATTCCCTTCCCGCTCTAACTCACTTCAAATACATTTTATAACCCGTGCGAAGCACGTGCAATTTTCCTATAGTGCATTATCTCCCAAGTAACCAAGTGTAACCCTGCTTCTCTTGCTTCTGATTCGTTGCATAATCTCCATACTCGTATCAATACCATCCCCTAAATTTGGAACCTTGCCCTCAAGGTTCAGCTGAGAAAATGTGTTGGCTATCACTGCTGAATCCTCCTGCTATCTTCATTTGCAGCTAACTTATCTCACCTAATCAGCGCTTGTTCTTCATGCTTAATACCTCTCTTGATCATTCTTTTTCCCAATACTTCTTCTTGCTGATAATATACTCCATTCTCTCCATTGATTGCAGGAAAATCAGAAGTTACCATGACAAGATCATCACCATAAAACCTCTTCAACAATAAAACATGAAATACCAGATGAATTTTAGCATTCTCAAGTAACTGCAGCTGATAAGCAACCTTACCTATCTTCTTCACAACTTTATAAGGCCCATAAAATCTCTTAGTTAGCTTCTGACAGTGCCTTAGCTCTAAGGATTGCTGATGATAGGCTTGTAATTTGACATACACCCAGTCTCCATCAAACTATTTCTTTCTTCGATGTGCATCAGCTTTATTCTTCATTATGACTTGGGCCTGCAGGAGTTTATGTTTTAACTTGCTCAATATCTCTTGCCTTAAACTCATATCAAAATCAACTACAGAGTTAGATGCATTTCCTGATACATAATCAGGTATACTTGGAGGTTTCCTCCCATATAAAACTTCAAATGGAGTCATTCCTATTGAAGAATGCCATGAGGTGTTATACCAATACTCTGCTAATGCCAAGAATTTCACCCAATTCTTTAGCTCTTCACTGAAAAATGCTCTCAAATATTGCTCCCCACACCTGTTTACCGCTTCCGATTGACCATCTGTTTGAGGATGATAAGAGGTACTCATCTTCAAAGTTGTTCCTTGCATTTTGAAAAGTTCTCTCCAAAGGTTAGTCAAGAATATAGGGTCCCTACCTGAAACTATGGACTTGGGCACTCCATTGAAGTCTCACAATGTTGGTAACAAATGTTGTAAATCACCCTTAGGGGGTGAATATGGTCATTGTGTGGAAATTAGAAACATAAATAAAATGCGTAAAGTAAGAAGATAAAGTTAGAGAAAGCAAACAGATCAACCATGCAAGCCAATGCGATATAACGTGGTTCAACCCCCAGGTCAACGTCCACACCACCTATTAGGTTTTGATGGTAGACTCAGATCAAATACACAGTGGAAAAATTACAAAGAAATATCGAAACCTAGCCATGGATCCATACGAAAACCATAAATCGTGTTTAGGAGTTATACCTTAAAGATGAATCTGTTGTCTTTACAGTATGCCGATCACAGCACTGCAATATTGTGGTGCCTCTATAGTATCCATACGATCGGATCAAATCAAGCTTTCCCTCACGCCGCGGTGCTAGCTGTGGTAAGTGAATGATCCTCACGATCTCTCTCTCTCACAATTTTTGTGATGGCTAGGGTTTTCTCATGTGACACTTTTCCACAGATACATATCATATATATAGCTGCAGAAATGATCAACTTTAAAAAAGTAATGAGGCTGCTGGACTCACAATCTGACCTGGTTCAGATTCATGTGTGGGCTTTTGAACTTTAGTCGGCTAATTAATTTAATTAAATGTCCAACCAATATCAGGATTTCAAGTCTTACTTGGATCCCCAATTTAATTCATCTTATGAATTTAAATCCCAATTTCGATAAATTCTAAGTGTGTGACCTTGTAGGTTCCCATTATGTTGACAGTAATACTAAAATCATATTCTAGTATTACAAACAGTGAGCGGTATCTAGCAATACAACACTGCTACTCAAGTAACGAGAATGTCAGTGATTAGACATAACCTATTCATGACCAATGTTACCATGTAGTCTAGTCCCTTTGTCCAGATATCTTAATTGACCACAAGGCATGGAGCGTGTCACCCTTATATAGTTCAATCTTTGGTTTCTTGATGTCCGGGTAAACTTACTAAAATAAATGAGCTCAATATCTCATGTTGACTCATTTGAGAATGTGTAACGCCCCGAATCCCAAATACACTGAATTCGAGATGTTCTACAGGATCTTTTCGCTTTTCTTAGTACAATTTTACAAGGAATTTAAACTTTTCACTTTACATCAGAGTTACATCATATATTACATTTACATTTGCACAGCGGAAGTAAAAATATACAACATTTGAATAAATACACAACAACATGGTAAAATCTTTATGCATCCATTCCTCTTTAACATGTCATTTTATCCTGCATACAAAACTGTGGGTACGTCAGTTTATTCAACCGACGATAATTATACATGGCCATCCTTTCTATGCTAGAAACAGTATCGATTCTCATTTCTTAACAAATCACAAACTTGTTCACATATCAAAATAAAACAAAGGAAATAATCTTAATGATGTCGTGTCGTGATTGTGCACTTAATCCTTAATGCAATTACTTAATTTACATGACACTAATGCGCACTTGTTCGGATTCTATGCATCCCATACTACATAGGTCCGAGGGCAAGCCTCTTAATCGTTCTTCATTTTCGTAGGGTTCAATCCCTCGCCATGAATTAATCTACTACTGTAATTACGGTGAGTATCCTAGATGATCTATGAGTACAAGCACGTGCTCTGGACCCTGGAAGGGAACCCCACGCCATGTCTTGACTCATCAAGCATGCATTCTGTGGCAATCCAGCCTCCTCCCTGAACACGATCCTCTTGCAGTCACCAAACATCCCACAAGCGTGGCTAAAGTCCGATCATTACTGAGTTGTGCCCACGCCATGTCTTGACTCATCAAGCATGCATTCTGTGGCTCACACACCTACACCGTAAACTCTAGTTCTCATACTTATGTTTTCTCTCACTTTCATCACATCTCCACTATGTATTAATTATTAGAATCATGAATAAAAATCAAAGCTCTAGAGTTAGCCTCTCCACTAAACCGGACTTATTCATTTCATGTTCACGTGACCAACCTTGGTCTTCTTTTCAATTTCATTTCATTTCCATTGCCGGGGGAGACTTAGCTACTCTTTTATTCAATTTCCAATTCATAATTTCCAATTTGAGCATTTCTAACTCATGAATTCATTTCTCATTGCCTCAGCATATCATGTTCTTAACTTTCATATTCATGTAATTCTCAATTCAAATCTATGATTCATTCATGTAAATTCATGCAGCAACAGAGTAGAGTTTATCAACATCAATCATAAGGTTCACACTCTTAATAGTAATCAAATGAAATCTCTGACATATCAAAATATACTCTGTACAGTCGACTTGGAAAAAGACCAGTCGACTTGTACAGTCAATTCATGTTCTTCATAAACACTCGGGAGAGTCGACTGCTGCACATGGCCAGTCGGCTGTCCCGCAACTTTTATACTCAAAATATAATTCACGTGACAGTCGACTGTTAATCCATCAGTCGTCTGTCCTGGGGTTTTTAACAGTACATTATCATTTTCAGCTCAGTCGACTTGCTACTCGCATTAAGTCGACTGGACAGATTCATATTTCAAATAAGAGATCATTTTTCCAACAGTTCTTACATGCACTTGCATCATGGTGTCAAATCACAATATACATACATTCATGTTTCATAAACACAAAACTTCTTACTGTTCAGTAACATCACAGCATGGAATTTCAAGTTACTAATATTGTCTTTTCTTCAAGTATTTAAACATGCATTTACACTTGTTCATAACTTTCTTACAGAGATGAAACATTATTCTCAATTACACTAGGACAATCACAATAAAAACATATCTCATTTCATGGAATTACAGGCATATTCATAGTTTAATCAATGCATCGGTCGACTGTTCCTAACATCAGTCGACTGCACCAGTCATTCTCAGTTTTATTAATTATCCCTAGTTCTTTTTCCACATGCTCATGTCTACTTAGTCATGTACATCATGAAGGATATGAGTTTAGCCTTACTACTTTATTTTAATTATTCACATATATGTCATGAAGCTTTCTAACAAATCATGTAACAGATGTCTCGCACAGTCGACTTATCCGCACGACAGTCTACTGTACCGACCCAATTCATCCTTGTTTTCAATGCCATTACTACACTATTAGTCCTCCACAATTATCAACAGAAACATACTCAAGCAATTCTAATACATTCGAATTTACTCCTCATAAACATAGTAACAAACATCACAATTATGGCATGTTTTCTACAATAGAAATCCTGAGAAACACCCACCTTATTGACGAAACAATCGAATTCCAGAGAAATCCCTTAATGTAATGCAGCACTCCTTGCTCCTTGCTCCTTACTCCTTGCCGAAAATCTCCAGAAGATGATGCCCGGACTCCACAAAAAAGCACACACAACTCTCTCTCAACAATAGTTCTCTTACAAAATAACCTTTAGTGTAAAAGAACCAAGGAATGAGAGGGGGTATTTATACACCAAATGGAGTGAGATGGAGGGCTAGGATTAGTTGGTTGGTTGTTGAATCAAAGGCTAGGATGCACTAGGGAGTTGTAAAAACTACCCACACCTTGAATAACCGCCCATGACTCCAACCCACTTCTTACTCCAACCGGCCAACAAAGGGTGTGCTCTACACGTGTATGCAACATGCACGTGTATGCACAAATCACCCTACAAGAACTTGTACACAATGACAAGTCTAAAAAAAAGATGCTACACATTACATGTTGTAGAGAATAAAAGATTAGTTCCATGGGCTTAAATTAATTGGGCCAAGATAATATTTAAAAGAAAAATAAGTAAATTAACATTTGGGCTTTAGTAAAAAAAAATGCTTTATAGAAAACAATATTCTTATTCATCATGTTGAAAATAATAGCCAAAATATTACACGTGCACACTGCGTGCAAAAAAAAAATTCATATATTTAAAAATCAGGGTATTACAACACTCCCTCCTTAGAATAGTTCCGTCCCCGGAACTACAGTCAAGAGCGAGAAATACAGAAAACACAACAACAAGAACAAAAAAGTACAAAGATACAATCAAGCAAAAAGCTCAGGATAGTCCTTCAACATCCTCTCCTCAGATTCCCAAGTAGCCTCTTCAACCAAATGGTTTCTCCAGACTACCTTGACCATCGGTATTGTCTTATTCCTCAAGACTTTCTCCCTACGGTCAACAATCTCTACAGGAGACTCGATGTAATTCAGATCCAACTGCAAACCTTCCGGCACTTCAGGCAAATGATGACTCGGATCTGGAATATAACCTCTCAGCATAGACATATGAAAGACATTGTGCACCTGAGACAACTCTTCCGGTAATTCAAGCCGGTAAGCAGTTTTTCCGATCCTTTTCAATATCTTGTACGGGCCTATAAACCTCGGGGCTAACTTCCCGCCTTTGCCAAATCGAACCACTCCTTTACTGGGTGATACCTTCAGAAAGACGAAGTCACCAACCTCAAACTCAAGGTCCCTTCTCCGGTTGTCTGCATAGCTTTTCTGCCTGCTCTGAGCTTCCACCAACCTCTTCCTGATCAGAACAATCTTCTCAGAAGTTTGCTGCACAAGCTCAGGACCAAACAACTGACGCTCCCTAACTTCATACCAACAAACAGGAGTCCTGCACTTCCTGCCATACAAAGCTTCGTACTGCGCCATCTCGATACTGGTCTGAAAACTGTTGTTGTAGGCAAACTCTACCAAAGGTAAATGCCTTTCCCAACTGCCTCCAAAGTCTAGTATACAACACCGAAGCATGTCCTCAAGAATACGGTTGACTCTCTCGGTCTGCCCATCGGTTTGCAGATGAAAAGCAGTGCTGAAATCTGTCTTGGTACCCAAAGCTGTCTGAAGACTCCTCCAGAAATGCGAAGTAAACCGCGCATCTCGATCAGACACAATATTTGAGGGAACACCATGAAGTCTGACAATCTCGCCAACATACATCTCAGCCAACTTGTCCATCGAAGCAGTGAGTTTCATTGCCAAAAAGCGAGCGGACTTGGTCAGTCGATCGACTATAACCCAAATCACATCATTGCCTTTAGGACTCTTAGGCAATCCCGTGATGAAATCCATACTGATGTTATCCCACTTCCATTCAGGAATAGGTAACGGCTGTAATAGACCTCCGGGTCTCTAATTTTCGGCTTTGACTTGCTGACAAACCTCACACTTCGCAACAAAATCAGCCACATCCCGCTTCAAACCTGACCACCAGAAATGTTGTTTGATGTCTTTGTACATCTTAGTACTCCCAGGATGTACCGACAAAAGAGTAGCATGTGCCTCCTGAAGAATACTCTCTTTCAGGTCCGCCTGATTTGGAACACACAGTCTATCTCCGAACCACAGCACTCCATCCCTGATTTGAAATCCGGGCAACCTGCCAGCCCCAACCTGTTCCTTCATCTCCAAGATATCAGCATCCACTTCCTGACTTGCAATAATCCTTGCATTCAGTGTAGGCTGAAACCTCAACTGAGTCAAAGATGCTCCCAATCCTTGCAAGACAACCCCAATACCTGCTCGGTCCAACTCCTCAATCAGATGCTTCTGAGTTGTAATCAAACTGGCCAAACTGCTCTTGCGACTAAGTGCATCAGCAACAACATTAGCCTTTCCAGGGTGATACTTGATCTCAGGTCGCATGTCCTCGAGCACTTCCAACCATCTTCGCTGCCTCAGGTTCAGATCCCTCTGCTGATATATGTACTTCAAGCTCTTGTGGTCTGTGTACATGTTCAACTTCTCACCGTACACATAGTGCCTCCATTGCTTCAGGGCAAAGATAATCGCAGCCAACTCTAGATCATGAGTCGGGTAATTTTTCTCATGTGGTCGTAGTTGCCTAGACCCATAAGCGATTACTCTTCCCTCTTGCATTAAGACACAACCAAGCCCACGATGTGAAGCATCGCTATAAACATCATACTCAACACCTGCTCTAGGCAAAGCCAAAATAGGTGCAGTAGTCAGCTTCTCTTTCAACTCCTGAAAGCTTGCCTCATATTGCTCAGTCCACTTGAAGCTCACATTCTTCTTGGTCAGTCCAGTAAGCGGTACAGCTATCTGAGCATAACCTTGAATGAATCTCCTGTAGTATCCAGTCATCCCAAGAAAACTTCTGACTTCCTTCACTGTAGTAGGCCTAGCCCAATCTCTCACTGCCTCTATCTTCTGAGGGTCAGTTGCCACTCCCTCCTTAGAAAGGATGTGACCTAGGAATGCCACTTCAGATTTCCAGAAATCACACTTGGATAACTTGGCATACAACTTCTGCTCTTCCAGCTTCTTCAACACTGCTGCCAGATGCTCGGTATGCTCCTCCTCTGACTTGGAGTACACGAGAATATCGTCGATAAACACCACGACGAAAGAATCAATAAACGGCCTCAGAACTCTGTTCATCAAGTCCATGAAGATTGCGGGTGCATTCGTCACTCCGAATGGCATAACTAAGAATTCGTAATGCCCATGCCGAGTTCTAAATGCAGTTTTGTGCACATCTTCGGCTTTCACTCGCACTTGGTGATATCCTGATCGAAGATCTATTTTGGAGAATACAGCTGCTCCTTGTAGACGATCGAACAAGTCATCAATTCAATTAATCGAATACTTATTCTGAACAGTGACCTTATTCAGCTCCTGGTAATCGATACACATTCTCATCGATCCGTCCTTCTTCTTTACCAAAAGCACTGGTGCTCCCCAAGGTGACGCACTAGGTTGAATAAAGCCTTTCTCCAACAGTTCCTCAATCTGCCGTTTCACCTCATCCTGTTCCACTGGAGCCATCCTATACGGTGCCTTAGAAATGGGTGCACTTCCCGGTTGAACAGTGATGCTGAACTCTACATCACGATGCGGGGGTAACCCAGGAAAATCTTCCAAGAACACAGTCGGATAGTCCCGAACCACAGGAATCCCTTGCAATTCCACAGGAGTCTCTTCCTTGCGGATAGTTGCCACCAGCTTAGAACACTTCTGCTTTCCTTGGAAAGTGACTTCAGGTCCACCTGGAGCCTTCACTGTTACTGTCTTGGTCTTGCACTCGATGTTTGCACTGTACACCGACATCCAATCAATGCCAATGATGACATCGACTCCCAAGATAGTCAGCTCGATCAGATCAATGCCAAAGACTCGATCTCCAATTACAATCTCGCAATCAGCATAATACCGATCAGTGGTCAAAGTTTCCCCTGACGGAGTAGCTACTGCTAAAATCTTGCCTGGAAAAATCTTTGGTTCCACTCCCAACACTTTAGCAAATTTAGGAGACACAAAAGTATGAGAGGATCCAGTATCGAACAATACAACAGCTTTCATTCCATTAAGATAGAGTTCTCCTGTTACATAATACACACCATTACATAACAGTTTCACAATATGAACGGGAAGAAGAAATGACAAAAAATCACTAAACATCAGCCCTCATACCAGTGATGACATGATCAACCTCATCAGCATCAGCTTCCGTCAAGGCAAATACTCGCCCTGATTGGTACGGCCTCTTTCCAGTCTGCTGCACTGGTGCATTGCTACTCTCCTTTCGTGGTTTGAGACATTGAGATTGGTAATGTCCCATTTCACCACAGTTATAGCAAGTCACCGCAGGAGGTCTCACCACATTGTTCCCAGGTCCTCCAGCTACACTAACAGCGTTCGCCCTTGTCGGTTTGAACCTCTGTGCAGATGGTTGCCCCTTGAAACTCCCAGAATGTGTAGGCCTCTTGCCTGACTGCCAGTTGTTCCTCCGGTTCTGAACAACTTGGAACAGCTCCATATCCGCCTCCGTCGCTGCTGCCCTCTTGACCAACTTGTCGAATCTCCTGATACCAAGGGGTATCAAGCTTGGCCTCAGCCCATGCTCGAACTTACGAGCCTTCTTCGCCTCAGCCATCACCAGTTCTGGAGCATACCTAGATAGCTGAGTGAACTTAGTCTCATACTCTCTCACTGACATGCTGCCTTGCTGAAGTGACAGAAATCCCATAGCCTTCTTCTCCTGAACATCGGAGGGGAAATAGTGACTGCGGAATTCTTCCAGAAATTCCTCCCAGCCAAGCAACATGCCTCCCATGGTCCTCTTCATCGACTGCCACCACACAGCCGCATCCTTCTCCAGTTGCAAAGTCGCCAACTTGACCTTGCTGCCTTTCGGGGTCTCCAACACCTCAAAGATCATTTCCACTTGACGGATCCAGTCATCAGCCGCATCTGGGACTGACTTTCCCTCGAATACAGGTGGTTTCATTCTCTTGAATGATTCCACTAGCTTAATCGCCTCGGGTACTGGATTCACCGGCCCCCTTCCTTGGTTCATAGCCACTGCATTCAGCGTCTGGTAGACCCTCGCAAGTTCGGTCTCCAGATCCAGACCTTCCCCATTCCTAGATCCTCTTCTCGACATATTCTGATGCAAAAGATCCATTAAATTCGAAGTATAAGACAAGAACTTAAATCAACTTGCATTTCATTGAATTCCAAACTTTATACATTCGAATTAAAAACATTTCTTAACATCAGAATGGAAGAAAATAGAAGCTACAACAATCAAACTCCTACGATTCCTCTTCGCTTCTCGAAGTTCTCCCCGTAGTTCATCAACTTCATCCTTCAGCACATCAGTCAGGTTCTTTCTCTTCTCAAGTTCCCATACCCGGTGACTGAGAACAGAAAAGTCGTCCTTCCGCCTCGCCAGCTGAGCTTTCAATACTCCAACTCTCTCTCGCAGGGTTTCTACCTGCCTCTGAAGAGAAGTCACAAGACTACTCAGAACTGGTCCCTCTTCTTCATCGGAAGAAGAATCGTCAGATGAGTCTGGAGGTGGGGTAATCTCTCGAGATTCAGGCCATTCCTCCTCATCAGAATCTGCTTGCCCAGGGTGGTACTCGTCCCCAGAATCTGCCTGTCCAGGATGGTACTCTTCCTCAATGATATGCCAGTCGTCATCTCCAGCAGGGTCGAAGTGATCAGCCATCTTAGAAAGTAGGGAGGAAGGAGCATAAGTCATAGAGCAACACAAATGTAAGTCACTTACATTTAAATCTCTAAACTCAAACACACACTCTAATGTCCACTTCTAGGGTGTCGTTCCTTATAAATTTGTACCAACAGGGAAAGCGTAGAAAGCGTGGCTCTGATACCACTCTGTAACGCCCCGAATCCCAAATACACTGAATTCGAGATGTTCTACACGATCTTTTCGCTTTTCTTAGTACAATTTTACAAGGAATTTAAACTTTTCACTTTACATCAGAGTTACATCATATATTACATTTACATTTGCACAGCGGAAGTAAAAATATACAACATTTGAATAAATACACAACAACATGGTAAAATCTTTATGCAACCATTCCTCTTTAACATGTCATTTTATCCTGCATACAAAACTGTGGGTACGTCAGTTTATTCAACCGACGATAATTATACATGGCCATCCTCTCTATGCCAGAAACAGTATAACGATTCTCATTTCTTAACAAATCACAAACTTGTTCACATATCAAAATAAAACAAAGGAAATAATCTTAATGATGTCGTGTCGTGATTGTGCACTTAATCCTTAATGCAATTACTTAATTTACATGACACTAATGCGCACTTGTTCGGATTCTATGCATCCCATACTACATAGGTCCGAGGGCAAGCCTCTTAATCGTTCTTCATTTTCGTAGGGTTCAATCCCTCGCCATGAATTAATCTACTACTGTAATTACGGTGAGTATCCTAGATGATCTATGAGTACAAGCACATGCTCTGGACCCTGGAGGGGAACCCCACGCCATGTCTTGACTCATCAAGCATGCATTCTGTGGCAATTCAGCCTCCTCCCTGAACACGATCCTCTTGCAGTCACCAAACATCCCACAAGCGTGGCTAAAGTCCGATCATTACTGAGTTGTGCCCACGCCATGTCTTGACTCATCAAGCATGCATTCTGTGGCTCACACACCCGCACCGTAAACTCTAGTTCTCATACTTATGTTTTCTCTCACTTTCATCACATCTCCACTATGTATTAATTATTAGAATCATGAATAAAAATCAAAGCTCTAGAGTTAGCCTCTCCACTAAACCGGACTTATTCATTTCATGTTCACGTGACCAACCTTGGTCTTCTTTTCAATTTCATTTCATTTCCATTGCCGGGGGAGACTTAGCTACTCTTTTATTCAATTTCCAATTCACAATTTCCAATTTGAGCATTTCTAACTCATGAATTCATTTCTCATTGCCTCAGCATATCATGTTCTTAACTTTCATATTCATGTAATTCTCAATTCAAATCTATGATTCATTCATGTAAATTCATGCAGCAACAGAATAGAGTTTATCAACATCAATCATAAGGTTCACACTCTTAACAGTAATCAAATGAAATTTCTGACATATCAAAATATACTCTGTACAGTCGACTTGGAAAAAGACCAGTCGACTTGTACAGTCAATTCATGTTCTTCATAAACACTCGGGAGAGTCGACTGCTGCACATGGCCAGTCGGCTGTCCCGCAACTTTTATACTCAAAATATAATTCACGTGACAGTCGACTGTTAATCCATCAGTCGTCTGTCCTGGGGTTTTTAACAGTACATTATCATGTTCAGCTCAGTCGACTTGCTACTCGCATTAAGTCGACTGGACAGATTCATATTTCAAATAAGAGATCATTTTTCCAACAGTTCTTACATGCACTTGCATCATGGTGTCAAATCACAATATACATACATTCATGTTTCATAAACACAAAACTTCTTACTGTTCAGTAACATCACAGCATGGAATTTCAAGTTACTAATATTGTCTTTTCTTCAAGTATTTAAACATGCATTTACACTTGTTCATAACTTTCTTACAGAGATGAAACATTATTCTCAATTACACTAGGACAATCACAATGAAAACATATCTCATTTCATGGAATTACAGGCATATTCATAGTTTAATCAATGCATTGGTCGACTGTTCCTAACATCAGTCGACTGCACCAGTCATTCTCAGTTTTATTAATTATCCCTAGTTCTTTTTCCACATGCTCATGTCTACTTAGTCATGTACATCATGAAGGATATGAGTTTAGCCTTACTACTTTATTTTAATTATTCACATATATGTCATGAAGCTTTCTAACAAATCATGTAACAGATGTCTCGCACAGTCGACTTATCCGCACGACAGTCGACTGTACCGACCCAATTCATCCTTGTTTTCAATGCCATTACTACACTATTAGTCCTCCACAATTATCAACATAAACATACTCAAGCAATTCTAATACATTCGAATTTACTCCTCATAAACATAGTAACAAACATCACAATTATGGCATGTTTTCTACAATAGAAATCCTGAGAAACACCCACCTTATTGACGAAACAATCGAATTCCAGAGAAATCCCTTAATGTAATGCAGCACTCCTTGCTCCTTGCTCCTTACTCCTTGCCGAAAATCTCCAGAAGATGATGCCCGGACTCCACAAAAAAGCACACACAACTCTCTCTCAACAATAGTTCTCTTACAAAATAACCTTTAGTGTAAAAGAACCAAGGAATGAGAGAGGGTATTTATACACCAAATGGAGTGAGATGGAGGGCTAGGATTAGTTGGTTGGTTGTTGAATCAAAGGCTAGGATGCACTAGGGAGTTGTAAAAACTACCCACACCTTGAATAACCGCCCATGACTCCAACCCACTTCTTACTCCAACCGGCCAACAAAGGGTGTGCTCTACACGTGTATGCAACATGCACGTGTATGCACAAATCACCCTACAAGAACTTGTACACAATGACAAGTCTAAAAAAAAGATGCTACACATTACATGTTGTAGAGAATAAAAGATTAGTTCCATGGGCTTAAATTAATTGGGCCAAGATAATATTTAAAAGAAAAATAAGTAAATTAACATTTGGGCTTTAGTAAAAAAAAATGCTTTATAGAAAACAATATTCTTATTCATCATGTTGAAAATAATAGCCAAAATATTACACGTGCACACTGCATGCAAAAAAAAAATTGATATATTTAAAAATCAGGGTATTACAGAATGACCATGCATTTTGCAGTCTCACTCAATCAAGGGGCCCATAGATATCCCTTATGTTATGTATGAGGGTCAAATCCTATCTAAGTCACTCATATCCCTCTGCATGATTTGTAGTATATCCAATAGTCGATTTTATAATCACCTTATTACAGACAACGTTTGACGACATTAAAACCTATAACTTCTCATGTAGGGAACCGTAGTGACTTCAAGTCAAAGGACTACATACATCATGGTCACTGTAAGAACCGCTTATGACACTCACGCAACGATCCATGCAGCGTTCTCGTGGTGGGTCAGTTCAGTACATTATTACTCTAATATGTACCCATGTAAAGACTTGATATCTCATATCCATGACCCATGAGATATGGTCATCAGTCTACGCACATAGTAGTCTCTATGTATTATTGTTGTCCTAATTTACAATAATACTTGACTAGGGACATTTAAGAATAGTGTTCTGATTATAACCAATAGGGTCTCACAATCAAGTCATGCACTTGATATCGTATGGTATCGAACTTATTATTCTAAGGACTTTATTATGTTCATTTAATCACAATAAATAACAAAATAAATAAAATACCTCATATATGAAATAAATATCATGATACAATATAAACTAGTAATGTCAATACACAATTGGCCTCTAGGGCATACACCAACACCACCTACTTGTAGCAATTCTTCGCCACAAGTGTTCCACTATGCTTTAAACCAGTGATTCTCGAAATTCAGGATGAGAGACCTATTACACCCGCAGGGTTTCTACAAGTAAGTCCCGCAAAACTCACTGGAGTGGAAGAAAAGATAAATTTCAAGATCTATAACGGTCTTGACAGAAGTAAACAATAAAAGCTCTCATACTCGGATCGTTGATTGAATGATTAGTTCAGAAGAATTATGATTGAATCATTAGTTCAGAAGAATACTCAGTGAATTTACCTCTATTTATAGACCGAGAAAATGTATCTTTCCAAAAATAAAAAGATAGTTCCGAAATAGTCAAAACTTTACGCGGACGGTCGATCGTTATTGTGAGCAGTTGATCGTCCATCTCAGTCCAAACGACAGAGAGATGGTCGGTGAACTGTCTCACTTTTGCACTAGAAAGTGCATTCGACTGGGTGACGGTCGACTAACATATGTGCAATCGACTGCTATCGTGCAGACATGATCTTTAATTGGCGAATCTACTTTATATTCTTTCCAAAAATAATTATTCAATCAATAATACTTTACATATTATATTCACTCATAAATATAAATAAATAAACTATTTTTGCTGTCTTTCTTGAGATTTGAGACACATGCTTCTTTTCTTTGATAACTGCAATCTTTTTTGATTCATGCCTCTTTTGTTTGATTGCAAATCATTTTGGATTTTATTTTGATTTTTCTTTTCCTGTAAATCCTATAAATCTTAATCGAAAATATTAGTTGTAAATGATACGTTTTGTGTGCACCAAACATAAGGTCAACACATGTCTCTGCTACCTTGACTATAGAGAAATTATGAGCAAGAGCAATAAAATGACTAGACATTCATAATTTTTCCACCACTACTAAAATAACTGTTTTGCCCTGAGAATTTGGTAGCCCCATAACAAAATCCATTGGTAAATCTTCCCAATTTTGATTAGGAATATGCAATGATGTCACGCCCCATTTCCCATTATACGGAAATACAGACACGCAGCTGAGGCCCAGCGAATAATGGGTACATCATCCATAAGCTGAAACAGTTTAACTCAACAATATGAAAGATGATAATAACCACGCATGCAATGAAATATCACATAAACATGAATAATCCATGAAGTGTCTCATACATAACTGACATCTGAAAAGTAAATAACTTCGGGTCAACAAAGCCCGGAATACAAAGTTTGTAATAAATAAATATAACTGGGAATAAAAACATAAAGCAAGTAAAGAAAAGTGGAATCCATCTCCATTCTTCAGAACACCTGACCACTGATTCCTTCTGGCAGTTCCTCTACCACTCCTGTATATTCATCAACTCGAGTTTGGGAAGGAGAACACCTGTTAGAGTAAGTAACGGGCAGCAAGTAGTACAAGCAAGTAGGTACAAGAACAAGAATATAACAAGTACATGGAAACATGTGTATAGGAAATAAATCATGTAACAAGGAATACAAACATGTAATCGAGAATCAGGTAACTTGTTTTATGAGCAGGAATCATGAAACTAGTAGACTGAAACATGTAACATGTAAACGAGAATTATGGAAACATGTAAACATGGATCATATAACTTGTAATAGAAAAATGCATGTGCTCAGTGTAACTATTCATTTAATCGGTCCTATCTAATGCATGCCATCCTGTATCCCATACCACAGGTTCAGGTGCATACAATCAAGTAAACGTTTGACTCTAGTGGTGAATATTATAGGTCATGTACTCGGGTCTTCTCAGGACTATAAAATATGGTCGGTAAACTTGGTCGGTAAACTTGTAACACGGGAAACACAGGCCCCCTTCCGAGTACAGTCCCCTATATCGTCCACTACTGGGTCTTACTCTTATTCCTCAGCTTGTTATTCTTTTATTACAATAAATCATGCATATACAATCGATGGAACAATGTCAAGAATGGTATTAAGGAGGTGTCAATGACTGTACAATGAACGGTATGCTGTGCAATTCACTAGATGCAAGGTTTAACACATATACATTTAAAATCATGAAAAATGAAATTCTAGACAGCAGTACGTTGTTGTACAAAAACCAACTTTTCCGCCACTACGGGAAAGCGAATCAGGTTCCGTCAGAAGTTCTAGAAACTAGTCTCTCTGACGGTTCCGACGCCTATTTACATGACACATTTCGGCAACAGTAACTATGTCCACTAGCTGAATCTTTATGAGTTTACTGTTCTGTCAGCAACTCAACATCAAGTTATTATATGTATAATTACATTAAAAGTCATAACTAAAATTCTTACACAAATTATAAATGAGTTCCTGACAGTGTTCATTAACATCCTTGTAAATTTGGGATTGTAATTCTTATATTAACCTACTGTTTCGATCAGTTGAACATGCTATGGCAACTATAAAATAGTAATCTAAAACTGCGATAGTACAGTGGTAGAAATTGCATATTTTACAATCTATAAGTCGAATTTAGGGTCCGTCAGATGTTCTATAAACTAAACACAGTGTGCTACAATTTTTATTTAATAAGTTTCAGATAATAACAACAGTAACTTGGCAGAATTCTCACTCAAAGTTGGAGCAACCGGCAGTCCAGAATTATACTAAGTTGGTTTTAACAATCTTTCGTTTGCGAGTGTATAGTTTTAAGGTTATAATTGAACAGACAATTGTATCTAGAAATCAGCATGGTGTCTATTATTAGCATGGCAACATTAGCACATCAATGGTATTTGTAACCCCCGTCCTGTAAATAAATATTTTCTGAATGTTTTCTGTATTTCAATTAATTATAATTTACCTTGTATTAAATTCTCTTTGGATTCTCTATTAAAATATTTTCTAATCGAAATACTTATCTATTTCGAATAATGGTATATTTTAACGTCAATTTCTATTTCTATTTGATCTACTATTTATATTATATATTGTTTGGATTATTTTAATAAATCTGTTAAAACTCGAATTTGCTTTTTGATATACATATATTATTATTATTACTACTATTACTATTATTGTTATTATTACTAGTTGATTATTTGAATCATTTTGGTGAAATCCAAAAATCGAATTTCAGATTTCAACCCATTCTACATAAATCGTTTGAATTTGTTATTGTTATTATTATTGTGAATTTTGTATTGAATAAGCATAAAGTTTAATCGATACTATATTATATTAATTGATTTATTTATTATTACCTTATAATCCTATATACCTCCCGATTGGATTTTGTTTTTAACCCAAAAACCCTATACCCATTATTTTATTGGATTTCTACCTAATAACCCAAAACCCATTAACCTATATATATAACCCTACTATTCTAATACCCTAATCTAATCCCTACCTTAATCCTGTTCTACCCCCTAGCCGCCAATACCCTGTTCCTTCATCTTCTTCATCCTACTCCTGAACCTCCATCTCTTCCTCCCTGTGCGCCTGCACCCACCGCAATGCCTTTCTATAGCCGGCTCCCCAGTGCTTCCTCCCTCCGACAACCGCACTCCCACAATAGCCCCCTGTGCTCCCTGCTCGCGATCAGAGCAGTGCCAGTGCAGCACCCTGTCGCGCCACCTCCCCAGTCGACAACCGGCTCTCCCTGTGCTCCTCCCGAGCGACGCCAACCAGTGCTCAGTACAGCCCTTGCGTGCTATGTACAGTCAGCCGCCAGTTGCGCCAGCCCACCGCTGCGGTGCCCACCTCGACGTCAGCCCCCCTCTGTGATAGCGCCGCACCGCCTATTCGCTGTTCTACCGTAGCCCTTGGCCGCCGCCATTCATCGAGCCATAATCGATACACTGTAGTTGCTATGATATTGGTTTTGAACATCTTCGATTATGAACTGTCCAATCTTCTTGATCATCTTGATCACATCTTGATCATGTTGGAACGTGGCCATCGATTTCCTCTTGATCATCGCGATCTTGTTGATCACTTCTTAATCCGTTGATCTTGGCCGTTGGATTTGCATTGATCATCATCACCACCATCATCATCATCAAGATCTTGATCTCGACCGTCGGATCTCTTTTGATCATCGCGATCGTGATCATCATCTTGATCTTGATCTTGATCCTGATCTTGATCTCCAATCTCAGTCATCCGATCGAACGATCACATTTGATCTCGGCCCTTGATCATCTCGTTCGTCTTCTACTTGTTGAGTTAAACATTTGATCCACCTTTTGTTCTCATTCATCAAATTATCAATCATGGTTTATTTACTCTTTTGATACTCTTCTAATTCTTATATGTTTTATATTCGATCTTGGCTGTTGGATTTGCTTGATCTTCATCTTGATCACCATCTTGATCAATGAGGTCCGTGCCCGATCGTGATCGTTTGCTCGTCGCCGTGTCACCGGGATTCTGATCCCATTATTCTCAATATATCGGATCTAACGTCATCTAAAAGCAAGTCATCTTACTCTCGAATTGTATTGTATCGTATTCGAGATTATTTATTGAATCCCGCAAGTAGATCCATATTGCATATCGTATATTGTTATCTATCATTGGGATACTACGGATTTACATGAGCGAATCCAAGTAGTAGTCTTGATTTCGTGCCGTCTTTTTACCTCTAATGTATAGAGATCTTACATGTATTCATGCAGTTAGTTATTGAATATAAGAATAGGGTATTATTGTTGCATTTCATCTCATGATATTATACACAACTATTGTAGATTGAATATTAAGGTTAATTGTTCATGTGATTGATAATGATAAATTAGATGATTGTAATTAGAAGGGTTATGGACATTATATATCATAATACCATGTTCACATAGGGGTAACTTGTTGTGATTTATGATTGTTAACCTCTAACTCACCATTCATAACAGCTTGATTATTTTTATGCATGAAAAATTATATTGAGACCCTGAATTTACTACCAACCTGAACATTGTAGTACTATTTCAACCTAGATAATTTCATTAAAATCAATACCTTTCTGAATATGAAATGTAGCCCCAAGTGTCTAGTTGCCAATAACATCCAGAATTTTTGAATTCCGAGTTACGGTTTGAGAGATATCACCACACTTTGATTCACAATTAATTTAACCATGCTACCTGTAAGATAATGACTCAAAATTTTGCATGCTGATACTAGACACATTAGAGAACATTTTCTAATTTTTCTGGAATTAATTAATGTTGTTTCAGTCCTGTTCCATATGTATAAACACAATTTTACAAATTCTGGCTGAACACAAATCCTGTATAGTTTGCTGTTTGACACATATTACCACAACTTTTATGTACCTTAATTATATGCATTGGAATGGGCAGGAGTCTAGTTTCTAGATCTTCTGACGGATCCACATTTGCGATCATGTAGCAACGAGAATTCTGATTTTGGTACAACAACCTACTACTGTCCAGAATTGGGTTCCTATGTTTAATAATATACAATTGAATCTATAATATTATATTTGGTGCATTTAATTGTATATAGTACATTGCATAATCTTAGGGTTTCGTTGCCATCTTTTCTAGTGTCCCTTATTAATCGCATTATTGTGTGTTAATTGAATAAGGAATGTTAATCAAGCCGGAGTTAAGGGTTGACAAGGGTAGTTGATAATATAGTGATTGTACTCGGTATTGTGGGCCTTGTTCCCAAAATATTGTGTCGGCTAGTGCTATCGATTTATTGTTGGATTACTGACTGCAGTATCCCAATTCATCGTGTATTGTTTTAGGACCTATCGTGCAGACTATTGTTATCATTATTGTACAAGAAATTGCTATTGTTATCGTGCGAGTACATGATCTATAGAATCTACCACCTTAGTCTAAACGAAATTGATTGTATGCATGGAACCTGTAGTATGGAATGCAGTAGTACGTACATTAGTTAGGATTAAAATGAATAATAGACTTAAGATTTTCATCGCATTGTCATTGCATATTGTCATCTTCATTGAACAGTGTCATCGTTATTGTTTACCATTATTGTTATTGTTTATTGTTATCGTTATAAATCATCGTTATTGCACATTGTACTATTATTGCCTTATCACTGTTCAATACTATTAATTTTATCGTCCATTGTATTCATCGTTATACCGTTATTGTCATTGTTCTCTGTTTCTCTACTTGCAGCCCGCGACTTGCTCTAAGGACATTTTTCCTCTCTTTAGATGAACAGCTTATAGGTAATCAAGGAGATTTACCTGACGGGCTCGGGGAACAACATTGGTGAAAGAAATGTTTTGAGAACCTTGATAAATTGAACAAATGTTGTTTTCGTTGTATTGTGGGCTTGACCCGAATATTGTTTGTTAATTCCAAATGTTGGATTATTTTTATGTTGGGTTATTTTTATGTTGGTTATTTTTATACTTAAATTTTATTGTTGTTATTTATGTGATTATTCTTTCATTGCATGCGTGGTTGTATTACTTTCTGTTTATATTGTTAAGTTGAACTAATAACAGCCTATGGATGACGCGAGTCATTCGCTGGGCCGTGTCACGTGCTTGCATTCCGTATTTTTAGGAAGCAGAGCGTGACAGTATTAAACTACGAATATAACCACATGATCAAATGCAAGTACAATTCATTCAAATCCTTCTTTCTTTTATAGTTTCATGCATCTAGTTTGTGTTTGCGTATCGTATGTATATAGGAACGGATTCTCATGTGTTTCTATGATATTCGGGTTATTGGAAATTGAATGAACGATGAACGATGGATAATTCAAGTTCAACAATAATCGACGGAAACGGGTACGATTAACATGGATATAAAAAAGGGAAAAACTACCTGCGAAGTTCAAGCAAGATTCTTGCAAAAGAACAAAAAGATTGTACAAGTGATACTTTCCTTAATATCATGACGATGACTCTGATAATAATGAGAACAACGGGACGAGCGTTCCGACGGCAACACGTGCACCGCAACAACAGCGAAAGCAACAACACAGCACAACAACCACAAGGCGAGAGCGTCACAACAGCAACAATGGCAACAACAGCAGCAAGATCGGGGCATCTACGGTGCTAGAGGACGACACCAACAGTAGTAAGCGGCAGCGGCAGTGAGTGCAGCAACAGTAGATTGGCACGAGAGCAACGACATGGGCTTGGGTGGTCGGGCTTGTGACTGCAGCAAGGAGGAGAGGGGCTGACGACGGTCGATGAGGCAGAGGCGATGAGGGAGTCGCGACGGTGGAAGGTGAGCAGCAATGGGCGGTAGTCGACGGTAATGGGGCGGCGGGATGCGGGTGACAATGACGGTGCAGTTGGCGAGCGGAGGTCGGGTCGTCGACGAAGGAGAAGGAGCAACGGCGAAGGTGGGGGTGGCTTGAGCGGGTTAGGGGTGGGAGTTTGGGATTGTGGTGGGGGAGGTGTAGCAGCGTCGGGGGTCTAGGCGACTGCAGTCGATGGCAGGCACTGATCACGACGGTAGGGCGGTGCACTGGTGGTGATGCAGACGGCGAGGCATGACGAGGGGATAAGGGCATCGAGGTTGAAGGAGGATCATTGACAAGGTGGCGATCGGGGGTAAGGTCAGAGGAGGAGGAAGGCGGAGGGTCGGGGTTGTACAGTGGGGGTTTGAACAGTGAAGGGGTGAGGGGTTTGGGGGTTGCATAGTGAGAAGGTGATGGGTTGGAGCTTTTTACTACTGAGATTGAGAAGAGGGGATGATAGAGAATATCAGGGGATTAATAGGGGTAGTTAGGATTAGTGGGGGAGCGTGGGAAAGATTTGAGGGAGAACGTGAGTGAGAGTTTGATCTGGTCAATGGGCAAGTAGGAGGGGAATTGGGTTTGGGTTAATGGGTTTAATTGGGTATCCAAAGGAGATCCAATAGTAGTATGAGCTTCAAAAGTTGGGCTCAATATTAAACAAAATACTAATAATAATATTGGGCTGAAGAATTGGGCTTCACATGGAATTAATATAATCAAAATAATATGATTGTATGAATTAAAATTGGGCTTCAATAAATCAAAATAATTAATATAAGATGAGGAAAATAAGACTTGGTTTGGACTTCAAAATAAATAAATAAAGGGAAAAAAATAAGATTATAGTTTGGAATATGAATTTGTGTTTTAAATAAATATTAGGATGGGTTTCAATAGGAGATTCGAAAAAAGAAATTAAATACAAAGGAAATAATTTATACGGAAGTTGAAATACAAGAATATAAAGAAAAAAAAATGAAAATCCGTATAATCAGAAACAGGGGTTTCAATAAACCTACAAGTTTAGTAGCTTCATACTTTGTTTGCTGACACACTTCGCAATGCTTGATGAATTGGTATATTTTCTTATGCATGTTTCTTCAGTAAAAAGATTCCCTTATCCTTGTTGTAGTCTTGGCTACTCCTGCATGATCCCCCAATTGAGTAGAATGCCATTCATATAGAATTTCTTGCTGTAAGGCTTTCGGAACCACAATTCTTCCCTTATACAACAACAATCCTTCTCTCAGTATCATGAGAGGTCTAGCAGCTAGATTTATCATCAATTCTTGTATAATTGAATTAGATTGATCATCTCTCAACAATTCTTCTTTGATTCTATCCAACAATAATAACCTTGGCATTGATACTGCACTCTCAATTTGACAATATTCAGCATGAGGGACTCTTCATAAACCATATGTAGCTGAATTCAATTTACCAGGTTTTTATAAGATTTTAAAATCATACCCTGCTAATTTGTAAATCCACTTGTGTTGCTCAGGAGTTCGGATAACTTGATTAATCATACGATGAAGACTTTGTTGATCTGTTTGGATGATAAACTCCCTCCCTAACAAGTATTGCCTCTATTTCTTTATTGCTTCAGTGATGACATACATCTCTCGAACTTTAGTAGATGCTGATTGCATCCTAGGACTCATCTTCTTGCTAAAAAAATGCTAGTGGATGCCCTTCTTGCTGCAGTACTGCCCAAATACCCTTGCCTGAAGCATTAGTTTCCACTATAAATTGCTTTGAAAAATCTGGTAAAGCCAGCACTGGTTTATTTTGCATTGCATATTTGAGATTGTTAAAGCTTTCTCAGCCTCATCAGACCACATAAATGCCTTTTTTTGCAACAAATCAGTAAGTGCAGCAACTATGGTTGCATATTCCTTAACAAACCTTTTATAATACCCAGTTATTCCTAAAAATGCTCTGAGTTGCTTAACATTCTTAGGTTTAGGCCACTCTTGCACAACTTTCACCTTAGAATCACCGGCCTTGTTATTGATTCCCTTTACTGATATATCAGGTCCAAAATACTCAATTGACTGCTTGCCAAAGGCACACTTGCTCTTCTTCAAATAAAACTTATTTTGCTCCAATACCCTTAATACCACTGATAGATGGTTCAAATGCGTATCCCAGTCTTTGTTATACACTAAAATGTCATCAAAGAAAACCAATACCAATTTTTTCAAGTAGGGCTTAAATATTGAATTCACAACATCTTGAAATGTAGAAGGTGCATTTCTATGGCCAAAAGGCATGACCAAAGACTCATAATGCCCATCATGAGTTCGAAATGCAGTCTTCTCAATGTCAGCAGCTTGAACCCTAATTTGATGATAACCTGCCCTTAAATCCAACTTTGTAAAGTACTTAGCTCCATACAACTCATCAAAGAGCTCATTTGCAATAGGTATAGGGAATCTATCCTTTATAATTATAGAGTTTAATGCTCTATAATCTACACAGAATCTCCATGTGCCATCTTTCTTTTAACCAATAAAACTAGTGACGAAAACAGACTTTTTCTAAGCCTGATTATTCCCTGTTGCGACATCTTAGCTACCTGATTCTCTATTTCCTCTTCTTGATGTGTGGGTACTTATATGGTTTCACATTTGGAGGGGAAACTCCAGGAATGAGATGAAGTGGATGACCGTAGTCTCTGCTAGGTGGAAGGCCAATAACTTCATCAAATAGTGAAGCATGTTGTTGTAGTAAGTTTCCAATGATAGCATGGACCACTTGTTCACTTTCCTCTTCTTGCAATAACAAATGAAAAAATTGCCCCATAGAATCAGTGTTCACTTCCTTTCTTAATGCAGTTAACTACATATGTGTTGGATTCTGCCCATCACCTCCTTGTAGCACCTCATGTTGATTGTGAGTGAATTCCATTGTCAACTCCTTGTAATCAAACACTATTTCCCCAATAATCTCAACCATTGTACTCCCAAAACAATATAAGAGCCATAAATAGGTAGAATATAAAAGTCAATCACAAATGAATAACCCTGAATTGTTACTGGTACCCCTATACACTTTCCTTCACATTTAAGTGTTTCCCCATTGCCTACCATCACATGAAAGTGTATAAAATGTTGAACAGGAATATTTAAAAATTTCACCAACCTTTCTTGAATGAAATTATTTGTACTTTCCCGAGTCAATGAAGACCTGTACAGGAGTTGATGCAATAGATCCTGCACCTCTCAAAGTTCTCAAAGAATTTTGCCCTGAAAATGCTTGAAATGAGATCTCTGGTGCACAAGTATCATTGCCTACTGTATCGAACTGTGCATATTGCTTAGGTACACATTCCTACTCTGATATATGATCATGTTGCTCATATTGATCTAACAGTAGCATGAGGAATTGCTTCTTACACCTATGGCCAGTGATATGGCTAAAAATAGAACCAAATTGGGATCGTTCAAATCAGGCACGAATCTTAAAGCTCTCAGGGGGTAAAACGGTATTTTTACCTACAAACGGGTCTAAAATAGGAATTGGGTCTTTCTTCAAAGCCCAATAATCCATGAACGGATCTGTCCTATTGGGTACGGGTCCCAATCCGTTACAAACCAGTTCAGAAGGATAAAGAATAATTCAGATTCATAATTATCCCTAAGAGGTGGTTTTAACCACTTCTATCCATCCACACGGGAAAGTAGAGATTTGTTCTTATCTCGAAACGGGTCCCTAAGGCGACTATAAATACCCCTCTCCCCCCACCGTAACGAGGTAATCAATATTTTTCTACATAAAGCTCTTTCATAATCTTCCTGATTACTGACAAGAGCTTCGAAGGGTGCGTCATCGGGATCCCTCCCGGTGTATCGCACTTTTTGCAGGTTCCCGACAGCGGTAAGAAACAAGACCAACATGTTGGTGAAGGTCAACAGGTCAACAGGTTTGCCTTATTCGTTTTCTCAAGAATCAACAAATTCATCTGTTTGCTCCCACACCAAAATCAGCATCAACAGATTGGCGCCGTCTGTGGGAAACAAAAAAGCAATCCAACCTAACTTCGTCAGCGTGATTATTTTCAAGCCATGCATCCAAAAGAGAAGGGAAAGGTAGCAGTCTCCAGCCATAGAACCACTCCTCTTCCTCCTCCTCCTCTAGTTCAAGATGTTCTTCTTCAACAGCCTCCTCCTCAACAGGCCCCTCCAAGGTCTCGAGGGTCTGCCCAAGGAAGCTCCCGTCGAAGTCGTCCAAAGCAACATCCTACTTACGACCATGTCGCGGTTCCTAATCCTTCAGTTGACTCGGCGGGATCTCCGTCAAGTGATTGTCAACCGCCAGAAGGGGGTTGACCTTCGAACTCGCCTAAATGGATGGTGAGCCCTTGGGAGAGCCCATCAACCTCAGCACCCAGGGGTCTCAGGAGTCCAGACCCCCTGCAGACCGAGGAACAGGAGATTCCCTCCCCCGAGGAGGCGAAGAGAGTCCCCTCAACGTCATCGGCGGAGAAGTCATTCTCCAGTAAGCCGAGCCATACATAGGGACCGCCAAGCTGGAGGGGCACCAGTCACAAGGGCAGAGTTCCAAGATTTTCAAGAGGCCGTCCTGCGGGCCCTCAACGTCGCTCCCAACCACGAGCAACGGGCACCTAGACCTCAACCTGCCCCAAGCCATCACCACTGCACTCCTAGTCCCATTTTGCATGGGAAAGAGTCTAAGGGCTCGGCAAGATATGACCGAAGGGAAGACTCGGTCTACCACCATCTCCACGAGATGGAGAGGCGCCTTGACTGACTTGATAGAGAAGAGGAACAACGGGCGAGGGATTTCTGCCCAGACAGGCCCCTGTTCTCCCGAGCCATCATGGAAGCCCCGGTCCCAGAAAACTTCAAGCCCCCTAACTTTGAGTCATACAACGGGGAGTCAGACCCCGCCGACCACATCGAGAGTTTTAAAACTCTCATGATGATCTACCAGGCTTTGGATGCACTCCTTTGCAAGACCTTTCCTGCCACGCTGAATGGGACTGCGAGAGAATGGTGCTCTCGACTCACCCCGGCCTCCATCTTTTCGTTCGATCAGCTCGAAGGACTCTTCCTTACTCATTTCGTGAGTAGCCACTGGGCCGAGAAAATAAGTGTATCTTTGGTGAACCTCAACCAAAGAAAGGGTGAACGCCTAAGAGATTACGTTCGGCGCTTCACCGCCGAAGCCCGGTCTATTACCTCCCTCAACCAATCAGTAGCCTCAATGGCATTCGGGCACAATGTCACTAACGCCGACCTCAAGGCGTCCCTTGCCAAGAAGCCTCCTCGGGACTTCTCAGAACTCTTGCTTAGGAGTGAAAAGTACATCAGAGTGGAAGAGGCTCTCAACCCCCCCACTCTCGAGGAACCATCTTTCGGGAACAAACGGAAGAATACGGGCGATGAAGGGTCCCAAAAACTCCAGAGGGACGACAATGGCCAACGCCACCCAACTCCTCGTTTTGAGAAGTTCACCCCCCTCAATGCTAGTATATCAGTAGTTCTTATGGAGGTGGACAAGGAATGACCACTCCGTGCTCCTCCTAGAATGAATAGTCCTGACAAGAAAAGAAACAGGGATAAGTGGTGCCACTTTCGTAGGGACCACGGCCACGACACGGATGATTGTTGGGCTCTCAAAGAGGAGATCAGAGAACTCATACAGCGGGACACCTGGACAAGTTCGACCGAAGATACAGGGCCGACCTTCCATCCCGAGGAGCCTACAAGCGAACAGAGAGGTCCGCCGAGTTCCAAGATTCCGAACCTGGGGCCGTCCTCCACCTCATCCAAGGAGGTCCAATTGGGGGAGAACCCAACTCCCCCCAAGCGGTCTTCACCCTATTGTAGAAGTAGGTTCTCGGTTTTCAGTAAGGTCGATGCTTGTAACCCAGCCAACAGCATGTAATAATGGTTCGCCCCATCGAAACGGCCATTTAGTTTATTTCAATAAAACTTAAACTTTTGTTTATTATTGCACTTACTTCATTTCTATTTCTCCGAGTCACTTCTACGACTCGCTAAATGGTAAGTTCGGAGTCCAGCTTGTCCTATAGGGCTGCTCCCACAACTTACTAAGCTCAAAATACGAGTTCGAAGTCCAACACTTGGTTCGACGTTGCCTTAGCCGCTTGCAAACAAGCAAGTGCGGGGCAGCTCACCATTCGGAATTGCTCCTACAACTTGTAACTCTCTTAACAACAAGTTCGGAGTCCAACACTTGGTTCGACGTTGCCTTAGCCGCTTGCAAACAAGCAAGTGCGGGATAGCTCACCATTCGAAATTGCTCCCACAATTGTTGAACCACTTCTCAACAAGTTCATAGCTAAAACTCTCCCCTATAGTTTCTCCTCAAACTTGTCTCCCAAATGGCTCTCTCCTAGAGCCAAGCACTTCCCTCCGCTCGCCTCCAGAATGAACCTCTTATCAATAAGGTCAGAGCTAAAACTCTCTCCTAGAGTTTCTCCTCAAATTTGTCTCCCAAACGGCTTTCTCCTAGAGCCAAGCTCTTCGCTCCGCTCGCCTCCAGAACGAACCTCTTCTCAACAAGTTCAGAGCTAAAACTGTCCCCTAGAGTTGCTCCTCAAACTTGTCTCCCAAATGGCTCTCTCCTAGAGCCAAGCTCTTCTCTCAGCTCGCCTCCAGAATGAACCTCTTCTCAACATGTTCAGAGCTAAAACTCTCCCCTATAGTTGCTCCTCAAACTTGTCTCCCAAACAGCTCTCTCCTAGAGCCTAGCTCTTCACTCCGCTCGCCGCCAGAACGAACCTCTTCTCAACATGTTCAAAGCTAAAACTCTCCCCTAGAGTTGCTCCTCAAACTTGTCTCCCAAACGGCTCTCTCCTAGAGCCAAGCTCTTCGCTCCGCTCGCCTCCAGAACGGACCTCTTCTCAATGAGTTCAGAGCTAAAACTCTCCCCTAGAGTCGTTCTTCAAACTTGTCTCCCAAACGGCTCTCTCCTAGAGCCAAGCTCTTCGCTCTACTCACCTCCAGAACGGACCTCTTCACAACGAGTTCGAAGCACGACTCTCCCCTAGAGTTTCTCCTCAGACTAGTCTTCCAAGAATGGACTTCCCCTGGAGCCATGCAAAGCTCTTCTTAACTTTGTGAAAACGAAGATATTGCGGGACTATCTTGACCTTGAAGAAGGATGATTCTCCAACTCATTTCTGAAGAGAACTTGTAGATCTTCGAGATAGCTAGGGGTCACACGCCCCGATCTGACCTCCGTAGCACTGAAACGTCGGTTACAATACAAATGTGAGAAGAATTCTCCTAGACTTCGGCAACGTGTGCCGAGCACTCTTACCACCGATGTCCAAGTGTGAGAAAAACTCTCCTAGACTTCGACAATGTGTGCGGAGCACTCTTGCCACCGACGTCCAAATGCGAGAAAAACTCTCCTAGACTTCGGCAACGTGTGCCGAGCATTCTTGCCACCGACGTCCAAATGTGAGAAAAACTCTCCTAGACTTCGGCAACGTGTGCCAAGCACTCTTGCCACCGACGTCCAAATGCGAGAAAATACTCTCCTGGACTTCGGCAACAATGCCGAGCGCTCTGGCCACCGAAGCTCAAATTGGAGAAAAAAATTGCCTCAATATCCGCACTCAAATCAAGATCAGCGGTGGTGATTAAAGCAAAAAGAGAGAGTCAACGGTCAAATGTTGACCAAGTCAACGGTCAACTATTGACCGCCACGTGTCAGGCCGGCGAAGTCCTCTCTTGGTTCAGAAATGCAATCCAAGCGCTCTTACCACCGACCCTAAAATGAGAGAAAAATTTATCAAAAAAGTCAACGGTCAACGTTGACTGAGTCAATGGTCAACCGTTGACCGCCACGTGTCAAGCTGCCGAAGTCTCTCATAGTTCAGAAATGCAATCCGGGCGCTCTTGCCACCGACCCTCAAATTGGAGAAAAATTTTGCCTCGAAATTCGTACTCAAACACGATCAACGGCTCAGATCCGAACAAACAAACAAAGAAAAAAAGAGGGAAATAAACTAAGGGGTTAACGGGTCGGTTTGGACCAGTTATGGGACCCAAACCCATCAACCCCCCTTCTTCTCCACTTTCCCGCCAAAAACTCATCAGACCAACGTCGAGCCTTAGAGTTCTCTCCTTCGACAACCGTCGTCGAACCCCTCCGTCGAGCACCGCCCTCGCTATTCTTCTCCATCGACGAGCTCCAACCTCCTAGGCTCCTCCGACACTATGTCGAGCTCTGAACTTTCTGCCATGGCCTCACCTTCATCAAGCTCCACCGTGTCTCCCCCTCAAACGAGCTCCGTCGAGCTCTCCTCTACCTCGACGAGCTTTAGCAACTGAGCTCTTCCAGTCGCCATGCTCCGAGGTCATTTCAACTAAGCTTCGAGCTGAACTCCACTTCGAAGCCCCGTAGAAGAGACACAACCGGATGCCATCGCCACTGAGCTCTGTCACCATCACCATTCGCTGAGCTCCGAACTGCTTCACTGAGCTCCACCTCTCACCTCCTTCGCAGAGCTTCTACTCTAGAAGGGCTCCGAACCCATCACCGTCATTAACGAGCTCCGAGCTCGAGCTCGCGACAAAGCACCTCCATTCCTCGCCGTCATACACCGAAGAGCCAACGTCGAGCTCCCTCACCATTTCCGAGCACTGCGAGCTCTCCTTCACCGAGCTCAAAGTCTTCGCCGAGATCGAACTACCATCGTGCTCGAAATCCATGCTCGCTGCCATCGAGTTCGAGAACTCCCTTTCCGAGCTCGAGAACTCAGTCGCCGAGCTCCGACATCGGCCTCCACCTTCGCCGAGCTCCACTGGCGATGGGAGCGTGAAGGTCGGCAGCATCGCCAAGCGTTTGTGGCACCGGAGTCCAAATGAAAGAAAAAAGCTCCCCTTCACGAGCTCCTCATCGAGCCGCCTCCAATGTCGACTCTCCTCTGTCGCCGCCCAACTCCGTCGAACTTCGTCGAGCCCCCCTTACTGAGCTCGTCTCCACATCGAGGAAATCCCCTCGCCTGAGCTCCTCCCTTCGAAGCTCTACCGGTGCTGTGTGAGACGAAGAAGGAGAGAGCAGATGCCAAAGAAGGAGAAGGCGGAAAAAATAAAGAAGAAGAGGTCCAGGAGAAAAAGAAAAAAAAAGTGTAAGGGTCGGGCATTGACCAAGTCAATCGTGCCGACAATTCGTGCCACCGACTTTCAAATTGTGGAAAAATTTGTGTTGCCGATAATTTGTGACACCGACCTCAAAATGAGGAAAATGGTCTCCTCCCGATGTGCGCTCGCTTGATCGTGATCGACGTATAGGATCGTGCCACGTCATCAGGTATTAATTAATTAATTGATTAATTTTATTAATCGAATTAATTATTTAAAAAATCCGAAAAAAATATTTAAAAATTGGAAAAAATTAATTAAAATTTTCTAAAAATAATTATCAATTCAGAAAATAATTTTTAAATTCTTAAAATAATAATTATTAAATTAGAATAATTAACTAAATTTTTCGATAATTAATTATTTAATTCGGAAATTAAATAAAAAAATTCAAAAAAATCAGAAAAATCTGGAAAAATCACAAAAAATCCAGGAAATATTTGGGCATTTTACAAACTCAAATTAACACCATTAAACCTCGAGCAAGATCCAAACTCCCTTAAGAACTCTGATAAATTCTATTAGCCATTGAAACAGACAAAACTACTCCTTAAAGACTGTAAAACTCAGTCTCCAGGAGTTGGAGGCTTGTGATATGGCTAAGAATAGAACCAAATAGGGATCGTTCAAATCGAGCACGAATCTTAAAGCTCTCAGGGGTAAAACGGTAATTTTACCTACAAATTGGTCTAAAATGGGAACTGGGTCTTTCTTCAAAGCCCAATAACCCATGAACGGATCTGTCCTACTGGGTATGGGTTCTAACATGTTACAAACCAGTTCAGAAGGATAAAGAAGAATTCAAATTCATAATTATCACTAAGAGGTGGTTTTAACCACTTCTATCCATCGACACCGAGAAGTAGAGATTTGTTCTTATCTCGAAACGGATCCCTAAGGCAACTATAAATATCCCTCTTTCCCCACTGTAACGAGGTAATCAATATTTTTCTACATAAAGCTCTTTCATAATCTTCCTGATTACTGACAAGAGCGTCGGAGGGTGCATCGCCGGAATCCATCCCGGTGTATTGCACTTTTTGCAGGTTCGCGGCAGCGGCAAGAAACAAGACCAATACATTGGTGAAGGTCAACAGATCAACAGGTTTTCCTTATTCATTTTCTCAAGAATCCACAAATTCGTCTGTTTGCTCCCACACCAAAATCAGTAGCAACAACCAGATTTGTATTTTTCATCACAACTGAAACACAATCCTTTCTCCTTTCTCATAGCCCACTCCGATGGAGGAATCTTCCTTACAACTGGGGATCATGAGTTTTGTGGTTGTGAAGATGGTGTAGGGAGCAGAGGTGGTAGACTACTAGGTGGAGACTGCCATGGAGGTTTGTAAGTATTACCCGTACTCCAAAGAGTTCTACCCTCCCTAAAATCCAATTGCATCAACCAAAGATACCGGTTTATGAGTGTTGTGCAATCTAGATACCTAAATATATAGATAAACTAGACACAAATTAAAAACCTCGCAAGTGCACGAATCGTTTATAAAAGCGTAGCAATAGCAAGGGTCGATCCCACAGAGATTGTAGATTTTAACTTACTAATCAATAAAAAGACTAAGAATCATAAGAGTTGTTTTAAAAGTCTAAAAGAAATAAAAAGACTAAAAGAAGTGTTGAATCATAAATATTTATGAAGTAGTTGGGTTTAGATATCCACCAATAGTCAATAATGCTAAGTCACCTTCTGAACTTCTTCTTATTACTCATGTTTGTTCTCTTCAAGGGTATGGTATCTACTCCTTAAAGTACTGTTTCCCTAAGCCAAGAATTAGGCATGGTATCTACTCTAATTCGTTTCTTTCATTAAGTGTTTAGCATGGTATCTACTAAGTTGTACTTAAAGAAAACATAAGATCAGTGGAAACGAACAAACACTCAAGGTTCTAGAAATTGGTATCAGATCTAGATCCCTTAAGTTGATTGAACCAAGAACCCTTAAAGATTCCCTTGTTACAAGTATGAACACGAGATACGGGTCGTCTCAATATGCTCATATAACAGATTCAGATAGATGGTAATGCAAACTTGATATTCTCAAGTTCTGTACGTCAGTCGACTGGCTCTCACCTCAGTCGACTGCTCTCAGAACTTTGAGAACAAATTTGATTGTCATAGATCTATATCAATTCAATCAGATTCAATCAATAAGTAAAATAGAAGATTTCAGAAGAATATAGCATTACATAACTACGGCTTCAATCTACCCAACTATGAAATTAGTTCCACATAATAATACTTTTATAAATCAACACGTTTGAATACATAGTTAACATAAAAGAATAAGAAAGAGAAGGAATAAACTGATGTAGATCGGCTAGATGGTCGGCTGGCTGTCACACAGTCGACCGGCCGTTCTTTCTTTAGTACTTGATCTCCTTTCTCCTCTTTCTATGTTGATGCTGATAAAGTGCTTCTTGTTGATTTCTCTGGAACTTTGTGATTCGGTGATTCAGGATGCGTGTGGAAGAGAGTCCGAGTCCCCCTCTGCTTCTTTCTTTATTGGTATTTATAGAACAAGAGAAGAGAATTAGGGTTTGTACTTTTTGCAGAGAAGTCCTCTTCTTTTGTTATTTCTTTCCTTATCTTGATCTGCATTTTATTTCTTTCTCTTTTTCTTCTTTCCTTCCTTATCTGCTCACCACGTGCTTCTTGCTTTGATTGTTTGAGAAGTTGTTATTCGCAGAAAACACCTGGGTTTGGATAACTTAATTTTGATTCGGATTTGGATGAGGATGCATCTGCTCTTATCTTCTGACTCGCCGCGTACCAGTCGCCTGGCTTGGGGAGCAGTCGACTGTGCCGAGCCTTGTCAAACTCTTTGCCCAGTCGACTGGGTGAAGAGTCAGTCGACTAATCTCTGCTGTTCCCTGTATATCATCCTCTCAGTCTGTGTTAGTCTGGAATCTGCTTCGTTTTGCTGCTTTTGGTTGTTTCCTATGGAAAAAGAGAAAAGAAGCATAAATACCACATATAGAGCATTTAGATGTCTAATTGCCTTAAGATTATTGCTCCTAAAAGTGAATAATATTTGGTTCATCAAATACCCCCAAACTTAGCTTTTGCTTGTCCTCAAGCAAAGAGTGAATTTATGAACAAGGGGATACTAATAACTATAGACTCAACCACCAAGAATTCTTATTATGTGATCATCAACATAGAAAGGTATAAACAATTTCAGATAAAGTAAAATTAAACATCCCCACTTTCTCTAGTGCAATTGTTTATTCATAACTCCAAACTCAACCACACTTGTCATGCAATTAATTATAGTTATAGTATGTAATTACTCAATCTGTGATTATCCCTTTTCTCTACTACAAACCGAGTAGCAAACTAGAGTTTTTTTTTTTTTTTTTTTTTTGTATAGTCACTTGCCTTTTTACGCGAATGCAAAATATTTGTGATGAATCCACCCAGTTACTCAGCAAGTCACAAACTCTAAAGTGCTTTGCATACTCATATTTCAAGTTGCCGTTTGACGTAAAGGTAAACATTGGTGATGAATACCCCTAGTTACTAAGCACTCAAAACATTGGAGTAGATTGACTTTATTCAAATATATATATATACTGTATCACTCTATTTACTTAAACTCAATTTAGGACTAGATCTAAAGGGAATAATCACCAGAAAAAGTATCACATTTGTTTATTATGTATAATTGCATGACTCATATAATTTTGTAAGGAATTTATGAAACTCAACAATCCTAAAGTAAATAAGTATCCTTCTTCTTACTTTATAAGAAATTGTTTGTCCTAAAAAAAATTTCAAAAGACTCAAAAATTAAATAACCCTAATACCCCCAAACTTAGATGGAACATTGTCCTCAATGTTCGAAAGAAAATGTAAAAATGAATGAATGAAAGAAAATAGAGGGAAAGTGTAAATACTCCCCTGAAAGTTGGGTTGCCTCCCAATAAGCGCTGTGTTTTCTGTCTTCAGCTAGACTTGATGAGTTCATGCGATGTATTGAATGGTTTGAAGATTCACATCTTCCTCTTGCGGTTCTAGACTCATCTCTATGTATGGCTTCGCTCTATGCCCGTTTACCTTAAATGTTTGATTCTTCTCTTAGCTATGAACCTCCAATGCACCATGTGGAAAGACTCTTGTGACAATGTACAGCCCATACCATCGTGACATAAGCTTGCCTGGAAAAAGTCTCAATCTTGAGTTGTATATCAATACCTTCTGTCCTTCATAAAACTCCTTTCTTGCTAGCTGTTTGTCATGGTACAACTTGGTCCTTTCCTTGTACAATTTTGCATTTTCGTATGCGTCGTGCCTCAACTCTTCAAGCTCATTCAGTTGCAACCTTCTTTTGTCACCTGCTTGTTTCATATCAAAATTGAACCTTTTTATGGCCCAATAGGCTTTGTGTTCCAACTCCACTGGTAAATGACAAGCTTTTCCAAAAACCAAACGGTATGGTGACATGCCGATGGGTGTTTTGTATGCTGTTCGGTAAGCCCATAATGCATCATTCAAGCGCAGCGACCAATCCTTCCTCCTTGTGTTGACTGTCTTTTCCAAAATGCTCTTGATTTCTCTGTTGCTAATCTCCACCTGCCCACTAGTTTGAGGATGATATGGGGTGCCCACTCTATGTGTGATACCATATTTCTTCATCAAAGAAGCAAAAGGAAAGTTATTGAAGTGGCTCCCTCCATCACTAATTATTGCTCGTGGTGTCCCAAACCTAGTGAAAATGTTCTCCTGCAAAAACTTGACAACAACTTTGTGATCATTAGTTCTTGAGGGGACAGCCTCGACCCATTTAGACACATAATCCACACCAACAAGTATATATAAATAACCAAATGAGTTAGGAAAGGGACCCATGAAGTCGATTCCCCAAACATCAAAAAGCTCGATCACTTGGATGTTTTGCAGTGGCATTTGATTTCTAGACGAGATGTTGCCTGTCCTTTGGCATTTGTCACAAGTCCTGCAAAAAGAAAAAGCATCTTTGAATACTTTAGGCCAATAAAATCCAGATTGCAATACCTTGAGTGCTGTTCTTTTTGGTCCAAAATGTCCTCCACATGCATATTGGTGGCAATGTCGTAGAATATTCATTTGTTCTTCTTCTGCCACACATCTTCTTTGATTTGATCAGGGCAAAATTTGAACAAGTAAGGATCATCCCAATAATAGTGCTTGCACATAGCTACCAGTCTCTTTCGTTCCTGACTTGTCATACCTGGAGGGAAAACATGAGCAGTGAGATAATTTACAATGTCAGCAAACCATGGAAAATTTGAGCAATGAGATACCAGTCGACTGGCCCTGTTACCAGTCGACTGTCCCGATGATATGTTTATTTCAAATAGATGTTCATCTGGGAAATTTTCATTAAGTGGCGGCACAATTCTTTCCTCCTCCTGCAGTAGCCTGGACATGTGATCTACAACAACATTGTCGCTTCCTTTTTTATCTCTAATCTCAAGATCGAATTCTTGAAGCTACAGCACCCATCTGATTAACCTAGGCTTAGTATCCTTTTTAGCAAACGAATATCTCAAAGCAGCATGGTCAGTGAAAACAATAATTTTAGAACCAATTAAATATGATCTAAACTTCTCTACAGCAAAAATAACAACTAACATTTCTTTTTCAGTAGTGGAATAATTTAGCTGTGCATCGTTTAGAGTTCGAGAAGCATAGTAAATAACATGAGGTTTCTTATTGATTCTTTGACCTAAAACAGCTCCTAAGGCATAATCACTTGCATCACACATGAGCTCGAAAGGATGGCTCCAATCTGGTGCCATGACAATAGGTGCAGAAATGAGAAGATTTTTCAATGTATTAAAAGCATTTGTGCACTCTTCTGTCCATACAAACTCAACATCCTTAGCCAACAAATCACAAAGGGGTTTGGAGATTTTTGAGAAATCTTTTATAAATCTTCTATAGAACCCTGCATGTCCAAGAAAACTCCTAACACCCTTAACTGTAGTGGGAGGGGGTAGTTTTGATATTATATCGATTTTTGCTTTGTCTACCTCTATGCCTCTTTTTGACACCACATGTCCCAACATAATACCTTGTTGTACCATGAAATGGCACTTTTCCCAATTCAGCACTAAATTGCATTCTTCACATCTTTTAAGCACAAGCTGCAAATGGTTAAGGCATTCATCAAAACAAGATCCAAAAACACTAAAGTCATCCATAAATACCTCGATGAACCTTTCCACCATGTCTGAAAATATACTCATCATGCACCTTTGAAATGTTGCTGGTGCATTGCACAATCCAAAGGGTATCCTCCTGTATGCAAAAGTACCAAAAGGACATGTAAAAGTGGTTTTTTCTTGATCTTCTGGAGCAATTTTTTCTTGATCTTCTGGAGCAATAGCAATTTGATTATAGCCACTATAACCATCTAAAAAACAATAATGACTATATCCTGCTAATCTTTCTAACATTTGATCAATAAAAGGAAGAGGGAAGTGATCTTTCCTGGTTTCATTATTCAGTTTCCTGTAGTCAATGCAAATCCTCCATCCTGTGGTCACTCTAGTAGGGATAAGTTCATTTTCTTCATTTGTCACCACTGTGACTCCACTTTTCTTAGGCACTACATGTATGGGACTTACCCATTTGCTATCTGAGATAGGGTAGATGATGCCAACATCTAGTAGCTTTAGAATCTCTGCTCTTACCACTTCCTTCATGTTTGGGTTAAGCCTTCTCTGTGCCTCCCTGCTTGGTTTTGCGTTGTTCTCAAGGAGTATTCGATGCATGCATTTGGATGGACTTATTCCCTTGATGTCTGCAATGGTCCATCCTATAGCCTTCTTGTGTTCTCGTAATACCCTCAGCAGCTTACCTTCTTCCTGTGCACTCAAATTTGCAGCAATTATTACTGGTAGCGTCTGGTTCTCGCCCAAATATGCATGCTTCAAATGGTCGGGCAACTGCTTAAGCTCTATGTCTGGAAGTTTCGGTGCAGTCGACTCATCCTGTCCTCCAGTCGACTTGTCTGGTCCACCAGTCGACTTGTATAGTACACCAGTCGACTTGTCTGTAGAAACAAAAATGTCATCAGTCACTAATTTTTCAAACACAGGTGCAAACTTACCTGCGTATGACTTTGGAGTTTCAAGGTGATGTATTGTCTCTGCAATTCCCCATTCATCGTACTCCTGTTCAACATTAGATAAAGTGAGAGATTGTGTAATTGTGGCTTGTAGTGGTTCAACGCTATGTACCTAAAATGTTTGATCAACAATCTCCTGAACCACATCAACATTATAGCATTCATGATCATCATGTGGTAATTTTAGTGTATCAAACATTTTGAATTCAACTTTCTCTCCGTTTATTTTCATACTTATCGTACCCTTTTTAACACAAATTTTTATATCAGCTGTACTCATAAAGGGCCTACCTAAGATGATTGGTAGAGAAGATGGCATAGAAGAGTCCTCCATGTCTAACACAACAAAATCAGCAGGCAAAATGAAATCGTTTACCTGAACTAGGACATCTTCCAAAATACCTCTAGGTCTTTTGATACTGCGATCCGCCAACTGCAATGTGATGGATGTTGGTTGGAGTTCCCCCAATCCTAGCTTTTCATAGACGGTGTATGGAAGAAGATTGATGCTTGCCCCCAAGTCTAGTAGTGCTTTCTCAAAGAAGTGCTCACCAATCCTGCAAGGAATGGTAAAACTACCTGGGTCTTTTAGTTTGGGAGGTAATTTTCTTAATAAGACAGCGCTCACTTCTTCTGTCAAAGCCACATCCTCCCTAACCTGAAATGTTCTTTTGTGAGTGCATCATTCTTTCAAAAATTTAGCATAAGAAGGAATTTGTTTAATAGCATTAAGTAGGGGGATATTAATTTCTACCTTCCTGAGAGTTTCAAAGATGTCAAATAAATGTTGTTCTTTCTTTTGCTTGACTAACCTTTGAGGGAATGGTGGCAGAATTGTTCCTTCTTTTTCACTTACCTTGTTGGAACCCAAAACTTTTGATGGTTGTGTTTCTGTTTCTTCGGTGTGTGCTCCAACCTTGTTGTCAATTGTCTTACCACTTTTGAGAGTTGTTACTGATTTGAGCTGTTCTTGGCCTCCCGGGTTTGGTATAGTTTGTGATGGAAGTTCCCCTGCCTTTCGTTCGCTTAATTCTTTAGCAATTTGGCCAATCTGTGTTTCCAACTTCTGAATTGCTTGCCCTTGTTGGTTGGTTGTTTGATGTTGTTGTTGGAGCAATTGAAGAACAGTGGATTCAAAATCCAACTTCTTCTGTTCTTGAACTGGCCTATCAATCCCACTTCCTATTTGGAAGTTCCGTGCATGTCCTTGTGTGAATTGAGTCCCTTGATTATTCTGATTATTGCTCCAGGAGAAGTTTGGATGGTTCCTCCATCCTGGGTTGTATGTATTTGAGAATGGATTGTTCTTTGGTGGAAACACTCCTTGACCAACATAGTTTGTATGCTCCTGATCTGTGAAAGAAGACATGGGACATGTATCAGTGGTATGATCTACATGAGAACAAATTGCACAAATTTCATTTGTTTGATTTTTAACTCCACCCATCATCGACATTGCATTAACAAGCATATCAATTTTCTTATTCATGTTGACCATTTCTAATTGAAGGTTATTGCTATTAGAAATTTCGTAAACTCCCTGTTTTTTCGAAGGGCCCCTCCTTGTTGAGAATTGTTGTGAATTCTCGCTGAGTTCTTCAAATAGTTCTATGGCCTCTTCACCGCTTTTCCTCATTAAGATCCCGTTGCAAGCTGAATCTACAATTGCCTTGTTAGTATCATTTAAACCTTCATAAAAAGCTTGTATCTGATCATCTTTAGGCATGTTGTGTGTAGGACACTTGAGAAGTTTGTTCTTGAAATCCTTCCATGCTTCGAAAAATAAGTCTCCATCCTTTTGTTGGAAGAGTTGAATCTCCCTTTTTAGCTGTTTGGTCATTTGGGCTGGAAAGAATTCTTTTAAGAACTTTGTCGCCAATTGCTCCCATGAGTTTATTGATCCTGGTTCCAAAGAATTATACCATAGTTTAGCGTTGAGTTTTAAGGAAAAAGGAAACAAGATTAACCTGATTTGCTCAGGGGTGAGCCCTTGGATGCTTTGTGTCCTGCAAAGATCGAAAAAGTCTTGTAAATGGAGATGAGGCTCTTCATCTGGTTTGCCACTAAAGTGGGGAACCATACTCAGTAACTGAGGAGATAGATGCATATTCCCTGTGACATTAGGTTGATACGCAATGCAGGAAGGTTGTTCAATGTTCTTAGGCGTGAATTTGTCCTGTATTGGCACTCGATTTGGCATTTCCTCAGCCATTGCTGTATGTGAACTGGGTCTCTGTGCAGTCGACTGATTTCGTGCAACAGTCGACTGGTTGGTCGCAGTCAGTCGACCTAATCTATGCAAAGTGCGTTCTGTTTCTGCGTCAATTGGTAGTAGCTCTGGACGAAGTGATCTCCTTCCGTGCATCCACCAAAATTCTGTAACCTAAAAAAATACTTAATAATAAAATTAAAAAGAAAGAAAGAAAAATAAAAACTTTCTACTGATCTATAAGTTAAAATACTAGACAATCCCCGGCAACGGCGCCAAAAACTTGTTGTGCAATCTAGATACCTAAATATATAGATAAACTAGACACAAATTAAAAACCTCGCAAGTGCACGAATCGTTTATAAAAGCGTAGCAATAGCAAGGGTCGATCCCACAGAGATTGTAGATTTTAACTTACTAATCAATAAAAAGACTAAGAATCATAAGAGTTGTTTTAAAAGTCTAAAAGAAATAAAAAGACTAAAAGAAGTGTTGAATCACAAATATTTATGAAGTAGTTGGGTTTAGATATCCACCAATAGTCAATAATGCTAAGTCACCTTCTGAACTTCTTCTTATTACTCATGTTTGTTCTCTTCAAGGGTATGGTATCTACTCCTTAAAGTACTGTTTCCCTAAGCCAAGAATTAGGCATGGTATCTACTCTAATTCGTTTCTTTCATTAAGTGTTTAGCATGGTATCTACTAAGTTGTACTTAAAGAAAACATAAGATCAGTGGAAACGAACAAACACTCAAGGTTCTAGAAATTGGTATCAGATCTAGATCCCTTAAGTTGATTGAACCAAGAACCCTTAAAGATTCCCTTGTTACAAGTATGAACACGAGATACGGGTCGTCTCAATATGCTCATATAACAGATTCAGATAGATGGTAATGCAAACTTGATATTCTCAAGTTCTGTACGTCAGTCGACTGGCTCTCACCTCAGTCGACTGCTCTCAGAACTTTGAGAACAAATTTGATTGTCATAGATCTATATCAATTCAATCAGATTCAATCAATAAGTAAAATAGAAGATTTCAGAAGAATATAGCATTACATAACTACGGCTTCAATCTACCCAACTATGAAATTAGTTCCACATAATAATACTTTTATAAATCAACACGTTTGAATACATAGTTAACATAAAAGAATAAGAAAGAGAAGGAATAAACTGATGTAGATCGGCTAGATGGTCGGCTGGCTGTCACACAGTCGACCGGCCGTTCTTTCTTTAGTACTTGATCTCCTTTCTCCTCTTTCTATGTTGATGCTGATAAAGTGCTTCTTGTTGATTTCTCTGGAACTTTGTGATTCGGTGATTCAGGATGCGTGTGGAAGAGAGTCCGAGTCCCCCTCTGCTTCTTTCTTTATTGGTATTTATAGAACAAGAGAAGAGAATTAGGGTTTGTACTTTTTGCAGAGAAGTCCTCTTCTTTTGTTATTTCTTTCCTTATCTTGATCTGCATTTTATTTCTTTCTCTTTTTCTTCTTTCCTTCCTTATCTGCTCACCACGTGCTTCTTGCTTTGATTGTTTGAGAAGTTGTTATTCGCAGAAAACACCTGGGTTTGGATAACTTAATTTTGATTCGGATTTGGATGAGGATGCATCTGCTCTTATCTTCTGACTCGCCGCGTACCAGTCGCCTGGCTTGGGGAGCAGTCGACTGTGCCGAGCCTTGTCAAACTCTTTGCCCAGTCGACTGGGTGAAGAGTCAGTCGACTGATCTCTGCTGTTCCCTGTATATCATCCTCTCAGTCTGTGTTAGTCTGGAATCTGCTTCGTTTTGCTGCTTTTGGTTGTTTCCTATGGAAAAAGAGAAAAGAAGCATAAATACCACATATAGAGCATTTAAATGTCTAATTGCCTTAAGATTATTGCTCCTAAAAGTGCATAATATTTGGTTCATCAATGAGCCAAAACCTCTCATCTAGTATCCGGCCTCAAACCTAAAATATAATTGCTCAAAATATGAGCATGAGACAGTCCCTTGGTCTAATTCATCAAAGCATCAAACTGATCCTGATATTCTACTAGTGATAAGGTTTGTGTCAATTTGAATAACTGTCCCGTATGATCTACATAAGAGGAGACACCAAACCTAATATCCAATGAACACCACCCAATTCACAAAATCACCATTATCGTACGTGTACTGTAACCATGACAAAGCTTTCCCATCCATATAGAAGGACACTATATACAATTTCTGTTCTTGATATGTTCGATGATATGCAAAAAATTGATTGGCCTTAAAGAGCCATCCCATTAGATTACTGATATGGCTAAAAATGGGGTTAAATCGGAACCGTTCAGATTGGGCGCGAATCTTGAAGCTCGGGGGTAAAATGGTAATTTCACATACAAGGTGGATCCAAAGCGGGTACTGGATCTCCTTCGCACGAGGCCCAATAACCCACGAACGGGTCCACACCGATTGGGCACGGGTCCCGACCCGAGGCAAGCCCAAACCAGCAAGAGACAAATCAGGGCCACTGATTTGACCAAGTCAACGGGCCTGATTTACTCTCACCGGGAATCAAGGGGTTAGTTTCCTAAACAGACTGTGAGGATTTTTTCTCCTAGCAGTTACACAGGGAATCAAGCCTCTAATCACTCCCCTGGCGACTATAAATACCTCCCCTCTGCCACTGTGACCGGGTAATCACTCTTTTTCCACCTTAAGCTCTTTCTTTAATCACCAATGGTTACTGACAAGAGCGTCGGAGGGTGCATCGCCGGGATCAACCCCGGTGTCTCGCACTTCCTTGTAGGTTGCGGCAGGAGCAAGGGGGCTTGGATCAGCTGTTCAGGTCTTCTCGAACTCACAAATCTTATCTGTTTACCCCCACACCGAAATCAGCGGTAACAGATTGGCGCCGTCTGTGGGAAGAACCACATGAACAGCCTCGGCCCCTTCCTTGTCGTCCTCTGTAACCATGCCTCCAAAGAAGGTCAGATCTAGAGGGTCAAACTGTGGGGCCAATCCCGCCGACCCTACAGAGGAAGCCCCTTTCAATCCTATTCCACAGCCCGATCTTCCTCCACCGGCCCAGCAGGGCCAACCTCCTCATCCCAAGCAGCAACCCAACAATGGCCCTTCCGGCCATAACGGTCGGAGGCAGAAGCAGCCCCTCAATCCGGACCATGTTTCGGTTCGTAATGAATCCTTGGATTCAATGGCTTCTCATCACCCCGACCTCCGCAACACGCTCCTGAACCGCCAGAAGGACGACGACCTCCGCACCCACCTTGACGAGAGGCGGGCCCGAGAGGGAGCCTCCCGCCAGCATCAGGGTGAGCGGTCCCCTCGTCGCTGAGACGGTAGGAGGTCTCCGGACCGCAGGGGGCGGGCGATGTCTCCCGAACGCAGAAGGAGGAGGCCGCATTCCCCCGCGGATCGGCATCATCGGAGGAACAATGACGCACCGATCACTCGTGCCGAGTTCCTACAATTTCAAGACACCGTACTGCAGGCCCTCAACCTCCAGCAGAACAACCAAAATGCCCGGAGGGCTCCAACGCCCCCGAGGGTTCCCAGTCCTCGTCGCCGATCCAGAAGTCCTATCCCGTCTCCTAGTCGCCAGTAGCAGCAGTACAGTCCTCGCCGATCCCAGGACTATCGGCGCCGCAGTCCCCGCTCCCCTTCCTATGAAGAAGAGTCCGGGGGATCATATGATTACCAGCGGAGGGACGATGCCCTTAACCGCCATCTCCATGAGGTGGAGAGGCGCATTGGTCGCATGGACAGAGAGGAGGAGTCCCGAGCAGGAACCGTCCGGTCCAGCAGACCCCCTTTCTCTCGGTCAATCATGGAGGCCCACATACCGAGGGGTTTCAAACCTCCGCAGTTTGAAACGTACTCAGGGGAATTCGACCCAGTTGATCACGTCGAAAGCTTCAAGACTCTGATGCTGATCCATCAAGCTTCCGACGCCGTGCTCTGCAGGACCTTCCCCGCCACCCTCAGGGAGTCGGCTCGGGAATGGTACTCCAGACTCGCTCCCTCTTCCATCTTCTCGTTCGAGCAGTTTGAAACGCTGTTCATAACTCACTTCGTGAGTAGCAGGCGAGCTGAGAAGACAAGCCTCTCCCTACTGAACCTGCGGCAGGAAAGGGGAGAGAAGCTGCGGGACTATGTGAAGAGATTCACCGCAGAGGTCAGGTCTATCGCCTCCTTAGACCAGTCAGTGGCGACCGTGGCGTTCCAGTCGAACGTCCTCAACGCCAACCTCCGATCGTCCCTAGCCAAGAAGCCCCCGCATAACTTCGCCGACCTCCTTCTGAGGTGCGAAAAGTATATCCGAGTAGAGGAGGCTGAATCCCTCCCGAACTTCGGGGGGCCCTCCTCCGGGTCGAAGAGGAAGGCGATGGAGGAAGGGGGTCCAAGAAAGTGCAGAAGGACAACAGCGGTCAGCGCCGTCCTCCCCCCAGGTTCGAGAAGTTCACTCCCCTCACCACCAACGTCTCCACCATCCTAATGGAAGTGGAGAAGGAGGGAGTCATCCCTCCAGCTCCGAGGATGAACACCCCGGCAAAGAGGAGAAACAAAGATAAATGGTGTCGTTACCATCGGAACCACGGCCACGACACGAACGACTGCCGGGCATCGAGAGATGAGATAGAAGCCCTCATCCGGAGGGGGCAGTTGGCCAAATTCGTAAAGGCTAACGATCGGGCGGATCGCAACACTCCTCCGCCTCGGGGGGCTAACAAACGCTCCGAGCGACGCGAGGAGACACCCGAGTTCAAGGAAGAACGGGTTCTGCACCTGATCCACGGAGGTCCCATGGAGGGCTCCTCAAATTCCTCTCGGAAGGCCTTCGTCCGAGAGGTCAACTCGGTTCACAGTGCCCCTCCTCCCAAAGGTCTCGGCGTCCCTGTGTCTTTCTCCGATGAAGACCTTGAAGGGGTCCGAACCCCCCACTGTGATGCCCTCGTCATCGACCTCCGCATGGCCAACTTCAAGGTGCAGAGGATCTTAGTAGACAATGGGAGTTCGGTCAATATCCTCTTCCTCTCGGCCTTCCGAGGCCTGCAGCTGTCCCGGGACCGTCTCAAGCCGGCCGGTTACACACTCCACGGGTTCACGGGGGTCCCAGTAACTGTCGAGGGGGTGATAACCCTAGACGTAACTGCTGGAAGCACCCCTACTACCCGGACCGAGCCGATGGACTTCATGGTCGTCGACGTCCCGGCAGCGTATAATGTCATTCTGGGCCGACCCGGCCTAGCCACCTTAGAAGCTGTCCCATCGGCGTACCATCTTAAAATAAAGTTCCCCACTCGGTCGGGAGTACGGGAAGTCAGGGGAAGCCAAGAGACGGCTCGGAAGTGCTACATGACTTCCACAGGGGGACCGGTGCTCTCCCTCGAGACACTAGAAATCCCCGAGCCGAAAATCCGACCCACGTCCGAGCCGGCGGACGAGTTAGAAGAAGTGCTCTTCTCGGACGAGGACCTGAGCCGGAAGTTCCTCATCAGCAAGTCTCTGCCGACTGCGCTGTGCTCAGACTTGGTCAAATGTATCCGGGATAACCGCGACCTATTTGCTTGGTCGGCCGCAGATATGTCCGGCATCTCCGAGGAGTTGCTAGTCCACCGCCTTAGTGTCGAACCGGGGTGCAAACCGGTTCAGCAAAAGAGACGCAAGTTCGCTCCCGAGCGACAGCAGGCCATCAAGGAGGAGGTGGATAAACTGCTGAAGGCCAAGTTCATACAGGAGGTAAACTACCCCGAGTGGCTCTCCAATGTTGTAATGGTCAAGAAGTCCAACGGCTCCTGGAGAATATGCATTGACTTCACCGACCTGAATAAGGCGTGTCCGAAGGACCCATTCCCTCTTCCAAACATCGACACCCTCATTGACGCCACCTCGGGCCATGAGCTCCTCAGCTTCATGGACGCCTTCTCGGGCTACAATCAAATCCGAATGTTCCCTCCGGACATTCCGAAGACCTCCTTCGTCACCGACCAAGGCCTCTACTGCTACCGGGTCATGCCGTTCGGGTTGAAAAACGCGGGCGCCACCTATCAGCGCCTCGTCAACAAGGTCTTCCAGAGCCAGATAGGCCGGAACATGGAGGTGTACGTTGACGACATGCTCGTCAAAAGCGTCCGAGGCACTGATCACGTGGCTGACCTCCAGGAGGCCTACGACGTGTTGAGAAGGCACAGCATGCGGCTGAACCCGAACAAGTGTGCGTTCGGGGTCTCTTCGGGAAAATTCCTCGGCTTCATGGTAAGCCAACGAGGAATCGAAGCTAATCCCGAGAAGATTAAGGCCATATTAGACATGGCCCCGCCTCGGAACATCAAGGAGGTGCAGAAGCTTACTGGTCGGCTCGCCACTATCGGTCGGTTCCTCTCAAAGTCCGGGGAAAAATGCCTCCCCTTCTTCAAAGCACTCAGGGGGGCTAAGGGTTTTGAGTGGGGCCAACCACAACAGGAATCGTTCGACCAACTGAAGGCCTACTTGGTGAACCCCCCTCTGCTCAGCAAACCGGTCCCGGGCGAGACTCTCTTCATCTACTTGGCTGCTTCCGAGCAGACCCTAAGTGCTGTCTTGGTGAGAGAGGAGGACCGGACCCAAAGGCCTATCTACTACGTGAGCAAGGTGCTTCGGGACACCGAGCTCCGCTATCCGAAGATAGAGAAAATGGCCTACGCCCTGGTCATGGCAGCGAGGAAGCTTCGGCCGTACTTTCAATCCCACTCGGTCGTTGTCCTCACCGACCAACCCCTAAAGCAGATCCTCCACAAGCCTGAGACCTCGGGCCGACTAATGAAGTGGTCCATAGAGCTGAGCCAGCACGACATCTCTTACCAGCCTCGGACGGCAATTAAAGCGCAGGCCCTCGCCGACTTCATCGTGGAGTCCACTATCCCTGAGGTCGGCCACGTCCCGAATGGCCCCCCCATTTGGACAGTCTTCGTGGACGGATCCTCCTGTAACGAAGGAAGCGGCGTCGGCATCATCCTGAACGGCCCTGACGACTTCGTCCTCCAGTACGCGATCCGTATGAACTTCAAGGCCTCGAACAATGAGGCAGAGTACGAGGCCCTCATTGCTGGTCTCGGACTTGCACGAAGTGCTGGGGCGCAGCGCCTCCGAATCCACAGCGATTCCCAGCTTATCGTGAACCAAGTCTTGGGCGAGTACGAGGCCCGAGACAAGTGGATGGCGAAGTACCTCGCTAAGGTTTGGGCCCTCATGAGCCGGTTCGAGGAGGCGCTCATCCAGCGGGTCCCTCGTGAAGAGAACTCACAGGCCGATGCCCTCTCCAAATTAGCCTCATCCTCCCTACAAGGTCTCGAACAGACCGTACTGATCGAAGTCCTCTCTAGGCCGAGCATAGAAGACGAGACACCCGGCTCGGTGGAATCGTTGCCGGTTATGTTACAAGATAATTGGATGAAGCCGTTAGTGGAGTTCTTAAGGGATGGGCTCCTGCCCGAAGACCCCAAAGAAGCGCGCCGAGTCAGAACCCGGGCCGAGTGGTATGTCTTGATCGAAGGCATCTTATACAAACGCTCCTTCTCTCAAATAGACGGCCGACCATACCTAAGGTGCCTCTCTCCGGAGCAGGCCGAATATGCCCTACAAGAGCTCTACGAAGGTATCGGCGGGGCACATTCAGGGTCCAGGTCCTTGGCCCGAAAAGCTTTGAATTATGGATACTTCTGGCCGACCCTCCTTCAAGACGCCGAGCGACACGTTCGGCAATGTAGCTCTTGTCAGAGACACTCCAGCATCCGTCGCCTCCCTCAGGCCAACCTCGCCTCCCTATCAAGTCCTATCCCCTTTGCAATGTGGGGGATGGATTTACTAGGGCCTTTCCCTCCGGCTCCGGGCCAGTTCAAGTTCTTGGTCGTAGCCATCGACTACTTCTCGAAGTGGGTCGAGGCCGAGCCCCTCGCCACTATAACCGAGAACAAGGTGGTGTAGTTCTTCTGGAAGAGCATCATCTGCAGGTTCGGCGTCCCCCGTGTCCTCGTGACGGACAACGGGACTCAGTTCACTGGCGCAGCATTCCGAGCTCTGTGCGACGACCTTGCCATCCAGCAGCGCTTCTCGTCCGTCTCCCACCCTCAGTCGAACGGACAAGCAGAAAATGCTAACCGGCAGATCCTCGCAGGCATCAAGAAAAGGCTGGACAACAGTTCCAAAGGCTTATGGGTCGACCAACTCCCCAACGTCCTATGGAACTACCGCACGAGCAAGCGGACCCCCACAGGCGAGTCCCCTTTCAACCTCACCTATGGGTCCGAGGCCGTGATACCTCTCGAGGTCGGAATACCTTCCCCTCGGCTCACAGCCTATGACGAAGAATAGAATGCCAGGGACCTCAGAGCAGACTTAGACCTGATAGATGAGCTAAGGGAAAGAGCATCAATTCGGCAGCAGAATTACCGAAGAAGGGTCGAGTTGGCATACAACAAGAAGGTCCGACCCACCAACCTTAAGCAAGGGGATTTAGTCTTGAGAAAACTGGCCATATCCTTTCCCAATCAGAAGAGCAAGCTGGCTCCGAACTGGGAAGGGCCGTACAGGGTCACGAGAGTATTTCAGCCCGGAGCATATCGTCTCGAAGATCTAGATGGCAAAGAGATTCCGAGGACCTGGAATGCCGACCACCTCCTAAAATACCAAGAAAGCGCCCCGGCGCCACTGTAAGTATCATAGGATGTCGAGCCATTCCTCTCCTCTAACTTGTAACCTATTTTTCATGAATTGTACTATGTAAAACGGTTCGCCGTCGATTATTAATAAAGGAAGTTCTTTTCGTACTTATGAATTTGTATGCTTCTCTCCGCTCTTATCATATGTGTTTTAAATTTTGATTTCAACCAATGGTTCGGAGTCCACGTCCGGCTCGACTTTACCTCCTCGGTTCGCCCCCGGACGAGCCAGAGGCAGATCGCCGTTCGGGACTGCTCCCACAACCGTTGAACTACACCGATGGTTCGGAGTCCAACACCCGGCTCGACTTTACCTCCTCGGCTCGCCTCCGGACGAGCCAGGGGTAGATCGCCGTTCGGAATTGCTCCCACATCCGTTGAACTATACCAATGGTTCGGAGTCCAACACTCGGCTCGACTTTACCTCCTCGGCTCGCCTCCGGACGAGCCAGGGGTAGATCGCCGTTCAGAATTGCTCCCACAACCGTTGAACTACACCGATGGTTCGGAGTCTAACACTCGGCTCGACTTTACCTCCTCGGCTCGCCTCCGGACGAGCCAGGGGTAGATCACCGTTCGGAATTGCTCCCACAACCGTTGAACTACACTGATGGTTCGGAGTCCAACACTCGGCTCGACTTTACTTCCTCGGCTCGCCTCCGGACGAGCCAGGGGTAGATCGCCGTTCGGAATTGCTCCCACAACCGTTGAACTACACCGATGGTTCGGAGTCCAACACTCGGCTCGACTTTACCTCCTCGGCTCGCCTCCGGACGAGCCAGGGGTTGATCGTCGTTCGGAATTGCTCCCACAACCGTCGAACTACAACGATGGTCCCGGAGTCCAACACTTGGCTCCCAGTCCCCCAAGCTTGCGTCACGGCAGACTGGGAGTGATCCACCCCTCAGCCTCACTAGTGGAGGGACACCGAAGCTCCGTTCGGCCGCATAATCCGAGCAATCTTGCCTAGCAGCCGAAGCCCGAAGCCCTACGCCTTCGGTCGGCTACCGAGCAAGTGCCTTTCCGACCCCGCAAACGGAGAAAACTCACTTTCTCCTCAACTTTCGTGCATGATCTCGATCAGACGGCCCAGATCTCGCCACCGACGCTAAATGACAAGATAGCGTTTTTTTGGGAACTGAGCCGCCTCGAGATTCGTGCCAACATCCAACGGCCCGGATCTTGCCACCGACGCTAAACGACAAGATAGCGTTTTCTTGGGAACTGAGCCGCCTCGAGATTCGTGCCAACATTAGACGGCCCGGATCTTGTCAGAATCGCTAAACGACAAGATAACGCCCCGTCAAAAGCTCATTCGCTTCGAGACTCTCGCCGACGGCACCATGTGCCCGGCTCCAAGACCTCGGCACGGCCCACACACACACAAGCGAAATAAGTACGCAGAACCACAAAGGAATTTTATTAATAATCGGGACACAATACAAAGCAGTCTTTCCATAGTTACAAAGTGTTGGAAAACAAAAAAAAAATACAACGCCGACCCATTACACTTGGTCCTCAAATAGAAATGTCTTCACTGGACTCTTCGGTCGCCAACCCTTCCACTTCGGCTGTTAGCCCCTCCGCCTCCTTCCGAAGTTTCGCCTCCACAGTCTGCAAGTGCTGGATCTCGGAGAGCAAATCGTCCCGCTCGACTAATATCTTCGACTGATTGTGCTGAATACACTGAACCCGAAGAGCGTTGCTAAAAGCTGTCTGTGAGTCCTCGTCCCCCCCTTCAGGGGTCGCCTCGATGATCCTGTTCTCCAAACGTTGGATCTCGGCGTCTCGTTGGCCGAGGACGGACTGAAGGTAGGCCCGCTCGCTCTCAGCTCGACGTAACTCCAGCACCACTTTACGATGCCGCTCTCGGCACTTCGACGAGCGCGACTTCGTGCCCCCTGAGGTCACCTCGGCATCATCATCACTGTCCGAGCCGTTGGGATCGGTGTATTGGTCTGACACCAGGAGCTGAAAAGAAGAGAAAATGAATAGCAAGATTTCAATACACTGCCGAGGCACAACACTTGAAGAATTTTCCAATCATATTCAGATATAATAGCTCCGCATACAACAAGACCGACTCTACTACAAAGTTTTACAACAAATCAGAAGGAACATAAAATGACATGATCAGGGCCTCTTCGGAAGGGGAACGCTTCGGTTTAAGGAAATGCGAGGACGATGAGGCCTGTCCTCCGAACTCGATCCTAAACCAACGAAGCGTGAACCCCCTTCGCTGCTGACCCTAACTGTGGCGCCGGCCGAGGCACCGCTCGACGAGACGGCTGCGCTACTCTGAGCGTCGGCAGGGCTCCGCCTAGCCGCAGGTAAACGTGTCGCGAGTTCGTAAAAAGAAATCCCTCTCTCGCTCTCTTTGCAAGTGCACGACGTACTGCAGATGTTAGCCCTCTCCGGCATAGGCTTGAGCGACGCGACCTCTTCCTCCAGTTCAATGATTCTGTCTCTCAGAGCGTCGTCCTTCGCCAACTTCTTCAGACGAGAAGGCCTTGACGAGCCAGAGACGTTGGCGCCATCGGTCGCGAGCCATCGGAAGTGGGTGACCTCGATCCCCTATCTATCGTGATCCTTCTGAGCCTGTCGACCTCGGCCAACAACCTCTTACGCTCGACCGACGCCTTCTCTAGCTCGGAAGTTAGCTTCTCTTCCTCCGCCGAGCATTCTTTCTCCGCTAATTCCATGTGTTGGACCTCGGCCAAAAGCTCGCCATTCTTCTGCTCGGCGGCAGTGAGCTCTCTACGGAGCCGCTCGACCTCGCCTTCGGGACAAGGGGCTTGGGGGTACTTCCGCAGTTGCCACAGCTCGCGACAATACCTCCGCACAGCTGCCTTCGTCTCCTCCAGCTTCAAGAGCATGAGAAACCGCCTCTGTCGGCTATTCGAGAGCTCACCCTTCGTTTTGGCCAGCTCCTTACGAAGGTGCGCAACCTCCGTAACCAGATGATGTGTCGAATTTATATACAAATATTTGTATTCATTTACCTATTAAAATGTCTTGTTTTCGTTGATATTGTCTATTATTCATCTTATTTCTATATGATTTCATTTAATTAATTATTTTTGAAGAAATAATATTTTTGATGCAAAAAGTGAAGAATTGTGGAAAAAAATCAACAAACAAAGTAAAATAATTGATTTATAAATTTTTATTGTTTTGTTGAGTTAAAAGTGCGACAAATAATGTTTAAAAGGATTTTTATAAGTTAATATGATTGGTAGTTAGTTTAATTAATTTTAAACTAATTAATTTTATTTTATTTAAAATCCTAATTTCAGATATTATTTTGTGTATGTAGAAGCACGTGTTGGGCAAAAAAAGGAAGAAAAGAAAGAAAGAGAAATAAATAAAAATTCAGACTAGATAAAGAAGGAATTAAAGGAAAAGAGAGGGGTTTTGTGCAAAAGTGCAAACCCTAATGTTCTCTCTGTTCTCTATAAATACAATGCAAAGGAGAGAGGATCAGGGAGGAGGTGACGGCTGACTTAAATAAATAAAAATAAATAAAAAATAGAGAGAGTTTCTCTCTTGTCTCCTGGCACACGGAACAAACAAAAGAACATAAGGCAGCAGCTTCTGACTTCCCCTGACGTGACAGCGCATCAACAGCGCGTGCGGCTCAGAGACAGCACGGCTCTGTGCGATCCGACGTGGCAGAAGGCAGCTGGCTTCGATTGACAGACGCGACGTGACGGCGACTCAGAAGTGAGAGGCTGGGTCCCACGCGCTTTTCGCTGGCGATTGCGTGCTGGCATTTTCGATCCGGCTGCTTCTTCTTGGTTATTTGACGTGCTGATGTGACAAGGCTGACGTGGCGCCTCTGGATTTGGGACACGCGGCCCGACAACGGCAGTGTGACAGACTGATGCGTTGATTGACGGCGCGTGACAGCAACACTTTTAGCTCCGACTTTTGAGACAGAGAAAGGGTTTGAATTAAATTTTGTATTCTTTTGTATCTTTTCTTCTCTATATTTTTTGATGCAATCCCAAACAAATATGAACTGAATTTATTGTTCTAGAGGCTAAGGTGTAGCCGAGTTTTGTAGAACACAAATTTTAATTCCTTATTATCACTCTATTTTTCCTGATTGTGTTTTAATTTTTATTATTTATGCGTACAACATGGTGGATAGACATTTGTATGAATTTTCAAATCATAAAGAGACCGAACAGGTTATTTGTGATTAATAAAAAATTAAGACCGTATATTGGAGGACGTGACCGTTAAGAAATCCAATTTCTCAATTAATAATTTGGTGGATAGACGAATGATTAGTTGAGAATAACTTTTAGACTACGTTGATAGAGTGGTTAATATCTTTAGGATTTTGGTCGACAATTTGGAAAAATAATATCTTTAATTTATAAGGAATTATAATTTGTGTGTGTGATAAACGAGGTGAACCAAGAGCCCTACAACAAATTTTACCATTAAACAAACTTACAAGAGCTTCATAGTTTCACAGCCCTCTCCCTCTTCACCAATTTAGTTAGATTAAATTAGATTAGAGTAATTTAGTTGTTTTATTATTCATAAAATTCGACCTTCCAAATAGTGGTTAATCTAGCGATATCGGTACTCAGTAAAATATCTAGTCCCTGTGGGTTCGACACTCTACTCACCTATCTATATTCTTGTGCGATTTTGTCCACTTGCAAATATCAACATCACCGGACCGAACCTTACCTGAAAAGCAGAGATAAATCCGAGACCCAACACTTGGAGAATTCTACGCCAAATCAAACACAAAATCCGAGACTCAACACTTGGATAAATTTCGGCCAAACAAAATGTTTTCATTAAAAACCGAGGAGAAAGTTTTACAAAAGCGGTGGCCAGTCCGCAGTTAGGCTTACAAAAAGAGACAAAACAACAAAAGACTAAAAGAGACAACCGAGTCAGGGGTCGACCTTTTTGTCGTTCGGGTCCGTCGACCCCCCGGTCTTGTCCTCGCCATCGCCCTCGCCTTCGCCTTCGCTCCCGCTCTCCTCCTCGGAGTCGTCCGCCTCCTCGCCCTCGGCCTCGGTCTCTCCTGGGCCTTCGACACCTTCCGTCTCTCCCTCGGAGTCGAGCAGCCCCTCGGGAACCTCCTCCTCCCCTTCCACGGGGTCGTAAAAATGGTAGGAGGACGTGTCGAAGCCCGGGTTCTTGGCGGCTACGTGGAGCAAGGCTCGACCGTAGGCATCCTCCATGTTCTGGAGCATGTGCTGCGCGGCCTCCTCCTGCACGGCTTTCTTCACCTTCTTCACCTTCTTCTGGTGTTTGGCCATGATCTTCTCGGCCCTCTTCCGAGCCTTCTCCGCTTCCGACCGAGCATTGGCCAGCGCCTCCTTCAGCTCAGCAACCTCCTTCTCCGAAGCCTCAAGCTTGGTTGCCGTGTCCTTTGACAGCTGAATGGCGTCGGCCAGCTGCTTCTCCAGCCCTTCCACTTCGGCACCCCTCTTCGCCGAGAGAAGCTGCTCGGCATCAAGCAGCTTCGTGGCCTTGACACGCTCCGCCCTCTCTCATTCATTCTCCTGTTCCTTGCTCGCAAACTCCTCGAGCAGGAAATTGAAGTGGCAGAGGGTCTGAAAAAGAATAGCACGTTAAAACCCGAACCCAAGAACTTAGAAAAAATCTAAGAAAGAAATTTGGATGAGGGATAGCTCGGCCTACTTACCGACATTGTATTCCGAGCAATCTACATCACGGCGTCCCCTGCTAGCCCGGCCTTCAGGGTCGCTCGATCCTTTGGGGTCGGCAGGTGCCTCACCGCTTCCATGCAGATGTTGCCGTCGCCCAAGAAACCGTCGACGTTCATCACCTGCCAGTCAGGGACAAAGATCTGCTTATGACGCTGGGTCAAGATCTTCTCCGCCTCGACAGTGAGGGACGGAACTTGGAGGGATAACACCTCCTTCACGCCGAACGCACCGCTCGACGAACCGGGAGCATCCCCCTTCGAGATCGGTGTCGGTGCACCCGAGGTAGGAGGGTCGAGGACCATGACTTCCCCCTGCTCGAGGACCATGACCTTCGGCTGGTCGGCGACCTTCGCCACCGAAGGCTTCTTCGAGGCTCGGCCGTCCTGAGGCCCTGCCGAAGGCCTCTTCTTCTTTGCCTCCTGCTCTGACCTGCCCTTCGCCATCAGAGCTTTGTAGTCCAGCTTCATCGTCTCTGCACAAGCCGAATGAAAAAACTTAGAAAAATTTTCATGAACTTTAAGCAAAGAGTATAAATACCAGAAGCACACTAGGGTCGATCGGACTGAGACCCCCTAGGAACAGATCCTCCTCGGTAATTTCTTTCCAGCTTAGCGCTTGCAGGGCGAGGAGCTTCTTCTGGACCTCCGTCTCCTCGTCACTCAGCACCGTCTCCTTCTTGGTTCGCTTGGGCAGACCATCCTTCGCCCAAACCGTCGGGATCACCCACGGCGCAGGGGCTCGGATGATGAAATACTTCTCCTTCCAATGTTTGATCGAGTCCGGATTCTCGATCAGCTTCACGCCCGTCCGGGGCGAAAGATAGAACCTTTGTTCGTCTTGCCTTGGCTGACAAGGTTGGTAGAGGCTCCGAAAGAGGAACATACTCGGCTTGGCACCAACCTCTTGGCATCGGAGGACGAATGCCATGACGTGCCTCCATGTGTTCGGCATCAGCTGGGCGGGGCTCAGACCGTACCATGTCAAGACATCAACAACGAACGGGTGGAGGGGAAAACGGAGTCCAGCAATAAGGGAGTCGACCGGAAAGACGCACACGTCTGACGAAGACTTCGTATTGGCTCGGAAACCCGGCCCAGGGAGGAGCAGTCCATAGTCGGCAGGGATCCGGAAACCCTCTCGGATCAGGTGAAGGTCGGCCTCGGTAAGAGACGAGATGGTATGGTCCACCTCGGACAGCTCTCTCGGCTCATTCTCCTCCACCAACTTAGCCGTGCCTTGGGTCACTCTCTCCAAAGTGTCCTCGGCATAGTCCCGTACACCTCCCACGCTCGACAGAACAATGGGCTGCCGACCGAACGCTCCCGCTGTCTTCGGCGTCTCCACAATAGTGACCACGGCTTTACCCTTACGGGACGCCGCCGCAACCTCCTTGGGCAGCTCGGCTACTTCGCCCTCTCTATCCGGACGTACGACGCGCTGATCGGTCAGCTCCGCCACCTCCTTCCCTTCACCCCCTCGGCCTACTACTTGATCCGAGGCGGGGGTCTCATCCGAGGACGTAACCTTAACCATTTTCTAAAAGAGAAGGGAGAGAAACTGACCTTGAAGTAACAGCTACTGTCCGAAAGTTCACCGGAAACAAGAAACGCCTTGCCGCGTCAGCTAGCACCACCACCAAGGAGCTAAAAACTTCGAAGGCGAAAAGTAAGAACTGAAGAGAGAGAGTAAAAGTAAAAAATGAGACTTGGTCTGAGGGGGGGTGAAGATTTATAGTAAAAAGGAACGTCCCTTGGACTTCCAAACGAAAGAGTGCGACTCTTGGGCCGCTCTCGAAACGTCGCGAAGGCCCAACACAACTATCTTCTTCGCCAAGACAACTAGCTCGGTATGTCAGGACCGGGAGCCGAACTATACGCCATCCGACCACGCCAGCAAAGAGACCGGTCGGCTACCGAGCAAGTACCGATCCGAGCTGGCAAACGGAGAAAACTCCCTTTCTCCTCAAACTTCGCGTAAAATCTCAATCAGACGGCCTAGATCTCGCCGAAAACACTAGACGACAAGATAGTGTTTTTTCGAGAAATGTGCCCGTCTCGAGATACGTGATGCCATCCAACGCTACAAATTGCGTCAAGTCGCTCGGATGGCCTACGCTTCCTCCATACCCCACCTCTGTCTGAAGAAACCAGAAAAATTTCAATTCAAAGTTTTAAGGCACCGCCTTCGGCGTGCCCCCCAGGCCCCATGTCTCGGTCGGTATTCCGCCAACCCACGGGGCCCGGTCAAAAACAGATCGGCACACCCCCCATCTCTAACTCCTTCGGGCCGACAACCATCGGAAGCCGCCGGCCCGGAAGGAAGACAGAGATGGGAAGAGGCCCATCATTCCGAAGCTGCTGCAGTCCCTCGGTTCCGGACTAGGGTCATCACCTTTTCTACCATGATCTTCCCCGACCCTGACACCCACGTTGGAGCCCTCAGAATCGGGTGAAGATCATGGTGGAAGAACGACCACCCATCCTACCGAAACAGATCGCCCCCTTCGGATCTGGACTTCGGCGGTCAACCCTTCTGCCGAGATCTCCCCCGACCCTGACACCTCTACCCAGGCCTTAAGAATCGGGAGAAGATCTAGGCAGAAGAACGACCCCACGTCCTTCCGAAACACACAGTACCTCGGATCTGAACATGGTCCCTCGGACCCGGACTTCGGTGATCTACCCTTCGGCCCAAATCTCCCCTGACCCTGACACCTCCATCCGGGCCGTCAGAGTCAGGAGAAGATTTGGACGGGAGAACGACCACCAGTCGTTCCGAAGCAAACCCTCCCCTCGGACCGGACTTGGGTCATCACCTCTCCTACCGTGATCCTCCGATTCTAACACCCACGCCGGGGCCGTCAGAATCGGGAGAAGATCACGGTAGGAGAACGACCACCTGTCCAACCGAGGCTCATCCCACAAATCCGGACTCTGGTCATCACCCCTTCTACCAGGATCACCCCCGATCTTGACACCCACATCGGGCCGGTCAAAATCGGGTGATGATCATGGTGGAAGGGTGACCACCCGTCCTTCCGAACGAACTCACCCCTCGGCTTCGGACATGGATCATCACCTCTTCCACCATGATCTCCCCCGACCCTAACACCCACGTGGGAGCAGTCAGAGTCAGGAGAAGACCATGGTGGAAGAACGACCACCCGTCCTTCCGAAGTAACTCACCCCTCGGGTCCGGACTACGGTCGTCACCACTACTGCCTTATCCTCTCCCGCTCCTGACATCCCCTTTCGAGCCGTGAGGAACGGGAGAAGAACAAGGCAACAGAGCGACCACCCATCCTTCCGAAGTAACTCATCCCTCGGGTCCAGACTATGGTCGTCACCACTACTGCCTCGTTCCCCCCCCCCCCCCCCGCTCCTGACATCCACTTTGGGGCCATCAGGAACGGGAGAAGAAAAAGGCAAAAGAGCAACCACCCCTTCGGACCTCGAAAGATAAGTTACCCAAGGCCAATGCCTCCGAGGTTTGAAACTCTACATTGTTGCGATTGAAATGACAAAGGGAGTAGGGTACTTATAAGCTCTTCTCCAAGGTCTGGCCATTATGACCCTCGGAAGTTGAAACGCCACGCATTAATTGAAGGAATTATCCTTAATGACCTGGGGAAGGTGGAACGCCGCGCAAACCCCGGGGCACCATTAATGCCCTTGGGAACATGATCGTCTCGAGACAGATTGCGCCACGTCGCTCAACTTGCCGAGACCCCCTGTCTTCGGTCGGCTACCGAGCAAGTGCCTTTCCGACCCTTCAAACGGAGAAAACTCACTTTCTCCTCAACTTTCGCGCATGATCTCGATCAGACGGTCCAGATCTTGCCAAGGACACTAGGCGACAAGATAGTGTTTTCTTGAGAAATGTGCCCGTCTTGAGATGCGCGTCGTCATCCGATGGCTCAGATTGCGCCACGTCACTCGACTTGTCGAGACCCCCTGTCTTCGGTCGGCTGCCGAGCAAGTGCCTTTCCGAGCTCGCAAACGGAGAAAACTCACTTTCTCCTCAACATTCGCGCATGATCTCGATCAGACGGCCCAGATCTTGCTGAGGACACTAGGAGACAAGATAGTATTTTCTTGGGAAATGTGCCCGTCTTGAGATGCGTGCCATCGTCCGACGGCTCAGATTGCGCCACGTCATAAATGCCTGCCGATACCCCATGTCTCCGGTCGGATACCGAGCAAGTGCCTTTCCGAGCTCGCAAACGGAGAAAAAGACTTCTGAGCGATGACAGCCGATGGATCCCTCAGAATTCCGCGCTCGCCCATGATCAACGGCCCGGATCGAGCCACGTCATAAATCGGTATTTAAAATCATTTTTTATTTATTTAAATCGTTTTATTTATTTAAAAATTGCGAAAAAATTACTAAAAATTCGGGGAAATTAACTAAAAATTCTGGAAAATAATTAAAAACCCGGGGGTTTATTTTTGAGCCCCCGAACGAATAATTATTGCCTAGAAAGTACTGTTAAGGCCCTCGAACGATTAGTAAACACATCGAAAAATTAAATAAATAGTCCGAACAAATAAATAAAAGCCGTCAAATACTCGATATGGCTAGAGAACAACACATAGCATCAAAAATTACCTCACTACCCCCTTCAAGATTCAAAATCCTCCACAGGGACTCCGATACAACTCCACTAGCCACTAAAACAGTTAAACTACTCCTCAAAGGCTGATCACGCTCAGTCTTTAGGAGTGGGGGGCTCGTGATATGGCTAAAAATGGGGTTAAATCGGAACCGTTCAGATTGGGCGCGAATCTTGAAGCTCGGGGGTAAAATGGTAATTTCACATACAAGGTGGATCCAAAGCGGGTACTAGATCTCCTTCGCACGAGGCCCAATAACCCACGAACGGGTCCACACCGATTGGGCACGGGTCCCGACCCGAGGCGAGCCCAAACCAGCAAGAGACAAATCAGGGCCACTGATTTGACCAAGTCAACGGGCCTGATTTACTCTCACCGGGAATCAAGGGGTTAGTTTCCTAAACAGACTGTGAGGATTTTTTCTCCTAGCAGTTACACAGGGAATCAAGCCTCTAATCACTCCCCTGGCGACTATAAATACCTCCCCTCTGCCACTGTGACCGGGTAATCACTCTTTTTCCACCTTAAGCTCTTTCTTTAATCACCACTGGTTACTGACAAGAGCGTCGGAGGGTGCGTCGCCGGGATCAACCCCGGTGTCTCGCACTTCCTTGCAGGTTGCGGCAGGAGCAAGGGGGCTTGGATCAGCTGTTCAGGTCTTCTCGAACTCACAAATCTTATCTGTTTACCCCCACACCGAAATCAGCGGTAACAATTACTACCATCAAATCTAGGAAAATCTAGTCTAGGATTCTTGAAATGAATATCATGATGTGGAGTTGAAGGTGGAGTTCTTACAGTGAGTGGATTCTCGGCTGAAATTGGTTGATTCAAGGCTCGATCGAGCTTCTCTTCCATCACCGTCAACCAATGAATCATCTCCGCCATCAACGTCTTCTATGTCTTTACATGATTGGTGAGCGTTTGCAACTGCTCACCCTGGAATCAAATTGTTTCTTTCACCTCATCCAATGAACATCGTCCATCCGCCATTGCCGAAGCTCGAATCGGTGAAAGCACCAATTGATACGTGCAATCTTCACTTTCACACTTCAAGTTCAGATTCATTGCAAATTTGAGGCTAAATTGAAGCTCGTATTGATCAAATTGGAAATACAAGAATGAACTTACGACATCGGGATTCGAAGAACTGCATTCTACCGAACTAAACTAAGAGCGCTTTCTTATGACAAGAGATAATAAAGAAAAAGATTTGTTTTTGTACCTCCAATGTGTCTTGTATACATTGGTCTACAAAAATAAAAGGAAAGAAAGATTGGGGAAGAACAAGAAGCAGAATGAGGTAGGTTCAAGAATCAGTTACAATGTCAATACCTTTCCCTCTCACTCTCAACCCTTATTTATACCCCTTCTGATTTATTATAGCTGTACTATTCCCTTCACGCTCTAACTCACTTCAAATAGATTTTATATCCCGTGCGAAGCACGTGCAATCTCCCTACAGTGCATAATCTCTCAAGTAACCAGGTACAACCCTGCTTCTTACTTCTGATTCTTTGCATAGTCTCCATACCTGTATATGATATTAGACTTATAGTAGATGTCAATGAACTTAGAGTAGGATTTGATTGACTACTATACAAATACAAGAATTTTAAGGAATTAATCTGCAAATTCCAAATAATTAACTCATTAAGGACATGAATGTAATACATGATCTGTATTTGTGTCTATGGTAGGATGGTTATAGGTAACATATGTTCCATTATCACGTATATTACACATGTTTTTATTCATTTACGACAGTTTTAATGAATGGGTCAAGCCTAGTAGTTTTCAAAGCCTACAAATGGCAGGTCAGTCCAACACTTCGTATGTACAAATTAACTTCTTATACTACAAGTAATACTAAAAGGGTAGAATTTGATCAGTGAATCACTCTACTGCACTTGTCACAGATTAATGCACTTGAAAATTTTCCATGGAGAGATTCAGACACCCCTAATACTGGTTCAAGCAAGGGTTTGTCGCTAGAGATCAAACACAAACTAGTAACAAACTGCCTAATTTAAAGATCGTTTATAGCAACGTTGATGATCGTTTTAGGGATAGTGGCTGTGTTGTTTGCTTGCAGGTATTTGTATGTTCATATCTTTCTGATACTTCCTAAAACAAGTGTTTGAGGGGATTATTGCTAATGTTAAATCCATATCTCTATTGTGATTCATGTAACAAAAAAGAAAAGGAAAAAGAAAGTAAATGTGTTAGCATAATGTAAAATCATGAATAGGAATAGTTGAATGAAGCTAATTCTGTAAAAACTACTTCTCTGTGATATTAAGAATTCAAGAATGAAGGGTTCAAGAAGACTGCCTCGTTGTGGACAATTTTCATGCAAATTGTTTTGATAGCTGGCTAATGACACACGGATCTTGCCCTATTTGTAGAATCGGGTCTTTGATGGCTTGCAAGTGCAATTGCATTTGCAGTTGCAACCCCCTCCCCCCAAAAAAAAATAATAATAAAATAATAATAATAATAATAATAATAATAATAATAATAATTTGGATCTGAATTACCGATATGTCCTTAATCTTTTAAAGGGAATTAAAAATATAAGATTTTGTTGAAATATTGAGGATAGTTTGGTAACTGGATTATAAAGTTTTGGAGAGAAAACATTACTTTTCATTTTTCACTTGCAGCTACAATTTGTAGTTGCAACGGAACAAAACCCTTTAATTTCAATAGCAGTTGTAACAAAACAAAGTCTTTAATTTCAAAGACTTTCTAAGTCCACCATCCTAGGATTTCATGTATGATCTTTGACATCATAGTATCTTTTTCTCTTTTAAAGTGATTCCTCAACTCAACAAAAAATCTGCACATGGCGTTTCCGTCATCTTTAGTGTATATATTCATGTATTTTCTCTCTGCTTTACCTCTTGTAAACTGACTGTTTTTTAGTTTGTATCATTCTGGATTCTCATATATATATTATTTTGTAGGCTGGAGTCGTTAGACTCTATCCGTTTATAAAAAAAACAAAAAAATGTTTATGAACTCACTGAACTGATAAGATGTCATCACACTCATCGTCTATACGGTAAACCTGAGTAAGATTACACTACCAACTCAAATTCCGAATTGAAAATAAGTTGCGAAACACAGATACATTCATGAATTATCATAGAATCCAAACCATTCAGTAATTCTTGAATATGGAAATAAGATAAAAACTGTACAAGATGATTTTTATTCCACACACTTTTATATTGATTACATAGATATTTATAGCATTTAGTCTTAGAGCTACAATAGAATGTTGTTGGAATAGATTATTGTTTAGCATTCCTGCAGAATATCCTTCAAGTGATTATTGTTAAGATCCTTAATGTGCCCCTTCAAGCTCAAGGTTGGCTGAGCTACTTGAAGCTTGAGAGCCAGCGAGGAGAACCAATTTTTCGATAGTACCTTTGTGAATATATCAGCGATTTGGTCAGTGCTACAGATGTGGCATATTTGAATGTGCCGATGAAGAACGAATTCGCGAATAAAGTGATAGTCCACCTCCACATGTATCGTTCTTGCATGGAAGACAAGATTAGAGGCCAAGGATATAGAACTTAAGTTATCACAGTGGATTGTCGGTGTGGAAGGAACCAGAATATGCAGATCTTGAAGAAGAAACGACAACAAGCTGATCTTGGCGGTGGTGTGTGCCAATGACCTATACTCGACCTCTGTGGAACTCCTGGACATAGTGGCTTGCTTCTTAGAACTCCATGAAATGGGATTGGGACCCATATATATGCAATAGCTGGTGGTGGAACGACGGTCGTAGGGTGACTCTGCCCAATCGGCATCAGAGTAGCCATGGATATCAAGGCATCCCAATTTGTAGTGGATACCACTTGTGATTGTACCCTTTAAATACCAAAGGATCCTTTTGACAGCTGCCAGGTGAGGGGTGTGAGGGCTTTGCAAGAACTGGCACACCTGATTGACTGTGAAAGTGATGTCAGGTCATGACCAAGTGAAATACTAAATTGTACCAACAACAGAACGATACTCGGTGACATCGATAAGGGGATCACCAAAATTAGGATCAAGTTTTTTATCGCTTGCTATTGGAGTTCTGCAAGGCTTTGCGCCGTCCATATGAGATTTGTGTAGGAGGTCTGTGATGTATTTGGTTTGGGAGATTATCATACCAGTGGAGTTCCTGGTGAGTTCCAAGCCAAGAAAATAACGAGCAATGCCAAGATCTTTGAGAGGAAACACTTTTCTTAGGTCTTTACTGAGAGTGGAGCACATATCCAAAGAGGAGCATGTGATTACGATATCATCAACTTACAGTAGAAGCACTGTGATGGATCCATTAGAACGTCGAACAAAAAGATATGTATCACTTGGGGAGATGAGAAAACTCATGTCGAGTTAAGTAGTGGAGAGATGGTGGTACCAAGCTCTCGGTGCTTGTTTAAGGCCATAGATTGATCGTTGTAGAAGACAGACATGATTGGAAAACTGAGGATCCTAGAACCCCGGTGGCTGAACCATAAAAACCTTCTCGTCCAAATTTCCATGGAGAAAAACATTGTTGATGTCTATCTGTCTGAGCGGCTAGTTATAGGTGACTGCGATTGAAAGAAGTAAACGCATTGTTGCGGCCTTTGCAACCGGACTGAATAAGTCTCCATAATCAATGCCTAATTGTTGAACGAGGCAAGCTTTGAATCGATCAATAGTCCCATCTTTGTGTTTTTGATTCTAAAGATCCACTTGCAGTCAATTGATCGATGTGTAGGACAAGGGGGTACCAACTTCCATGTGTTAGCCTGCATTAATGCACTGAGTTCGATGACCATAACATTGCGCCATTCAGGATCTTTGATTGCCTGAGAAGAGCCCGAAGTTATTGATGGTAGTGAGTTGGAAATAGTAGAGAGAAAGAGGATATTTGGTTGCTAGGTACACCTTAGGTTTGGAGATGCCCTCTTTGGATCTGGTTGTGATTGAATGGATGTTAGTTGTGGAAGATGATGGTGGTGGTGGTGGTGGAGGCGGAGGTGGAGATAGGGATGGCAAACGGATCGGATCGACCCGCGAACCGCCCGTTTAACCCGGCCGGTGAAACCTCGATTCGGGTTCGGGTCGAACCCGTTAACGTTAATGGGTCGACCCGGTTCGCGAAATCAGTGAATCCAACCCGTATAACCCGGCCCGATAACCCGCAAAAAAGAAGCCAACCCGCCTGCCAACCCGCGGGTCGACCCGTGGGTTGCGAACCATTCGACCTGCTTCGGGTCGACCGTTGACCTGCTGGTCCAACGGTCGCTGAACGCTACTGTTCAGCGATCGTTCCAACGGCTCTTCTAGCCGTTTTTGGTGTTTTTTTTTGTTTTTTTTTTCTTTTTACCCTATAAATACCCCCAAAACTTAAACAAAAAATTCACACCTTACTTTCTTACTCTCTCTACTGTTATTACTCAATTCATTTCAATTTGTGAACAATTGAACAAACAAAGTAGCAAGACATATACACGATCAAATTCCGATCGTATCGAACTCAAAATTCAACAACGTCTTCAAGTCTTCAACTCTACTCCAACTCCAAGTGATCAAGTCTTCAACTCTCCTCCAAGCTCTCCTCGAGTCTTCAATTCCGGATTTCTACTTCTACTTCTATTCTTAGTTTCACGGGTTTTTTATATACGCGTATCTACAGTGAACGGTATCAAAATTTCATATCCCTCTTCTTTTATTTTTATTTTTTTTGTAGTTATAATTTTTGGTATCTTATTTGTTTGTTGGTTTTTTGATCATCTCTCTCACAACCCTCTTGTTTTCTAGATTTGTTTTGTAACTTACCGCCCCTACATTGTGTATTTTTTTTACATACACTACTACATATCAATATGTCTAGATCACGCGGTAGCGGTCGTAGCCAAAGTGGACAAGATTCCATCGGCACTTCCCGTAGGCCACCAATTGTCCCACATAATGAGCCCACCGAAGAGTACCATGATCCTCCTACCCAACAATGGGGCATACACGATGAGTTTGTAAGAGAGATACAATTAGAAGAAGAACCACAATAACACCGAAACAACACAACCCGTTAGTGGTAGGAAAACTAGAGGGGAAAGTAGTGATTGGTATAAATTTTACGATTATAATCTGGACGAAATGTACTGGATGTAGGTTTGAAAGTTTGTATAACATGTTCTAAGCAATACAAATGGAAGAGGGGTGAGGACACGGATACAATTAAGCGATACATCCTAAGTGTGCATAAAGAACTTCTTGTTGACCTACCCGGCCAACAAAAAATTCACCCTAGGACCGGTCTAGTTGATAGCCACCCTTATGATCCCGATCTTGTTCGTCGGGAAATGGCTCGATTAGTAATAAAGGAAGAGTTACCATTTTCCTATCCCGAGAGTAGGGACTAGGAAAATTATAATCAAACCGCCTTAAACCCTCATTTTAGAAGAATCCCTAGAAATACTTTCAAATCGAATTGTTTTAAAATGTACAATGAAATGAAGGACGCTTTGATTGCAATTTTATGGAGTTTAACTTGTAGAGTTAGTTTAACTTCTGATTGTTGGACGGGTTGCAACAATATTCCAATGATGGGAATAACCTATCATTGGATTAACAGTGATTGGATTCTTCAAAAAAGAATCATATCACTTGCCGCGTTGCTCTATCCCCATAGTGGCATTGAAATAACAAACCGTATTTTAGAAATTTGTGATGTTTTTCATATTCGCTATAAAATTATGTGTATTAGTTATGATAATGCATCTAACAACAATGCATCATTAGTATTTTAAAAACCGTATTAAACCCTCAATCTTACAATATTTTTCATGTTAGATGTGCAAGTCATATTTTAAATTTATGTGTTCAAGATGCATTAAAATTAGCGGAATCATATATATTTAAAATTAAAAATTGTGTACATTTTATTGCATTAAGTGGCACCATATTTCAAAAATGAAAAACTTTCCAAAGGATGTTAAACACCAATGGAACTTTACTTTTGATTTACTACAGGTTGTTACCGAATATAAAGCATATATAAATGATTTTTGTATCGCAAAAAATATGCCAAATTTTGAAATGACTCCCCCCGATTGGTATTTTGCCGAATCTTTGTTGAAATTTTCAGAACCGTTTAAAACCGCAACTTTCAAATTTTCAAAATCATATGAATCTACTTCTAGTAGCATTTTTATTTCAATAGTTACTATGATGCAAACTTTTAAAGAAATGTTAGATGATGCTTTTGTTGGTGATATTGTCAAACCTGCATACACAAAATTTTTGAAGTATTTTAATGCTCCTCCTATGTTTATTGTGTTGCTACCGTTATGGTCCTCGTATCAAATTAGAAGGTATGGAGAGTTTGATTGAAATATTTTTTTAATTTACTTGGGAAAGATGATAAAGAAATTGATTGCTCTTCTTTTTTAGTTAAATTTGAATCTACATTAAATAACTTGTATAATTATTATGATAGATCTTTTGCTTCTAATAGTACAACTTCTATAGTTAGTTATTCTTCTGCTACTTCTAAAGGTAAGGGTAAGAGTAAATTTGATGATAGAACATTTAATTTACTTGCACAAATTAAATCAAAAAAAACCTAGGACTAATCAACCAAATGAATTAAATTGGTATAACCAACAAGATTCTGAGTCTTTTAGTTCTTCACTAGATAATTTACAATGGTGGAAAGACCATGAATACACTTATAGTATTCTTAAATATATGACTAAAGATCTACTAACTCCTCCTGTCTCTAAAGTTGCTTCTAAAAGTGCATTTTCTACAAGTGGCAGGGTTCTAAGTGATTACAGGAATCGCTTGAAGCCCCAATCATTAGAGATGCTCGTTTGCATAGAAGACTGGCTGAAGACTAAAGATAGAACACAAGGAAAAGCATTATTTACGTCCACAAGTGGGAGCAACCAAAAATAACAAGTCAACAACAACAAATTGAAGGTCATCAAATTGAAGACAATTGTAAATAGATAAAAAATTGTATTAAATCTTTACTTGTTATTTAAAATTAGGAAAGTTGAAGTAAATTGAAATTGCATTATTGTATGAAACAAATTTGTAGAAAATCTTTATTTCTTATTACAAATTGTGAAACTTGTATAACTTGAAATCATATGAATAATATATCTTTTTTTGGCAATTTCACTCTTTCAATCTTATTATTGTTATTACGATTTTTAATGTTTATTATTAAAATTACTTTTTTTTAAGTAAAAAAAAAAAGTTAACTCTCTAACCGGGCCAACCCGCAATCCGACCCGATCCAGGTTGGACCCGAAAGGGTTCACAGGTTGGGCGGATCGCAAATTCACCTCTTCGACCCGGCCCGGCCTGGCCCGGTTAACCCTCCGACCCAACCCAAACCCGCCCAAGTTAGCCTTCGACCCGGGCGGGTCCGACCCGACCCATCCCGGTCGACCCGAATGCCAAACCTAGGTGGAGACAGAGGTCGTGGTGGTGTAGGTACTAAAGGTGAAAATGGTAAAGTGGATTGTGGAGATGGTATTGTTTCTGGAAATGTTTGTGGATTGTGGGAGGTAGAGATAGAGGGAGAAATATATGGAATGCTAGTATCTGAATTGGTTTGATGGTCTTGTTGTTGCTGTGATGGGAACGGTGACAAACAGGTACAGTAGGAACCATGATGACTGGTGGAGTGGGAGTAGCCAGTTGTTGTGTAGATGGTTTGCTGAGATATGGAAAATAATCTTCATCAAACACTACATGCCTACAGAGTATAACTTTGGATGTGGCTATTTCAAAGCAACGATACCCTTTGTAAGAATTATAGTATCCTAACAAGATACATTGGCGACTCCTGTGGTCAAGTCTGTACTTGCTATAAGATCTTGTCCAGGGATAGCAGCATGAGCCAAACACCCGTAAGTGTTCAATGGATGGTGGCTTCCCAAATAGAAGAGTGTATGGAGTGGCATTTTGTAATATTGGTGAAGGAAGCTGGTAATAGTATAGACTGCTGTTAAAAATGCTTCGACCCAAAAGAAAAAGGGTCTGCCTGATTGAGCTAGCATCTTCCTGCTCATGGCAGCCAAATACTTGTGCTTGCATTCTAAGATGTCATTTTGCTCAGGTGTGTGCGAGCAAGAATACTGATGGGCAATTACATGTTAACGAAGAAGTTCTCAAACTTGGTGCTACAATATTCTCCCCCTCCGTCCCACCGGAGAGTTTTAATTTTGGTATTGAACATGTTCTCAACTTACAGTTTAAAGTTAACAAACACTTGATAAACATCAGATTTATTATATAAAGGAAAGATCCATGAGAATCGGGAGTAGTCATCTACAAAGAGAAAATCGGAAACCAGAATTAGAAACTATAGGGGAAGATCCCCAAACATCTGAATGCAATAATTCTAAAGGAACAAGAGACCTAGACGTAGAAAGATTAAATGGAAATTTGTGACTTTTTCCTAAGTTGCAAGCTCGACATGAAGATGATGGTGCTGGTTGAAGACGATTTGGAAAAAGCTCTAGTGATGTAGACTCAATGCGACAAAGAACCAAAGGAGATGGATGACCTAATCTGAAATGCCAAAGTGTTGTGCCTGGATCATGAGTAAGGAGTGCTATCGGGGTTGAAGAAGAAGACAGTCTTGGAAGGATGTAAAGTCCATGTTTAGGCGGCGCTTGAAAAAGAATTTTTCCGGTGCGATTGTCCTTAGCAAAAAAATTGGTAGATGTAAAGAAAGCAATCATGATCAGAGACAAAACGATGTACAGAGACTAAATTATAATTAAGAGATGGAGAATGCATGACATCTTGAAGATAGAAAGTATGTTTGGGTGTTTGTAGCAATGTGGTACCAATATTTTGCATAGGTAGTTGAGATCCATTTGCAGTGACAACTGAAGATTCACCTTGGTATTCTTAGTGCATTGAAAGATTTGAGAGATCACGCATTAGATGACCTGTTGCTCCACTATCGGCAATCCAGTCAAGTGGAGGAGAAGAAGAATGAGATACAATAGCAACTCGGCGTTGAGGAGGTTGAGTGACTGGATATGCATGGTTCATTCTTTGATAGCAGTTAGGTGCAATGTGTCCTTAAGTATTGCAGATCTGGTATGTTGGGCGAATAATGGTTGATGGTGTTGTTTCAAGAGAAGTGGAGTTGGATGAACGAGACCTGAAACCATGAGTCTTTGGATCATAATTAGGAATGTAATTACGAAGCTTACCCCTGTAGTTAGGGTTTACATAGGAGGACCTGACTCCATTTTTGTTGGTGTTGATGACAGAATCCAGTGCATGGTTGGATGAATCCGGAGAGGCTTGAATGCGAGTACGCTCCATAACCGATAGCTCCTCACCAATAACAAGATTATGAAGCTCTTCGGCCGTGATAATGTCTGCTCGAACACGGATCGCTGCAGAAAATGCATCGTATTCAACAGGAAGACTAAGTATAATGTAAACCACCAGGTCTTCATCAGCAACTGGAGAACCAGCAGCTGCCAGTGCATCAGAGATTTCTTTGATCTCTTTAAGGAACTCAGCAATGATTTTGGTTCCTTTCTGCACAATCTGAAGACGCATATTCAGCTGGATGATATGGGATCGAGACATCGTCGCGAAACGACGCTCCAAGATTCCCCATACATCCTTGGATGTTTTGCAACCGACAACATATGGCAGCAAATCTTCAGAAATGGTAGCATTGAGCTAGATTAGAAGCATATGGTCCTGCCTAACCCAATCTGTGCGAGAAGGATTTGGTGTGGTGGTAGTGGTTCCGTTAGAATTAACGAGGAACTTGGTTGGGCAAAGTTTGGTACCATCGACATAGCCTTGAAGGTCGTAGCTCTGGAGGATGGGAGTGAAAAGAAATTTCCAGAGAAGATGATTTAATCTGGTGAGCTTAATGGGAACGAAATGGGCAATATTTTCGATGTTAAGAGTTGCCATGAGGGATGGATGGAGGTTGTGTGGTGGGAGGGAGTGCACAGCAGAGAGGTTGGAACGAAATCGTGAAAAAACGATGCTCTGATACCAAGATAAAAACTGTAGAAGATGATTTTTATTCCACACACTTTCATATTGATTACATAGGTATTTATAGCATTTAGGCTTAGAGCTATAATAGGATGTTGTTGCAACAGATTATTGTTTAGCATTCTTGCAGAATAGTAGGGGCTGTTAGCATTCTTTCAACTGATTATTGTTAGGATCCTCAATAAAATATACATCAAACTTTTCGATCAATAGTTAACAACAATCCAGGCAATGATATACTGAGAATTCCTCTAGGTGGAACCATTTGAATGAGAAAATCACCCCAAAACTCGACTCAAACAGAATAAAAACATAACAAAAATGTAAGAAGGTCACTTGCGATATTTGTCACACTTCTCCTCGTCTCCTTCCTAATTGACGACATTTGCTACACGCTTGGACGGTTCCATGGCTTTCCCATATTTGCAACACCCCAGAAACCCACCTTTATTCTTCGCTGTTTCCCTTTTCGCATTAACTGAATCTCCGAACTGCACCACATTATTAGTACTACTACTACTGTCAGTAACAAGACTACTAACTGAACTCTTTGATGGCGAAACTTCAACTCCTTGAAATGAAACTCTTTTTGGTGACTTCACGTTCCCTCTCCGACGAGCCCTCAGTTCTCGGTGGCCTTTAGGAACAGAGTTTTTCGGTAAAATTGAACCGTTGGCAAATAAGACATCGGCTGGGGATGATGGTGGTGGGGTAATCCCAGGTTGGAACTTGAAACTCAGCCCTCCTGGAAGTTGGCCGATCGACTTATGGGGGGAGGTTCGAGGGTTTTCAGGGGTATTAGGTGCTTGCACAAGAGCAGAAAAGGAGAGTGTATCTTCATCTCTGTCTCTATCCATGGTGGTGATGTTAGAGGTGAGCAAGTAAGTTGGTTTATATATGAAAACTTTGATGATAAGAACAAGGAAAGTTGATCTATGCTCATCTAGATTGTGGGACTTAACAAAGACACTGCATTGTCTTCTATGTATGGTCCAATTTTGGTGGGAGAGAATGAGAAAGGTTTCATTTGATTTGTTTGTTTTGTCCAAGTACTACATTGTATACAATGAATGGTTTGTTTCACTGCAAAATTCAACTGCCGACAACTTCCATGTTCCTTTCACTTCTAGCTGACCAAATCCTACTGCCGTCTGAAATTTAGACAAGCAAAAAGAATTCCTGGGTACTAGGTAAAAACTATTTTTAAATCTTCGACACAAGGAAATTGATACCTCTGGTATAACTTTAGTTCCACATGTATAAATCCCAAAATTTTACCAATCCAGTACAATAACCAGAATCCTGAACCCCATCCTAATTTAAATTTGTGCATCACTGGTTTTTAAAACTACAAGGTAGGAGGAGATTACACAGATAGTGACAGAGAGATCAGTAGATCACCTTATTCTATGGAAGCAACAAATCAGAAAAGAAAATGGCACACCCCATTTATTTCCCCCCGAAGCATATATGTTAAGGTTACATGTGTGGTATTATCTTTGTTTGGAATCTATATCTGTTTCTCTCGTCTCCATGTACCAAACTTGCTTATCATTTGCGATAAATGCAATTTTGGTAGCCGGATATCATATTGAACAAGCTCAATAGCCGGCTTTATGAACCTTCTGCATATTATTATTGACTTTGTCCATGTACACTAGTTCCAATCAAGACTTTGTCCATAATTAACAGTGTCGTTAATTAACATAAATTTCCTGCGTTGTTTAGATCCTCTTCAACCTTGCACCTTTCGTAATCATGTCCCAAGCCCCAGATATTAAGTGAATCAATTGAAATTTGTGCACTATATCTACAGTGAACGATTTTTTGAGTTATACAGAAGGTGTTTCCGTAAAATTGGTTCAACGAGGAAAAGTGCACCAGTTTCGGTAATGTAAATAAAGTGATTAGCAAAAACAGTTATGTATCTCCGTATCACTTTTACTCAATAAAACCCTGATTTAAAGATTTAAGATATATGTACTGAGATCATGACAAAAGCATATAATACATATATACTCCCTAAACTAGACTGCGAATATGACTAAACTTTAGGGCATCATAAAGATTTCAAGTGAAGAAGTGCATTTACTTCATGTTTCACTCGGTGTATGCGCACATCAACACATGATGATATATCATCCACGCTTCTTCTCTTGACAGTCTCCTCAATCAACTCCACTGCTGCATCTTGGGGATCATGTATGTCCTGAATAGCATCCACTGCCTCCTGATTCGGCATGACCTCGTATTAGGTAATAAAATTAGTATGTCTAGATTGGTCGAGAATTTTGGAACTGTTGACAGGAGCAACACACTCAAGCGATTGTTGATTCTGGTGTTATAGTTGCATAATATGGATAGTTTCACATGTCTAGATTAGTTAAGACTATTCAGTCATTTCATAATATATGTAGCATGATAAATCTTGAAATGTCACTTCTCTCGCTATAAAAATCTGAAAATAAAATTGTTGTTGAAAGAGTCCCTCAAACGACCAAATTTGTCATTCGTGAAAAAATGAAATATTATCAAAGAGAGAAGGAAGCTGACCGCTCACACATTTCCTCATTTCCTTAGTCGGAATAGTAAATATTGTTAGGATTGTGGCCTCAAATACACGTAGGCACGAGTTGGAGTTGGAGAAGAAGCAGAGAAGACGAAGACAGCTGAGAGAAGACAACAACAATTAAACGGGTTGCAGTCAACTGCAAGAAGTGCAGTCAACCGCAGTGGACAGTTGACTGTCTAACCCTCGGGTCTTGGCGAGACTCAATTGCAGTCGACCGACCAAAAGTGCAGTCGACCGCAGTGGCGTTGTATGTTATATTTAGGCTGCGAGTTTCGGGTCCAATAAACTGTATTTGAGTTTATCTTTTAGGGTTTACTTGAGGGTTATAAATATAGTAATAGATGTGAACTTTAAGGTTAAGGGAAACTGAGAATAATCAAGGTTGAGTCGTTATCATTGTACAACTTCAAGAGAGGTGAGTGTCGAGTGTGTCAAAGGGGTGAGAGAGAGAGAGAGAGATAGTTTTGATCTTTTGCATATTGGTTATCTATGCATATTTTTGTATTTGTGTGCTCGTGAGATCTTGCGATTATTGTGGCAGCTTGTTCTTGGTGCATCTAGGTCTTGGACATATCTGTTTCTTGTGGTGTGTGTTCCGCAATAGGCGTTACAAGTAATATCAGATTCTCTATAGGAGGCATCAGAGCAAAGGTTTCGCGATGGACGATAGTAAGTCGAAAGTCGAAAGGTTCGATGGGAGTGATTTTGCGATGTGGAAGATTCAGATGATAGAGTATCTTCGTCAGAAAGATCTAGATAGTTCGTTATTTGATGAGAAGCCGAAAGGTGCAGACAAGAATGTGAAAATCTTGACGGCATGAAATTGTTTGGATCATAAGGCTCTAGGACAGATTCAGTTGGGATAGATTTAGATTTAGAAAGGGGTTGTTTCATATCTTGAAGGCAAAGACCACAAAGGAGGCTATGGAGATTCTCATTGATATGTATGAGAAACCGTCGGTATCTAATCAAATTCTTCATTTGAAGAAATTAGTTAACATGAACTTGAGGGAAAGGGGTTCAATAGCAGAATATGTGAAAAATTATTGTATAGTTTACAACTAGATGAAAGCTGCATGATTGAAGTTTTCAGAAAGGGGACAGTCATTGTTACTTCTATCTACTTCGTCCGATAATTATGGTACGGTGGAACAGACAATTACAGACATAATGACAGAATCGACGACACAGGGGGTAGGTGGTGTAGGGATGGCAACCGGGCCGGGCTGACCAGTGACCCGCCCGCGACCTGCATGCTACAACCGCGCCCACTGAGTAACGGTTCGGGTCCGAGTCGAACCCGCGATACTAAGCGGGTCGACCCGGGTCGTCGAAACTGAAGTTTCAACCCGTTCAACCCGGCCCGCTTGACCCGGTGAACAATCTCAACCTACCCACATTACCGCGGGTCGACCCGCAGGCTTTAAACCGTTTGACCCGTACGGGCCAACCGTTCGACCCGCGCGGGTCCAACGGACGAATTCAGAGCCCAACGGCTGTTTTAGTCATTTTTGGGGTTTTTTTTTGCTTTTTTTCCCTATAAATACCCCCTTAAACCACTCAAAAAATTTCACACCTTACTGTCTTACTCTCTCAACTACTACTACTCAATTCAATCTCAATTCTTTGAATTTTTTTCAACAAAGAAGCTAGCAACATAGAAGCGACAAATTCCGATCATAACGAATTCAACTTTCAACTACGCCTGCTTCAAGTCTTCAACTCCTCCAAGGCTCCAACAAAGAAGCACTCTTTCTTTCTATATACGAGTTCGGACTTCTACTTCTACTTCTAATTTTATTTTTACTCTCATTCTATATACGAGTATCCGCGAAGTATGGTATCAAAATTTCACAACCTTCTTGTTGCCTTGATATTTTTTTGTAGTTAAAATTTTTTGTATCATATTTGTTTGTTGATTTTTTGATGTTCTCTCTCACAACCCTCCTATTGTTTTCTAGAATTTTTTTAAAACTTATCTCGCTGAGATTGAATTTAATTTTTTCACATACACTACTATATCAACATGTCTAGATCACGAGGTAATGGTCGTAGCCAAAGTGGACAAGATTCCACCGGCGCTTCTCGTGGGCCTCCTATTTTCCCACAAATTGAGCCGCCGAAGTGTTAGGAATTATGAGGATCTTGTTGAGTCTTTGACACAATCAATACAAACCACCAAGCAAACTAGATCGCACCAATCACACAAAGCACACAAGAATTGTTTCGGTTGGGGCTTTCGCCTTAATCCGGGGGAGGAAGAACCAAGATATTATTTCAATTAGAGAAGATACAAGAATATTACAATTCTCATCACGATCCTCTCTCAAGCCTAATGGAACTTGATGCTGCTTACAATGGAGAAACTCTCTCACCCTTTTCTATGAAGTACTCTCTTCTTCTATTCGGCACTCAATAGAATCATATGAATCTATGAGCCATTACAATTGTTTATATAGATCTAGAGACAAACCCTAAGTTGATATCTTGTTACAATAGCCATTGGATAGTAAATAAGAGATAATCCTATGATAGGAGCCACGTGATCCAACTTAAAGAGCAAGTTGGGCTTTTCACGAATCTGCCTGACTCAAGCTCGAAACCCATCAGCGCCGAGAATGGTCGACCGCACCAACAAGTCGGTCGACTATCCTCCTCTCTGGAAGACTTCGTGTAGGGGACGGTCGACCGGACACGATGGACGGTCGACCGCAACTTCTGTTGTTACTGCCACTGACTATTTCTCGCCTCCACTCTGTTCCCAATCGTCTCTATCCCTCCATCGTCTTATCATCTTCTTATCCAACATCGTATGCAAGACATAAACCCAACAATCTCCACCTTGGATTGCATACGCATGAATCCATACCTATGTGATTTTAAACTCTTCTAGATCTTTCTTCTCTGCTTTGTAAACAACATATTTCTATGGCTTCTTCTGCTAGTTTAACAAACCTCCACCTGTTTTCCTCCAGCTGTATGCCCCCCTCAAGGGCACACCCCTATAGATGTAATCATGGAGGTGTCACCCTCCACACAAACTCCACCTATATCAAGGCTTTCTCCACCTTCCAACGATATTCGAATGTTGCAGTCTCGCGTTGGTAATTCTAGTGACGGCTTACTAGATGATGTTTTAGGAACAATGGGCTTCCATACACTTGGCCAAGATTTTCTGCTCCCACAAAGCTGGTAGAGGTTGTGCTGACCCTGCCCAATCCTCTTCTTACCTTTCATTACCTTACGATGACTATCCCAAACTGTCAAAACTCCACCTCGAGCTGTGTACCTGCAACCACGAGCATCAAGAGTACCCAAGGATATAAGATTATGTTGTATCGAAGGAATATGCATGACCTCTTCTAGTGTAAACCATTTACCATCTGGCGTCTCTAATTCAACAGTTCCCTCACCCATTACTTCACAAATCTCAACTCTAGCCGTTCTCACACTCTGACCTGTTGACGACTTGTAAATAGAAAATATCTCCCTCTCGGAGCAAATATGTGAAGAACTTCCCGAATCAAGATACCAACTTGAATCCACATCTGAAGAACTTGAAACAAGAAGACAATAATCGTCATTATTACCTCACTCAGTTGCACTGACTATATGGGCTTGTTCCCCTTCTTTAGTAGCACTCTTCTGACTCAACCAGTTGCGATAGTCTCTCTTGTAATGCCCAACTCCTCTAAAGTAATGACAACGAATCTTACCCTTGTGTGTCGCATCCCTTCTAATTGAAGCATCATCATCCACCGCAAAACACCCTAAAGAAATACAACCTCCTTTATGAGTCTCCTTTCCTAGTTCATCTTCCTTCAGACCCTTAATCACCCCGGCTACAGTAAGTGTCTCTTTGGCTGATTTTCCATGTAGTATGGTAGTTACCAAGTGATCATAAGAAGTAGGCAGTGAATATATCAAGTTGAAAGCTTTATCCTTTTCGCTAAGATCATCAGCGTTAATCACCTTCAGTTTAGATATTATCTTATTGAACTCCACAATATGATCTTGAAGATGGGCACCTTCCTTTATTGAGAACCTAAACAGCTTCCTCTTCCAATACATCTGATCTAGCAATGACGATCCCGAGTAATCAGATTTGAGTCTCGCCCATAGACTCGCCGCACTTTTCTCCTCAAGAATATTACACTTGACTTCGTCCGCCAATTGCAACCGGATTAAACTCAATGCCTTCAAACAAATCTCATCCCACTTCTCCTGCTTTATGTCGGTTGGCTTATTCTCTTCTATGGCAAGGTGCAAGTCCTTCTGAACTAAAACATCATACATGTCCACCATCCATAGATTGAAGTTGATCTTACCGTCAAACCGCTTGATCTTCGTCTTTTGATCTGCCATCTCCAAGGAACTCGAACAAACCCACGAGCCTGATTGCTCTGATACCACTTGTTAGGAATTATGAGCATCTTGTTGAGTCTTTGACACAATCAAAACAAACCACCAAGCAAACTAGATCGTACAAATCACAAAGCACACAAGAATTGTCCCGGTTGGGACTTTTGCCTTAATCCGGGGGAGGAAGAACCAAGATATTATTTCAACTAGAGAAGATAGAAGAATATTACAATTCTCACAATGACCCTCTCTCAAGCCTAATGAAACTTGATGCTGCTTACAATGGAGAAACTCTCTCACCCTTCTCTATGAAGTACTCTCTTCTTCTATTTGGCACTCAATAGAATTATATGAATTTATGAGCCGTTACAATTGTTTATATAAATCTAGAGACAAACCCTAAGTTGATATCTTGTTACAATAGCCATTAGATAGTATATAAGAGATAACCCTACGATAGGAGCCACACGATCCAACTTGAAGAGCAAGTTGGGCTTTTCACGAATCTGCCTGACTCAAGCCCGAAACCCATCAGCGCCACGAACGGTCAACAGCACCAACAAGTCGGTCGACTGTCCTCCGCTCTGGACATGCAGGGGATGGTCAACCGCACATGAGGGACGGTCGACCGTAACTTCTACGGTTGCTGCCACTGACTATTTCTCGCCTCCACTCCATTTCCCATCATCTCTATCCCTTCATCGTCTTATCGTCTTCTTATCCAACATCGTATGCAAGACATAAACCAACACGAAGAGTACACTATGATCGGACACATTGGTACACACGATGTGTTCCCACAAGACATAGACATAGAAGAGAAAACACAAGCACAACCAACTGAAACAACACAACCGGGTAGTAGTAGAAAAACTAGAGAGAAAACTAGGGATTGTCACAACTTTTATGACTATAATCCGGACGAAGAAAATCCGGGTGTAGGTATAAAAATTTGTAAAACCTCTTCGAAGCCATACAAATTGGAAGAAAGGTGAGGGGACGGGTACAATAAAATGATACATCCAAAACGTACACAAGGAACTTCTTGTAGACCTACCCGGCCAACAAAAAATCCACCCTAGGACCGGTGTAGTTGATATCCACTCTTATGATCCCGAACTTGTTTGTTGGGAAATGGCTCGACTAGTAATTAAGGAAGAGTTACCATTTTTCTATTCCGAAAGTAGGTACTTAGAGTCTTTTAATCAAACCGCATTAAACCCGCATTTTAAAAGAATCCCTAGGAATACTTTGAAGTCAGATTGTTTTAAATGTACACCGAAATGAGAGAATGCTAGATTGCTATTTTATGGAGTTTAACTTGTAAAGTTTCTTTAACTTCCGATTATTGGAAGGGTTGCAATAATATTTCAATGATGTGAATAACTTGTCATTAGATCAACAGTGATTGGATTCTTCAAAACAGGATCATATCACTTGCCGCGTTGCCTTATCCCCATAGTGGCACTGAAATTGCAAATCGTATTTTAGAAATTTGTGGTCTTTTTCATATTCGTGATAAAATTATGTGTATTAGTTTTGATAATGCATCTAATAACAATGCATCAATTAGTATATTTCAAACACAATTAGCTCCTCAATGTGACAATAATTTTTCATATTATATGTGCATATCATATTTTAAATTTATGTGTTCAAGATGCATTAAAAATAGTCGACCCATATATAGTTAACATTAGAAATTGTGTACATTTTATTACATTAAGTGGCACCATATTTCAAGAATGGAAAGCAATGTGTAAGCTTTAAAATGTACATTTTAGAAAATTTCTGAAGGATGTTAAACACCGATGGAACTCTACTTTTGATTTGCTGCATGTTGTTACTCAATATAAAGTATGTATAAATAATTTTTGCATGGCAAAAAATATGCCAAATTTTCAAATGACTCCCGAAGCTTTGTTTTATGCCGAATCTTTGTTAAAATTTTTAGAACCTTTTAAAATCGCAATTTTGAAATTTTCAAAATCTTATGAATCTACTTCTAGTAGCATTTTTATTTCAATAGTTACTATGATGCAAACTTTCAAAGAAATGATCGATGATGTTTATATTGGTCATATTGTTAAACCTGCATACACCAAAATTTTGAAGTATTTTAGTTCTCCTCCTATGTTGTATTGTATTGCTACTGTGATGAATCCTCGTATCAAATTAGAAGGTACGAAGAGTTTGATTGAATTTTTTTTACTTTACTTGGAGATGAATCTGAAATTGATTGCAACATATTTTTAGCTAACTTTGAATCGATATTAAATAACTTGTATAATTTTTATGATAGAGGTTTTGCATCTAGTAGTACAACTAGTTTAGTTAGTTCTTCTTTTGCTACTTCTAGTCGTAAAGGTAAGAGTAAATTAGATGATGCCACATTTAATTTACTTGCACAAATTCAATCAAAAAAAATTATAGGACTAATCAACCAAATGAATTACATTGGTATAATCAACAAGATTATGAAAGTTTTACTTCTTCACTTAATATTTTACAATGGTGGAAAGACCATGAACATACTTATAGTATTCTTAAATATGTGGCTAAAGATCTACTAACTCCTCATGTCTCTACAATTGCTTCAGAAAGTACATTTTCTTCAAGTGGCATGGTTCAAACCGATTACAGGAATCGCTTGAAGCCCCAATCGTTGGAGATACAGCTGTATGGAAGACTGGATGAAGGCCGAAGATAGAACTCAAGAAAAAGGGTTCGGTACGTCTACAAGTGGAAGCAACTCGCCGGAAGAACAACAACAACAACAATAGCAACCAATATGAAGAATTGAAGACCACCACCAACAACAACAAATTGAAGACCAAAAAATTGAAGAAAATTATAAATGTATAAAAATTTGTAAAAAAAACTTTGTTTCTTATAAAAAAGTTGAAAATTGAAGAAAATTGTAATTGTATAGAAAAAATTGGAATAAATCTTTGTTTCTTATTAAAAAATTGGAATTTTGTATAAGTTGAAATCATATGAATAATATGTAATTTTTTTTTAGCAATTTCACTCTTTTATTCTTATTATTATTATTACATTTTTTTATAATACTTATTATTATTATTATTACATTTTTTTAAAGTTGAAAAAAATTTGAAAATCGACGGGCCAACCCGCGACCCGACCCGGGTTGGACCCGAATGGGTTCGCGGGTTGGCCGGGTCGATATTTTGCTATTTCAACCCGACCCGGTAACCAAGCCGACCCGACCCGAACCCGCTCGAATTTGGTTCCAACCAGGGCGGATCCGATCCGACCCGGCCGGGTCGACCCGATTGCCAGCCCTAGGGTGGTGAGTAGCATTCTGAACGAGGAGATGAGAAGGGTGAGAAACAGAAGATTTTCATCATCATCTTCTAAGGATTCTGCAATGTCAGCTGAGAAGAGACGTAGGAGATCTAAGAGCAGTCGAAGAAGAAAGGATCAGAATAGTTCATCTGAGAGTGGGTTTAATGACAACAATGAGGGACGTGGACCTAATTGTTGGCATTGCCACAAGTAGGATCACATGATGTGCAGTTGTAAGGCATTTATGAGGAAAAAGCAGGAAAAACCAAAGGAAGCCAATGTGGTGTCCATTGAAAATGGTGAGTTATGTTTATCAGCTATGGTGGAGTTGGATACACGAGATTGGTGTATTGATTTGGGAGCTTCTTTGCATTGTACTTTGAGGAGGGAGGTGTTTGAGGACTATAGAGAGGGTTCTTTCAGAGATGTGATCGTGGGGAATGGTCAGAGGTGTTCTGTAAGCGGAGTTAGTACTATTGATGTGAAAGCCGGTGATAATCAGAGTATTGTCTTGCGGGAGATAAAGCATGTTCCAGACTTGAAGGAAAATCTTATCTCAATGGGAAGGCTAAACAAAGAGAGTTTGTATACTACATTTAGTAGTGGAGAGTGGTGTATAGCTGCAGATTCAAGGGTGATAACAAGAGGGAAGCATGAGGAAATACTGTATTTGCTTAGAGACATGAGGATCGTTCCTCCTATAGTTGACTCTCAGTCAGGATCAAGTAGATGTGTGGTGCAACCGAGTCTTTTAGTTATGGAGCGGATTCAGAGGAGGTTACACATTTAGTGGGAGTTGCTATCCATAAGAGGGATCCTAGAGAGCAAGACGTTGCTGTGTTGAGGGTTCTTTGTGATATGGCAAGATGAAGCTTCAAGTTGCTCTTGTGAGGTAAAGAGTACTGATATCGATATACGAGGTGATGTCGATGAGTGTAGCCGAAATGAGGTTGTGGGGGTTGAGTAGTCTGCAGATTTTGTGGAGGTGTCATCCATGGAGACTTCTAGTGTAGAGGGTGCATTGAGAGGCTTTGAACCATATCCGGTGTTAATGGAGATTCTGCGAATTGGAAAGTCTTGTAACACGGAATCCGACACAAAAAGTTGTTTTTCCGTTATTTGTGCCCTATGCAATTGGTGGGGCACAACCTTCATGCGCCTATGAGGGTTGGTTGATGCACTCCATGTGGTAATGAGTACTTGGGTAATTCATGAGTTTTGAAAGACTGACATAGGTAATGCGAGGTAAAGATACAAAAGCTTTGAACCATTGTGCATTTGGTCCAAGTGATAGATTGTTAGGATTGTGGCCTCAAATACACGTAGGTATGAGTTAGAGTTGGAGAAAAAGAAGAGAAGACGAAGATAGTAGAGAGAAGACAGTAGCCACTGAAGGGGTTGCAGTCGACTGCAAGAAGTGCAGTCGACCGTAGTGGACAGTCGACTGTCCATCCCTCGATCTTGGCGAGACTCAATTGCAGTCAACTAGCCAAAAGCGCAGTCGACCGCAGCGGAGCTGTATATTATGTTTGGGCTGCGGGTTTCGGGTCCAATAAGCTGTATTTGTATATATCTTTTAGTGTAGCAGAAGAAAAGGAGAATTAAAATCCGTATAACCTTCTGTGTTGGTGACGAATCCCCCTTTCCTTTCAATTTCGTCTTGCTCCTTCATCGGCTCATGATCTACAGATAACTGATGAGCTCCACCTCCCTTACAAATAACTGCACGTGATTCCCCGACATTCCCAAATCCCAACCACCAACTTCTCACCATTGACCACTATGACTGTGACTACAGTTGAACCTCCCCTCTTCCGGACATCTCGCCTTTTCCTCTTCAGAATCTTGCGATCAGTGCTCTTATATGCTCGTCTCATTGCAGTTTCAGTTTCAGTTTCAGTCCAGAATTTTGGTTGCTTCCACAAAATTAAAATAAGGGACTTAATATGGAAGCAATGCATGAAGCAAGGGATAGAAAACTGGAAAAGGGAAGCTATTTGATTTGATGGTCATGGTGCTCTTTGTATTTAAAGGGTTACATAGGTCCCCATCAACTTTTGCACAATTATCGCCTTCCAAAATTGAGAGAATAAGCACTAAACCTTCCTACCCCTTCATCCACTCCAATAGGTTAACCACCCACAATCCATCGGCCATGACCAAAAGAAGGAGGGTCCGTTTTATGTGAGGGAGACACGATCATCGAGATGATCATAGAGATTGCTCGAGAGACATGAGAAGGTTCCATGAAGAAAGAAGACAGAAGGAAAGAGTGAGGAGGTGTTCACCGGAGCCGGAGAAAGAAGCTCTCCGACCTTCGGAGAACCGTAGGTGGTCGTGCACACAGGTTACTTGGAATGAAAAAAGAGATTATGATGAACGGAGAGTTCATCAGAGAAGAGAATCACCGATCATTGAGGACATTAAGAAGAGGGAAGATGAGGAGGGTGAGTGGATATTGGTTTGCCCAAAGAAAATGAGGAAAGAAGAGAGGAAGGTAGAGAGGAGGCCTAGCTTGAGTTCGCCGGAGTCATCAAAGGCTGAGACCAAATTGTAGTTCCACAAATGCAATCACAGAAGGGGCATTCTATCCACGGCTGGACCAACGACTATTTTTGCTATGCCTGAAGGCGCTCAGGCCACATCTCGACGAATTGTATAAGGAACAAAGGAGTTACGAGATCGGCAACCAAATCGCTCCCCAAACCAGCAAGCTGAAACAACTCCGAACAGAGCAAGACCCAAGAAAGCATCGCCGGAGGAAGGAGAGAGATGAAGGTGGTGATTACACCCACTCCGATCATGGTGGAGTTCAAGAGGTGCTTCAAAAACTGCGTAATGATTAAGGCGCGCACGGGAAATCCTTCGAGCAATGAGGTAGCTAAGATTTTGATGACCAATACTATTGTGAGTCCGAATTGGAAATGGGAAGCACAGCAGATAAGCCAAAACGGGTTTTTGTGCATTGCCAAAATGAAGAAATAGTGAAAGAAGTGGTCTCTGGGCGGGCTTGAGGGGGATGAGTTCTACATTACTTTCAAGCAGTGGTCACACAGTATCGGTGCCTTCAAGATTGAATCACTTCCTTCAGTGTGGATTAAAGTATACAACTTTGCATTCCACTGTTGGGTTTGTTCCGGGTTCCATAATTTAGTTAAAGGATTCAGTTATGTCATAGACATTGACGAAAGCACCATGTTACTAAACCGCCGTGAATTCGCTCGTCTTCGGGTCGAAATAGAAAGCAAAGAGGCGATTCCTTCGATGATTCAGGTCTAGTTCGAGCAGGAAGTATATGAAGTTAAAGTGATTATTGAGAGGAAGATGAGCATTTCATTCGAGGTTAACGGCACGCGAATTCGACGAAGAACATGAATAGTTAGAATTTCAAGAGGTGGATGGTGAGCACGGACCGTCGGATTATGCCAAGGGGGTTCTGAGCTGTTCATCAAAGGATCCAATAAATAAGGCTGTTCAACCGTCAGATTTGAAAGGGATCAATCATGAGTGTTCAATTCAAAAGATTGAGAATTCATGAAGCTTCTGAGCTTATACCGAGATCATGTGGGATGGTAGTGGAGAATAGTTGTCGAAGAATGGTTCATCAAGAGCAAGGTTTAGGTGGCAATGTGACTACTCGTGAAGAAGCGTCAACGTTGTTGAACCGAAAACTGGGATCTTAAAGAAATGTGACAACGCGAAGCTCGAGGTGAGAGGGGTTGGGGGTCACATCAAATCAGAGCTAATGACATTGTCATGCACGAAATTCTAGGAAGCGGTTAGTGTAGCGGTGCGGGCTTTGGTGCTGAATAATGGGCTGGGCCTTGCCAACAACCAAACTACTGGGCCAGATTTAATTACTGGCGTTAATTCATCAAGCCAACAAGTTTATTCATCTCAAATTAATCTAATGGCAGAGGAGGAGAGGGGAATGGAGCTTCAACGTAGTATGCATTCAAATAGAGGAGTCACTGTTATAGAAACAGGGATGAGCTCAGCTCTGGCTAGAGAAGGCAATAAGGTGGGTAATGGAGACATCGGTGGGGATGAGGGGTTAAATTCAAAGGATGATATGATAGGAGCTTTAGATGAAGTTAGAGACGATGATCATGTCTCGGACTCGATACTGAAGCATAGGAAAAGAGAGTGTGGGAGTTGGTGGGAGAAGGTGACAAGGATAGGTGTTACGGAAGCGTAAATAAGAAAACGGTGGAATATCAAAGAAAAAGTAAAAGGCAATTGGACAAATAAGGTACACAGGGACCAAGTGAAGAAGACCTAATCAGGGCGGCGTCCAAAGCCAAGGAGCCTGCATCAGCTTGTGGAGGTATTTCAAAAACCAATCATTCAACTTTGAACTTTATTAATGATAATATTCTTATCTATTACGCAAGTCTTTACGGTCTAGACATGGGTTCCACTAGTTTTGAACAGATAAAGCAAGTTCATTTGCTTAGAGGGGAGGTCAATAGATTAGGACTTTAGCATTGAGGGAGTATCTGTAGGATCTAGATTCTTGGTGTCTTTTCTGTGTCAAATGTTATACATCTTTTGGAATGTTAGGGGAATGAGGCAAAGATCTACGTTAGGGGAATGAGGCAAAGATCTAAGAGAAGATAAATTAGCGATACGTTAGGTAAGAAAATGCCTAGTATTCACGCGCTTCAAGAGACTAGGATTGAGAATCTAAAAATTGAGGATTTTCAGGGATTAGGTCTTTTGGGGCTTTTGTGTGGCGATTTAAGTTGTCTATTAGAATGTTTGGGGGTATCGCTTTAGGTGTTGACCCGAATATTTTTGAGATCGTTGATGAATTGATCCGGGTGTTTTTGGTTACAGTTAAAATGAGGCATAGAGGGACGACTGTGAGCATGGTGACGTCCATTTATGGTCCATACGACTCTAAATTGCGGGGTCAATTCTGTGACGAACTTAGAACCATAAGAGGTAGTTGGGCAGGGCCATGGGTTGTTAGGGGTGACTTTATATTACTAGATATTAGAACGAACATAGAGGAAGAGGAGCCAGTAGCCACGATAGAAATAATTTCAATTCCACCATTGATGATTTAGAATTCATGGAGTTTAAGCCAACAGATAGGAGATTTACCTAGACGAACGTGCAGGTCAATCATGTCTTAGCTAATCTTGACATGATTTTGGTGTCCACTGATTGGGAAGACGTTTTCCGATTAGCAGTCGTTAAGTCTGTAATGAGGTTCACTTTAGATCACATTCCCTTAGCTCTAGATTGCGGCGATGGAGCGAGAACTTATCAGCATTCGTTCCACTTTGAGAAAGTGTGAACCATGTCCAGCAAAATTCGTAAGATTATTGATGATTCCTGAAATGCCGATACTAAAGCGGTTAGTGCTATTGCTAAATGGATTGAAAAGACTAGGCGGCTTCGAAAACGTTCGAAGGAGTGAGCTAAGCAAGAATTTGGTTAGGTGAAAAGAAGAATGGTGGAGCTAGGAGAGAGAATCTAGGAATTATAGTTGATAGAGGAAGAGAGGGACCTCGTTGGGTTAGAGGTCGAAGAGTTGGCAAGCAGCAGATTAGAGATCCAACATTTTGGAGAGATGGAGGAGCAATATTGGAAGCAACGATCAAGGGTGCAATGGCTCAAGGAGGGTGATGCAAATACAAAATTCTTCCGTAAGGTGCCCAATGGAAGAAGGAGACAAAACCACATTGTAGGATTGTTTGTGGGAGTAAATTGGTGTGAGGACGTGGGAGCGATTAGACATCATATAGATGGAAAGTTTAACGAATTCCTGGGTATCAATAAAAGACAGGTGCAAGATGATACCAAAGATGTGGAATACCTCGAGGATTGATGGAAGAGAGGGGAACGAAGGAATGTTTACAGAGGAAGAAGTGTTTTAGGCAATCACATGCCTTGGTAAGGACAAGACACCTGGTACTGATGGTTTCCTTATCTTCTTCTATAAACTTTATTGGAAAACCATCAAGAAAGGTATGCTGGATATTTTCCAAGTGTTTTATCATAGGGTAGCGGATATTGATAGGCTTAATTATGCAAAAGTCATACTCATTCCCAAAAAACTGAGGTGCTAAGGGTAGAGGATTTAAGACCGATTAGTCTCTTGAATGGCTCATTTAAGATTATTACTAAGGTGTTGGCACAGAGATTATCCCTCACTTGAACGACGTGGTGGGGGAATCCCATAGTGGTTTTATCAAAGGAAGGAATATTATGGACAGCGTTGCATCGGCATACGAGATATTGTTTAGAGGATGCAAGGAAAAAACTGATGGATTCTTGCTGAAATTAGATTTTGAAAAGGCATATGACATAGTAGAATAAGACTGTGTGATGAAGCATTAGAGCTCAAAGGCTTTGGACCAAAGTGGAGAATGTGGATCAAAATATGCGTAAGAAGTGGGAAATCATTTATTCTGTTTAATGGGAATCTGGGAAAGAAAATTTGATGTTGTAGGGGACTGAGATAGGGGGACCCAATGACTTGCCTCATTTTTACCCTTATTGTGGATCGCCTGGTAGAAATGATCAAGAAAGGTAGAGAAGAGCACATTATTCGCGGTATTGAGATTAAAAGGCTAGGGGCGATGCAAAGAGATGAATGGCAACCTTAAATAGAGAAGGTGGAGAATAGATTAACGGTTTGGAAAGGACGCTTTCTCTTGTTTTGAGGAATAATCACACTACTAAATTCTGTCGTTAGCAGTCTTCCAACGTACCTAATGTCTTTATACGAACTTCCGAAATGGGTTATCGGCAGAATAGATAAGAGCAGGAGAAGATTCTTGTGGAAGGGAGCGGATGGATCCAATAAGGGCTATCACCTGGTCAAATGGTGTAAGGTGTGTAAGAGGAAAGAGTTCGGGGAATTAGGTAATCTGGATCTAAGGGATATAAATAAAGCACTGATGAGTAAGTGGTGGTGGAAAATGAGTAGGAGGCGCAACAACTAGTCGTGTAAATCTTTTGCGGCCTATCGAAAGAGGAAGAAATTTATAATTGGGGGGAGAAGTAAGCATGGTAAGGCATAAAGGGGTAGCAAGAATGAGGGAGACGTTTCATGTTAATACAAAGTGTAGGATTGGGAACAGGAAAGAAACTATATTTTGGAAGGACAAATGGTGTGGAAACAATACTCTTTTAAGTCTATTTCTGGAGGCAGCTAGAGATACGATGAACGTCGACACATTGGTTGCCAATGTTTGGCAAAATGATACGCTTAGGATCCATGTTCAAGAGCGGTTGTCTCAGGAAAGTCTTTATCAATTGCAAAACCTTAATAATTTCATTCGGACAGAAGGACAATACACTAACGAAACGGAGGAAGAGTGAAGCTGGAATTTACATCTGTATACCACGTTCTCGATGGCATCTATGTATAGATTTCTTTACGATGGGAGAATCAGAAGTAAGGAGGCTAATTAAATGGAGTACAAATGCATCTATGAAGGTGAAAGCATTTCTTTGGTAGGTGGTGAATGATGATATCTTATCAAAGGTCAACCTACAGAAACACAGTATGCAGATTGATGTTAGATGTTTTAGATGTGTGGACGGCGACGAAGGCACAAATCACTTTTTTTTTCATTTGCCCTAAAGGCCATATTAGCTTGGGAGGTTGTGTCTGGAATTTGGGAGTTCAGAGTTTCCTAGCTCGAGTATAGCGGTTTTGGGTTGTTGGAGAGAAATCATAGTAGGAAGGAAGATAAAGTCGCCTGAGATATCTCTGTTGCTGCCAGGATGCGGGGCTGGTGTCTAGATCGTAACGAGTTGCGCTTTCATAATATTAATAATAGATTTCTTGTTATGATGCATAAAATCTTTGCTTCTATTCACACTTGGGCATGTCAGGTAGGAGCAAAGAAGATGCTACGTATGGGGGATGAGGAGTAGATCGGGTTAGGAGGGAGCAGGTTGTTTGATGGATGATTATGCTTCATATGTATCTTCTTTGAGTAGTTGATACATTAGTATGTATTTTCGTCTTGAATTATGTTTGGATTTTGGAGTATCAGTGTTGTAATATGTTCTACTTGTTCCGTTAAATTATCATTAATGAAGTGATGACGATGTCATCTTTATTTTCAAAATAAAAAAGGAAAGGGTTAAATCAGATGTACAAAATACTTTAACATGTGACAGTTTTTTTTCTCCTTTTTGATGTAGCAATTAAAAGCCCCGCTTAGAATATATACATCATAAAGGTTATCTACTTCTAACTATTTATTTTGTCAATATTTATCCCATGTTGATTAAAATTGATACACCATGTAGGGATGGAAGAAAACATGAAGTGCATATGCTATAATAGGCCACATATCTACATGACCAAGTAGAACATATCTGCACAATAATCAATGATCAATAACTTAAGCAAACATATAACTCATACCATATTAATGTATCCTAATTTACCTACATATTACTTGATAGATCACAAAATTTCACCAACATTTGATGTTGCATACAATTTGTATGAACAACGGAGTAACGAAAAAAGTATACAAGCAAAATACTTGCTAAGTCACATGTGTACATATCCACAAATCATACATTTCTCATTTTGGAGATAGTCTTTTTGGAGTCATATACAAACTAGCTCCATCTTCATGCATTACACACGAAGATGCAATGATGCATTATATATTTGGCCGAAAGAAGACCATCGCAGAGGTCATGATTACTCTTTTGGGAATGATGCACATATTTAGATGACTAAATATTAGTGAAAAAGTGAATAGGACAAAAAGGTAGTAATCATGATATGTTAGTTCAAGTGTCTCAACAGGCTGCCCTTCGGTCCTGAGCTGATTAACAAGCACATTGGGTTTCTACAATGGCTAATACTACACCTACTATCAAATTTACTACATTTTTTTTTACTATCTTAGGTGGTACACCACTATTGGATGTTTCTACCACCTACTCTACAATAACCTTCACTAATAGTGTGCCACCTAAGATAGTAAAGAAAAAAATAGTAGATTTGGTAGTAGGTGTAGCATTACCCTTCTACCATACTAATTTCTCAAGGTATATTACTTGGAAACCAACCTGAAAGGCTGTATTCGTTTGCCATTTATCTATTTTTTGGAAGAGAAAAAAAAAGAGAAAAAAAATGTTGTAGTCGTTGGCCATTTACCCATTTTTTCGGTCTGACGTGAATGGTGCTTAGCCAAATATAGGAGACGAAATGGCTTTTGCCAAAATATAGCTAACGAGGAATAATCTTTCGTCCGTTTAATGCAACGAAAGATTATCTTTCGTCGAAAACATCGGACGAAAAATGAAACACCGTCCCTACACAATCGCAGCTCAAATATCGTCGGACGAAAGATAATATATCGCCGGAGAGAATTTTTTCCAACGGACAAGGGATTATTTTTCATCTGTTAATTTATTTATTTATTATTTTTTAGAAAAATATGGTCGGACGGAAAATAATTTTCCGTCCGTGCCATTTTTATTATATATATAAAAAAAAACCGATCGGATGAGGAATTATTCCCCATCGAGCGATTGGAGAATAACTACCTTGGGCTCCAACCATTGTGCGCTGTTTGTTTTAAAATTGGAATAGGCCTATAGTGCCGTGTATGGGGGAAAATTAAGTAGTAATTAGGATTGTATTAATAGTTAATAGTTAATTATGATTATACTAATAGTTAATTAGGATTAAATTAATGAGTTATTTAATGAAAATATTCTTGGACGGTAAACAATTTCCCGTCCGTGCAATTTTATTTTTATTTGTGCGACGAGCAATATTCCATCGTCCGGCCAAATTTTGACTTTAAACGACTACAGCCGAAAGCAAAAATTCTTATTTCTATTTATCAAATACTCAAAATTTGGATGTCGACTATGGTCTTAAGATGCACATCCCTAAAGCCAAAAAGTTGCCGAAGGTAAAATTGTTACTGCCCGTCCAAGGTAGGTTTGTGATAGCGGGCCCTAAAAAAAAAGAAATTCAACCCACAGTTAAAATCACCAACTTAAATCACTGAATTGGGGATAAAAGGGAGAAATGATGTACTTTCTAAATTAAATAAATTATGAATGTGACCCACTCTTTATTTTAAGGTTACAAGTTCATACAATATTATTATTTGTTTTGGTACTTTCCACAAAATAAATCACTAATTATTTCTTCTTAACAAGCCAAACTATTCACTCACTCACTACACTCACTACATACATAATTTTTAATATTTAACTTTCTTCATTTTTTAGATGTCTTCAACCAAATACCCTCGTGCATCATCGCATGAGTAATTCTTGGCTCGACATCCATACAACACTACCACATTGATCCCAACTCTACTTATAATGGTTACAATAGTAAACTTATATCTCACTGAGAATGTTGTCGAACAAATGGTTGCGAAGATAACTAGCTACATCAATTCCCGGAATGCCCATCAAATATAGCAAACAAACAAGCCAACCTCACACCCATCGTACCTCCTCGAACCGAGCTACCTGGTAATCCTCCATGGCATGGCCTTGCTTCCCCTCGACCAAGTGGAATTCATATGTGACCTTCCTCCTTGATGCCTTGCTCCTGCCTTTGCCCGTATCGCATACATACATACCGATGAATCGTCACAGTTTCCTCCCTATTAACATATTGAAAACAAGGAGTAAATAGTATGAAGAGAAGAATAGAAACAGGTAATAAGAAGGTAGAAAGGAGACCACCATGATTCTAATGCTGCAGCAATGCTTGGTAGAGTATAATGATGTTTTGTTTCAATTTCATACACTGTAATAATGTAACCATGCTCAAGTCACGCACTTGACACATGACAAGTAATCTGGACGTGTCCATATGTGATGGTTACAAATTTTTAGAGTCCAGTCCAGTGTATGGAAAAGGCAACTGCCGCTTGCTGCAGCCGGCGGATATAGTGCACGCATCTTGACACACTACTTGATTCTGATTTTGAAATAAATTGAAAACAGCAGAATTATTAATTTTTTGATAATTTATGCTGAACTACTAGTCAATCAGTTCGTTGTTATTGGGTAACATTCCACGAAACCCAATAAGTCAAGGGTGAGTATGGAATGTGCAAGTACATATACCAACAACATCAATATAGATGAAATGCAATTGCCGCAGCAGATTGAAAACTCTACAGTCCATTTCAGTAACAAAACAAACTCGGTAACGTCTGGTATTCATATTATGAATAAATAGCCCGAGAACAATTCAAAGTGATGGGCAACATTGGAAGACCGAATACATGCGAAGGACTGTCATGTGAAAGAGAATGAAATACCCACATTATACTTTATGTTACATAAAAGTAGACAGGCTTCTGCAAAGGAAACATAACACATTTGATTTTTTATGTTCTTAAAATAAAGATGCTAGTCAATAAGAAAAACTAGCAACCTCAGCGGACGACATTATAGTTTCGAGTAATATTTGTAACCTATGTCATAATGGTCATGGTGAAAATTGGTCTAAGAGAAAACTGTGAGCAATTGAAATAAGCCCAGAAACTAGAACTCCCCCCTAAAAGCTAAGAGCGGGTTGATGTTTTGGATTTCTCGACAAGAAGAATCCTTCCGTTCCACTCAGTCTGATCAACTGCACGAATCGCTGCATCAGCATCTTCATCCCTTTCTAAGGATAAAAACCCAAAACCACGAGACTCTCCGGACCTGCGTCCAAAAGAAAACTTTTCGGTAACACAGAAGTTTGGAAATTTTATCAGCATTTCAGTACATGAAGTTTCATAACAAAAAGAATGTATGGAAAGTCAACCTACAAGAAATTTAGCCTTTAAACAGTGAAAAAAGAAATTAAAATTTCAACAGAATTAAGGTTTCAACAAATAACCCTGTTCCTTCTGTTCCTTTTGTTCTCCGCTTGCCATGTTTCAACATACAAGGATCCTAGGAAAGCCATTTCTGTTAATTTATGTAGGTCTAACATTCTGATTTATAGTATACTAGTATTATACACGTGCTGTGCACGTGGGGGAAAATTGGGGGGAATGAAAAGGGAAAAAAATTACCTGCACGTGTGCTGCACAGGTTGGGTTATGGACAAAGGCCTTCTCCCATTATAGTAGTAGAGATTAGCAGTTAGAACAAACAATACACAAGAATTTTTTAAGTCAAGAATTGCACCTTGATGCCATGATGTTCAATTACCAAGCATGTGGCACTTTAATAGTTGATGGTAACTAGCAAAACACGATAAGTCTTAAACTGTTGTCCACACACCACGTAACTAACCAAAAAATAATTTCAGGAGTTTCAAAACTTTCATGCTTTGTGTGGGTGAGGCCATTAGTCAATAGGGCTACAACTCAAATGTTACACTAGGCCCGCAATCTGAGTCTACTAGTACAACCCTGCCCAATAATAGTGATATCTGAGGCATTATTTCTATGAAAAGAATAAGGCCTAACCTGAAACTAAGGGATCAATGTGATGTGATCTAACAGAAGCATAATTCTACAATTTGTACAAATATACCTTTGTAGCAAAAAACTTGTACAATTAGACCTGAGAATAAGCAAGAGATTATTCAAGGAAAATAATTGTTACAGAATGTACCAATGTTAGTGCACTGAATGGTTTTGACAATAGAAACCTGAGACAAACTACCTATGAAAGAAAATGACCATGCAGAATAATTAGAGACACTGATGTGGGTTAGACCTATACTTCCTATCTGGGTGCAGGTGTAGTCCATTCATGTATATAGTAATGAAATAGGTATGCATTATGCAGAGGATAATATTGAGAAAGAGCAAAAAATAATTCCCCATAAAGGCATAATAATCTTATAGCATTCTGGCACACATTTTTATTGTCAAACCATGTCCATGTCAAATTTGACACCAGTAGTTATGAGAAAATTAAAGTAGCCATAACATTTTTTGTGGACATTTCTTAGATGATCAGCACTATGCACCTTGATCTACAAATATAGCAAATTTGGGCACTCTAGCCAAAATCGATCAATGAGTCAATCAAATAATTAAATATTCTTTACTCACAATACAAGTGATTTTGATATTACAAATTACTTTCAGCTGTAGAAGGCTTCAAAACATTGAACTTGATCTCTCATTGTTAAATTTTCCGAGGTCTATATAGACAAGATATATAGCATGAGCTATGACCACTTAAGTGTAAACAGTACCTTAGTTGAGTGAATTCTCTACTACTCTATTGATACCTATTCTTCTTTTATGTTTGAGAACAAAATTAAGTTAGGATGGCTGGAGTTATCATTCATAACTTCATAGCTCCAGAAAACTATAGTTATTCTAAGTTTGGCATGCTTGGGACTCAATTTGGAGTTAAGATAACTACAATTATCTCACCCTAAAAGGTGAGAAAAATATAGTAATCTAAACTCGACTCTTACCCAATTTATCTGAACTTTGAACATAATTTTAAGTTGGAGGAAAAGGTATGGTAACCAAAGTTAGCATACATTGTACCTCCTAAAGTAAAGATAACTTTATTTACCTTAACTTTGTTCCCAAACTGGGCCTTAATACATATATGCACTTTTGACCACATATGCCCACATCATATGACACATCTAGTTTTATGATATTGGCATGTCGTCATATGTTCATGTAATACCAAAGTCTACTTAAGAGCATAAATCAGGATACTGGTATAGATGGAAGATGTCTCTAGCACGTGGAGAACCAAAACAATGTCGTCTATATGAGTAGTTCTTTTTTTTAAAAGAGAAACCGCAGGTAGAAGTCCCCCAGAGTTTAATTAATGTTGTTAAATAATTTTCTGACTTATACAGATATCAATATTGCTAATAATAATCCATATAACAAGTTCATTAATTTGTGAACCCATCAAGAAAATAGACGAAAAAAGACATCACCAAGACCACTGTCTAGGGGAAAATATCAGAACCAATAAAACTCTCCGGCTGACAGATCTAAGGTAAAGGTAAATGATATTATTTCAGTGGAAGAGGCCAACCAACAAATTTCAGTGGAAGAGGCCAACCAACAAGTCTAAATAATAACCAAATCATATGGATCTGTAAGCTTCAAGCACTTTAGAAAAATGGGGTTTAATAGTAGTTAACAAAAGGAATCAGCAAGAGTAGAATCTGCAAATACCCTGATAGTTTTTGTGGTAAGCCGCTTCGCTAGTAAGTAAGCGTGTGTATGCATGAGGTGGGCGGGTGGATACGGCCTTGTCAAACAATAGACACCACTGTTTTAAATTTCCTCCGATGCGGCCAAAATTTCGTTTCGGCTAGCTTGCCGATACGAAATCACATTTTATACTCTACATCATTTTGGACCGAAATGTGTAGATTTTAGCCGAAATTACTGAAATATCGGCCGAAATATTGCCGAAATTGGCGAAATATCAGTCGAAATAGACAAATGTTATTGTGAATATATTTTTAAAAATTGTTTTAATTTTTGCATATATGTCTTTCAATATAGGAACTTAAGCTAAAACAATGTGAGGATTTCATATCGCTATTGTTTGTATGCAAAGTCTAATAAGTTTATTAACTAATACATTTTTTTTCTAATCAATGCAAATTTAATTTAGTCATATACTTATATTACATTCTCTTCTATACTATTGTTAAATTATGCAAAGATTTACCATAATTGATTTATGTCATTAGTTACATTATACAGTAATCTATATAATAAAATACAAAGAAAGCTATAAAGTGGCTCTCATTCAATCCCTCCAAAATCAAAGGCCCAAATCTAACCTCACAAAACACATTTTCCCCCCAAAAGTTTTCCCCCAAAACTCAAATTCAAATCCTCCACCCAAAACAACTCTTTTATTTATTTAATTATTTCTCTCTCTCTCTCTCTCTTCTATTCAAAAAATTAAGAAAATAAAAACTTTTAAATTTTCTTTTTAAATAAACATTTTAAAAACTGAAAAAAATAAATATTTAAAAACTTTAAAAATAATTCGAATAAATTTAAAAAATTAAAAACTTTTAAAAAATCATAAATTTTTTTTAAATATATATATATTTTTTAAAACTTAAAAAAACTAATTTTTTTAAATTTTTAAAAAATTTAGAAATTTTAAAGATTTTGAAAAATTTTTAAAAATTAAAAATAAAAAAAATTAAAATTTTTAAAATTTTAAAATTATAAAAAAACAAAAATTTTGAAAATTTGAAAATTTGAAAATTGAAAATTGAAAATAGAAAATTTGAATTTTGAAATTTTGAAATTTTGAAAATTTGAAAATTTCGAAAATTTTGAAAATTTGAAAATTTCGAAAATTTCGAAAATTTGAAAATTTGAAAATCTCAAAGCAAATCCAAATCCAATATCGAACCTCAATCAAGAGGTCGTTGCTGATATCTGATCCGCTGTTGATTCCGTATCAGTGACTCCCCTCCACCAAATTGAGATCGAATATCAAGCGACTCCATATCGACGACTCCCCTCCACCAAATCGAGAGCCTCTATATGCGATGCGACGACTCTAATTTCATCTCATTAACCGAATTCTCATTCTAATTTTTAATTTTTTTTGTGCACGGATTAATCAATTTTTTGCAGACTCGAGTTTTGTGTGTGCATAGGATTTAAGTTCAGAGAGGTATGATTGTTTTATTTTTGGGTTTAAAATTTGTTGATTTGGTGATTTATTTGATGAGTTTTTTTATTTTTTTATTTTTATTTTGATTTAAAGGTGGCCTCAATTTGGGCTTCCAAACCATAGCAGGACAGGTAAACTGACTAGCAACCTAAAATAACTTGGCAAATATGCAACATTAATTTATTTAGTACAAGGGAAAATACTATCGTGAAGTATTCCTTTCACTGGTTATTAGAAACCATGGATAACATAACATATAAGAACTTTGTGGGTATGTTTGGATATATAGGATTGGGATGACTGGAGTTTACCAGTGAATGGTGCAAACTCTCTACTCAAGAAAGATAGTTAAAGTAAGTTTGTTATGTATCCATTTTGATTTTTTTTAATAAAGGGGCAATGGGGAGACAAATAGCTTGGATTAGAGTTTTGAGAACTTCATGTATTTCATTTTGGTTGAAATAATAATAAGAGATATTTCAATTGCAAACCGAGTCTCAGACAAACAAATGTTTAAATTATTGGTATTGTAGATACCTTCACGCATGCACTTGCATTACCATTGTATTTAGACATGATCATAGTGGTTATGAGATTAGAGTAAGCTCCATAAAACCTATATGATAATGTCCTTGCATAACTATTACAAGCATCTAAAAGTGATGCTGAAGTTTAAAAAACCCGTATGCAGTGTTCCTAACAAACTTTATGCATTCCAGGTAAGTTCAAGTTAATGATCAAGAAGGCGATGGTTGAGCTTAAAGGTAGATATACTGCTTTCTCATATAATATGTTTGCTACTTCAATTAATTTGTTGAACCTCCAAAACTATTTTATATAATCAAACCAGGTGCACCGTTCCGAAAACGTGCCGTAGGCACGTGTTAACGGGCAAACCTAGTTTATATAATAAATGACATGTAAGAAATATAATATCTTATTTAGTAACAAAAAATATCTATTGAGTATAGGAAATGAATATCCGATATGATAACATTTCCCCGAGATCTCCTCCGATATCTCTGATCCGAGACGAAACACCCATTGCCGAGACGAGTCCGAAATCCGAGATTTAAAACCATGATAGACACAATGTTAAAACATCCTCGTGAACAAATTCTACAGAGCAGTAAAACTATGATCACAGATTCAGAGTATCATGGGCTTCTACAATTTCTAGCCAAGTGAACTCAGAAGTTATGAGCTTTTACGTTAATCAGAGCAAGTTGATCGTAGGCTTATGTTTGATGAGTTTAGTACTACAAACAGGAATGTCAGATTACCTGATCAAGATATCAATCTTACTTCATCATTCAAGCTTTCTTAAATTCACAATGCAATTCTTTAATTCAGACATTCGGTATAATGCTATTATGTTCTTCTCACGAAAAATTCAGTGATACGAAAAACAAGAATGTGACAGTGTCATTACTAGTTGAACAACAGGGGGAGTGTGTGGAAAATGAACCAGCACCGTAGGTTCACATTCTGAAGGAAAATCAAATTCAGTGCTATAAGAATGATGCAAGCTAAACACAAACGTGAAGGCTAATCAAAGCTTAGTGTGATATAAAATAATTGGTAGCCTCTAAACTTCTCATGCAAACTGTTTACCACATTAAGAAACCATTTGACTTCTATATTGTCTATGTGAACAAAAATTATAAAGCTAGAAAGTATATAAAATAGCATCACCTTCTATCCCTGACTACCCGAACATCTAGGACCTTGCCAAACCTTGCGAACTTCTTTTCGAGATCCCTCTCAGTGATAATATAGCCAAAACCTGCAACAAATAAATTGTTTCCAGGCTTGCCCAATCCTGTATTCCGATTAGCAGGTGGTGACCAAGGCCTCCTTGGAGAACGACGACGAGAATAACTAGGTGGAGGAGACCTACGCCTTGGAGACTGCCTTCTCCTATTTATAATATTATAAATAATTTTTCGAAAAAAAGGGAAAAACATGAGAAGTAACAATTAACGGGAAACGGAGCTCGAGGAATCATTAAGAAACTTAAATGGACTCACCTTGGGGATCTTTGGTAACGATCCCTTGCATGGGGAGACCTTGATCTAGATCTTCGCTGTTGATCTCTTCTAAGTACTGGAGAATCCCTTCTCCTCACAGGCGAACGGGGCAATCTACCCCTGCTTCGTGGAGAGTCTTGTCTCCGAGGTGATGGAGCTATATGTTTTCTAGGAGAACCATCTCTGCGCCGAGACTCCCGATGCACAGCATACGTTATCTTCTCTGGACGAGATTTCTGCCTTCTTGGAGATGAACGATCATGTGAAGGAGGCCTTTTGTGACCCCCTTGACGTTTTTCAGGAGACCGTGAATGTTTCCTTCCAGACGAGATTGGAGAATATGCAGCCTTCTTCTCAATGTTTGTTGGAGATGGTAGCCCTTCTTGCTTTGGCGATGAAGAGGTGTGGGGAGCATGAGACCTTTCTGCAGAAAGAGAAAACTGTCTCTCAGGTGATGGTGAAGCATTTTGAGTTTTCGGAGGAGAATGCAGGCTAGAACATTCCCATACCATCCCTCCATTTTCTGAAGTTGCAATCACCGAGGAGAAATCATCTTTGTTAGTTTCAGTCCCGGCACTCATGTTTACACCATCCTTTCCTACATTGACTTCATTGTTCTCAAAATGAAATTTTCTTGAGGCATTCACCTCACCTCCATTCTCTGTTTTATCTAGTGTAGTAGCTTTCGCAGATTGGTCGGTAAGAGCTTCATCAACAATCATCTCATAAGAAGTGTCATCATCTCCTGTCAATATAGCACTATGAGGTAATGAATATGAATCTTTCGTTTGAAATTCATTGTTGAAATTCTTATTGACATTATTATCAAGAAAGTCTCCAAGGTGAGCAATATAGTTATCACCCTCAGTCCGTTCATTCTTGTTATCACTTTGATTTTCGTCGAAAGATGATCTCTGTTCCTGGTCAGCATAAACAGAAACTGTCGTCCCCATATCATCATAGTTCGGATCAGACTTGATTGGCAAATAAGATTCTTCATAATTCTTCTGAGGGGATGACAGGTCTGCAGAATTGGAATTTGTCGGAGGAGATTGTTGTCCTTTGTCATTCAGAGCTTCGCCATGGTGGACAAAAGCTTTACTCTGATCATCTTTGTTTTGAATTAAGTGAAGGTCAGGATTCTCCACAAGAGCAAGCTCATCTTCTTCCTTGATTTGTTCAACAGCTCTGTCAGGTGAATCCATATCCTATCAATAATGTTTAAAGAGAAGTAATCATTTGACCATTCATTTGACCATTCAAATGTAGAATAAAGACCCCCCCCATATTGGTTTAGCAAAAATTTCCTTGATTGCCAGTGTTCAAATAGAAACACATACAATAAATTAAATTAAATTAAATACAATAAAATAGATAAAAATCAATGTAAACTTAGTGGTTCAATTAATTATATCATTCACCATAAGTGAATCTGAATGACAGAATTAAAATTAATTTATGGCAATATTCTTATGTTATATTGCATATTCACCAATTTTTTTCTTAGAGAAAATTAATTGGATTACGAAATTATGTAAATAATAAAACAAAGAATATACTCCATGTCGTCTGTAGCAATTAAAGGATCTGATTGTAGGCAAATTCAAAGTAATGTACTTAACATAGTTACCTGATACTATAGGGTATCACACAGATTCATTGTTAAATCTGTTTTCACCCCCAAAAAAAAAGCCTTTCCAGGCAGCTGGAGAGCCAGTAGGTGGACACCTAGCGCTAACCAGTTAGCTACCCAGACATTGACATTGATTGTACAGGAGGATGAAAAGTGGGAAATATGTGCAGCCAATCAACTTAATCTCATCATCTAGTTGAACTTAATAATGAGTTCCACGGACCACAATTGACATGGGATTCAAATTTAGCAGTAGAGAACAGAGAGAAAAAGGAAGAAAAAAATGATGAGTGGAGAAAGAACTCAGAAGAAGAAGTAAGAACTTGATAAATGTTACTTCATAGTTCTTAGATAGAAACAATAAAGAAAAATAATTCAAATATTAACACAAATTATAACTCCTAGAAATAGTATTCATCAAGTTGTAATGGAAATAATAAGTTCCTAATGGCAATGGGAAAGGATAAAGTGCATAAAGTGCCTCCGTGCTTTTTGTAGAAAGACCCTCTATGTCTTAAATATACATTTACATTACAAATACTGGCAGTTTACACATGCGATGCACGTCTTAATAAATGTAGTTTTTTTAAAGTAACAATTCAGATGTAGTCTGGATTTGATCTAAAATATCATTTACAATAGTTATGCACGTGCGTTGCACAGGTTGGTAGAAGGACAAATTACACTAAGGTCTTCTCCCATTATAGTAGTAGAGATAATGATCATTTCTCATTTGTCCACACACCCCCTTCAGAGAGATATATGGAACAGCTAATTTCTTAATTATGTAACAACTTACCATTCAAAATTCACCATAAACTGAAGGTGGAATATGCTCGAAATTTGCTGCAAAAAAAATTTACATTCTAAATTTGATCACCAAGGTGGAAAATAATTAACTAAAAAGATTTTTTTCTGCTGTTTACATCCCCCTTGAAAATACTGAACCTTCAAAAATCAATTAGGGAAGTCGGTACGAAAAAGATTGCGAGAGATGGGGTTACAGTTTCAGTTGTAAAGTGTTCGCTTATCGAGGCAAATACATCTGGATGTCTAAATGTCTTTCATTTCCCTCTAAATCATCAAATTCTATATGAATTTAATGGGATATTTTGTATGTGATTCCATTTTTTCCTTTGGCTTGTTCTGTTCCTCCCACATGAATGCAATTCCCAATTAAAATTCTTATCTCAATATTGAAAACCCTTACAGGTCCTCATGATTTGTTACTTGTTACATGAGGTAAACTACATAAATAATAAGGGTAGACTACAAACCCACAACCAATACTCAATGGTTTATAAAAAGAATCTATAATTAATTGTCAAACTGATTAATACTTTCTACAAACTTGGAGATTGTTGATGGTCGTATAAGCATAAAGTATGTGATGAGGACATCTATTTTGTTTAGTTTAGTATTTTATTTCAGTACCATATTTGTTTTTGGCAATTATAGCCATATGTAATCTTTCTTTTATGCATTAGAATATTTTTGAGATTTTTAGAATATTTGAGATTTGTATCAAGATTTGTTTTGAGCCTATTTATAGGCCTTGAGATTAATGAGAAGTCATGTCATTCTTGATTAAAAAAATTATTGTGTTGAGTTTTGCTCTTCCTCTCTCTTTTTGTGTGATACAATTGAGATCCAATTATTAGAGTTTGTGATAAGTCCTAATAAAATTTTAGAGTTTGTGATAAACTCTAAACTACCCCAAATTCCTAAATCAATATTAAACCCTAACCCTAATTCCCTCTCCCTCTCTCTCCTTCGTTTTCTTTTTCCCCTACCTCCCGAAAACCCCACTCTGCTTCCCGATGCCTACACCTCCTCGGAACCGAAATCCCTCACCTTGTCTCCTCGCCTTCGGCCTTCCCCGACCCTCTCCTTCCACCGCACCACCATTAAACTCGATTCTCCCAAATCCCACAAATCGATTTCAGTCCAAAACCCTAATTCTCGAAACCCCCACATCCCCCCTTCAAGTCATCGTCAACCCCTCTACCGCAAGCAACCGCCACCATCTTCTTCACCCTGCGACCTCTCTGCTCCTCTCTCCTTGTCAGTCGACCTCCACCCGAATCCCCTAACCCCCGTGGTGCCTCCCTCTCCACCATCGACGCCTCTCCACCATCGACGCCACGAGCAACTGACGGCCTCCCGCCGCCACCACCACCATCTGAAGTCACTGTTGCAGCCATGCCCCTCACCGCGCCGCCATCACAACCACCCTCGATCGCCAACACCCGCTTTGCTCTCGTGCCTTCGCGATACGTTGCTTCGAACCCCGGTATACTCTTTCCACTTTTCAAATATTTGTGTTATACTGCCTTATCATCTCTATTATATTATTTGATATTCTTTCGTCCACAAATATTGAGATTAAGTATTCCACTTGCCTAATTAGAGTACAAATTAATATTGAATCTTTTACTTGCTAAGAACGCTTAGGAATTTAATTACGGATTGTTAGTTCTGAATTATTAATTAGGTTTGTTGAACTTAATTCAATTCTTAAAAATCCATCAAACCGATTAATTGTTTAAAAATCTAACTTTGATCCGCATTACATGTTGGTAAAATTAATCTTTTAAGATTCTTGGAAATTCTCTATTTAGGGTTAGTTTTACATGAGTATGTTAAACCTGTTATGTTCAAATATAAGAGAACAAGAACACCTGTCAAATGTCAGTATGCTAGTCTAGAGTACAATAGTTATAAGGGTCGGAGAAAACATCCTAAGGCCTTCAGTGGATGGCCAACTGTTGTCCATTTGTATTTGTCTGGGTTGCTTCGTGATGTCTAGTTATATTGCCTGCAGAAAATTGTAGTTGATGTGGTTGTAAGTTGTAAGAGAGTAGGCTACTCTACATTGTGTCTCCTGGTACTAACTGTCCCATTTCAAAATTGCCCTTGATCCATCTGTACTACTATTACTATAACTACAGAGTTGAGGTTTGTCTATTTTGTATTAAACATCGACATATGAATCTCAACAAGTCGAAGCTAAATTAATCATCCACTTAAAATCAATCACCCAACTGTTAAATCTCAACCACAGTTAGTCTCCCACGTTCATTGCGCATGCTAGCTAACTAGTATTTTATGCTATCAAATCCATGACCAAAAATAGACTGAGAAACATACCACGTAAGAGTCAATTATTCACCACAAAAGCCTGTCGGGCATTTAAAATTCTTTATGGTCTCATGGATTTTAGAGGGTTTCTATCTCGAGGCACGATATTAGTTACTAGTTTACTAGGGATCTCAATTGGAAAATTAGCACCAACAGTTAACATTAGTTACATATTTAGGTACAGAAACTAGACCAATTCAATGGTAAGCTTCACAATCTTGCCTTCTAGGTCATTCTGTAAAGGAAATGAGTGAGAGTCAATTTTTGTATGCCACCAGATCCCCCCACCAAACTCTCTCTCACCTGCCCTCCACCAAAGTAAAGCTTGGTGGCCACCAAACCCCCATATAATCCTCCTATAAATATCCTTCAATTCCTGCCCATTTTCATCATCCAAAATTCCCACTCTCCCTCCAAATTTGAGAAGAAAAGAATGAGAGAGTTTGAGAGAAATTAGGTTTAGATTTTTTGTGTGTAAAAGACTTTGTTTAGAGAGAATTTGTGAGGATAATTCTTGGGGTTTTGGGTTCTGAGTTTTTTGAGTGTTTTGTGAGAAAAAAACACTTTGTACAATTTTCTCCCCTAAGTTAAATCTGCAGAAGCTCTGGAGACTGTTCTATGCCACCAGACCCCCACCAAACTCACTCTCACCTACCCTCCACCTAAGTAAACCTTAGCTGCCACCAAACCCCCATAATCCTCCTATAAATATCCTCCAATCCCTTCCCGTTTTCATCATCCAAAAATTCCTACTCTCCCTCCAAATTTGAGAAGAAAAGCAAGAGAGAATTAGAGAGAAATTGGGTTTGGATTTTTTGAGTGTGTAAACACTTTGTTGTTGAGAGAGAATATTTGTGAGGAAAAAATTTGGGGGTTTTAGGTTGAGTTTTATGTGTGTTTTGTGAGAGAAAAACACTTTGTACAATTTTTTTCCCTAAAGTGAAGATCTGCAGCAGCTCCGGAGACGTAGGCACCAAATTGTGTCAAACTCTTTATCAATTTTTGTGTATGATATTTTTGCTTACAGTTCGCATTCTCGCTAATCTTGTGGAAGAGAAAAGTTTTTTTTCCCCAACAACTGGTATCATAGCTCTGGTTGTGATATCTGTCAAATAATAGTCAGAAACGATCCAAGGGAAGCCAGATTCGAGTGGGAGCGATGGCCGCAGACGAAGGAAGGTGAAAATTGAAAAATTCGATGGTCCGGACTTTGGTTTTTGGAAGATGCAGATTGAAGATTATCTGTATCAGAAAAAACTGTATCAACCACTCTCGGAAAAAAAAACCAAAAGACATGGAGGAAGACTGGGCTCTTCTCGACCGACAAGCACTTGGAGTTATCCGATTGACACTCTCCCACAATGTTGCTTTCAACATAGCGAAGGAAAAGACCACGGCGGGTCTTATGGCGGCTTTCTCCAGCATGTACGAGAAGTCATCGGCCTCAAACAAAGTTCACTTGATGAGTCAGTTATTCAACTTGAGGATGACGGAAGGCACATCGGTGGCTCAACATCTGAACGAACTCAACAGAATCACAACCCAGTTGAATTCAGTAGAAATCGAGTTCGATGATGAAGTTCAAGCATTGATTTTCTTATCCTCTCTACCAGGCAGTTGGAATGCTACTGTTACAGCAGTCAATAGTTCGTCGGGAAAAAGTAAATTCAAGTTCGACGATGTTAGAGATCTAGTATTGAGTGAAGAAATTCGGCGAAGAGAATCAGGTGAAGCATCAGCCTCCTCCTCAGCTTTGCACAAGGAGTCAAGAGGAAGGACTTCAGAAAGAAACTATAATCGCAGCAGATCGCAATCTAGACGAGGTAAATCTAGATTGGGAAAGAAAGTTTTCAACTGCTACAATTGTGGCAAGATGAGTCACTTTCAATGAGATTGCCGAGCATCGAAGAAAGCTACCGGCGCACAGGAATCTGCCAACGTCACCGAAGAAGCAGGCGATGCAATGATTGTAAGCATCAACAGTCCGATTAAATCATGGATCTTGGATTCAGGAGCATCTTTCCACTCCACCCCATGCAGAGAAATCAGGGAGAACTACGTCAGTGGTGATTTCGAGAATGTTCATCTAGCCGATGATGAGATCTTGAAAATCGTGGGAAAGGGAAACATCTGAGTACGAGAATGCAAAATGTAAGCGAAAATAGCACACAAAATTGATAAGGAGTTCGGTACAATTTGGTGCTTACGTCTCCGGAGCTGCTGCAGATCTTCACTTTAAGGGAGAAAATTGTACAAAGTGTTTTTTTCCTCACAAAATACTCAAAAAATCCAAACCCAATCTCTCTAATTCTCTTTCTTTTCTTCTCAAATTTGGAGGGAGAGTGGGAATTTTTGGATGATGAAAACGGGAAGGGATTGGAGGATATTTATAGGTGAATTATGGGAGTTTGGTGGTAGTCAAGGTTTACTTTGGTGGAGGGTAGGTGAGAGCAAGTTTGGTGGGGGGCCTGGTGGCATACAAAAATTTGTCCCCACTCATTTTCTTGACAATCTCCCACTTGAAGACTGATTTCAATTAGTCTTCACACTTGATCAATGCAGCAGCTCTTTTCGGTCTCATCATTTGTGCAGGCCAACTAAAGCCGAGCATAGCTTCAGTTTGTCAATAGTCACCGTCATTGTTAGCATGTCTGCCGGATTTTGACTTCCAGTGATCTTTTCTAACTTCAAAATTTCATCTTTAATCAGAGACCGGATGAAATGATATCGCACTTGTATGTGTTTTGTTCTGAAATGAAAAGATATCGAACTTTTCAATTTTCATCTTCCTTCGTTTGCGGCCATCGCTCCCACTCGAATCTGGCTTCCCTTGGATCGTTTCTGACTATTCTTTGACAGAAATCACAACCAGATCTTTGATACCAGTTGTTGGGAAAAAAACTTTTCCACAAGATTAGCGAGAATGCAAAATGTAAACAAAAATAGCACACACAAAAATTGATAAAGAGTTCAGCACAATTTGGTGCCTACGTCTCCAGAGCTTTTGTAGATCTTCACTTTAGGGGAGAAAATTGTACAAAGTGTTTTTCCATCACAAAACACTCAAAAAAACTCACAACCCAAAACACCAAAAAAAATTCCTCACAAATATTCTCTCTCAACAAAGTGTTTACACACTCAAAAAATTCAAACCCAATTTCTCTCTAATTCTCTTTCTTTTCTTCTCAAATTTGGAAGGAGTAGGAATTGTTGTTCGGAAAAAACTTTTCTCTTTCACCAGATTAGCGAGAATGCAAAATATAAGCGAAAATAGCACACACAAAAATTGATAAGGAGTTCGGCACAATTTGGTGCCTACATCTCCGGAGCTGCTGCAGATCTTCACTTTAAGGGAGAAAATTGTACAAAGTGTTTTTCCCTCACAAAACACTCAAAAAAAACTCACAACCCAAAACCCCCAAAAAATTCCTCACAAATATTCTCTCTCAACAAAGTGTTTACATACTCAAAAAATCCAAACCCAATTTCTCTGTAATTCTCTCTTTCTTTTCTTCTCAAATTTGGAGGGAGAGGGGGAATTTTTGGATGATTAAAACGGGAAAGGATTGGAGGATATTTATAGGAGGATTATGGGGATTGGTGGCAGCCAAGGTTTACTTTGGTGGAGGGTAGGTGAAAGAGAGTTTGGTGGGGGGTCTGGTGGCATACAAAAATTGACCCCCTCATTTCCTTGACAATCTCCCACTTGAAGGCTGATTTCAATTAGTCTTCACCCCTCGATCAATGTAGCAGCGCTTTCCGGTCTCATCATTTGTGCAGGCCAATAGCTTCAGTTTGTCAATAGTCACCGTCTTTGTTAGCATGTCCGCCGGATTTTGACTTCCATTGATCTTTCTAACTTCAAAATCTCATCTTCTAGCAGAGACCGGATGAAATGAATCGCATCATATGTGTTTTGTTGTGGAATGAAAAGACGGATTCTTTGAAAATGTTGAACTCCTTATCAATTTTTTGTGCTATTTCTGCTTATATTTCGCATTCTCGCTAATCTGGTGAGAGGGAAAAGTTATTTTTTCCCAACAACTGGTATCAGAGCCCCCACCAAATTCTTGCTAATCTGTATTGTCAAGGAAATAAGTGGGGGTCAATTTTTGTATGCCACCAGACCCCCCACCAAATTCTCTCTCACCAACCCTCCACCAAAGTAAACCTTGGCTGCCACCAAACCCCCATAATCCTCCTATAAATATCCTCCAATCCCTTCCCATTTTCATCATCCAAAAATTCCCACTCTCCCTCCAAATTTGAGAAGAAAAGAAAGAGAGAATTAGAGAGAAATTGGGTTTGGATTTTTTGAGTGTGTAAGCACTTTGTTGAGAGAGAATATTTGTGAGCAAAAATTTTGGGGGTTTTGGGTTGAGTTTTTTTTTTAAGTGTTTTGTGAGGAAAAAACACTTTGTACAATTTTCTCTACTAAAATGAAGATCTGTAGCAGCTCCGAAGACGTAGGCACCAAATTGTGCCGAACTCCTTATCAATTTTTGTATGTGCTATTTTCGCTCACATTTCGTATTCTCGCTAATCTGGTTAAAGGAAAAAGTTATTTTTTTCACAACAACTGGTATCAGGTCTCTGGTTGTGATTTCTGTCTCAGTATAGTCAGAAACGATCCAGAAGAAGCCAGATTCGAATGAGATCGATGGCCGCAGACGAAGGGAAGGTGAAAATTAAAAAGTTCGGTAGTGCGGACTTTGGCTTTTGGAAGATGCAGATTGAAGATTATCTCTATCAGAAAAAGCTGTATCAACCTCTCTCGGGAAAAAAACCAAAAGACATGGAGGATGAAGACTGGGCTGTTCTCGACAGACAAGCCCTTGGAGTTATTTGATTGACGCTCTCCCGAAATGTTTCTTTCAACATAGCAAGGAAAAGACCATAGCGGGTCTTATGGCGGCTTTCTCCGGCATGTACGAGAAGCCATCGGCCTCAAACAAAGTTCACTTGATGAAGCGGTTATTCAACTTACGGATGACAGAATGTGCATCAGTGGCTCAACATCTGAACGAACTCAACACAATCACAACCCAATTGAGTTCAGTAGAAATTGAGTTCGATGATAAAGTTCGAGCTTTGATTCTCTTATCCTCTCTACCAAATAGTTGGAATGCTATTGTTACAGCAGTCAGTAGTTCATCGGGAAACAGTAAAATGAAGTTCGATGATGTTCGGGATCTGGCATTGAGTGAAGAAACTCGGCTGAAAGAATCAGGTGAAGCATCAACCTCCTCCTCAGCTTTGCACATGGAGTGAAGAGGAAGGACTTCAGAAAGAAACTCTAATCGCAGCAGATCGCAATCTAGATGAGGTAAATCTAGACTGGAAAAGAAAGCTTTTAACTGCTACAATTGTGGCAAGAGAGGTCACTTTCAATTGGATTGCCGAGCACCGAAGAAAGTTACCGGCACACAGGAATCTGCCAACGTGACTGAGGAAGCAGGCGATGCTATGATTCTAAGCGTCAACAGTCCGATTGAATCATGAATCTTGAATTCAGGGGCATCTTTCTACTCCACCCCATGCAAAGAAATCATGGAGAACTACGTCAGTGGTGATTTCGGAAAGATTCATCTAGCCGATGATGAGACCTTGGAGATCGTGGAAAAGGGAGACATTTAAATAAAGTTGCCGAACCAGACTACATGGAAGCTACAAGGAGTGAGTCATATTCCTGGCCTCAAAAGGAATTTGATCTCAGTGGGACAGCTGGATGGAGAAGGTTATTGTACAACCTTTTCAGGCTGTGAATAGAAGATTACCAAAGGGGCACTCGTCATTGCTCGTGGTAAGAAGACTGGTACTCTCTATATGACCTCAAACTTTGAGAGTATCATTGCAAGTGCAGATGTTGATGGAAAATCAAACCTATGGCACCAAAGGCTTAGTCATATGAGCGAGAAAGGGATGGAGACACTAATGTCAAAGGAGAATCTGCCAGATCTGAAGAGCGTAGATGTTGGCTTATGCGAGGATTGTATCTTCGGCAAACAGAAGGTCAGCTTTGCAAAGATTGGCAAGGCATCCAAGGCAGAAAAGATAGAGTTGGTTCATACTGATTTATGGGGACCATCTCCGGTTCAATCTCTAGCAGACTCGTTGTATTATATCACCTTCATTGATGATTCTACAAGGAAGGTGTGGGTATATAATCTGAAGAAGAAATCAGAAGTCTTTAATACCTTTAGACAATGAAAAGCCATGGTGGAATATGAAACTGGTTTAAAAGTCAAGCGTCTGAGGTCTGACAATAGTGGAGAGTACACAGATCATATATTCAGAGAATTCTGCGCAAACAACAGCATCAAGATGGAGAAAATGATTCCCATGATATCGCAGCAGAATAGCATAGCAGAGCACATGAACAGAACTCTGAATGAGCGTGGCAGAAGCATGAGGATACACGCTAGCTTACCCAAGATGTTCTGGGCTGAAGCCGTCAACACTGCTGCCTACCTGATCAACCGTGGGCCATCAGAACCTTTGGATGGTAGAATACCAAAGGAAGTTTGGAGCAGAAAAGAGGTAAACATTTCACACTTGAAAGTGTTTGGTTGTATTTCTTATGAGCATATTGATTCTGGTAAAAAAAATAAATTAGATCCGAAATCTAATAAATGCATTTTTATTTGATATGGTGGTGACGAGTTCGGCTATCGATTTTGAAATTATGAAAATCGGAAGATCATCAGAAGCCAAGATGTCATATTCAATGAGAATGTGATGTACAAAGATAGATCAACTGCAGAATCAAGTATCTCCAGTACACATGCTAAAACGAAGGAATTCGTAGAGTTCGAGGAGATTTCTGAAAATGATGTCCATATTAGTCCTGAAGCAGTTCAAGAAGAACCAAGCACTCCAGAAGTGAGACGCTCCTCCAGAATTCACAAACCAATCCAGCACTATTCGCCTTCTTTTCACTACTTGTTACTGACTGGGAATGGAGAACCAGAGTGTTATGATGAAGCAATGCAAGTGGAGAATTCAGTCAAGTGGGAGTCTGCCATGAAAGATGAGATGGACTCGCTCATGTCAAATCAGACGTGGGAATTAGCTTAACTACCACCAGGCAAAAAAACTCTCCATAACAAGTGGATTTTCAGGATCAAAGAAGAGCATGATGGAAGCAAGCGCTACAAATCAAGATTGGTAGTCAAAGGCTTTCAGCAAAAAGAAGATGTTGATTACAATGAAATTTTCTTTCCAGTCATAAAAGTGACTACAATTAGACTTGTATTGAAAATTGTAGTTGCAGAAAATTTACATCTTGAGAAATTAGATGTAAAGACCGCCTTCCTTCATGATGATTTGAAGGAGATTTATATGAAGCAAGCAGAAGGCTTCATACAGGCAGGAAAGAAAAACCTCGTATGCAGACTGAAGAAGAGCTTGTATGGCTTCAAATAAGCTCCCAGATAGTGGTACATGAAGTTTGATAGCTTCATAAGCAGCAACGGTTTCCCAAGATGCCATGCAGATCATTGTTGCTACATCAAGAAGTTTGATAATAGCTTCATTATTCTACTGTTGTACGTAGATGATATGCCCGTTGCAGGTCCTGACATGCAAGAGATTATCAACCTGAAGCATGAATTGTCGAAGCAGTTTGCAATGAAAGATCTAGGTGTTGCGAAGTAGATCCTTGGAATGAGGATCAAGAGAGACGAAGTCGAGGACTTTGATGTTATCACAGGCCAAGTACATTAACAAAGTATCTCCATATTCAACATGAAGAATGCTAAGCCAGTGAGCACACCTTTGGGTGTTCATTTGAGACTTTCCAGAGAACAGTCACCGAAGAGGAAGAAGAGCGTGCACACATGGAGAAGGTTCTGTATGCCTCAACAATTGAAAGTCTGATGTATGCCATGGTTTGTATCAGACCAGATATTGCTCAAGCAATAGGAGCTATTAGCAGGTACATGAATAATCCAGGCAAGGTACACTGAGAAGCAGTTAAATGGATCCTCAAATATCTGCGAGGTACCACAAATAAAGCACTTTGTTTCAAAGGTAGAGATACGACACTAACAGGCTAAGTGGATGTTGATTTAGCCGGAAATGTTGATATCAGAAAGAGCATTACGGAGTATGTTTATACTCTAGGAGGTACAGCAGTGAGTTGGGTCTCTCAGCTGCAGAAGATAGTTGCTCTCTCTACAACTAAAGCAGAATATGTCGCTGTTACAGAAGTCAGCAAGGAAATGATTTGGCTACAAAGTTTCTTGGAAGAATTGGGCCGGAAACAAGAAGATAATGTCTTATATTGCGACAGTCAAAGTGCTATCCATCTGGCAAAGAATCCGTCTTTTCATTCTAAAACAAAACACATACAAATGCGATATCATTTCATCCAGTCTCTGCTGGAAAATGAGAACTTGAAATTAGAAAAGATCAGTGGAAGTCAAAATCTGACAGACATGCTAACAAAGACGATGACTATTGACAAACTGAATTTATGCTCAGCTTCAGTTGGCATGCACGAATAATGAGACCGAAAAGAGCTGCTGCATTAATCGAGGTGTGAAAACAAATTGAAATCTAAGCAATTAAAATCCCCAATTACACCCGATTAATCTCCGATTAATCGCTAATCGGAGGCTAAGCAATTATTTTTTTAGCGATTTATAATATTTCAATAGGTAGCGATTTAATCGGGTATAATCGGCCGATTAGCGATTAATCGACCGATTTTAAATGACCGATTAACCGATTAAATCTCCTCTAATTTTCATGCTCGTTTGCATTATTTGGGCTCAGTCCGACCCAAACTCAAATCCATATCCAAAATCCAAACCCCTTCTGGTCCTTGCGCAAACCCAAACCCGACATGTCACTGCTCTCTTCTTCTTTCTCGGGCAAACCCAAACCCAAACTGATTATTTTCTTCTTCCTCGAACAAATCCAAACTCGACCCATCGTCGCATACTTGATCCGACCCGCATCTGCTGCACCTCTTCCTCTTGTTGCTCGCGCTGCTCCTCCCCGATTATTTTTGTTTGATTAAACCGACCAGTAAACCTGACCCGATCCACATCTAAAATTCAAACTCAGCACAAACCAAATACTCTCTTCTTTTCCTCTATAACTATATGTTCCTATTTAATAATCTCAAAATAGTTTTCGGTTAAGATTTAGGGTAATGAGGATATATCTTTTTTTTAATTTATATATATATATATATATACACACACACACACACAACGATTTTTCCGATTTAATCTCCGATTGTTTTCCGATTAACCGATTAATCACTAATTGCTTCTAGACCGATTAGTTCAAAAAATCGATTTTAACTGCCTAGATTGAAATCAATCTTCAAGTGAGAGATTGTCAATGAAATGAGTGGGGATCAATTTTTGTATGCTACCAGACCCCCCACCAAACTCTCTCTCACCTACCCTCCACCAAAGTAACCTTGGATGGCACCAAACCCCCATAATCCTCCTATAAATATCCTCCAATCTCTTCCCGTTTTCATCATCCAAAAATTTCCACTCTCCCTCCAAATTTTAGAAGAAAGGAAAGAGAGAGAATTAGAAAGAAATTGGGTTTGGATTTTTTGAGTGTGTAAACACTATGTTGAGAGAGAATATTTGTGAGGAAAAATTTTTAGGTTTTGGGTTGTGATTTTTTTGAGTGTTTTGTGAGTGATTTTTTTAAGTGTTTTGTGAGGGAAAAACACTTTGTAAAATTTTCTCTCCTAAAGGAAAAATCTGCAGCAGCTCAGGAGATGTAGGCACCAAATTGTGCCGAACTCCTTATCAATTTTTGTGTATGCTATTTTCTCTTACATTTCGCATTCTCGCTAATCTGGTGAAAGGGAAAAGTTGTTTTTTCCCAACACATTCTACATAGTCAACACCACTTTATATAGGACAAGCATAAGTGGCAACATTCGATTTCTTAACACGAACAACTCACAAGCAATAGAACAATTAAGTCAACAACTGGATCAAATATCTCTTTTTCACACACAAAACACTCCACTTGATAACACACACAACCCACAAAATCAATGAGAAAAAGGATACATTTTTCCGATCCTTCTAATCCACAGAAACCAAGCCCTAATCCTATTTTAGATTAGAACCCTCAATTTATAAATCAAATGGGGCATTCTCATGTAATCACCTCCAAACCCCATAAAAAAGAATCACAGAAAATCCCAAAAAAATACAGGAAATGAACAGAAGGATGTTAGGGTTTGAGATAGATGAATTTTTTTTACCTTGGATTGATCGAGCTAATGGAATGAAGTGAAAAGGGAGATCTTTCTTTTTTTCTTAACCTTGTTTTAATTTTTTCGGGATGTTGGTTTGGTTATGAGATGGGGAATGAATAGACAGTAACACACGAATATAACATGGATGGGGGTGCGGTCACCCCCCGGTGTGTTTAAAGGTAGAAAAAGTTATATGAGGATTTTTATTTTTATTTTCTGTTTTTATTGGACAATGCTCGTAACTTATAAGTCACTCTCTTGCAAGTAGAATCCGAACTTCTTACCTCTTGCTCGTATCTAAGAGCATCTCCAACCACGTTAGCTATTTTGGCTAAAATAACGAAAATGAATAACAAATGGATAATTTGACTAGCGAAAAAAGTCTTCACTCCACCCATATTATCTATTTTGAAAAACCATTAATAATTTAAAGTCCAAAATTAAATAAAATAAAAATATAAAATAAAAGTTTATAAAAAAGTCCAATACAAAATAAAATTTCCAAGAGTAAAAATAAAATTTTGCAATTTTCGCCATTGATTTCCGCGATTCTGCAATAACATAAATATAAATGTCGCGATTCCGCAATTTTCGCGATTGATTTTGCAATTTTTGCAATTTCGCGATTGATTTCCACAATTTCACAATTTTGTGATTTGGGAAAAAGTTTAGCAAACGGTACATACTCGTCAGATCTGGCGAGTGAATATTAGAAATCTATTTTAGCGAATGGTTTGGCTAGTTCCGTTGGAACATATTTTTGTTTTTATATTAATTATTTTGGCTAAAATTAAAAGATGACTAGCACGGTTTACGGTTGAAGATGGTGTAAAAGATTTGACCACTAGATGATAGTTACACTTGCTAAAGAAGGATATGGCAAGTTGTTAATATAAGTAATAGCAGTGAGATGGGCTCTGGTTCACTTGAAGGTGATTGGAATTCAAGAGATAAGTAGTTGCATCATCTGTTTTGATCGATCTATGGGTTTCAATATAGTAAATTTTTTTGTAACGAAGAAATTGAGGTGCGTCATATGAACGAAACAATTATCCTTTGATTAGTAATACTGTGTTAAATTATGTATACTAGTATCATGCACGTGCGATGCACGTGGAGGAAGAAGGGAAAAGACAAAAAAAAAAAGGAAAATAATTCCCAAACTGATCCATTGACGAAAATATGTACCAAACTGGGCCACCTTCGCACGTGCACGCGGGGAAGAAGGAAAAGGACAAAAAAGGAAAATAATTTCCAAACTGAACAACTGCCGAAAATATTTACCAAACTGGTCCACTTTCGAAAATATTGACCATTATGGGTCACCTGGCTTCAAAATGACAAAAAAAAAAAAAAAAAAAATCAATGACAAATACCACTAAGGCCTTCTCCCATTATAATAGTAGAGATATTAAGTGATGTGACATAATCTCGTTTGTCCATACTATTTTAATATATCAGCTTTATGAGATTTTGTCACCATATAACTGTTAGCACAAACAACTGTCTCGTGCTAGCACAAACAACTGTCTCGTGCCTTAAACTGTAAGAGCATCCGCTGTCATTTGCTATATTTGACATTTTCTCATATTTTAATAATTGAATGTTTGCTGCCGTTTGTTATTTTGTCATATTTTGATAAAATCACTACAGTTGCTTCTTAAATATGAGAAACACAATGACGATTCTCATATTATAGGGGACGGAACATGTGGTTTGTCCCTATTTTTTTTTTTTTAATGGGGTCGGACGAAACATATTGTTTCGTCTGACTTTTTTTTTAATGATCAGACGGTACAACATGTACCGTCTAGAAGAAAAAAAAATCGGAAAATCATCAAACGGGACATAGGCTTCGACGGGGCAACATGTCTCGTCCAACTATTTTTCGGGAATTAGGTTTAGGTTAATTATTAGGTTAATTAATTAAGTAGGTAGTTGGTATATATTTTATTTAATTTATTTAATTAATCTATTTTAATACTTAATCATTAGTTAATTAAGCGTTAAAAAAAACGGATGAAACAACATGTTTCATCCAACCTCTTTTTTTAATATTTCTTTTTCATATTATAGCAAATCACGACTGCGACAAATCGCATCGTTTGCTATATGCTATTTTGCCATATTCTCAAATATGAGAAACATGACTGTGGATGCTCTAATAGTATGCTGTTATTGCTTATAAGCTATGCTATCACTCATCCAAAGCCAAGGTTGAACTCTCAGTGAAATCATAGTTTAGTGAGAGCATCCACAGCCGTTTGCTAAATATGCATAATATGCATATTTGGTCAAAAAATGCGATGTAGTCGTTGGCCAAATATGCATATTATGCATATTTCGCTACATGAGATTGCTATAAATGAGAATGGATATGAGAAATATGGATAAATGAGATACGGAGTTTGAAGTGCCGTCGCACCAAAAAAAATATTTTTTAATGGTCGGACGGCACTTCAAATGCCGTCGCAAAAAAAATATTTTTTTAATGGTCGGACGGCACTTCAAGTGCCGTCCCTCCCAAAAAAAAAATAATTTCCTAATAAAAAAAACCAAAAAAACTCACCTCTCCCTCGGACGACACTTGAAGTGCCGTCCCACCCTGTAGGTAGTTATTTGCAATTTTTGTAATTTTTTGTAATGTAATTTTTTCATAATTTCTATAAATTTTTTTTAGTTTTTTATAATTTTTTTGTAATTTTTTATTTGCACTTCGAGGACGAATTTTTCCCTCTGACAGCACTTGAAGTGCCGTCGCACCTTTTTTTATATTTTTTTTCCTCCGACGGAACATGATATGCCGTCCCACCATTTTAAAATGTTTTTTTAATTTTTTTTCCTCTCCGACGGCACATGAAGCACCGTCTGTTATTATTTTAATTAAAAAAGATAAAAAATAGCATTCAACGACTACAGCCAAACGCAACTTTGCTATATTCATTTATCCATTTATACATATTTTGACCCTCAACGACTGTGGATGCTCTTAATTGTAGTTTCCTAGAGGTCGGAAGGGTCGTTATTAGTTGTAACGAAGGATAGTGAGGTAAAACGATTAAAACCATTATTAAGTTATATAAGTGTGAAACGAAACATGGAGAGATCTATGAAGGCAATAAAACGTTAGATTATTTATCTGCAAATTGCCCTCTAGCATAACAATGTAACATTAGCAAAATCATGAAATGCACATAAAAGCGTAAGACGGTTTCACTTTTCAAACTGTAAGGTAGTGTTCTTTATCTCCTCTAATAAGTGATTTACCTCTTGTAAGAGGTGGTCCACCTCTTACAAGAGTTTTTTTAGTGTTCTTTTTTTACCTCTTATAAGAGATTTCCCCCAAAATTGCTTCTAAACCTAAACGACTTATACTAGCCACTTTCAAAATGTTAAAAGTCTTCTATCACTTAAAAAGACTATATTACCCCTAAATTAATGATAACTATTATCTGGTTATCTCAATTTTCTTTTATCTTTTTTCTTGTGTAAGTTGCATAGTGACATCTCTACAGAACATTTGTTTAGTGCTTCAATTGTTCTTTTTAGAAATCTACTAATCTTTTTAAAGTAGTTAACTAATTTTAATTTAGCCTTGTATCACGATGTGATTTATTATCTGTAGTTACATTTTGATAGGATAGAAGTTGCTGGCATTCTAACAATGTTTTGTTTTTGCTTAAATAGTTTTAGATGCATAGTTCAGTAATGAACTACAGGACCACCACCAGCATCAAACCATGATCCAAAATTTTGTTAGTTGCCAACATGGATAATCATGGAGACTTTCCTGTTAGCAAATCATATTTTGTGGAGATGCTTTGTACTGTTTTAGTTGATTGTTGATGGTCAACTATTCTTCACTTCCTTTATTACTTGTGTAAGCACGTCTTAAACATGATTTTTAAGATACCTGTTTATAGGCCATCTTTTCGGGAACAGTTCAGCATTTTGGAATTTTGCCAGTGATCGTGATATCTTGTTAAAAGTTAAAACTGAATTTATTCCTTGTAGGACTGATAAACTAACATCCCAAGTAAAATTTAGTTTTTTTTAATGTAGATTTGCTGGAAATTTTAATGATGTTTACGTCTAGATGGTGATAGAGACATTCCTGCATATATTTATGTATATATTATACATGTCTCAAATGCAGCATTGTCTAAATAAATAAGACGTATGAATATGAAATCGCTTTTAATATATATGAGTAAATGTTCTTTTCAGTTTTGTTTAATTTCAGTTTAATCTTGTATTGGCTGTAGCTTAGATCAAATCCGATTAAAAAATGATATTAGCTTATATGAGCGAAGATGCAGCCACTAGAGAAGTGGTAATTTGTATTGTTATGACCAAATCGGAGGTTTATATGTTTTAAGCTTCCATAGCTTTTGCTACTATGATCATTTTTTCAATGGTGAAGGATATGTGTGGATTTTAAAGTAATAATTTGTGTAAATAATTAATGTTGTTATTAAAGATCAATTACATTTTGGCTTTTCTGTTATAAGTTAGTTCCCATCCTTGAACAAGTCAGTAGGGAAACTTCACCACTAATGATGATATTCGATGAACACACGCAATCAAATATTAGAAGTAGTTTACACAAATTTGTAACAATGCACTGATACAAGTAGTGTATATTTGCCATCAAATTACACAAAATTGCTTGCATCCCCTCAAAAGTAACAGAGTCGACAGCCATGCCTATCGACAATGCACTGGGGACCACATCGCTTGCTGGAGGAGGTGAATCTGTTGTTGGGGCTTCAATTGGTGAAATTGCAGGAGGAGATGGAGTGTCGCTTGTTGTAGATGGAGTATCGCATGTTATGTGGGTTTTTTCCGTTGAAAGAAGAATGACGATAATTATGGATTATAACCAAATTTGTCTACTAGGTGAGAAATGTGACGATTTACTTAATTTTAGATATGAAATGTTGGTATAAATAGAGAAATTATATAGTAAGGACAAAAATGTCTAAAAGTAGAGAAAATGCTCTTGTAAAAGGTGAAAAAAGAACAGAAATCTCTTATAAGAGGTTCTTATAAGAGGTTATTTTTATATAAAAGAACACCTCAAAAAGAGGCTCTTGCAAGAGGCTCTTACTGTAAATCTCTTATAAGAGGTCCTCTTACAAGAGGCTCTTACTTATAAGAGGCAAAAAAAAAAGAACAGTACCTAAATGTAGAAAGGTTCATGTTGAGGATCAAACCAAATAATTAATGCTAAACAGTATTAGTAGCACAGATGACAAGACTTCACATTTCCCACTTTCCACCTCCTAAATGGAGGTTAGCGGTCAATCCAATAAATAAATAAAAATCAAGAGTAATGTTGCACGCTAATTCAATCGATTATTCCTTCATCATATAATGAGAAGAATTCGTCCCCAATCAGTTTCCTATCACCTGACTTCACCTTTATTTAACACCTTTTCTTTTTAAGGAAAATGTGGAATATGACCACGTGTTTCATTAATCAGAGATTAATGAGCGAATGTGCACACTATGAGCAGGAAATAAAATAAGGCTAAATTTAATTAAAAAAACACCAAGTTTTGGGTCATTTTAAAAAAATCGTACCAAGTTTTGTTTGTTTCAAAAAACTCCACTGGTTTAGTTAAGGTTAGGGTTAGGGTTGGGTTAGGGTAGGGTTTAAAAAATCACTTTAATATTTCATTTGTGTTTAAAAAAACCACATTTATCTTTCATTTGTGTTTAAAAAAACATCACTTAACTAATCAAATGTTTAAATAAACCCCCCTGAACTAACCATAACCCTAACCCTAACTAACTCAGTGGAGTTTTTTGAAATTTTGTGTCATTTTTAAAATATAAAAAAAACTTAGTACGGTTTTTTTAAAATGGCCCAAAACTCGGTGGGGTTTTTTTAAAATTTAGCCATAAAACAACCGCCAAACTCTGCTCTCTCCTCCTCCCCTCCACATACCAAACCTCTCTCTCTCCCTCACCCACAATCACCCACCCACACACAATCAAAACATACATAAAATCACCTCTCACTCATACTCACTCACAGTCATAACTCAATCAAATCCACTATCAAAGAAGAGTAGTGATCAAACCATCTCCTTTCAAACAAAAGAATCCCCATGCCGATCGGAAACTCAGACAACGTCGGCATCACCTCGACGTGGACATCGACCATCGCGCGGTGGCTCATCGACGAGTTCGGGGGTGTCAAAGTATATGAGGGAGTGGACGGCGGGTTTGCAGGTGGTCCAAGGCGCAGCCATCGCAGCGTAGGTGCGGCCCGAAGGTCAAATCTGGATCAAAAGCGACGGCGCTGGAGCAGAGGTGGTGCGGCGTGGTGGCGTGAATGGGGCGACAAGGTTGGAGCGGGAAGAAGAAGGGTGGAGGGAGGTATGGTGGAGAGGGCAAAACTAGCGGGATGGGGGCGACAAGCGCTAGCCTCCCCCCCCCCCCCCCCCAAAGCTCAGATCTAAGTTTGGTTTTCTTTTTTTGAAAATTTGGGAGAGTTTCTCTCTCTGAATGAAAGTAATAAAGAAAACCTTTACCGTCCCCAATCATCTTTAACACAATATTCGTTCCCTGTCATCAACTCCTCGTACGTTCTTAAATTTGAGGCACCCAAAATCGGACTCTAAAAAGTGATATGATGTTCCCCTCACCGCCCAACTCCTCCCCATACTCCTCGTTTACCATCATCCCTGCCTGATCATGTGAAGGTAAGCAATAGAATTTTTAGAGCGGTTAAAAGAAGTTGACCATATCCGAGGGGGATGGATTTTCAACAACTCGATGGCTACTGAGTTGTGGTGATTTAATATATCATCTGATTGAGGCTTGTAGTTTGTTTCTTCATGTATCTTATGTAATGAACTAGATCCTGCGTATTCGTTGTTGAATTTAGATGTGGGTGAATTTGATGACTGAGAAAGTGTAAGAGAAAATATATTAAGACTTGAAAGCAAGTGTAGCCAACAGAGACTGTGAATCCTGTAGTAGTAGGGGGGGTCATAAGCAATAAGACAGTGGAAATTATTAACAAGCCAAGGCAAGTGAATCAATCATCGTCTTCTTTGACAGTATCAAATTTACTATATGTTAGAATACAAGTCCCTACAAACTCTATTAATTACATTAGAATGGACCAGAACATCTAAACAAGAACTGTAAAAAATGAATAAAAGTTCACATTTGTACAAAACTTACCATGATCAAATAATCAAGTCTACAAGTAGAGGCAACTATTCTGAAAGCCTGTGAGATAATAATAAACACTACAGTTTAATGTTTGGTGGAGATGGAAGAAGAAGACAAAGCATCTCGATCTTCTTTGTGCAGGCCTATCCAAATAAATTAGAAATGTGCTCAACAAGTTGAACGACAAGAAATAAGTGACCTTTATTCTCAAAATAACATAAAATAAAATAAAAAAAGAAACAAAATGAACACATGCATCATCATAACTGAAACTTTTAGTTTAAAAAGCCTTCAAAATCGTCCTTAATCTTTGCTAAATAAAGTATCAAATTTAATCAAATTTGGCACTTCTTCTCTCGAAAAGAAAATAAATAATTCAAAACAACATAGCAGATAATCTTAATAAACATCTTTAGATTTTGCCTCGATGACCATCATGATATGATGCACTAAAAGCATTTTGGTTGGGTACCAAATGAGTGCCTAGGCATGGCCTCGTGTTGGCAAAAGCGACCTGTATACAAAATTAATAGGAGGTAACTCAGAGGAAACAATCTTGTTGCTCAATTAGCACATATATTGTAAGTCTAATTATTGGAACAACTATGATTTCAAATACAACATATGACATGTTAAAGTCGTTTGAAGTGTAAATAATGCCAACCTGAAAAATAGGTGTGCTTAGTTTGGGTTTCCCACTACCATATGAAAATCCTACTATTGACTAGGTTGCTGCCATGTAAAAGAATACATATTAGCCAACAACTTCGAATGAGTAAATAACTTGATGATCATATCAAATAAGATGAAGAAGAAGAAGAAGAAGATTATCTAACTACAAGATCCCTTCCAAAGCCAACACCCTCTCCTAACCTTCCTCTTATCACACCCACACCTAGCCCATTGTACATATTGCTTATTGTACTATTATTGTTGCTCCCATTTGTATTATCGCTCCTTACCAATACATTTTCTCCACCAAACTGAGGGCCTGCCTACAAGAATTAATGTGAAAAGGTTAACTATTAAAACAACTGAACGATAGAATACTAAATAAACATAACATATATTAAATAAATAAACTTGGTGTAGCTGATATGGAGAAAAAGAATGTGAACGTGCACTCACGTCAGCTGAGAAATTAACAATGATGAACTAGAGCATGCCAAATTATTATTGGGCGGTTGTTGAATCAATGCATTAGCCGGGACAGCAACAGCTGGTATCACTTTTTTTGTACTTAAAAAACTACTATTTATCACAGAGAAAGGTTCATCATGCTAAATATTTGAAGATATCAAATGAAACCTTAATTACCTGGACATGTTTGTCCTTTTGAAGCCTTATTCTTCGTTGCTTCAGTTTTTTTTTCATTATTTTCCCGACTGTAGATCTTTCCTTTTAGTAGATGAATGGCCCTTACATGGAACTGTGAATGGATCAAGTGGTTTTTGCCTCTCCTTTGACATACTGATGAGGACATCAAATCTGTTTTATTTTATTTTGAGACTTAGTCATATGTAGTTTATTGGAGAGATTTATTTGAGAGATTTGTTTTGGATTTGTTTTGAGTCTATATATAGGTCTTGAGAATAATGAGAAAATATACTATTCTTGATTAAAAAAATTATTGTGTTGAGTTTTTTTTATTTCATCCTCTTTGTTGTGTGAGACAATTGAGACACAATTTTAGGGTTTCTGATCAACTCTAAAACTACCACAAAATCTCCAAATTAAAATCCCCAAACCCTAACTCAGCCGCCACCCTTAGTCTCTTCCTCTTCTCCCTCTAGACTGAATCCCGAAACCCAACCCGTACCCCCTGCATCCTTGTCCTCCCCATTCCGCTCGCACCCCCATCCCGGCCTCACATCGCCCTCGCCTTCTTCTCCTCCTCACCGTCTTCTCTGTCTTCTTCGAAACCCATTGAAACCCTACCAGCAGCCCCGTCGGTTCCCTCGCCGTCATCGAAACCCCCTGCCAGCACTGCCCCACCTCACGTCAGCCCGCAGCCACCACCGTCGACCACGACACTCCGAAGTCTTCCCTCCGCACCTCCACACCCGACCACCACTGCTCTCCTCTCTCTGTTGCAACTCACCGGTGATCGTCAGTCACCACCACTAATCGACTTCCCCACTGTGATGGATCGCAGTGCTTCGACCCAGCCCCGACGCAACTTTCTTCGACCCCGATAAATTCTTTCCACTTCTCATTTATTTGTGATACCATCTATCATCTCCATAATATTATTTGAATTATTTGTCGTTCACAAATATTGAGAGTGTGTGTTCTACTTTCCTATTGGTGTACAAATCTTTATTGAATATCTTACATGCTAAGAACGATTAAGTATTATTGTTGATTGATAGGATTGAACTTTTAATTGGGCTTGTTAAACTTTTCACATCTTGAAAATCTATCAAACTAATTAATAGTTATAATTTCTAACTTAATCTGTATTACGTGTTGGTAATATTAATCCTTTAAAATTTTTAAAAATTTTCTATTTAGGTTTAAGTTTACATCACATACATTTATTGTCACCTCCATTTGTCTCACTAAGTTTGGATCAAGTGGAATTTTGAATATCTTATTATGAATAAGAACCAAAATTGCATGCGTGCACTAAGAAAAAAAGAAGCTTGTAATAATGGTTAAGCTATGATATAATTAAGAAGTAGGTGACTAACAAATAGCAACAATGATATGAGAAATAAAATTGCTCGCCTACATAAGATGCCCCTAAACTCAAATAAACAACAGCTGCATTTGACTTTACAATCTTCATTAGAATCTAGTTCATTCAAGAAAACTTTGAAATTCACGCTTTGACTCCTCTCAAACTTTGACATCCTCATACACTTCATATTCTAAAATTGTAGCATTTTCATTAGATGAAGATATCTCGCAGTACATTATCCCCGTCAACTCCTGTTGGAGCTCCTGAAACTTTACAGTAGTGTACACTTTCTGGAACTGTTCCAGCATCTTATAATGATTCATACATGTCACCCTTAAATTGAAAGACTTAAAATCTGCATATTTTTCTCTCTCATTTTTGTCTTTCAAGGCATTTTCATATTAAGCAACAAAATTCCTTAAAATAGTAAGCATTCATACTTTCACTTTGTTGGTTGGTAGACATTCCTGCCCAAAAAATATCTTTTACAAAAGCAGGAACTCAACGATGTATGTCATCAAACAGCTCACGTAACCAATCTTTTTTAATAAGCTTATACTGCTTAATCATCTGAATCCAATTTGCCTCAAATTTGGTTGGACTTAAGGAATCACATTCCATTTTGGAGGGAACTCTTTATCATTTCATAATTTTTGTGTCGTTTCAACTTCTCCGGAAGTTTCTTCATGATATGCCACAAGCACCATTTACGACGAGCATTAGAACAAACTATTTCAATGGCATTTTTTATTACTCTATCTTGATTAGCAACTATACCTTGAGGAGCACGTTCCAACATACATGTGAGGCAAGTTCTAAACAACCACACAAACACCTTTGTATCTTCACCTGAAATTAGTCCACATTCAAGAAGAATTGATTTCCCCTGGTGACCGACACCAACAAATGGAGCAAAGGGCATTTTATATTTATTTGTCAGATATGTTGTATCAAACATAATGACATCTCTCAATTCCTTGTATGCCTCCCTACATTGACCATCTGCCCAAAAAACATTTTGTAGACGAACTTCATCATCCATATCTATACTGTAAAAGAAATTCGAATTTCTTGCCTACATCTTTATGAAATAGTTTTGAACTGCAATAGCATCACCTTCCTCAAGCTTCAACTGTCTTACTTTCTCAATATAATTCATGTAATCTTTTTCCAGAAAAGTCATGTTTTCATATCCACCTGCTTCAACCACGAGAATTATAGCTTTTGTTCATCTTTATTCCAGCTTTATCATTAATTTTAAGCTTTCTTTGCATATGCGGCTTTATTACCCTATTGCAATGAGAGTAACGAGTTTGGCTTGGGCTAGCAAGTGGATGATTGTGATGTGGACAAAGTGGCTCACTCGTCACTTCTAATTTTCACACAACACAAATTTCATTTTTGCCTTGCAATTAGTCTTATGTACTGTATGTGGCTTCAAAGTATTTTGAAAAGTACGTCTAGAACAACCATATCGATGAAATGCTGCTGTAACACATATCATCATTTGAATTCTTTCTAGATGTCTTTATGCTTATTTCAAACCCCATTCGATCAGCATATCTTATGCAATATTCAAATGCCTCCGCAATTGAATTGAATTTCATGTTAAGTTTTAGTTCTTCAATCTTTTTCTTTCTCTTTTTTTTCTATGCTCTTTATTTCATTGTCAGTATCATCACTTAAATTCTGAATTGAAGATGAAACATTGGGGGGTTTCTCCATTCCTATTAAATATCAAGGATATCATAATTCAGTAAAATAATAGTGTGGCCTATAGGATTCAATAATCTCAAGAGAACACAAACTACAACTGCAATATGCAGTAGGCTACAAAGTAATGATATTAAGATGACCTTAAATGATTTCCATATTCTGATGCTAACTTTCACCATCTACTTTTCTATAATCATAGTCAGTTCACAAATGATGATTGATAAAAAAACTATGACAATAGCACACTTGAGCGAACACTTGTGCGATTGAACTCCAACTACACCGATAACTGCTAATCTGGACAAGTGCAAAATTCTCAACAGGTAATTTCTTAAAAAAAATATCAAGAAAATTTGTGTCAGCTAAGATATTCACTCCTACGGGCAAAATCAAAGCAACAAGATTTCGGCATGCATCTTAAAGCTTCTTAGAGGCAGAACAACAATTGTACAGTAACTACGGGCCTGTAAGGAGAACAAGGATCATCTCCAGGCCCATCAACTCAAACAGACAGCCTAAGAAAGATGGATTTCTAGTTAATTAACGATGGAAATCAAGTCCCTTATCTTAAACAGGATTATCAAATAATCTTATTCGTTAACTATGGGAATCTGTAGTTTAATCTCAAAAGATGCATTTTTAAGTCTATTTTGTAACAAACTTCTAGCCTATAAATACTCTCCCCCCTCAATCAATAACGAGTAGTCAAATCTTTTCCACTAAAACTCTAGTCTCCTTTCTGAGTTACTGGCTTGAGCGTCGAAGTATCTTTCATCGGGCTCAACCCTAGTGTTTAGACTTGGTGCAGGTTCGTCGGACATTTTCAGCCGTTTAGATATTGATCCAGAAGTTCTCAACCATTTAGATTCAGATCAAGGAGCCTTCAAGCATCACAATTCAGATCTGACTAACAGTTCAAATTGTAAGATTCCTCTCCCAAAAGGAACTCGTTATCTGATTGCTTCCACATGGAAAAAAGCAGCAACAGATTGATATCTTATGTGGGAAATTATATATCTACTTCTCCGATCAGATCTAACCGGAAAAAACTACTCTCAGGCCGTAGTGCCTCTCCCTCTTCAGTGCATCCTACGCAATCAGATCTCTACGACATCATCAACTCCTGACAGCAAGGGACGGGCCTCTACCGACACTTAGATGAAAAGAGTACCCAAGATGAAGTCCCTGTGTCATGCCCCGCTTCCCAAAATACGAAATACGAGTACGTAACGTAGGCCCAGCGAATGATGTAAACACCATCCATAAGCTATACTAGATTAACGCAGCAATAAAAACAACAAAGTACAACCATGCAGGAAAAATAACCACATGAATCAAAGATAAAATTCCACTAATAAATGAAATAATCCAACAATATAAATATCCATCATCTTGGATCAAAATAAACCACGGGCCATAAAGCCCAAAACAGAGTACAAGTCATAAAAATATTCAAGAAATAAAATTAGCAACAAGTAAAACTAAGCAGCGGAGACTGGTTCCATCTTTAGAAACGTTGCTCACCAATTCCTTCAGGAATAGATCCTTCAGTACCTGTAAAATCTTAATCTAAAAAAAAGAAAAGAGTGCCCTTAGAGCAAGTCGTGGGCGGCAAGTAGAGAAAACAAAGGATAAAGAAAAGCATGAATATCAAGGAGTAAGGACATGGTCAAAGACAAAGAACAAAGCAAAGAGCAGGCAATAATATCAAAGGTCTACAGTAAATCACACATGTAATGAGTGATGTCAGGATCAAGCAGGAAATGCAGGTTATTATGTATTTTATTAATCTATCTAGTGCACGTACTACTGTGTCCCATTCCATATGTTCGGCGCAAACACACAGTGTACGCTTTAGACTGATGGTGATCCCTCGGTCCGTGTACTCAGCCTAGTAATCAGTATTTCATGTTTAGGGACAGTAATTATCGGGCAGTGTTTTATGGCCATCAGTATGGGTCGGTACAGATCAGGTAGTAGGGTCCGACCGAGTACAGTTACCGATCGTTCACAACCAAGTCTACCCATGATACCCCGGCTTTTTATTAACTTATTTTCATCCTATGTGTGCATGCAAGAGGGTGTAAATATTTTATAATACTATGTGTGACTAATTCTAAGCGCTACGGTCAAAGCATGAGGCAACCACAATAATTAAGCACAATTCACATAGTCAAGACAGCATGACCTTGCTGTACTAAAATACAGGTTACATCCACTGCAAAATAGCAAACCTAAATCCGCTGGAAGGCCTAAAAAGTAGACTTCCACACGGTTCCAACGAGTATAATTAAGGCATATAAAAGATATAGGAACTAGGGTGAAAACTCTATTCTATTCAGGTTTTATGTTTAGGCAGCATGCAATAGGTTGTGTTCAACTATTTATTTCAGGTCAGAGAACTCATTAATAAAATCTATAAACATTCTGGGTGATACCTATACATTTCTAGGTCCAGCCTAATTTATTTCAGATTTTTCTTTTACTGTTAACAGTGTCAAATAAAATAAGAAACAGCAAGATACGCCTGAAATTATGAGTCTGAAATTTCTAACATAGCTGTACTAAAATGTTGATATCTAGCAAATGACACAGCAGGACTTAGATCTGTCAAAAGGATGTTAAACTAGACATCAGAGGCTAAAAATTTATGTTTGTAAAGGAAATTCAAATTATGACATTAACATGGGTGAAAATCTAAAACAAAATGAAGTAACTAGCAGTCCAGAAATTGTCTTAACATGAGCAGGCAAATAAATAAATCATATGATCACATATAGCATGCAAATTGGTAATCAAGTGAATCCTAGGTGTCAACATACAATTTCTAAGGTTTAATATACATTTATCACAGGCATGGTATCAATTCAACAATTAAAACCAATCTAGCACATTCAATTCAATATGTCCAATTTATCAAGTAGTCCTATGCATGAATCTAGTTATTTAAATGTACATATGCATGAAACAATAGGGACTAGGTTTTAGATCAAAGAGATAACAAGATGTTAAGAGTATGCCGGGTTAGCTTGTGTAAACCCTCGATAATCTTAACGGAATTGTCAAAAGCAGTTTGATAACGAAATGGACGGATCTACTTGCAGGAGATCAAATAAACTTGAACAGAATAAAATGCTAGTTCAAGAGGAGACTTTCCTATTATATTGCAGATACAATTAATTAGAATAACGGGATCAGAATCCCGGCGAAAACTCCCAAAGACACGTGCAAAATACGTGCGAAGAAACCCAAGCAAACAGAACAGCAACAGCAAGAGCCAAGTGAAATCCCACACCGGATCCGACAGAACACGGGACAGCAATCGGGGATCTGATGCGCCAAAACACAGGACAACAAAACCGTCCAATGGAAGATCTCCTACACACCGGATCGGCCCAAATACGGAACAGGGAAAGGGGATCCGCTACGACCGAACATCGAACAGCGGGATCACCCAATGGATAATCGTCTCCTACCTTCGGCAAGGAGAGAGAGAGAGAGAGCATGGCGTCTTGACGGCGTCTGCATCTACGATGGGGCGGCACTGTGGCGGGGCACCACGGCAAAGATGTCGGTACCATGGTCGGGAAGCGACGGCGGCGACGACAACCTCGACGAGCGAACTCTATTTTGCGGTTGGAAATAGAGAGCGACAACGGCAACGCTCGGGGACTCAAATGGTGACGCTATGGGACTTACGGTGATTGCGAGGGTGATCGGTGAGGGACGGAGAAGACGAAGGGGTGCATGGAGTGGAGGAACGGCGATGGCGAAGGTTCGGTGGATTGGGTTACGGCGAGGAGAACGGGGGGTGATGACGAGGATGGTGAAATGGCAATGAGGGCGAGGTGATGGAGACGATGATGGTGATGGTGGTGACGGAGGTCGAAGGCGATCGGAGAGCCAACGGGGTTAGGGTTTTGTGGTTTGGTTTGGGGTGCAACGAAACAGAGAGAGGTTTTGGGATCGGGGAGAGAGAGTAACGGTGGAGTGAGAGAGAGATTATAATTAGGGTTTAATTAATAGGGTATTTATAAGGATCAAGAATTAGGGTTTGGGGTTGAGATTATGTGGGTTCTGGGTATCGGTTTTGGCTCCAAAAAGAGAAAAATGAATACAATGAGACGAGACGAACACAAAGGAGAACAAATTAGACTCAAAAATAGAAAGAGAAAAATTGCAAAGAGAACAGAACCCAACCAAAAAAACACAGATCGATCAAGAGAGAACAAAAGAACCCAAGAAAAGACAAAATACACTATGACAGGTGAATCCAAATACAATAATAAAAAGAAAACGAATTACAACAAAATTTGAAAATATGGCTTACAAATCCTACCCACCTTACATGAAGAATTTCGTCCTCAAAATTCATACAAGAGGTACATAGGGCAAACCCCGAAACAACAAACAAAACAAAACAAGGCAAAACAACCACTACTCAAACAAATGAGGGAACCTCTCCCGAATCTCTTTCTCTAACTCCCAAGTAGACTCTCCTGGCGAGCGAGGATCCCAACAAACTCGGACCAACTTGATGACTCTATTCTTTAGCACATTCTCTCGACGGTCTAAGATTGAGACAGGTCGAATTTCACAGGACAAATCCGGCCTCACAGACAAGTCTGAGTAGTCAACCACATGACTGTCATCTCTGATGAATTTCCTGAGCTGAGAAACATGGAATACATCATGGACACCTGCTAAAGCTGGCGGTAACGTGAGCCTGTAAGCTACCTTGCCCACATGTTCCACAATATCGAATGGACCGATGAATCGAGGACTCAACTTGCCTCCATTGCCGAAACGGATAAAACCTTTCCAAGGCGATACCTTAAGGAACACATGCTCACCTGCCTCAAACTCTAGAGGTCTTCGACGATAATCAGCCCACTTCTTTTGCCGATCTTGAGTGGTCTACAAATACTTGCGGATCTGAGCCACGGCATCAACTGTCTTTGTGATCAACTCAAGACCTAAAAGCTTCATCTCACCTATATCATCCCAACAGACTGGCGATCTACACTTGCGCCCATACAAAGCTTCGAATGGAACAACCTTGAGACTCGCCTGGTAATTGTTATTATAAGAGAACTCAACCAAATAAAGATGATCCTCCCACGAACCTCCAAACTGAAGAATGCAGGATCTCAACATGTCTTCTAAGGTCTGAATTGTCCTTTCTGATTGCCCATCCATCTGAGGATGGAATGCTGTACTATAGCTTAACTTGGTACCTAAGCTCCTCTGCAAACTCTCCCAGAACTGAGATCTGAACCTCGTATCTCTATCCGATACGATGCTGACAGGAACTCCATGCAAACGAATAACCTCCTGAACGCACTGCTCGGCCAAACTCTCAGTGGACTGACCCACACGGAAAGGAATGAAGTGAGCACACTTCGTCAGCCGATCCACTATCACCCAAATAGCATTATTACCTTTAGGACTCCTCGGCAAAGCTGTCACAAAATCCATCGTGATATTCTCCCACTTCCATTAAGGGATAGGAAGGGGTTGCAAAAGTCCTGCAGTCTTCTGATGCTCCGCCTTCACCTGCTGACAGATTAGGCACTGGGCGATGAATCGAGCCACATCCCGCTTCATACCATGCCACCAGAAATGCTGTTTTAAGTCCCTATACATCTTAGTACCACTAGGATGAATAGAATACGGAGAGCGATGAGCTTCCGCCTGACTTCTCCCCTAGGTACACACAACCTAGAGCCAAACCGAAGCAACCCATTAGCATGGACAACCAAATTAGATCTCAAACCAGTTTCAACCTCACTCTGAAACTCCTGCAATTGCTGATCACTCCCTTGAGCTGCCTTTATCTGTTCTACCAAGGAAGACTGCAACTGTAACAACATAAGTGGTCGATTTGATCCGGGAAGCAACACATCCAACTCCAGCCTCCTTATGTCCTCCACTAGTTCCTTATGCTGAGTGAGGAATATAACGGTAGGCCTCTGACTCAAAGCATCCGACACCAAATTTACTCTGCCCGGGTGATACTGCAAATTGATGTCAAAGTCTGCCATCAATTCCAGCCATCTCCTCTACCTCATGTTCAACTCCTTCTGTGTGAATACATACTTGAGGCTCTTGTAATCTATGAAAATCTCAGCTCTATCCCCAAGCAAATAGTGTCTCCACAACTTCAAGGCAAAGATCACAGCTGCAAGCTCCAAAATCATGTGTAGGATAGTTCTTCTCATGAGGTCTCAACTGCTTCAATGCATAAGCGATAACCCTGCCTCGCTGCATCAGCACTGCTCCCAGACCTTTCCCCGAAGCATCACAAAAGATCACAAAATCACCCGAACTGTCGGGTACAGTCAGCACAGGCGCTAACGTCAACCGACGCTTCAACTCGGTGAAAGCTTCATCACAAGCTTCATCCCAGACGAACTTTTGCTCCTTCCTGGTCAAACTGGTCAAGGGTCTAGTGATTTTGGAGAAATCCTGAACAAACTTCCGATAGTAACCAGCCAAACCAAGGAAACTCCCCACCTCAGGAATAGACTTCGAAATAGGCCAATCCTTGACCGCAGAAATCTTCGATGGATCCATAGAAACACCAGCACCAAAAATAATGTGGCCAGGAACAGCAACCTGATCCAGCCAGAACTCGCACTTATCGAGCTTCCCAAATAGCAGGTTCTCCCTCAAAGTCTGTAGAACCACCTTCAGATGCTCGACATGATCTGCCCTGTTTCGCGAGTACACCAATATGTTGTCGATGAAGACCACGGCAAACTGATCCAAGAACGGCGAAAACACACAGTTTATCAAACTCATGAACACAGCCGATGCATTAGTCACTCCGAAAGGCATCACCAAGAACTCGTAATGCCCATACCTCGTTCGAAAAGTCGTTTTCGGAACATCCTTTGACTTCACCCTGACTTGATGGTACCCGGAACGAAGATCCAACTTCGAGAACACCGAAGCACCTCCCAGTTGGTCGAACAAATCGTCAATCCTCGCAATAGATACCAATTCTTGACAGTAACATTGTTCAACTCCCGGTAGTCCATGCAAAGCCTGTGGCTTCCATCCTTCTTGCTGACAAACAGAACTGGGGCTCCCCATGGCGAAACACTAGGTCTTACAAAACCCTTATCAAGCAGCTCCTGAACTTGCACCTTCAGTTCTGCCAATTCAACTGATGCCATACGATACGGACTCTTGGAAATAGGGGCCGTACCGGGCAGAACATCAATGTTGAACTCCACATCTCGGACTGGCGGCAGACCGCGCAATTCCTCGGAAAATACATCAAGGAAGTCCCGCACAACTAAGGGTGCAACAACCCCATCAGAACACAGTGACACAAGAGAAACCACCTTGGGGTCCATCGAGTTTTTGACACGCCCTGACGGTGTCTCACCCGCATGGAAAACAAATTCTGGTTGACCAAAAAGCCTGAAAGTCACCTTCTTCTCCCGGCAATCAATCACGGCACAGGAAACACCCAACCAGTCCATTCCCAGAATAACATCGAAATAGGAGTTGGGAATCACAATCAAATCCGCCGAGAAGACCACACCACCAATCAGTAACGGACTCTACTTGCAAACCCTAGAACAGACAACGACACCTCCACCTGCAGTGATATCCCAAGCTGCGGGCATAGCATCGCTAGCCAAACCATGCTGATCGACAAAGCGAGAAGAAATGAAAGAGTGGGTAGCACCCGAATCAAACAACACATGAGCTGGAAGAGAGAAGACTAAAATCACACCTAGAAGAAGATCAAACAAAAGAATAAGGTGCTAGCAGGATATATACACGAATAATTGTACAAAGTAGGGAAAAGAAATAATAGTATGCAGAAAACTGAAAGAAAGAAAAAGAAAGTACAACTACTGTGATATACCTGCAACCACTCCAATAGCAACTTCCGCTTCCTCGGCTGTCAGGTTATAAGCCTGATCACGACCACCAACCTGACCTCCTCTAGGAGCCACACACCTCTGATCAAAGACTTGCCTCTGCAGAGAAAAAGGCGGCCTACCCTGACCACGCGTCAGCGCTCCTAGCTGAGCAGCACCAGCAACCGGCGCAGAAACTCTGCCCCTCGGACAGTTACGAACCATATGCTCACTGCTCCCACACACTAAACACTATCGGTTGGCCATCCTGCAGTCTTGCTGTGAATGTCCAGTCTTATGGCAGTAGCCACAAGTCTAAACATTCCTCGGGACAACAGGTGCGTACGACTGTGCTCTCGTGGGAGGGGGCGGAACTGGCCTCCGAAAAGGTCCTCCCGAAAGGCTGAGCTGCAACAGGGTGTGAAACAGTCCTCTGAGGAACACTAGATCTGCTAAGAGTCTGCTTTTGGATCCGAGCCGCATCCAGAACATCGGAATAAGCACGAAGCCGAAGAGCAGCCAAACGATCCTGGAGGGGAAAGCTCAAGCCCGACAGAAAGCGACTAGCCCGAGCCTCATCAGTGGCAACGAGGGTAGGGGCAAAGCAACTAAGCCGAGTAAACTCTGCAGCATACTCTCCACGGAATGGTTTCCCTGATTAAGATAATGCTCAAATTAATACCGTCACAAGTGAAGTAGGCCACAACAAATGGCAATTAAGAACACTATCTAGCTGACCTGAGTTAGGGAAACAAATTGTCGCTCCATCTTTGCCTTGGTGACACTAGAAAAGAACTTCGCCATGAAGCACTCAGAGAAAGTGGCTCACTCAATGGGTCGTGGCATCCTCTCAGATTCAACCCGCCACCAGATATGAGCGAGATCCACCAACTGGATGCGAACCACATCCATACGATACGCCTCAGCAACACGAGCGGCGACCAGCAGTTGCTCCGTCTGGATAAGCCATTGCTCGGCCTCTAACGACGACTCGGTACCTGAAAACTTATTCGGGTGCAGCCTTATGAAATCCGCTACTGTACCAGGCCTAGGTGGCAGAGGGCCAGGTGCAGGTAATAAGTGACGTTCCCATCGACAGCCAAAGTGGCTCTCATCAGCTCATTGTGCTCCTTCTGAAAAGCCATCATCTGCTGAATTGTCTCCAGAATAGTAGCGTTGTCTGGCTGCCTATCCCCCGAGCGAGAAGAAGAATTCCCACGAGCCATAGCCTAAAACACAATCAACGATAGTCAGTACCCAGATTATATGTTGGTTATTATACAAGTATTCATGTGATTATCGTGGTGTGCAAATCACTGAGTTAACCCGGCTAGAGCCAGACTTGACTAATATACCAATCAATGCCAACCCTCATAAAGATAGTCATGTTTGATTGATATATTATTCAACCCTGGGCTCTGATACCACTAAAAACCATGTCACGCACCGCTTTCCAAAATACAGAACAGGAGTACGTAATGTAAGCCCAGCGAATGATGTAAACACCATCCATAAGTTGTACCAGACTAACTCAGCAATAAGAACAACAAAGTACAACCACGCAGGAAAAATAACCACATGAATCAAAGATAAAATTCCACTAATAAATGAAATAATCCAATAATATAAATATCCAACATCTGGGATCAAAACAAATTACGGGTCATAAAGCCCAAAACAGAGTACAAGTCATAAAAATATTCAAGAAATAAAATTAGCAACAAGTAAAACTAAGCAGCGGAGACTGGTTCCATCTTTAGAAACATTGCTCACCAATTCCTTCAGGAATAAATCCTTCAGCACCTGTAAAATCTTGATCTAAAAAGAAAGAAAAAAGTGCCCTTAGAGTAAGTCGTGGGTGGCAAGTAGAGAAAACAAAGGATAAAAGTAAGCATGAATATCATGGAGTAAGGACATGGTCAAAGACAAAGAACGAAACAAAGAGCAGACAATAATATCAAAGGTCTACAGTAAATCATGCATGTAATGAGTGATGTCAGGATCAAGCAGAAAATGCAGGTTATTACGTATTTTATTAATCTATCTAGTGCACGTACTACTGCGTCCCATTCCACACGTTCGGCGCAAACACACATTGTACGCTTTAGACTGATGGTGAGCCCTCGGTCCGTGTACTCGGCCTAGTAATCAGTATTTCATGTTTAGGGACAGTAATTATCGGGCAGTGTTTTATGGCCATCAGTACGGGTCGGTACAGATCAGGCAGTAGGGCCCGACCGAGTACAGTTTCCGATCGTTCACTACCAAGTCTACCATGATACCCCGGCTTTTTATTAACTTATTTTCATCCTATGTGAGCATGTAAGAGGGTGTCAATATTGTATAATACTAAGCGTGACTAATTCTAAGTGCTACGGTCAAAGCATGAGGCAACCACAACAATTAAGCACAATTCACATAGTCAGGACAGCATGACCTTGCTGTACTAAAATACAGGTTACATCCACTACAAAATAGCAAATCTGAATCCGCCGAAAGGACAAGAAAGTAGACCTCCATACAGTTCCAACGAGTACAATTAAGGCATATAAAAGATATAGGAACTAGGGTGAAAACTCTACTCTATTCAGGTTTTATGTTCAAGCAGCATGTAGTAGGTTGTGTTCAACTATTTATTTCAGGTCAGAAAACTCATTAATAAAATCTATAAAAATTCTGGGTGATACCTATACATGTCTAGGTCTAGCCTAATTTATTTCAGATTTTTCTTTTATTGTTAACAGGGTCAAATAAAATAAGAAACAGTAGGATACACATGAAATTATGAGTCTGAAATTTCTAACATGCCCTAAATCCTCAAAAAAGCAAACCCTAGATCTGAAAAAATTCGGGGGCGGCGGCTAGGGCTTCTCGCTGTCGCCCCGTCGCAGTGGTCCACCACCACATCGCCCTCCTCCCTCCGTGCTTCTTTCCCGCACCCTCCTCTCGCCAATCGAAGACGGGTGAGCGCTGCTTCGAAGACAGGACCTGCGAATGGCGAGCTCATCGCGCTGAGGCTGCCTGGGGACGATAAGGACCACCATCACGTCGCTCAACGATGCCATAGGTGGAGAGCTCCCATGGTTGGGAGATCGTGCCACCTATAGGTCGGATCTGGTGAGCCCCTCGCACCGACGCCGCAAGGGGACGTAGCTGCGATGGTGAGCTCCCATGGTCTGGTACCCCCGCGATGGTGAATGGTAGCCCACTTCGGATCAACTTCGCCACGTGTTCAGATCCACTGTGGTGATCCACGCTGCCAGGTGGTCAGATCCACATCGGACTCCCCCCAGAGATCCGCCACCGTCACTAGTCCCCACGGACTGGTGCCCCCTACCCCGATCTCAGAGTTCATCCAACGGTGTGCCAAGGCACTTCGATTGCAGAGTGCATCGGTGCGCCGATCGTGGATGTTGGTTGTGCCTCTTTAGGTAGCGGAGCGACGTCTTCATCGCGCTAGAGCATCCTCCCGCGCCTTTGGGCACGATCAGCTTGGATCTGGGCGATGGCGAGGTGCGCCCACTCCCCCCCCCCCCCAACGCCTTACATTGCTTCCCGACTTTGAAGGTGGAGAGCTCCCACGATGGGGAGATCCAGGTACACCTACGGTGGGGAAGATTTGCTGTAAGAGATGGGGAGTGTGAAGTTTGCACGATTGTGGGGCTTGGGCCTGAAGATGGGGTCCCTCCACGTTGTGCGCTCACTTGTTTCAACTTCTGGGGTGTCCAACGACGTCGCCGATGCAGTCTTCACAGCACCTACTATCAGGCTATTGAGCTTCCTCCAGCTTAGGCCACTGTCTCGTTACAGCGTCGCATCTTCCCCCTGTTTGGGAGTAAGAGTCGAAATGAGTCTGTATGGTGAGAAATCGCCGGAGAGAGCAACAACGTGAGAAAGGTAAAGGTATCCTCTCCACGGCTCTCCCTTGGAGCGTGGTTTTTTGGTGGGGTGAGAGAGATAGTTGTTTGGTGAGAAATCGCCGGAGAAAGCACAATCGTGAGAGAGGTGAATGTATCCTCTTTATGGCTATCTCTTTGGTAGCGACTGTGGGAGCTGTTGGCGCGTTTGTAGGAGATTGGTGGAGATGGTAGGAGGGTACAGTTGCTGTGCTTGTGCCGTAATTCGGCCTACGAGGCTTGGGCCCCCCAGCGAGGAAAAGGCAAGGATCGACGACGGGTGATAAAAGCCTGTCAGACTAGTTTCAAGTGGGTGTGCACGTGCCATGGAGGCAGTGTACGAAGCTAAAATGACATACTTACAATTTAGCTGGACCGAGCTTGTTTGTCGGCCCACCCTCCAGGGTTGTTGGAGGGATTTGTTGTTTGTACGGGTCATATTGCTTCACATATGTTTTATTTACTATCTGGCCCAGTTCTCTGGGTTTGTATCGTTAATTTCTTATTAATGAAACAGGGTGACCAGATTTCACCTTTTCCTTCAAAAAAAAATATGGTTGTACTAAAATGTTGATATCTAGCAAATGACACAGCAGAACTTAGATCCATCAAAAGAATGTTAAACTAGACATCAGAAGCTAAAAATTCATGTTTGTAAAGAAAATTCAAATTATGACATTAACATGGATGAAAATCTAATACAAAATGAAGTAACTAGCAGTCCAGAAATTGTCTTAACATGAGCAGGCAAATAAATAAATCATATGATCACATATAGCACGCAAATTGGTAATCAAGTGAATCCTAGGTGTCAACATGCAATTTCTAAGGTTTAAGATACATTTATCATAGGCATGACATCAGTCCATCAATTAAAACCAATCTAGCACATTCAATTCAACATGTCCAATTTATCAAGTAGTTCTATGCATGAATCTAGTTATTTAAATGTACATATGAATGAAACAATGGGGACTAGGTTTTAGATCAAAGAGATAGCACGATGTTAAGAGTATGCCTGGTTAGCTCGTGTAAACCCTCGATAATCTTAACAGAATTGTCAAAAGCAGTTTGATAACGAAATGGACGGATCTACTTGCAGGAGATCAAATAAACTTGAACAGAATAAAATGCTAGTTCAAGAGGTGACTTTCCTGTTATATGGCAAATACAATTAATAAGAATAACGGGATCAGAATCCCGATGAAAACTCCCAAAGACACGTGCAAAATACGTGCGAAGAAACCCAAGCAAACAGAACAGCAACAGCATGAGCCAAGTGAAATCCCACACCGGATCCAATAGAACACAGGAGCAATCAGGGATCTGATGCACCAAAACACGGGACAACAAAACCGTCCAATGGAAGATTTCCCACACACCAGATCAACCCAAACACGGAATAGCGAAAGGGGATCCGCTACGACTGAACACCGAACAGCGAAATCACCCAATGGATGATCTTCTCCTACCTTCGGTAAGGAAAGAGAGAGAGCACGGCATCTCGACGGCGTCTGCGTTTGCGACGAGGTGGCACTGTGGCGGGGCACCACTGTGAAGATTTCGGCACCACGGTCGGGAAGCGACGGCGGCGACGACAACCTCGACGAGAGAACTCTGTTTTGCGGTTGGAAACAGATAGCGACGACGGCAACGCTCGGGGACTCGAACGGCAATGCTAGGGGACCTGCGGTGATTGCGAGGGTGATCGGTGAGGGACGGCGAAGACGAAGGGGTGTACGGAGTGGAGGAATGGCGATGGTGAAGGTTCGGTGGATTGGGTTATGGCGAGGAGAACGGGGGGTGATGACAGGGACGGTGAGATGGCAATGAGGGCAAGGGGATGGAGACGGTGACGGTGATGGTGGTGACGGAGGTCGAAGGCGATCAGAGAGCCAATGGGGGTAGGGCTTTGTAGTTTGGGTTGGAGTGCAACGAAACAGAGAGAGGTTTTGGGATCGGGGAGAGAGAGTAACGGCGGAGAGAGAGAGATTATTATTAGGGTTTAATTAATAGGTTATTTATAGGGATTAAGAATTAGGGTTTTGGGTTGAGATTATGTGGGTTCTGGATATCGGTTTTGGCTCCAAAAAGAGAAAAATGAATACAATGAGACGAGATGAACACAAAGGAGAACAAATCAGACTCAAAAATAGAAAGAGCAAAATTGCAAAGAGAACAGAATCCAACCAAAAGAACACAGATCGATCAAGAGAGAACAAAAGAATCCAAGAAAAGACAAAATACACTATGATAGATGAATCCAAATACAATAATCAAAAGAAAACGAGTTACAACAAAATCTGAAAATAGGGTTTACACCCTGTCTCAGAGCACCATGGGAGGAAGAAAATTCCTTCTCCTAGGTGGCAAAAATTCCGTCGAACGCCCTCGCCAAGAGGACGAAGATGCAAGAGGAGTCCAACTCTAATCTGTCGACGAGCTCCCGAGAACAATAGAGAAGAGGAGGAACCCATCATCCGGGATGAGTTTCGCAACTTCAAAGACCAAGTTCTCAAAGCCCTCCAAGTTTTCCCAAATAGGGACCGTCAAACAAATTATCACTATCCTAGAAATGTACAACAAGAAGAGTTTCGCGGGTCAACTCGATCCTAGTAACGAGAAGACTTGATCCTTCGTCGCCTTTAAGAAATGGAAGACCGTCTTGCTCAAATCAGTCAAGAGGAGGGTCGCCAAGGCAAAGGCTACCAGCTTGGCCAATCTTCTTTCTCAAGATCAGTTCTTGAATTCCTTGTTCCAGATAACTTCAAGTTTACCAACCTTCGAGTCTTACAACGGTGAATCCCACACAGCAGATCACATCGAGAGTTTCAAAACTTTCATGATGATCCACTGAGCCTCTTATGCGCTCCTTTGCAGAATGTTCCCAACAACCCTGGAAGGATCGGCATGAGAATGGTACTCTTGCCTTTCTCCAGGGTCTATCTTTTCTTTCGATAAGCTCGAAGAGCTTTTCCTTACCAATTTCGTCAATAGTCGCATGGCCAAGATAACGAGCACTTCCTTGATCGACTTGAAGCAAAGGGATGGGGAGCCTCTCAAGGATTTTATCCTGTACTTCACACCCGAGTCCCGATCCATCCCCTCACTTGAGTCAGCAATAGCGTCTACCGCCTTCAAACATAACATCTGCCACATTGACCTCAAAAAATCCCTGACCAAGAAGTCTCATCGGGACTTCTCCGAACTCCTACTATGGAGTGAGAAGTACATCCGAGTTGAATAGGCTCTTCGTCACCAGGATTAAGGAGAACTTTCATCTGGGAACAAATTAAAATTATACCAATAAAGACGGGCCCAAGAAATCCCACAAGGATTGGGCTGGCCAGCTTCACCCTCCTCTGGAACCTGGCTTCAACCAGTTCACTCCTCTCAACGCCAGCATATCAACGGTCCTCATGAAAATTGAAGGAGATGAGTTGCTCAGTCCTCCTCCTAGGATGAACACGCCCGACAAGAGAAGGGATGGGAACCTATGGTGCCAATTTCATAAGGACTGTAGCCACAACACTGATGACTGTTGATGCCTCAAAGAAGAGAACGAAGCTCACATCCCCAATGCATGGCAAGAGGCTACCTCTCCAAGTACACCCGAAAAGATAAGGTCGAGTCTCCTCAGGTTCAAGGAGCTAACAAGCGTGCAGAAAGAATCTGTGTCCTAAGACTCGGAGCACGTGGCCATTTTCCACTCCATCCACGGAGGAAAAATGGGTGGGGTATCTAACTCCTTTCGGAAAGCATTTGTCCGAGAAGTAAACTCATCGTATAACATCCCCCAGCTAAGAGCTTGGGGGTTCCTGTAACCTTCTCGGATAAAGATTTAGAAGGCATCTGAACACCTCATTATGACGTACTAGTAATCAGTCTCTACATGGCAAACTATGAAGTATGCTGCATCTTGGTGGGCAATGGTAGCTCGATGAACATCCTCTTCTTGGAAGCTTTTGAAGGTCTCAATCTCTCCAGATGCCATCTTAAACCCGCCAGGTACAACCTCTTCGGAGTCCTGGTCCAAATCAAATGAATAGTCACCCTCGATGTGACTGCAGGAAAAGCCCTAGTTATCCGAACTGAGGTCATGGAATCCATGGTCGGCAATGTGAAATCCGCCTACAATGCCATTCTTGACTACCTGGCCTACGGGCTCTTCACATCATAGCCTTGCTGCCTACAATGCCGTCCTTGACTACCCTGGCCTAGGGGCTCTTCACGTCGTAGCCTCAGCCTTTAACATGATGATGAAGTTCCCCACATCAGTATGGGTTGGAGAAGTTAAGCAAAGCCAGGAAGCAGCTCGCACATGTTACACAGCCACAATAGGGGGCTCGGCTTCCCCCTTGATGTCATAGAACTCCATCAAGAGAGGATTCTTGACTTTAAACTCGTAGATGAACTACAAGATATCCCCTTCTCTAAAGAAGATTCCACCAAGTTTTTTCGGGTAAGAAAAGCTCCATTTCACCGAGTTAAATAACTTTTCAGTTCCATTAAAGTGAATCGAGACTTGTTTGCTTGGACTACTGCCGACATGCCTGACATCTCGGAAGACTTGATCATGCACCGCCTCTGTGTTAATCCGGATGTCAAACTGGTCTAGCACAAGCGCCGCAAGTTTGCCCTCTACAAGCAACAAGTGATCACGACAGCGGTCGATAAACATCTAGATTCCTGTTTCATTCAAGAAGTTAGCTACCTTGAGTGGATAGATAACATAGTCACGGTAAAGAAAGAAAATGAGAAGTGGAGGATTTGCATCGACTTCACCAACTGAACAAAGCATGTCTGAAGGACCTTCTCTCTCCCCAACATTAATACCTTGATCGATGCCACATCCAGGCACGAGCTCCTCAGTTTTATGGATACCTTCTCAGGATACAATCAGATCCGAATATTTCCTTCGGATATTCCGAAGACATTGTTCATCACTGACCCAGGACTCTATTGTTATTAAGTCATGCTCTTCGGGCTGAAGAACGTTGGAGTCACTTTGTAGCACCTAGTGAACAAAGTATATAAGGAACAGATCAGTCGAAACATGGAGGTCTATGTATACGATATGCTTGTAAGAAGCCTCAAGATGAATTACCATGTGACCGACCTCCAGAAAGCTTTCACTGTCCTCCGGAAGCACTATATTAAGCTGAACCCCTCGAAGTGCTCCTTCAGGATCTCCTCGGGAAAGTTCTTGGGATTCATGGTGAGCCAAAGAGGAATTGAAGCCAACCCAGAGAAGATCCGGGCAATTCTCGACATGTCTTCCCCATTCACCATAAAAAGTCTGAAAAATCACGAGACACCTTGCCACCATTGGACACTTCCTCACCAAGTTTGGAAAGAAGTGCCTCCCTTTCTTCACGGCTATCTGTGGATCAAAGGGCTTTGAGTGGAGGCAAGCTGTCACGCCCTGCTTCCCAAAAAGGAATACGGAATACAGATACACAACTAAGTCCAGCGAATAATTTTCATCATCCATAAGCTGTCAGGATTTTTACAACATTTCACAAGAATAACAAGAAGTAAACATGGAGAAATCAACCACGCATGCATAACTGAATCAATATAGTCAATAGGATTACTTGAAATAAGAACAAGAATACTAAATTTCAAATAATCAAGTCTGAAACAAAATACAAGTCTAGGATACAAAGCCCAATACAAAATAATCCATGTAACTAAATACAATTATCCAAGATAAGCAACAAGAAATAAATAGATATAGCAAGAACTCCAGCAACTAGAATCTCAGATCACCTACTCCATCGGTAGCTGATCACCAAAATCTGCAATTTAACAAATTGCAGGAAGAGGAAAAAGAAAATAGAATGCCCGTCAATACAAGTTACAGGCCGCTTGTAGTGCAGGGACAAGTACAGGAAAAAGAATAAATAATATAGAGTAACAGCGGAAGCAAACATAGCATGGGAATAGATGTGATAACAAAATAGAACAACTAGCATGAATCGTGAACAGGATCAAGTAACATAATGTGCTAATAGGGTACAGGTAACATGTATCACGTATCAAGTATCATGCAAGCAGGTAAACATGTAACAATTGTCAAGTAGCATGTACAGGTAATTATGTAATAGGTAAGCATGTAACAGGTATTATATTATTTCAAGTTTTGTATTTATTTTTATCTAGGTAGCACTTCATGCGTACCAGGTTTTTACCACATGGTTGCTACATTCATACAAATTACGTTTAGATCTAGTGGTGGGTTTCTATAGGGCCGTGTACTTAAGCGTCATGTAACAGGTAACAGGCACGGATCACGTAGTTGTGAAATCGTGGCAACAGAAATAGGCATGAATCGTATAGTCATGAAACATGGCAACATATAATCATATAGTAAGTAACAGGCATGAATCATCACGAATCATGACATCATACAATCAGGTAGTAATAACATGCATGAATTATGTAATCATGAAACATAGCAATATATAATCAGATAGTAATAACAGACATGAATCATGTAATCATGAAACATGGCAACAAGTAATGGGAAACACGGGTCCCTTTCTGAGTACACATACCTATATTGTCCACTACTAAGGTCATTTTCTTAACCCCGGCTTGGTTATTTATTATTATCAAGTAGGCATATATGTGTCACAAAACAGAGCAAGAATAACATGGCATGAACAGGTAACAGGTTCAGATTGGAAGATAAACATATACAGGTGAAAGACAACTCATAAAAGATTAGGACAACGAAAATTCTAGTTCAGGACAGCAAGACAGTACTGCACCAAATCTGGGATTTCTGTTGCCACACATATGCAAACCTGGATCCATCAGAAAATATGGAAAATAGACTCTCGGCCTAATCCAACGAATATATATAAGTCATATGGTATTTCACAAAAACATGACTCAAAACACAATTGTATCCAGAAAACATGTTCAGCCAGAAATCAGGAGTTTGTATAATACTCTCGAATGCATAATACCTCAAATAGATACAGTTATTTTTTGGCCAATATGTCTTCCATCTCTGAATTTAATGTCAGTTCTCCACCCTTCCTCGCCAAATGGAAAGAGCAATGGGTATTGCAGAGGCATGTAACACTGTTGTGTTTCGAATATCCTTTGTAAGGCTCCACTTTTCGTGCATACTACGATATTCCTTTTACTCACATTCTCTGAGCCATCACCGACCATGAGAGCAGCAACCTCATCATATGAAGGTAAAATGTTATGTCGACCATCACGTACCCTCTCATTTATGATACGTATTCTCAAATTCATCGATAGAAGGTGTTGATGAATATTTTCTCCCGAAGAACGAAGGAGATTTCTTGCACGTAGAAACATCTTTACGTACAGATTAACTTCATCCAGCAAATTTTGCAGTTTCTCCATGACTTCTCTATCTATGTTATTGATGCCCATATTTTCTGCATGAATTGTACATTGATCCAACTCATACAGACCATCATGGATATTGTGCAAACTTGGGTTCGACCCCTTCAACTGGAAGAAGAGAACCAATTCAGTGATGATTTGATCCACTTATTTTGAAAGTATATGGACCCCTCCCATCCATGACCCGTAAGTCAATTTTTCCTCCCATTGATGTGAAGAAGAACAATGAATTATAAATCCTGACCAGATTCTTGTATTTTGACTGAGATTTGTCATAATTTCCAGCAAGAAGCTCCATAATAAGTTAAGGTGATGATGACAAGAAAGGTAGAGTAACTAAACCTTCTCTACAGCACATCTGAAAGCGTGGCCGACTGATTGGTGTTGTAGAAGAATGCTCTCCAATCCACATTTGAGCATGACAACTACTACACTCAACATCTTGCTTACCTAAGTAGGAAGTTTGCCCGATATTTGGTTTATATCTTCTAGTCGTACCTATTAAGAAGAATTTAAGACATTTTATAATTCTATTATAAAATCATTTAATAGTGTTAAACAATATATAAATAGCAAATATTCTTACTTCTTATGGGATCAATATCTTCACCTCTTCCAATTACAATTGCATGACCATTCTGAGTGAAACATGCTGCACAATGAATTTTAGGAAAAAATAAAGAAGGAAAATATTTAATTATGTCATGAATTGTAAGGAAGATACTTCATACTATTAGTAGTTTAAACATTACAATGTAGAACACTTTACATACCATCATCACATGTATCCTCATATTCAGTTGATAGAGATGATGATCTTCTGTTTGATGGCTCGCCTACACACCAAGTATTATTACTGCTCAAATCATCTTATAGCAAAGATGGTCCAGCCTTTGTTGATGGTCTAGCAGTATAAAAGTATTTTAGTATTTGCAATTTGAATCAGTCCTAGAGACTGGTTCAAATTTCTTAGCAGTATAATTGGTACTCCTTACTAATGTGACGAATGGCGAGGATCGGTTAACGTGACGAACGACGAACTGTTGTATTTCTTTTTTGGGCGAGGGACGAGGGGAAACGGAAAGGATCGGCGAAGAGGGGGAACGGCGGACGATGGCTGCAATTTTTTGGGCGAAGGCCGAGGGGTGACGGATTGAGGATCGACGAAGGGGAGGAACGGTGGACAATGGCTGCTGTTTTTTGGGTGAGGATCGAGGTTCGACGACAAGGATGGGCGAACGGCGACGGACGGAGAATGGCGAGGATGGGTTAGGGGGGTTTGGGGGGGATTTGGGAGAGGGAGGTTTTTGTGTGTTTTGTTTCGTGTTTATTTTGTTTTGTTAAGTTAAAGGTGTGCTCTGCACATGATAAAATTAGGTTAAACTCCTACTTTTGCTCTCCTTTCTCTATTCCTTTCTCTATTTCAAAATAGAGAAATGAGAGATGGGGTAGGCCTATTAGCTTATGATTGATCCACACACAAAGTACTGTACGTCGCTATATTTATTTCCTGTCTCTCACTGGCAGAATGACCCTTAGTTGACATGTTCTCTTGAAGCATGTCTCTAATTCTCTCAGAGTGTTGATCTAAAGTGTTTAGGTTGAAAGTCAACCTCCTTTCAGATGTACGGGTAAGCAAATCATCTGCCCTAACACTTCTCAAGTGTTTTTGTCTTAACTTTATAATTCTTATAGTACGTGCAATTTTGTGTGGATCTGAAGTCAGGATTGTCCTCATAGGACAATGCCTTTTTCGCTGCAAAATTTCGAACCTTTGACGTCGTGCACATGCAGAAATTGCCTTATTGAGTTGGAAAGACATATTATTCTTTTCTAGCATCCTACATTAATAAGTGTGGTTTTGTACAATTATTTAAATATGAATAAAATATTAATTTTATTATTTATGTAATTAAACAAAGTGAAGAAAAACAAAACGAAACAATATCTATTGAGATAAATAACAGTAGGGATTAACTCGAAAGAAAGTATAACATGAGAAAATAACACATTTACATACCTGATGTAAGGAAAAACTCTGACTTTCCTCAATATAATTGGAAATCTCCCACTATCTTTGAATCTTCACACCTAATGTTGCAAACAAATAGTCGAAAATACATCAAAAATACTATTTTTTTGATTATTGAATATCGGCGGCGGATGTTATTAACTTTCTCTCACATATCCACAGCAACAATCAATACAACGTGGAGAGTAAAAAAGAGGGAGAGTTAAGGAAACAAACTTGATTTGAACCTCCACGGGCATATTGGAGCAGAAGGCACTCGGCTTCCTTCTGTTAAAGTATATTTCTTACCACACAAAAAAAAAATCAAAGTTTTCTGGTTATAGAACATAAGTTAATCATAATTAATCGTAAACATAGGGTTGTGAACACATTGACGTAAACAATCATGAAGATGTTGAGAGAAATACTAATCGCAAAATACTAACCCATCCAAAAAATTCATTCTAGTATAATTCAAAGTTAAATTCGGTAAGGTTATATACATAGATCGATAATAAGTTCATGGAAGTTGAGGTATAAAACATGACCACGACCACTATCTTATACACCGAGTAGGCAAGTAGACATCATTTGGCTGGGGAATGACAATTATAACTAGTTGAGAGTTCATCAATAAAATCAGCAATTTCGATGACAATTTATGACCCTAACGCAAACCTCCAGCTTTTTGTTTCAGTAACCCCAGTACTGAGCAGATCTGCAACATTGAACATCAAATTTCCTATTGTTGCTGCTGATTTTGGTGTGGGAGCAAACAGATGAATTTGTGGATTCTTGAGAAAACGAATAAGGCAAAATTGTTGACCTTCACCAATGTGTTGACTTGTTTCTCGTTGTTGCCGCGAACCTGCACAAAGTTCGATACACCGGGATAAATCCCGGCGACGAACCCTCCGACGCTCTTGTAAATAATCAGAAAGATTAAGAAAGAGCTTTAAGTAGAAAAAGATTGATTACCTTGTTATGGTGGGGGGAGAGGGGTATTTATAGTCTCCTTAGGAACTCGTTTCGAGATAAGAATAAATCTCTACTTTCCGATGTTTTTGGATAAGATGTAGAGTTTAAACCGTTTCATAGAGATAACCATGAATTTGAATTACACTTTATCCATCTGGGTTGGTTTGTAACGGGTTGCTACCCATACCCAATAGGACAGATCTATTTATAGGTTATTGGGCTTTAAAGAAAAACCCAGTTCCCATTTCAGACCCGTCTGTAGGTGAAATTACCGTTTTACCCCTGAAAGCTTTAAGATTCGCGCCCGATTTGAACGGTCCCAATTTAATCCTATTTTTAGCCATATCATGAGCCCCCCACTCCCGAAGACTGAGTTTAACATCCTTTGAGGAGTAGTTTTGTTGTTCTAATTGCGTACGAGATTTTATCAGAGTTCTTAAGGGAGTTTGGATCTTGCTCGAGGTGTAACAATGTCAATCTGAGCTTGTAAAATGCCCAAAATTATTCTCAGATTTTTTCTGAATTTTTTGTGATTTTTCAAGATTTTTCTGAATTTTTTATTCAATTTTCGAATTTAAATAATTAATTATCAAAAATTTTATTTAATTATTCTAATTTAATAATTATTATTTTCAGAATTTAAAATTATTTTTGAATTAATAATTATTTTTAGAATTTTTAATTAATTTTTTTGATTTTTAATTATTTTTTTTGAATTTTTAAATAATTAATTCAATTAATTAAATAAATTAATAAATTAAATTTGATCACGATCAGACGAGCGTGCATCGGGAGGAGCCATATTTTCTCTCATTTGGCGGTCGGTGGCACGAGTGCTTAGATCGAGCTGTCGAAGTCCACAATGCTGACACGTGGCAGTCAACGGTCCCCTGTTGACTTTTTTTTCGTCTCCTCGACTTCTTCTTCTTCCTTCAATTAATTCTCCTTCGACATCGGCTCCTTCTTCGAGCTTCGACGTGGACTCTGCCCTTCGACGGATGCAGAGGCGAGGGCAAAGTGGCAGTTGAGCAGTTGAGGGTAGCTCGACAGGGAAGAGGAGATGGGTTTGAGTCTAAGGTGGAGCTCGTCGAACGGGGAGTTGGTGAGCAGTTTGGACGAACACTGTGAGTTCGTCGAGCATGGCGAAGGTGGCACTAGAGCTCGAAGTGGGTTTTCGGCAAACGGGGCGAGCTTGGCGAACGAAGTTGAGGTCGAGCTCGACGACGATCTATTCGATGGGGAGCTCGATGGAGCACCACGACAGTGAAGGGGAGCTCGACGAGTCGGTGTATGACCGCGAGGAGAGGAGTTCGAGCTCGACGTCGGAGCTTGTGATGGGGAGTTCAACGACGGAGTTGAGCTCGAGCTTGGAGGTCAGGGCTTCGGCGAAGGGAGATTGGCGAGGTGTAGCGGGAGCTCGACGGAGCTTGGCGAAGATTCGACGAGGAAGCACAAAATGTTGGGGAGCTCGAAACGGAGACAGAGCTCGGGGGTTGACGATGGGTCGGAGCTCAATGTTGGAGATCAGTTGCAGCTTGAGCTCGACGAGGGGGAGGCGAGCTCGGCGATGTGGGGGGCTCGACGAGGGAGGAGAGTGGTGTGGAGCCCCGAGCTCCTCGACGGCGGAGGAGAGTTCGTCAAACAGAGGGGAGTTGGGTTTTTTCCTTTGGTTTTTTTTTTTTTTGGCGCTCGAAGAAGGAGTGTACGGTTGCGGGTTTGGGCCTATAACAGGTCCAAACCCGACCCGTTAACCCATTAGTCTCTTTTCCTTTTTTGTTTGTTGTGCTGATCTGAGCCGTTGATCGTGATCGAGTGAGAATTTTGAGGCGAATTTTTTCTCCAATTTGAGGGTCGGTGGCAAGAGTGCTCGGGTTGCATTTCCGAACCAGGAGAGACTTCGGCGGCTTGACATGTGACGGTCAACAGTTGACCGTTGACTTTTTTGATAAATTTTTCTCTCATTCCAGGGTCGGTGGCAAGAGCGCTCGGGTTGCATTTCTAAACCAGGAGAGGGCTTCGGCGGTTTGACACGTGGCGATCAATAGTTGACCATTGACTTGGTCAACATTTGACCGTTGACTCTCTCTCTCTTTTTGCTTTAATCTCAGCCGTTGATCTTGATTTGGGTGCGGATCTTGAGGCAGAGCTTTCCTCCAATTGAGCTTCGGTGGCATGAGTGCTCGGGACTTGTTGCCAAAGTCCATGAGAGTTTTTTCTTGCATTTGGACGTCGGTGGCAAGAGTGCTTGACACACGTTACCGAAGTCCAGGAGAGTTTTTTCTCGCATTTGGACGTCGGTGGAAAGAGTGCTCGGCACACGTTGCCGAAGTCCAGGAGTGTTTTTTCTTGCATATGGACGACGGTGGAAATAGTGCTCGGCACACGTTGCCAAAGTCCAGGAGAGCTTTTGCGCAGCTGTATTGTAACAAATGTTCCCAGTGCTATAGAGGTCGGATTGGGGCGTGTGACCCCTTGTTTCGAAGCTAACTCGAAGATCTACAAGTTTTCTTCAGGAGTTGGTTGAAGAATTATCCTTTTTCATGGACAAAATAGTCCCGCAACATCTTCGCCTTCATAAAGTTAAGAAGAGCTTTGTATGACTCTAAGGGGGATCCGCTCTTGGAAGCGAGTTTAGGGAGCACCTCTAGACGAGTTAGGCTCTCAACTCTTTCAGGAGAAGGTCGCTCGGGAGGCGAGTTTAAGGAGAAACTCTAGAGGAGAGTTGAGCTCCATACTCGATGAGAAGAAGGCCGCTCAGGAGGTAAGCGGGAGGAGCATAGTTAGGCTCTAAGAGAGAGCTGTTTAGGAGACAAGTTTGAGGAGCAACTCCAGGAAAGATTTGAGATCCAAATTCGTTGAGAAGAAGGCCGCTCGGGAGAAGAGCGAAGCGAAGAGCTTGGCTCTAGGAGAGAGCCGTTTGGGAGACAAGTTTGAGGAGTAACTCTAGGGGAGAGTTGTGTTCCGAACTTGTTAAGAAGAGGTCTCTGGAGGCAAGCGGAGCGAAGAGCCTCACTAGGCTCTAGGAGAGAGCCATTTAGGAGATAAGTTTAAGGAGACACTCTAGGGGAGAGTTGTGCTCCGACTCGTTGAGAAGAAGACCATTCGGGAGGCGAGCAGAGCGAAGAGCTTCACCAGGCTCTAAGAGAGAGCTGTTTGGAAGACAAGTTTGAGGAGCAACTCCAAACTTGTTGTTTAAAAGAGTTTCAACAATTGTGGGAGCAATTTTGAATGGTGAGCTACTTCGTACTCTCTCGTTCGCAAGTAGCTGAAGCGGTATCGAACCAAGCGTTGGACTCCGAATCTGTTGTTAAGAGAGTTAACGAGTTGTAGGAGCAATTCCGAATGGTGAGCTACCCCGCACTAGCTTGTTTGCAAATGTCTAAAGCAACGTTGAATCGAGTGTTGGACTTCAAACTTGTTGTTAAGAGAGTTAACGAGTTGTAGGAGCAATTCCGAATGGTGAGCTGCCTAGCACTTGCTTGTTTACAAGTGGCTAAAGCAACGTCGAACCAAGTATTGGACTCCAAACTCATCTTTTGAGCTTAGTAAGTTATGAGAGCAACCCTGTAGGACAAGCTGGACTCTGAACTTAACATTTAAACCAGTTGAGGATGAGACTCAGAGAGATAGAAATGAGGCAAGTGCAATAATTTTCAATAGAAAAAAGCTAAGTTTTATTGAAATAAACTAAGTGGCCGCTTCAATGGGGCAAGCCATTATTACATGCTTTTTGGCCGTGTTACAAGCATCGGCCTTATTAAAAACTGAACCTACTTCTGCGATAGGGTGAAGGCCTCTTAGGAGGAGTTTGGTTCTACCCCCATTGGACCTCCATGGATAAGGTGGAGGACGGTCCCAGGTTCGGAATCTTGGAACTCGGCGGGCCTCTCTGTTCGCTTGTAGGCTCCTCGGGATGGAAGATCGGCCCCGTCTTTTCGGACAAACTTGGCCAAGTGCCCGTTGTATGAGCTCTTCGATCTCCTCTTCGAGAGCCTAACAATCATCCGTATCGTGGTTGTGGTCCCTATGAAAGCGGCACCACTTATCCCTATTTCTTTTCTTGCCAGGGGTATTCATTCTAGGAGGAGCACGGAGTAGCCCTTCCTTGTCCACCTCCATAAGAACTGCTGATATACTAGCATTGAGGGGGTGAATTTCTCAAAACGAGGATCTAGGCGGCGTTGGCCATTGTCATCCCTCCGGAATTTCTGTGACCTTTCGCTCGTATTCTTCTGTTTGTTCCCGGAAGATGATTCCTCGAGAGTGGGGGGGGGGGGTTGAAAGCCTCTTCCACTCGGATGTACTTCTCACTCTTAAGCAGGAGTTCTGAGAAGTCCCGAGGAGGCTTCTTGGTAAGGGACGCCTTGAAGTCGGCGTTAGTGACGTTGTGCCCGAATGCCACCAAGGCTACTGATTGTTTGAGGGAGGAAATAGATCGGACTTTGGCGATGAAGTGCCGAACGTAATCTCTTAGGCGTTCACCCTTTCTTTGGCTGAAGGTCACCAAAGATGCACTTGTTTTCTTAGCCCAGTGGCTACTCACGAAATGACTAAGGAAGAGCCCTTCGAACTGATCGAAGGAGAAGATGGAGGCTGGGGCGAGTCGAGAGTACCATTCTCTCGCATGCCCTTTTAACGTGGCAGGGAAGGTCTTGCAAAGGAGCGCATTCGAAGCCTGGTAGATCATCATGAGAGTTTTAAAACTCTCAATGTGGTCAGTGGGGTCCGACTCCCCGTTGTATGACGCAAAGTTAGGGGCTTGAAGTTTTCCAGGACCGGGGCTTCCATGATGGTCTGGGAGAATGGAGGCCTACTCGGGCAGAAATTCCTCGCCCGTTGTTCCTCTTCTCTGTCAAGTCGGCCAAGGCACCTATCCATCTCGTGGAGATGGCGGTATACCGAGTCTTCCCTTCAGTCATATCTTGCCGAGCCCCGAGACTCTTTCCCATGCGGAAGGGGACTAGGAGTGCAGTGGTGATGGCTTGGGACAGGTTGAGGACTGGACGCCTGTTGCTCATGGTTGGGAGCAACATTGAGGGCCAGCAGAATGGCTTCTTGAAAATCCTGGAACTTTGCCTTTGTGACTGGTGCCCCTCCAGCTTGGCAGTCCCTAGGTGTGGCTCGGCTTACTGGAGTATGACTTCTCCGCCGATGACATTGAGGGGACTCTCTTCGCCTCCTCGGGGGAGGGGATCTTCTGGTCCTCGATCTATAGGGGGTCCGGACTCTCGAGACCCCTGGGTGCTCAGGTTGATGGACTCCTTCAAGGGCTCGCCATCCATTCAAGCGAGTTCGGAGGTCGACCCCCTGTTGGCGGTTGACAATTACTTGACGGAGATCCTGCTCGGGAGGGCTTTGAGAAGCCATAGAGTCAATTGAAGGATTGTGGACAGCGATAAGGTCATGAAGAGGATGTTGCTTTGGATGACTCCGACGAGAATCTCCCTGGGCAGCCCCCCGAGACCCTGGAGGGGTCTGTTAAGGAGGAGGCTGTTGAGGAAGAACATCTTGGACTGGAGAAGGATGAGGAGGAAGAGGAGTGGCTCTTCGACTGTAGACCGCTGCCTTCCTCTTCTCTTGCGGATGCATAGTTTGAAACTACTTCTGCTGATGAAGTAAGGTTGGATTGCTTTTTCGTTTCCCACAGACGGTGCCAATCTGTTGCTGCTGATTTTGGTATGGGAGTAAACAAATGAATTTGTGGATTCTTGAGAAAACGAATAAGGCAAACCTGTTGACCTTCACCAACGTGTTGACTTGTTTCTCGCTGCTACCGCGAACCTGCACAAAGTTCGATACACCGGGACGGATCCCGGCGACGAACACTCCGACACTCTTGTCAGTAATAAGAAAGATTAAGAAAGAGCTTTAGGTAGAAAAAGATTGATTACCTTGTTATGGTGGTGGGGGGGGTATTTATAGTCGCCTTAGGGACCCATTTCGAGATAAGGATAAATCTTTACTTCCCTGTGTTTTTGGATGAGATGTAAAGTTTAAATCGTTTCATAAAGATAACCATGAATTTGAATTACTCTTTATCCATCTGGGTTGGTTTGTTACGGGTTGCTATCCATACCCAGTAGGAAAGATCTGTTTATGGGTTATTGGGCTTTAAATAAAGACCCAGTTCCCATTTCAGACCCGTTTGTAGGTGAAATTACCGTTTTACCCTTGAGGGCTTTAAGATTCGCAACCGATTTGAATGGTCCCGATTTAATCCTATTTTTAGCCATATCACCTATATAATATCAATAATCAAATTTATTGTTCTTAATTAAGGGCGTAGGCCTATTAACTTCTTCGCCATAATTATGCCCATATCTATACTTTTCAAATTTTCGACAAAACACTTCAACTCTATGCATTGAACAACCTAAATCAATAATCTAGGGGAAAGTAAAACCCTCCTCTATCTAAAAAATGATTATCAAAAGAACTCATTTGGCTTGTACTTTACTAAAGATGTAACATTTTATAAGTGTTCAGATGCTACTCTTTCTTTCCTTACATTCTACTTTTTAAAAATGTTAATCAATCATTAATTAAGCTTCCATATTCAAAATCACTTGTTAATAATGTTTAGCTGAATTTAACCAAAACCCTCCATCAAAATAACTGAAAAAACACTTTAAATATCACAACTTTAGAATTCAACAAAGAAAAAAATCAAATTAAATTGAGTAAAAGAATAAAAAAATAGGAGAAGAGATTATTATACATACTGATTTCAATTTCAGTTTGGATTTGGGCTTTGTTGACGAACGACGAACGATCGTGGATGGTTTTTGTGCGAGGGCCAAGGGTCGACGGGGAGGATAGGATAACGTAATGAACGGAGAACTGTTGTGTTTCTTTTTTGGGCGAGGGCCGAGGGGCGACGGCGAGGATCGAGAAAGGGGGGGGGGGGGACGACGGACAATGGCTGTTGTTTTTTGGGCGGGGGCCGAGGGGCGACGGTGCGAGGATCGGCGAAGGGAGGAACGGCGGACGATGACTGCTGTTTTTTGGGCAAGGGCCGAGGGGCGACGGCGAGGATGGGCGAACGGCGACGGACGGACAACGACAAAGATGGGTTAAGGGCTGTTGGAGGGATTTGGGAGAGGGGGATTTTTGTATGTTTTGTTTTGTGTTTATTTTATTTTGTTAAGTTAAAGGTGTGCTCTGCACGTGATAAAATTAAATTGAACTCCTATTTAAAATAGAGAAATGTGAAAGGGTAGGTCTATTAACTTAAAATATAGTATTTCATCAAAAAAAAAAACTTAAAATATAGTATAATAATAATATGAAATTGACTCAGCAGAGCAATTTCATTATAAAATAATCATATTCCAGCACTCAACTACTATATTTTATTGTATAAATAGTCACCCATAAAGGAAGAAGGAACCTTCTTACTCTTTTCAAAGTTAATTGCAAGCCACGACGAAGAAATTCAAGAGAAGGAGAGGTAGATTTTTACTCGTTTTTGGTCTCTTCTTTTTGTTCTCAGAATAAATTATTAATGTCTCCTTTTCTTATGATTTCTCTTCAAATTGTATTTTTTATTCACAAAAGTATTCTATCTGTTCAGAATATTGATAATTTGCATCTGTGTTTTTCTTCTGCCTCTAGTCAAACTATTAGAAAGGATAAGCTCGGAGGTCAAATCCCAATTTCGATCAGGTAAATTTTTCTATCAAATTTCCCCCTTTATATTCATTTATGTTGATTGAAGTTAATTGCTGATCTGGGTTCTCTTCAAAATCCAAAACTTGGAATTGTTTCGAGTTCAAATTCTAAAAGAATCTCAGATGCATTTGTATATCTAGTTGTTTGATGGTAGGTGAGTTTTGGTGTGGGTACTTCATCAATCTTTACTTGATTTAAAAGTTCTCGTGTATGAATTGATCATGGGTTCAGTATTGCTGATCTGGGTTTTATTCAAAATTCAATCTAGATTTTTGCTGACCAGAGTATTTTAGAAGTAGGTTTTTTAGTCTAATCTACATTTATTAATGCAGGTTCAACTTATTCTTAGTTTAGGCCTTTGAAGATTAAAGAAGTATAATCCTGATCTGGGTTTCCCGTAAAATTCAGAATAAGTTTATGAATCTACTTTTCATTAATATTATTTGGAATTTCTATTACTTTGAATCTGAATTCTGAGTTAGACAATCTTAAATATGTATTCTGGTGAAGGATTTTCAGTTCTCTATATCAATTGGCTTATCTATGGAGTAGATGACTAGTGTCCTTATGTTTTTGGTTTTGGAGTCAAAATCTCAGAAGTGCAGTTGGTTTCTTTACTTTTTCGTTTTTTTTTCCAATATCTGTTGGTTTAGTACGAAGGATTGGATTCATGTTCGCTTCCACTTCTGATGTGAATGTTTTGTATGCTTCAGTTAAAGAATTCAGTCGAAGGAGAGCAGCTGATGCTTTGAAAAGCAAGTCTATTTTAAATTCATAACAAAAAGAAGAGAGATGGGTCTTTGTATGAGCAAAGCAAAGGATTCTAGACCCAAACATAATAACTACTCCTCGTACCAAAGGCCAACTCCCTCTGAACCAACCAAGGCACCGCCCCCTCCTCCACAAAACCAATCTCATCACCACTCCACTCATCCTCCACAAAACCAATCTCATCACCACTCCACTCATCCTCCACAAAATCAATCTCATCAACACTCTGATCATAACCGACCGGAAACCAGTTTCACTCCCCCTTCTCCAATAAAACCAACTCCTAGACCTCAATCTCACCAGCACCGTGATACCAATACCATCCTTGACAAACCCTACTCTGATGTCCGGGCATTCTACACCCTAGGCAAAGAGCTCGGCCGTGGTCAGTTCGGTGTCACGTACCTTTGCACGGAGAACTCCACCGGCCTCGCCTATGCTTGCAAGTCCATTTCCAAACGAAAGCTTCAGAATAAAAATGATCGAGACGATATCATAAGAGAGATTCAGATCATGCAGCATTTGACAGGGCAAGCTAACATTGTGGAATTCAAAGGGGCGTATGAAGACAAGCAGTCAGTGCACGTAGTGATGGAGTTGTGTGCTGGAGGAGAGTTGTTTGATCGGATAATTGCAAAGGGACATTACACGGAGAAAGCAGCAGCTGGTATTTGTCGAGCAATAGTGAATGTGGTGAATATTTGCCATTTCATGGGGGTGATGCATCGGGACCTCAAGCCGGAGAACTTTTTACTCGCAACTAAGGATGAGGCTGCAATGCTCAAGGCAACTGATTTCGGACTCTCTGTTTTTATTGAGGAAGGTAAATATTTTCATCTATTCTAAATCAAAGCCCCCCTCCCTCTACTTTTGAGATCATAGTTATGGATCAATGAAAAATTTCAAAAACACAGTGTGTTTATGGAAAGATCTATCTTTTACAAGTAAGGTTCATTTCATATGGATATAGTTCAGCCTTAAGAGCTTGGTGCATAATTCAAAGGAAAGGGCATGACTCAAATTATTTACTTGATAAAGGTTCCTTTCTCTGAATATAAATATAGGGTGGTTACGATTTGGCTATAACTTCCTATTTTATAGTACATATGCCTCTTGTGGTAATTTTGTATATATGTTTTAGCTAGGTAATACTGTATACACATGCCTCTTGTGGTAGATTTGTATATATGTTATATCTAGGTAATACAGTATAATAAGAAATATTAGTTTATACTCTCTATGTGCATTTCCTCTCACTGAAGGGCCTAATACATACAAAGACCTGTGCTTGTTTTTTTTTATAAAGATACTATAAAGATATACCATAAATCATAAGAAGCATATATACAACAAGAATCTTCCTAGACCTCGTCCTTGTTAGTGTCTAGTGTGTATTATGATGCTAATGTTTGTTTTTGTTACTTCTGATATAGAACTCATATTTAGATCAAATTTTAAGAGCAGGTAGGTTAGACACTTTTGCATCTGCTAATATATTATTGTATGGCATTAGAAACCCAAATATATTTTAATTTAAGGATCTCTGTTTAACTCATATATAGAACATCCAATTTGATTTTCTTGTTTTTAGACATATCACTTACCTACAACCTTCGCTTGAAAGATAAATCATTCCTATGAAAACTCTATTTCACTAGTATTATTTTTTATGAACTCGTACATGAAACTTTTGTTTTAATGAATAATTTCATCTAGATTAATGCTTTGTTATGAAAATGATATCTTCTGTCACATTTGAACTTGAATGATCTTCACAGGAAAAAAGTACATTAAAATTATGGAGTGAAAGAAAAAAAATTGTGATAATTTTTACAATTTTATCTCCAAGAACTTGTTTGTCTACCTAGAAAATTAAGGGGCTACCTAGAATGACCAGGTTAATTGTCAACTTTTGACATTACCGAGCCAAGGAACTGTACAGACTACAAAGGTGTTTTATTCACCCAGATTATAAGTTTAGGGTAGTTTCTGCTCTTAAAAATTGCATGGAAGAACCACACGTTATAAGATATTCCTTTGTTAGTTGACTGAAGTCTTAAGTAAATCGATAATGAAATGTGGCTACATGAGATTCGTATAGTAGCAACAAAAAAAGATTGAATGTACTACTTTTTTAATTACAACTTCCCCCAAAAACTTCTGCTAATGAGTATTACGCCCATAATGTATTTGTACTTTTCAGCATTTTGAGCACCTTGTTATGCGAGCTTTCGAGCCATCTGAACAGACTTGGATGGGAAATAAACCTTGCTTCAGAAGTCAAAACTGGAAACAACAAATGAAGCAAATATTTATATATTTTTTTTGATAGAAAAAACATGTATGATTGTTGAAACATTGTTTGTGAGATTTGAATCCTTAACTCTTGAAACCTGATGACTAAAGATCAATTAGCAATCTTGAAGAAGAGATTGAATAAGGTTGTGCTACAAATTTAAGATTGAAGAACAATTGTCACAATTTCTTTGTGACAGTAATATACATCTTACAATTCAAGCAATATAACGAGCAACTATTGATGTAAAACCAACCCTAAAATAGAGAATTTCCAAGAATTTTAATGGGTTAATTTTACCAACATGAAAGTGCGGATCTAAGTTGGAAAATTTTAACAGTTAACAGGTTCGATGGGTTTTCAGGAATTGAATTAAATGTAACAGTCCCAATTAATATATCAACCTTACAATCAATTAAATCCCTACGTGTTCTAGCAAGTAAGAAGTTCAATACTGATTCGTACTCTATTCTAGCATGTGGATCACTCAATCTCAGTATTTTATGGACGACAGGCAAATTAGATAATATCTAGATAATAGGGTAGTAAAACACAAATATTACTAGTGGAAAGAGTATACCGAATGCGAAGAAACTGCGTAGATCGAGTAGGGCAGCGACTGAGATCACAGCAACACAGCAATGGCAGACAGTAACTCCACGAGAAAATTCACGATGGCCGGCGGCGTCACTGGTCGACGTCGACGACGGCAAGGGGCGGCACTGGCGACGGCGGCGACGTCGTCGAGAGGTGGGGCGAACGGGGCGCACGGGAAGAGAGAGGGCAGTCGAGGCTGTTAGGGGATCTGTGGAGATTAGGGTTTGGGAGATGGGTTGTGGTCGGGAGAAGACGGAGAAGATGAAGGGGCTGACGGAGTTGTGGTGAGGGTGGGGTCGCGGTGAGGTGGTGACGGGGCTAGGGCGACGGCGGTGGCTGGGAGAGTTGGGGCGACGGAACTGGGGATGGGGCGTTTGGAGATGGATTGGGTACGGGAGACGAAGAGGGAAAGGAGAAGAAGATAAAAGTGAAGGGGCTGTGATGAGGTGGCGGCTGGTAGTGGAGTTTTGTGATTAGGGTTTTGTAACAGGGATTGGGAAGATTAGGGTGGAGATTTGTATTGGGAGATTTTTAATTTGGGGTAGATTTTAGAATTAATCACTAACTCTAAAATTGATTAGGATTTATCACAAACTCTAATTTAGATCTCGGTTGTATCACACAAAAGAGAAGAAGGAAGAGCAAAAACTCAACACAAATTTCTTTAATCAATAATGGCATGCTTTTCTCATTAATCTCAAGGCCTTTAAATAGGCTCAAATACATTTTGAAACACATCTCCAAAATATTCTCAGAATCTAAAAAAATACAAAAAGATTACATATGGCTATAATTGCCAGAAACAAAAATAGTACTGAAATAAACTAAACAGGAAAGATGTCCTCATCAACTATACTCAACTTTTTATGTAAACATATCAAACACCTAGATATGATGACCATAACTCGTTAATTTGTCAAACAGCTAAATTCTCAGACATAACAACCAATAATAATCAAAATGAGTTTGTAATTAATATCGAACAAACCCAGAAAAGGGAAAATACAAAAACAATGTTTTTTGGTGACTTTTTAAAAACTTAAATTATAATATCAACATATAAACTCTTTTTGGATATTAAACTCACAAGTTTATCCATAGATTGATATATGTCTCAAATAGAGCAACAATGAATTATGTCATCCTCTTGATAAAATCACCATATATTCATCATTAGTATTTAGTGACCTCATAAGTTGTTTAAAATTGATTTGATCTATAATCTTCGAGCTTAGGAGCATTCTTTACAAAGATACCAATGTTGTGTTTGTTACTTTGTTCATCTTGAATTTCTTGGAAATTCCTTGCTAAATTGTTACTCGGATTTTTGATTGGGTCAGTGTATCTGGAGTGATCTTCTCCATTTACCTCTATTCTTGATTTAACTTCTTAATTAATAGCCAACCTGATGAGGACATCTTTACAGTTTAGGATTTTTATTTTATTGCCATTTTTATTTCTGGCAATTATAGCCATATGTAATCTTTTTGTAATTTTTAGATTTTGAGAATATTTTGGAGATGTGTTTCAAGATGTAATTGAGCCTATTTAAAGGTCCTGAGATGAATGAGAAAAGCATGCCATTATTGATCAAAAAAATCTGTGTTGAGTTTTGCTCTTCATTTTCTCTCCTTTGTGTGATACAATTGAGATCAAATTAGGGTTTGTGATAAATCCTAATCCCATTTTAGAATTAGTGATTAATTTTAAAATTTATCCCCAATTAAAAAAATCCCAAATACAATCTCCCATAATCCCAATTTCACAAATCCCCTAAATCAAACCCTAATCCCCTCATTAGCCGCCGCCTCTTCACCTTCTACTTCTTCTTCTTCCCTACCCCGACCCCCACCAAACCAACCTCACCGTCGTCTTCTTCTTCTCCAATCCCGGCTCACCGTCCGCCATCACCTCCTCCCTCTCTCGCTACCACACCCGAAGCCCCAAATCCATCATCGACCCATCCCCAGTTCTCGTCGCCACCCACTCCCGCAACCCCAACTCCGGCGACCCATCACCACCACTACCAAAACGTCTCCCCCATCCCTTCCTCTTCCTCGACTTTACCAACAAACCCAACTCCTTCTCCTTCCCCTCCACTCCCGATCAAAACCTGCACCCTAAAAGCAACCCCGACTGCCCTCCCAACGTCGACCTCCGCACCTCGCCGACACCGCCACCAACCCGCCGGTGACTTGATCTACCGGCCCTTGCTGTCGTTGCTGTCGCCCTTCTATTGTTGTTGCGTTGCTGTGTTCTTGGTTACTGTTCGCTTCGAGATCGACGCTGGTTGTCTACGTATTCGGTATACTCTTTCCACTATTAATATTTGTGCTTTACTGCCTTATCATCTAGTATATTATCTGATTTGACTGTCGACCACAAAATACTGAGATTGAGTGATCCACATGCTAGATTAGAGTACGAATTGGTATTGCACTTTTTACTTGCTAAAACACGTAGGGATTTACTTATTGATTAAGATTGAATTATTAATTGGGATTGTTAGCATTTGATTCAATTCTTGAAAACCCATCGGACCTGTTAACTGTTAAAATATCCAATCTAAATCTGCACTTTCATGTTGGTAAAATTAACCCATTAAAATTCTTGGAAAATTCTCTATTTTAGGGTTGGTTTTACATCATTTTGGTATCAGAGCGAAGGTTCTTTTAACCTTAGTTCTTGCATCGTAGGCATCATTTTTGCATTCATTTAGTATCGTGTAGTCTTTTATTTTATTTTATTTTTATTTTATTTTAGTTTAGTTCAGAATCATTTAAAAAAAAATATAATAAAAATAAAAATAAAAATAAAAATAAAAATAAAAAAATTAGGACACACCCCATAGTTTCCACTTCTGGTGAATGCGTCTTCGCAGCACCATCACAGACCCTGAAGAGCCTTTCCTATCCCTTCCCAATCACCCAATTAGGAACCCTAGACTTTCCAGACCTGAAATGGACAACTCTGATATCTCCGCCACCCTAGCTGCCATCCAAGCAACTCTTGCCAATATCAATCAGAGGCTTAAGAAAGTGGAGCTAAATCAAACCATTGTCCCTGAGCTTCATGCCCATCGTCAGATCCCTCAAGGGAATGTTCATGACGATCGACGTCAAGAACGTGACCCTGACGAACAATACAAAAAGAACGTTAAGGCTAACGTTCCCCAGTTTGAAGGCCACATGGAACCCCAAGCTTACCTTGATTGGATCCGTGCCATGGACCACTACTTTGTGTGGTTCGACATGAGCGAAGCCCTTAAAGTTAAATTTGCCACTATGAAATTAACGGGTAAAGCTCAACAACATTGGACCAATCTTGAACATGCCCGCAGAGGCCGAGGCCTGGCACCCATAGCCACTTGGGAGGCCATGAAAGAGAAGCTCACTGAGAGGTATGTACCGTTATCGTTCCACACCCGATTGCTAGATTCGTGGAACCAATTGTATCAAGGAAGTAAATCCACACAAGAATATGTTGATAAATTCGATGACTTCCTTATTCGGTGCAATGCGCTAGGTAAAGAGAGTGAAGAACAAACTCTCTCTAGGTTCAGAGCTGGACTACGAGCTGACCTTAGGAACGAGCTAATCTATAGAAACGTGGACTCAATAGCGGCAGCCTACGCCCTAGTCCTCGACATGGATTGCCTTAAAGCTAGTTCCCATTACAAGTCCAGCGATTCGATGGATCATTCCTCTAGAATGAATCCTCCTGATCCCTCTAGACCTGAGCACTCTTCTCTTCAGTACCCTAACAAGTCTTACCCCGGCAAATTTAATTCAAATTTTAATTCACATAGAGTTGAATATAAGGGTAAGAACACCGAAAGAGATTACAGTAAGATTGTCCCTCTCACTAAGTGCTATAAATGTAAGGGATACGGTCATGTTGCAGGCAACTGTCCTAGTCCAAGTAGGATTAATATAGTAGAGGGTACCGCAGTCATCGCTGATGAGCCTGACAATGAGTTTACCTATGAACCTAATATAAGTGATGACTTTGATGAAAAAGAGGATGACCAGTCTCTCAATTGTATTCAGCCTATCCAGTCATCTCTATTGAGTATACCCGAGACACCCATTCCTTCCCAAGTCACGTGGCAATCCATAGATTTTACTCATGTATTAGAACATCACAAAGTCACAGAGTCTGCACCCACATTTGCATATAACATTCATGACTTGCATAGAGAAATTTCCAAGGAACTTAATGAGAATAATTTTAACTACAAGTTAATAGCAGATACTAGAAGGAAATTTATAACTTTTGATATTGGTGACGAAGTGATGGTTCGGATTCATCCGGAACGGTTTCCTGTTGGACCCGTTAAGAACTTGAACATACGTGCTGCAGGCCCATTTAAGATTCTACATGCAATCAATGATAGTACCTATGTCGTTGACCTTCCTGAAGGTTTTGGCATAAGTAAGATTTTCAATATTGAGGATCTAGTACTTTATGAAGGCTCAAAATTCAACCCTAGAAATTTTCTTATAGATGAGCCTACCCTGCAGCCTAATGGTGAGATTCCCCCATTACCTCCACTACCAGATATTACTTACCCATCGACAGAAGAATTGGATAATATTTTAGATGATCAGATAATCTCTACTAGAGATGGTGGTATGCACCAGTATTTGGTAAGGTGGAAAAATAAGCCGAAGTCGGATGACACTTGCAGTGGTCGTAAGGGGCTCCCGCAACTGGATCCAGATCTTTTGGAGCACGATGACATGATCACTGGTTTTGACTCGACTGGGTCGAGCTCTCTCCCACCCGGAGAGAATGATGAGGACATCTTTACAGTTTAGGATTTTTATTTTATTACCATTTTTATTTCTGGCAATTATAGCCATATGTAATCTTTTTGTAATTTTTAGATTTTGAGAATATTTTGGAGATGTGTTTCAAGATGTAATTGAGCCTATTTAAAGGCCCTGAGATGAATGAGAAAAGCATGCCATTATTGATCAAAAAAATCTGTGTTGAGTTTTGCTCTTCATTTTCTCTCCTTTGTGTGATACAGTTGAGATCAAATTAGGGTTTGTGATAAATCCTAATCCCATTTTAGAATTAGTGATTAATTCTAAAATTTATCCCCAATTAAAAAAATCCCAAATACAATCTCCCCTAATCACAATTTCACAAATCCCCTAACTCAAACCCTAATCCCCTCATTAGCCGCCGCCTCTTCACCTTCTACTTCTTCTTCTTCCCTACCTCGACCCCCACCAAACCAACCTCACCGTCGTCTTCTTCTTCTCCAATCCTGGCTCACCGTCCGCCATCACCTCCTCCCTCTCTCGCTACCACACCCGAAGCCCCAAATCCATCATCGACCCATCCCCAGTTCTCGTCGCCACCCACTCCTGCAACCCCAACTCCGGCGACCCATCACCACCACTACCAAACCGTCTCCCCCATCCCTTCCTCTTCCTCGACTTTACCAACAAACCCAACTCCTTCTCCTTCCCCTCCACTCCCGATCAAAACCTGCACCCTAAAAGCAACCCCGACTGCCCTCCCAACGTCGACCTCCGCACCTCGCCGACGCCGCCACCAACCCGCCGGTGACTTGATCTACCGGCCCTTGCTTTCGCCCTTGCTTTCGTTGCTGTCGCCCTTCTATTGTTGCTGCGTTGCTGTGTTCTTGGTTACTGTCCGCTTCGAGATCGACGCTGGTTGTCTACGTATTCGGTATACTCTTTCCACTATTAATATTTGTGCTTTACTGCCTTATCATCTAGTATATTATCTGATTTGACTGTCGACCACAAAATACTGAGATTGAGTGATCCACAGATTAGAGTACGAATTGGTATTGCACTTTTTACTTGCTAAAACACGTAGGGATTTACTTATTGATTAAGATTGAATTATTAATTGGGATTGTTAGCATTTGATTCAATTCTTGAAAACCCATCGGACCTGTTAACTGTTAAAATATCCAATCTAAATCCGCACTTTCATGTTGGTAAAATTAACCCATTAAAATTCTTGGAAAATTCTCTATTTTAGGGTTGGTTTTACATCACAACCTCCTCCTTCTGGTACCTCATTATGTTTGCTACTTGAATTTCCTTTCTTAGCAGAGTCAACTAAATAGAACATTGTAATATTTAATCATCAGAACTTAAGTGGTTATTAACCCAATTACCTTGGGCCCAACAATGTTGTCTACCACGTCATACAATCACCTATCCTGAAAGTTCAAGATGAACACTGTGTAACAAGGAAACTTTACATACTAGAGGAAAAATCTGTATTACGCTTTTTTTGGTTATATGACGTATTTGATGCCTTCTTATGGTAACAAAAAGAAATTTATTCATAGACTATTTAGGTAAGCACCCAATGTAGATGCATCCTTGATGGAAAATTGGCTTCTCTAATACCCGAAAGTCAGACTCGTAGTATAATGTGACATTTATGGCTGTGTCTATAAATGATTAAAGTGTGCACGTTACTGAATTATGGTTGGTCATTCCATCTTCATCACAGGTAGAATGATTGGCTGATTCATATGTGCTGGTTGAGGGACAACAAGTGCGTATTACTTTATAATATTGTCCAAATAGAAGGAAGTGGATATCTGTTATTCACGGTAGACCCTTAAGCAAACTTTTCCTTGTTGCACTAGTATGCAGAAGATCCTATTGTTCAATAGAAGTTTAATCCATAAATAACATAAATTCTCACATCGTTTCAACTTTAGTTTTGTAATTTTCTGTCAGCTAATAAACTACTTGTAGTCCAGTCTTGGATGGTTTGCAATCTTTCATCTATATTCTGTTCTTTCCCTTCTCAACACTTACATATGACTATCTACACTACCGGAGGTTACTTTTTTGACAGTTGTTAATTTCCCTTAAATATTTATATTGAAGTTGAATAACTAACCCTATTCATATTACTCTTTGCGAATCCTTCCAATCATTCCTCTCATGGCCATACTGGAACTGCATCTCTGCATCAGCTTGTTATTGGTTAAGTTGTAACCTAGGCCCGACAAAATCAATATACTTAGGTAACCATGTCATTTCAAAAATTCTAATATGTGAATCTTCAAAGCTCTCCAAAATTTTCAGACTGAACTGTATTTCTCCGCAGGTTAGGTTAGGCCAAGTATGGCAGATGGTACACTAGCCAAAAAAAATATGATATGTGTTAAGAAGGCCTGTTGGATCTTGATTGTAACTACTTATTTGAACTATATATAAGCTAGGACCAAAGCCTAGTGGGAATACTCTGGTATCTTCATGAAAAAGACTGTAATTCATGCTTGTAATTTACATATCTATAAGAAACTACTAAAAAAATCTGGTGAAATATTGATCTTTTGCCTTTCACTACAGCTAGAATGTAATAGAAGTATCGTACCTAGAATAATGCTAAGTACTGGAGATAAAGGCTTTTGTAAGTCTTAACTTATAAGTTTGCCATCACATGGACCTTTCTATGCCTGAGCTAAATCACAATTAGAGTTTCTATTAATTTTTTTAGTGCTCCTTGGTAAAAACTGAGCTCCTGTACTATATCTGCTGCATCTACTGAATTTTCAGGATGTGTATGAAGTTCCGGTTTTATGTTAGAACTATTTCGCTTGAAACACAAATGTATTTTTCAGCTTGGTGCAAAAAAAAAGGGTCATGGTTTATGGATAAGTGGGATGCTTATAAAGCTGATTTTATTTTTGCTTTTTTTCTTTATTAACTTTTCTAAAAGTGATTTGGTTGTATGGTTGGTTGTAATTCAGTAAATTCTCAAATGGCCCTTGCTTTTTAACAAATATAATATAAAATATCATTTATTTTTGCACTCTAGCTATTTAGCACCATTTTCTTTAGGATATATAAATATGCTATCTTTATCTGTGCATGATTCACTGTTCATGCTTCTGATACATCTCCTTGGCTCATCGCTGGATCATATGTATCAGACTCACAGTTATATCTTACAGTCTTTAATTACTCGCTATAATTGGCACATGCATCCAGATTATTATTTGGTAATAGTATATTGTTGTTTGCTATAACATATATAATTGACTAATTCTTTGGAGCTCATTCAGGAAAAGTTTACAGAGATATAGTTGGAAGTGCTTACTATGTTGCTCCTGAAGTTCTGAAACGCCGTTACGGAAAAGAAGTAGATATATGGAGTGCAGGCGTAATATTGTACATTCTTCTCAGTGGTGTACCTCCTTTTTGGGCTGGTAAGATCATACTTGAATATCACTAAAAGAAAATCTTGATTGCAAACACTGTACTATATTTGTGATTTTAGTTTCTTTTCCATTAAAAAGTCTATATATTGGCCCTGTAGAAAACGAGAAAGGAATATTTGATGCTATAGTGGAAGGCGATATTGACTTCGAAAGTTCACCATGGCCATCTATATCAAACAGCGCCAAGGATCTAATTAGAAAGATGCTGACCCAAGAGCCAAAGAAAAGGATTACTGCTGCCCAAGTCCTGGGTTAGTATGAACTTTCATGTCTATCTAGGTAAATGATTTAGAGAGAAAAAAGAAAGAGATTAACAATTATTTTACCAAATTTTTTATGTAGAGCATCCATGGATCAAGGAAGGTGGTGCATCTGATAGACCTATAGATAGTGCTGTCCTTTCGAGGATGAAGCAGTTCAGAGCAATGAACAAGCTAAAGAAGTTGGCTCTGAAGGTTAGTTGTGGGAATATCTTTTTCCCTCCAATTTAATCATATTTATTTTTGCTAAATTTGTTATTAATAAATAATTATAGGTTATTGCTGAGAACCTCTCAGAAGAAGAAATTAAAGGGCTAAAGCAAACGTTCTCAAATATGGACACTGATAAGAGCGGCACCATCACATATGAAGAACTCAAAAGTGGTTTGGCTCGACTTGGCTCAAAGCTTACCGAAACTGAAGTAAAGCAACTCATGGAAGCTGTAAGAATTTATTTATTTATTTATCGTTTAAAAATGTCTTATTCATTTTATATTTTTCCAACAATCAAACCACTGTTTCATCTTCTTTAGGCCGATGTGGATGGTAATGGGTCTATAGATTATAATGAGTTCATCACTGCCACAATGCATCGACACAATTTGGAAAGAGATGAGAATTTATACAAAGCCTTCCAATACTTTGATAAGGATAACAGTGGGTAAGTTGAGTTTTACTACATCAGAGAGCATTAATGGATTTGATCTAATGTATTTCTCACGTATTAATTCTTGTAAATCTTCTTTGTAGGTTTATTACAAGGGATGAGCTGGAGTTGGCAATGAAGGAGCATGGATTAGGTGATGATGCTACAATTAAGGAAATAATTTCTGAAGTTGACTCAGATAATGTAAGCCAGTTTGGATTCAAGGCTATACTGTTTCCATATTTTGAAGAGGACATTGATGATGTGAAATTTTACTGATTGTATTTTATTAATGCAGGATGGAAGGATCAACTACGAAGAATTTTGCGCTATGATGAGAAGTGGATCTCAGCCGCCGTTGAAGCTCAAGTAATGCCTTGAGAATTTTATGCTGTATTTTTCTACCCAACGTCTTCTCTCTATGTTACTCATAACGCAACAAAGAATTGGGCCATTGAATTTGCATATGGCTTATTTAATAGTGACATACTTGTGTATATTTATTTCACTATCTATTCATTTACTTTTTAGTTTTTTTTTCTCTATCTGTATAATTATGAATGCTAGATGAGAGAAAACTTCGAGGGAGTGTTAATGGGATTGAATAAACTTTTGGTCTTTGGTTTTGTTTGTTCCTTTATACTTCTGCCTTGACATGCTTACATGCTTGTATGATGCAAATTCTTACATGATGTTTGTATGTGTTTTGTTTACTAGCAAAAGACTTGTCAGTTGTCACTAGACTACTAAGACACTTGCAAGCAACTGCTCTCTTATTGGGATACAATGCAACACAACTCTGAACCCAACAAGAGGAAGATGGGTTTGGGTCTGTTAAGCTTACCATTAAACTTATCTGGCTTGTATGTGAGATACCTTATTTTTACCTATTCGTGATCAATGTCACATCAATTTTCTCATGTTGCAAAATACTTGGCTTGACTATTCCAACTATAAATAAATAGCATGACTCACTGGTCAGAATTTTTTCCCAAACTGTAGCACTTTTGGAAAGTTTTTCCCAAATTGTCCTACTTTTTAAAAAAATTTCCAAACTGTCTCACTCGCTTTCTGAAAAAACGAGTTTAGTTAAAAATATGTCGTTTTTTCATAAAACGAGTGTGAGATTTTTGATTTTCAACCATCTGACTATTTAGGTAAGCGAGTGTAGACTCGCTTTCTAAAAAAAAAACGATCTATTTTTAACCAAACTCGCTTTTTCAAAAAGCGAGTGTATTATTTTGGTAAATACTTTCAAAAGTGGATCAGTTTAGTAAATACTTTCAGAGAGTGGGCTATTCTGGTAAATACTTTCAGAAAGTGTGTCATTTTGGTAACAAGTTCCTCTTCTCTCATCCTGGTATTTGTCCTTTTTCTTTTTTGGTTGATGCATTTTGTCGAACAGTTGATGTGCATTAATATTTGAGGTTGGTATTAAAAATGGATATTTTGGTCAATTTTTTGGGTGTCGTGCAAACGAGTTTTTTATTTGGATGAGATTAGATCTACAACGGGGAAGAAATTCTTGTTTGATGGATTTGTGAAAAAGTTGAGGTCATAACTTTGGGGTTTTCATTTTTCAGGGGATTTGAAGAGGTTCTTGATTGAATATTTGTCAGGGACACCGGCGGCAGCCCCCCCATCACCGGAGTGAAGCTTATAGTCGGCATCGCCGACAATGGGTGCCATGGTTTAGTTGTAAAGTGGGTTCAGTTGTAAAGTCTGTGTTTGTAGTGATGTCTTCAGTTTGTTTTTACGTGCATTACGCACTTGGTTTGAATAGGGGTATAGCGGGAGAGATGGCAGAGTGCGCTTCGCACGTGCTTAATTGAATTTTGTCGTTTAGTGTAACCGTTTCACTCTCCAGCTATACATATCTCTGATCTGTAACAAACTTGGCAATTAATGAAAAACTAATTCCTTCTTCCCAAATTCCTCATATTCTTCTTTCTCCTTCCTCTTGCTTTAATCTCCTACCTCATCGCTAATGGCGAGATCTCGAGCCCTCCGTAACCCCACACCTGACAATCTGGTATCAGAGCCAGATAACGCCGATGATGATGGTCGCACAGAAGGAAGTACGGAACTAGAAGGGGAAGTGGCTAATCTGAGAAGCCAGATGACTGAAAATCAGTTGCAGATGGGATACTTGACGGAGAGAGTGGAGGCTATTGCGACCAGTATCGGCGAGAGGTTTTCTGCGATAGAGTCCCGGATGGAGGCGATGATGGGATTAATGCAGCGAACCTCACAACCACTTCCTAATCCCTTAAACTCCCAACAATCCAGATCTCAACAACCTCCGTTGCTTCCCAATCCTCCTCCTTCGCAATTCCACAGAGAGGTAAACTATGCTAACTCTCATTCAGTCATGTGCCCAGGACAGAGTGATTTTGGAAACTTGATTAAAATGCCATTTAAAGTTGAATTTCCAATATTCCAAGAGGGTGACCCTACGGAATGGATCTGTGGCGTAGAACAATTCCTAGAGTTCTATGAAGTTCCAGAAGCTCAAAAATTGAAGTACGCTTCTCTGAATTTGAGAGGGAAGGCGGCGCAGTGGTTCCGCAGGCATCTCAAGCCAAGAGTCCATGAAATTACTTGGACAAGATTTTTGGAGGAGCTGCTCACTCGCTTTGGGCCCACTGAGTTCCATGACTATAGCGGAATCTTGTCGAAGTTACAGCAAAAAGGGGATATCGAAGCCTACATCCAAGAGTTTGATAAACTCTCTAACTATGTTGAAGATTGGACAGAGGCTCACTACTTGAGCACGTTCATAAGTGGGTTGAGGGATGAAATTCGATGGGATGTTAAGTCGCAGCGACCTAAGAATGTCAACGAGGCTATTGGGTTAGCTCGTGGTTTTGAAGAGAAGATTGCCTGTATGAGAAGAAGCTACAAAACTCCTTTTATTGCTAAAGCCCTGACTCCCACCAAAACAACCAATACTCCTACTACCAACAACTATCACCCTCCACCCAATCCAGTCTCCAATTTCAATCCACGACGTCTGAGCATACAGGAGATGAGGGAGCGAAGAGCCAAGGGATTGTGTTTTAACTGTGACGAGAGGTACTCACAGGGGCATCTGTGCAAGGGTTAGAAGTTCTACTAGAAGCTCTAGAGGAAGAAGAAGGGGGTGAAGAAGACACAGAAATGAATAGTGAAGAACAGCATATCATCGACTCAGCAGTTTCCCCTCTCATAACTCAACCACCGGAGATTTCCCTCCATGCCTTAGTAGGAGCTCAGGTGTATCCCCAAACTATGCGTGTAAAAGGGAAAATAAATGGGCGAGAGGTTAATATACTGATTGATACAGGGTCTACCCATAACTATTTATATCCTCTCACTGCCATTAAAGCAAACTTGTTGATCAAAGGAGAACCCAAATATAAGGTGACGGTAGAAAATGGACAAGTGATGTATAGTGAAGGAGCTGTAGAGAAGACCAACTTCACAATACAGGGAGTAGGTTTGCAAGCTGATTTGTTGTTGCTATCCTTGAGTCCAGCACATATGGTATTGGGGGCTCATTGGCTTCGATCACTCGGGCCAGTCACTATGGATTTTGGGGAGATGACAATGCAGTTTCAAAGTGAAGAGAAATTGCACAAGCTGCAAGGAATTCTCAACCCACAATTGCAATGTCTAGAAGTGGAAGAATTAGCTAAGATCAGCAACTGCGTTTGCCAAGCATATATGATACAAATGCAAGGAGAGGCACCAGAGGAAGGGAACGATGAGCAAGAACTTAGTGAGCATGAAAAATCTGCTGATCAGAGTGCTGCTGATATCCTACAAGTCTTGCAAAGTTTTCTAGAAGTTTTCTCTGAAGAATTGAGTCTGCCACCCCCAAGGTCAGTTGATCACCACATTCCCATGATAGATGGCCATAAACCTATATGTATCAGACCCTACAAACACCCACACTTCCACAAAAATAAAATTGAGAGGCAAGTTAAGGAGATGCTCAACTCGGGATTCATTCGACCCAGTAATAGCTCGTATGCTTCCCCCGTTATATTAGTGAAGAAATCTGATGGGAGCTGGAGAATGTGCTAGACTATAGGGCTATAAACAACCTGACTCTCAAAGCCAAATTCCCAATACCTGTAGTAGATGAGCTCCTGGATGAATTAAGTGGTGCAAGGTATTTTTCTAAAATAGATCTAAGATCAGGCTATCACCAAATTAGAGTGCACCAAGATGATGTCCCAAAAACAACATTCCGAACCCATCATGGGCATTTCGAGTTCATGGTAATGCCATTTGGACTCACGAACGCTCCCGCCACTTTTCAGAGCCTTATGAATGAGATATTCAAGGAGTTTCTCCGCAAATTCATCCTGGTTTTCTTCGATGATATCCTAGTTTATAGCTCTTCCTGGGAGAGTCACATTGCCCACTTGAATCAAGCTCTCAAAATCTTAAGTGCTCACAGGTTGATAGCCAAGAAGAGCAAGTGTAGTTTTGGTAAAATGACTGTGGGTTACTTAGGCCATGTCATTAGTGCTGCCGGAATTGCTGTGGACAGAAGCAAAATTGATGTAGTGGAAGAGTGGCATGAGCCTAGAAATGTTAAGGAGTTGAGAGGATTTTTGGGTCTCACCGGTTACTATCAGAGGTTTGTGAAGGATTATGGTAGCATTGCAGCTCCGCTCACCCAATTGCTCAAAAAGAACTCATTTCAATGGTCAGAAAAAGCATCACAGGCATTCCTCAAACTCAAACAAGCTATGACCTCTACCCCTGTCCTTCGACCCCCTGATTTCTCAAAGCCATTCACGTTGGAGACAGATGCATCACAAGAGGGAATTGGCGCAGTTCTCATGCAAGAGTTGCATCCCATCGCATATATGAGTAAGGCACTGAAGGGAAGAGCATTGGCATTGTCAACATATGAAAAGGAGGTTCTTGCGATATTACAAGCAGTAAAGCATTGGAGACAGTACTTGCTTGGGTCCTCCTTTGTGATTAAAATAGATCAACGTAGTATCAAGTACATGTTAGAGCAAAAGATCAATACCGAAGTTCCAGAGAAATGGATTCGGAAGCTGTTAGGATATACTTTCAAGATAGAGTATAAAAAAGGGCCTGAAAACACAGTAGCGGATGGACTATCTAGGAGGCCAGGTGAGCAAGCTACTTATTGTGAGGTAACCTTCGTAGTCCCCTGTTGGTTGGAGGAGGTTAAACTCATGGTTGAGCAGGATCCTTACTTCCTACAGCTACTGGAGAAACAACAAGCAGGCTTATTGAATCCTGCAGATTATAAAAATTTTGGGGGAATTTGGTATTATCGAGGGAAGATCTTAATTAGTCCAAATGCCACTGTCAAGGAGTTAATCTTCCTCGATCACCACTCATCTAGTATGGGAGGCCACTCCGGATTCCACAAGACACTTCAAAGGATAAAGAGGGCTTTTATATGGGAGGGAATCAGCAAAGATGTAAAGAAGTTCATACGTGAGTGCTTAGTTTGCCAACGTAACAAGAATGAAACCATTTTGCCTGCAGGATGTCTTCAGCCACTTCCTATGCCTGAGAGGATTTGGGAAGACATTTCCATGGATTTCGTCGAAGGGCTGCCCAAGTGCGCAGGTAAGAACGCAATCATGGTGGTTGTAGATCGTCTAACCAAATATGCGCACTTCATTGGAATCACACACCCCTATTCGGCTCAAACTATAGATCAAATCTTCATCGACAATGTTTACAAATTGCATGGGATGCCTCGTAGCATTGTCAGTGACAGAGACCCTATTTTTGTTAGTAAATTTTGGAAGGAATTATTCGCTCTTCAGAATTGTAAACTCCAAATGTCGACGGCATACCACCCCCAAAGCGATGGTCAAACGGAGATAGTAAACAAAGCGTTGGAATCGTACTTGAGATGTCTTTGTGGACAAAAACCTGCAGAATGGGTTCGATGGCTTGGATGGGCGAAATTCTGGTATAACACTTGCTGGCATGCTTCAACAGGATTGACACCCTTCGAAGGAGTTTATGGAAGGCCTCCACCGTTGCTATTACACTACACCCCTGGTACTTCAGCGCTACCAGCTGTAGAGGAGAGTCTAATGGCAAGAGACGCCATCATTAAGCTGTTGAAGGATAACTTGACTCAGGCCCAAAGTCGTATGAAATTCTTTGCTGATAGGAGGAAAACGGAAAGAAGCTTTGAAGTAGGAGATTTGGTGCTGTTGAAATTTCAACCGTACAAGCAGACTTCGCTGCGAAATGCTACACCGCAGAAGCTGTCCTCTAAATATTTTGGGCCATATCGAATACTGGAGAAGATTGGCTCAGTAGCATACCGTTTGGAGCTTCCCTCATTGTCTACCATACACCCTGTCTTCCATGTGTCTAAACTAAAAAAATGTCATGGTGATCACCTTCCTAACATATCCAACGAAGTGCCCCATTGGTGGGTGAATGAAGCACAATCGGAAGAGCCTGAGACTATATTGGAACGGAGAGTGTTCAAAAAGAACAACAGGGTGGGAATCCAACTATTGGTGAAATGGAAGAACGAAGATTTGAGCTGCGCGTCCTGGATTGATATAGATGAGTTTCGTCGCCGATACCCAAGTTTTGAACTTGGGACAAGTTCAGTTTTAAGGAGGGAGGAGTTGTCAGGGACACCGGCGGCAGCCCCCCCATCACCGGAGTGAAGCTTATAGTCGGCATCGCCAGCAATGGGTGCCATGGTTTAGTTGTAAAGTGGGTTCAGTTGTAAAGTCTGTGTTTGTAGTGATGTCTTCAGTTTGTTTTTACGTGCATTACGCACTTGGTTTGAATAGGGGTATAGCGGGAGAGATGGCGGGAAGGCAGAGTGCGCTTCGCACGTGCTTAATTGAATTTTGTCGTTTAGTGTAACCGTTTCACTCTCCAGCTATACATATCTCTGATCTGTAACAAACTTGGCAATTAATGAAAAACTAATTCCTTCTTCCCAAATTCCTCATATTCTTCTTTCTCATTCCTCTTGCTTTAATCTCCTACCTCATCGCTAATGGCGAGATCTCGAGCCCTCCGTAACCCCACACCTGACAATATTATTGGGAGCTTGATTATTATTCCCTATCTGTTAATGGGCAAGCATTAGAATTAGGGTCTTTATTATTTTAAAATATGAAATTGTCACTTTTGTGTAACAAAAGTTATATTTTTTTTTAAAAGAAATGAGTTTATAATTTTTTCTTTAGATTTAATTGCAGGATTTGACGAAAGGCATACTAAGGATTACAGGAAGTCTTTACCCTGACTATAGTTTTATCATTTAGAAATTTGGTACCTAATAGCGGTTGATGAAAGTCGCTTTCTTCTAATCTTGCGTATTTGACCATACTTTGATGGAAGCAACTGAACTTTGGCCTTTATACTCAATAGTGTGAAGAAAATGTTGATGTTATTCCAGAAAAAAGAAGCCAACACCTGTACTATACTTGTTGCACCTTTGCATGCACTTAACTAATGTTTTTTAGCAGAATGTGGGTGTATTTTCTAAGGCCTGAGTTGTAGTTGTCTCACATTCATGACTTCAAAATATAGTTCTTGTGACTTACTACTTGATTGGGAAAAACTTTTTTATCATGACACTTACCACTTTTTGAAGTATAGTCAGGACAAAGACTTCCTGTAATCCTTAGTATATCTTTCGTCAAATCCTGCAATTAAATCTAAAGAACAAATTATAAACTCAGTTTTTAAAAAAAATATAACTTTTGTTACGCAAAAGTGACAATTTCATATTTTAAAATAATAAAGACCCTAATTCTAATGCTTGCCCATTAACAGATAGGGAATAATAATCAAGCTCCCAATAATATTCAATTAAGAACCTCTTCAAATTCCCCGAAAAACGAAAACCCCAAAGCTATGACGTCACATTTTTCACAAATCCATCAAACAAGAATTTCTTCCCCGTTATAGATCTAATCTCATTCAAATCAAAAACTCATTTACAGAACACCCCAACAAATTGATCCAACTATCCATTTCTAATACCAACCTCAAATATTAGTGCATACGGAACGGGTTAAGGGCCTCCAACGCCTATAAATAGGGAGACGGGGCTGAACTTAACACCAACTGTTCCACAAAATGCATCAACTAAAAAGGAAAAAGAACAAATACCAGGATGAGAGAAGAGGAACTTGTTACCAAAATGACCCACTTTCTAGAAGTATTTACAGAAATAACCAACTTTCTGAACGTATTTACCAAACTGACCCACTTTCGAAAGTATTTATCAAAATAACACACTCGCTTTTTGAGAAAAAGCGAGTTGGGATAAAAATATGTTGCTTTTTCAGAAAGCGAGTCTACGCTTTCGAAAATCAAAAGTCTCACTCGCTTTCTGAAAAAGCGACCAATTTTTAACCAAACTCGCTTTTTCAAAAAGCGAGTGAAGGAGTTTGGAAATTTTTAAAAAAAGTAGGGCAGTTTGGGAAAAACTTTCAAAAAGTGGGACAGTTTGGGAAAAAATTCCACTAGTCATTACATTCACTGTGATATGTATGTCATTAGGGGTAAAATTATGAAAACACTTGAAGCTTTACTCCGAAATTAAGAACCCTTAGTGATCAAAATCACAAATTGTACTCACTTTACCTCGAATTTTTTGCCATCATAGGCCACTTTTTGAAAATATTTGCAATTATGGGCCAGTTTCGAAACTATTAGCGCTCGTGGGCTAACTTGTGTTACGTCAGCAGCGGCCACTATTCTCATTAGCGACCTGTTCATTTTGAATGTCGCTAATGGGAATAGCGGCCTATATTTTAAATGTTTTGAATTTTTGTTTATTGTCGCTATTCCCACTAGCGACCTTAGTATATATGAGGTCGCTGGTGGGATTAGCGACCTCAAATGAATGTATTGAGACACTTAGCGAATCTAAAGAGTTTTTCCCAAAAATTTAAAACTGAGGTCGCTATTGGGAATAGTGACCTTAGTATACTAAAGTCGTTATTCCCAATAACAATCTCAGTAGGAAACACAATCTCCTTGTTTTTTGTAAAAATTTGTAAAATAGTCATACAACTAAGGCATCTATTCAGAATAACGACCTTAGTACAATAAATGTCTCTATTCCGAATAGCGGCCTTAGTTTTAAAAATAAATTAATTGTTATTTTACAGAGAGTAAAAACTCTCTAGATTTTGCTAAGTTTTAGAATACAGCTCATCATTAAAGATCGCTATTAGGAACAGGGGCCTTTAACTTGTATAAAATATTCAGAGTTAATGGGTTTTACGAGGCAGGAAAAGAGAATACGGCCATTGTGGGGATTCGGGTTATAGATGAAACACAATGAGGATAAGGGTTAGAGGAATGTAAAGAAGTTGCAAAGAAGTTCAGTCATTTCACAAACAAAAAAAAAAAACTGTTGGTGGAGTCTGTGAGACAACCTCTAGCCCATCCGAACATGTCAATTTTTACATTGATCCTTGAAGAATCTAGGCCATTAATCTCGCCTGGTGCATGTCATCAATGAGACCTACTCCTTAGAGATTAAGGATATAGTGGTACAAGCAGTGGCATAGTGTCAGGGGTTAACGGAGCTCAGGCCACACTCACCGGAGGAATGGGTCGGAGTACAGAGTGCAGCTGATGTTCTTCAAGCTTCGATTCATCTGTGGGCTTTGTATGTGGAAGGTTTAGTGTTGAGTTGGGAGACACGTGCGATACGCACGGTTTATTTTTGTAAATAACGAATGGCGGGAAGAGTAGCGGGAGATTGTAATAGTGCGCTATGCGCGTAATAGTTTGAATGGGTTGTCGTGTAGCGCAACGGCCTAACGGCCTATAAGTACTGATTGTAATTCTGTTAGATGCAATTAATGAAAATTCCAGTTCTTCTTTCCTCAGAAACCTCTTCTTCTTCTTCTCTGAACTTCTTTCCCTTCTCCAATCCCCATTCTTGAAGCTTCACTCACCGCCATGGCCAGATCCAGAAGCAGCAGAAATCCTAATGCTGACAATCTGGTATCAGAGCCAGAAAATTTGGAGGTCGACGACGGCAGTAATGTACTTGAAGGGATCGTGGCTGACTTGAGAAGTCAGATGGTTGAGAGCCAACTCCAAACAAATTATCTCAACGAAAGGGTTGAAGCCATTGCTGAGAGCGTGGGTTCTAGAATGTCGTCAATGGAGTCGAGGTTGGACTCGTTGATGTCGATGGTGCAGCAGATCCATTCACGACCTCTGCAATCTCCACTGCTTCCAAATTCAAATCAACCTCCGCAATCACCACTGTTACCAAATCCAAATCAACCTCCCTTTCGTAGAGAGGTAAATGCCTTTAATTCCAATCCTACCTTAAATTCTCACCCCGTGGAAGTTGGAAATGTGTTCAGGACTCCGTTCAAGGTGGAGTTCCCGATGTTTCACGAAGGGGATCCAACGGAGTGGATCTGTGGAGTCGAACAGTTCTTGGATTTCTATGAGGTACCAGAACATCAGAGACTCAAGTATGCGATGCTGAATTTAAGAGGTAGGGCTGTGCAGTGGTTTCGTCGACATCTGAAGCCAAGAATTAGTGAGGTAACTTGGGCGATGTTCTTGGAGGAATTAATCACCAGATTCGGGCCGACGGAGTTCCAAGACTTCGAAGGAATCCTCTCGAAACTTCAGCAAAAAGGAGATCTCGAAGTCTATGTCCAAGAGTTTGATCGGATCTCTAACTTCGTCGATGGATGGACTGAATCGCACTTCCTAAGTACTTTCATAAGTGGCCTTCGAGATGAAATACGTTGGGATGTTAAATCACAGCGTCCAAAGAATGTTAACGAAGCAATTGGACTAGCTCGAGGATACGAAGAGAAGCTTTCTTGTTTGAGGAGAAGCTTTAGAGGCCAGTACACTTCCAAAACATACTCTCTACCTCCCAAACCCCCTCCCTCAGTGAGTGCTTCGACAAATTCCTTTCCTCCGAATACCTCTACTCCTAGTGTTCAAACTCACTCCAGTCAAAATAGCTCTCCGTCGCCGGTTGTTACTAGTTTTGTGCCTAGATGTTTGTCAATCCAGGAGATGCGTGAGAGGAGAGCCAAGGGCTTATGCTTCAACTGTGATGAAAGATATACTGCAGGCCATCTGTGTAAGACTCAAAAATTTTATTTCCTTGAAGGGCTAGAAGATGATGGAATTGAAGGAGTTGAAGGTGAGAAAGTTTCTGTTGAAGAGGAGGACTCCACATTTATCCAATCCCAACCTCATAATACCATCTATCCTGAGATATCCTTCCACGCTTTGGTTGGAAATCATGTATATCCTCAGACCATGCGTGTGAAAGGGAGAATTTGTGGTAAAGATGTTAACATCTTGATTGATTCTGGCTCGACTCACAATTATTTAGATCCCCAAACAGCGCTTAGAGCTAACCTCACTATTACCAATGAGCCTCGTTATAAGGTGACAGTTGCAAATGGGCAATGTATGTACAGTGAGGGAAAGGTTTCCGGTGTGAGTTTCATAGTTCAAGGAGTTGAACTTCAAGCTGAGTTACTCTTATTGGCATTAGGTCCTGCTCAAATGGTCCTAGGGGCACATTGGTTGCGATCGTTGGGGCCAGTCACGATGGATTTTTCGCAGATGACAATGGAGTTTGAAGTTGCGGGAAGTAAAAAGAAACTCCAGGGTCTGCTCAATTCTCAACTGCAGATGGTTAATGCTCAAGAGATCTCAAAGATGAACTTATGTGTTTGTCAAGCTTTTATGATCCAAATTCAAGCAACTACTACAGAAGAGGAGAATGGTAGTGAGAAGCACAATGATATGGCAGATCTACAGTCAGTCCTTACCCAATTCCCTGAAGTATTCCAAGATACACTTTCCCTTCCCCCTCAGAGATCAATCGATCACCAGATACCCATTGTTGAAGGTGCTAAACCTGTGTGTTTGAGACCCTATCGACATCCACACTATCACAAGGCGGAGATTGAGAAACAAATACACGAAATGCTTAACTCAGGGTTTATTCGACCAAGCCAGAGTCCTTATGCGTCCCCAGTGATTTTCGTGAAGAAATCAGATGGGAGCTGGAGGTTATGCGTCGATTATAGAGCACTCAATAGCCAAACAATCAAAGCCAAATTTCCAATTCCTCTCATTGACGATCTCTTAGATGAACTACATGGAGCTACTTACTTCTCTAAAATAGACTTGAAATCTGGTTATCACCAGATACGGGTGAATGAAGCTGACATTGCCAAGACAGCATTTAGAACCCACCATGGCCACTATGAGTTCATTGTTATGCCGTTTGGTCTTACGAATGCGCCCGCAACATTCCAGAGTTTGATGAATGATATTTTTAAGGAATATCTCCGAAAATTCATTCTGGTATTTTTTGATGACATCCTTATCTATAGTAAGTCTTGGGAGAGTCATTTACATCATATTGCTCTAACACTGGAGGTGTTGAGACAACATAAGTTGGTCGCGAAGGAAAGTAAGTGCAAATTTGGCAAGTGTACAGTTGGGTTCTTGGGGCACATTATCAACAAGGAGGGAATTTCAGTTGATCCAAAGAAGATTCAAGCTGTGGTTGAGTGGCCAGAACCCCAGACTGTGAAGGAGCTCCGTGGTTTTTTGGGTTTAACAGGGTATTACCGTAGATTTGTGAAGAGGACGGAGGGATTGCGCTTCCACTCACTCAATTGTTGAAGAAGAATTCTTTCCAATGGAGCTCTATAGCTTCAGAAGCTTTCCAGGTCCTTAAAAAAGCAATGACAACTACCCTAGTATTGAGATCTCCCGATTTTTCTAAGGTGTTTGTAGTGGAGACTGATGCGTCCCAATCTGGAATTGGAGCTGTCTTGATGCAAGAATCACAACCAATTGCTTATTTGAGTAAGGGATTGAAGGGTAGGTTGTTGATTCTCTCCACCTATGAAAAAGAAGTATTCGCGATATTGCAGGCTGTGAAACAGTGGAGGCAGTATTTGTTGGGTGGTGAGTTCATAATTCGAACAGATCAAAGGAGTATTAAGTTCATTCTAGAACAAAGAATTAATACTGATATGCAGGAGAAATGGTTGTGGAAGTTATTGGGATATAATTTCTCAGTTGAGTATAAAAGAGGAAGTGATAATAATGCAGCCGATGGGTTGTCTAGAAGAAGAGTGGGAGGAAAAACATACTATGAAATTACGTTTGTAGTTCCAGAGTGGATGGAAGGAATTAAGCTAATGGGAAGAGAAGATCCCTATTTTGCAAATTTCGATGAGAAGCTGCAAGCAAAACATGGAGTCTCAGGGAAATTCAAGTTGCTTGGTGGTGTTTGGTATTACAAAGGCAAAGTGTTGGTGAGCCCCAATGCTGAAGTAAGGCATTTGATATTTTTTGATCTGCATTCTTCGAGTGTAGGGGGACATTCTGGGTTCACTAAAACTTTGAAGCGCATCAAGAGGGACTTTAAGTGGGAGGGTATGAGCAAGGATATTAAGCATTGGGTACGAGAATGTTTGATCTGCCAGAAGAGCAAAAGTGAACAAGTACACCCCGCAGGTCTTTTAAATCCTCTCCCAGTCCCTGATCGCATTTGGGAAGATATTTCAATAGATTTTATTGAGGGATTGCCAAGGAGCCAAGGGAAGAGTGTAATCTTAGTCGTTGTTGATAGATTAACCAAATATTCTCACTTTATTGGAATATCACACCCATATACAGCGCAGTCAGTAGCCAAAGTGTTTATTGATAATATCTACAAACTTCATGGGATGCCAAGGAGTATAGTTAGCGATCGAGACCCTGTCTTCATCTGCAAATTCTGGCAGGAATTCTTCAGGCTACAAGGATGTAAACTTAATCACACGACTGCTTATCATCCTCAGGGAGATGGACAAACGGAGGTGGTTAACAAAGCTTTGGAGCTTTATCTGCGATGCTTCTGCAGCCAGAAGCCTACAGATTGGATGAATTGGATATCATGGGCGGAATTTTGGTTTAATACCAACTGGCATTCATCGACGAAGGTCACTCCCTTTGAGGGTGTGTATGGAAGAACACCTCCTTCAATTGTTCAGTATGTAAGGGGTACGGCCAATCTGCCAGCAGTTGAAGAAGATTTGGTTAGTAGAGATACTATTTTGAAATTGTTAAAAGACAACATGTTACAAGCCCAAGGAAGAATGAAGTATTTCGCAGATAAGAAGCGCACGGAGAGAACGTTCGAAGTAAGGGATATGGTGCTGCTGAAGCTTCAACCGTACAGGCAGAATTCACTCAGGAATCATACTCCACAGAAGCTTACTTCTCGGTATTTTGGTCCCTATAAGGTACTGGAGAAAATAGGGAAGGTGGCATACCGTTTGCAATTACCAGAGGGGGCTGTGATTCACCCCGTGTTTCATGTGTCGAAACTTAAAAAATGCTATGGTGAGCATTTGCCCAATGTTTCTTCAGAGTTTCCGTCTTGGTGGGTTGAAGAAGACAATCCAATGAGTCCTGAGTTGGTTTTGGATAGAAGAGTGCTCAAGCGCAACAATAAGATGGGGATTGATTTGTTGATCAAATGGAAGAATTCGGGATTAGAAAATGCATCGTGGGTGGATATCGACGTAATCCGTCGTCGTTTTCCCGACTTTGAACTTGGGGCAAGTTCAATTTTAAGCGGGGAGGAGTTGTCAGGGGTTAACGGAGCTCAAGCCACACTCACCGGAGGAATGGGTCGGAGTACAGAGTGCAGCTGATGTTCTTCAAGCTTCGATTCATCTGTGGGCTTTGTATGTGGAAGGTTTAGTGTTGAGTTGGGAGACACGTGCGATACGCACGGTTTATTTTTGTAAATAACGAATGGCGGGAAGAGTAGCGGGAGATTGTAATAGTGCGCTATGCGCGTAATAGTTTGAATGGGTTGTCGTGTAGCGCAACGGCCTAACGGCCTATAAGTACTGATTGTAATTCTGTTAGATGCAATTAATGAAAATTCCAGTTCTTCTTTCCTCAGAAACCTCTTCTTCTTCTTCTCTGAACTTCTTTCCCTTCTCCAATCCCCATTCTTGAAGCTTCACTCACCGCCATGGCCAGATCCAGAAGCAGCAGAAATCCTAATGCTGACACATAGCCAAGAATTTTTATTTAGGGGGTGCGACATTTTTTTTAAAAAAATAAAAAAATAATACACACATTTGTAATCCTCAAAATATCATATATTAATACTAAATGTCATAAACTATTACAATAACTAAATATCCATTTTCTTTAGCAATAAAATCCTTCGAGATTTCATATTCTGAAAATATTGAATGATATCTTCATTATCAATGGTATCCAATACGTCTCGTTCAATATATGCGACCAAACAATCATTCATCATCTCATTTCCTAATCGGTTACAAAAATCCCTACGGTGTTGTCGTTTATTAGCTCTTTCAAATTTAAAGGCAACAAATTAAAACTATTTGGGTGAATACTGAGATAGATGGATCATTCTAAGGAAGCGAACAGGAATGATAATAAACAAGTAACTAACTTCTCAACAATAACACAAAATTGAAAGCAACTCTAAAAGAAGATCCTACCATTAATCAAACAGTGCTCCTACAACAAACAACTAGCGGATCAATAATAGTATAACATTGTATCGAGAGTTGCTAAGACATATGGGACTTGTACACAAGACATCAGAAATTCAAACTTTTGCCATAAGAAATTTTCTCCACAACATTTATCAGAAATTACCCTACTAAGATCAAACTGCTTGCATATATGAAATTTCGAAGATCAGTTACCAAAATCAAACTTTTTTCATCAAAATGTTGCCAAAATATAATCTTGGCACATATTTCTAGTTTCAAATCCTAAACAATGCAATACCCAGAAAACAAAATATTAACTTTACCAACTAAACCTCGGTATTAATGAATTTAATCCTAAATTAACCAAAAAAGATGCAAATTTAAGCTTTAAAATTCCACACAAAAAGGTACTTGTTTGGCTGTTTTGATAGCAGATAGTGAAGGCCACAAAAGCAAGCTCTTCGAACTTAGTTTAAAAAGCAAGATCTTCGAGTTCGATCTGCATTAAAAAAAGAACAAGTGAATGAATTCGATCAATCTCTTCGACCTTGGATTAATTTGAAATTGAAGAAAGGAAAACAAGCTCACTTTATAAAGATTTGAACATCGATTGTGTTTGATTTGGGTTAGGGTTTCGGAATCAAACTTTAGTGTTAGGGTTTGGTTCGGGATAAAAGGGAGAAGAAGATGAAGATGGGTAGCCAGGGTTGGGGAATGTGAGAACGAAAAGAGAAAAGGGCAGGATCGCAATCCGCATGAGATGGGCTTCTCGTTCTCCTGGGCTTCAATTTTTTTTAAAAAACTTATATTTCACCTTTTACACATAAACTCTTTATAAATATATATTTACTATATATGTATATATTATATATGTATATATGATGAAATTTTTTAAAAACTCAGGGGGCGCAGTCGCACCTTCTCGGGACTCACCTTCTCAGGACTCTGTGGCTACGCCCCAAGCCTCTAGGAGATAGTTCATGTTCAAGTAATGTCATAACCCATTCTACTCAAACCTTTTATTTAAAGAGTTGGAATATTAATTAATTTTCCGATTAGGAGATGAAAGTTGAAAATTTATCTTTATAAAAGTGGCTGGGGGTTGGAACAATGCTTTCTTTGCCCATCCCCAATTAGTAAATTTAAACTTGGTTTATGCCCATTAGATGGAAAATTTTGTGACAATGACAGTTGTTCAAAATAATTTTCTTATGAATAAGGAAGGTAATAAAATTTTGGAGCCTTTTCTACTCCAACCTCTTCTAAATCTTCCAATATTGGAGTCAAATGTTAGAGCCTCTGAGGGTTTCCTCTTGAATGGAGTATTAGAAGGGAAAGATTCATTAGATAATAAACTTTTGATTCAAAGTCATCTCTGGTGATGAGTTTACCAATTTTTTTAAAAAGGAAAAAGTAGAATAACACTACCCTATTTCATTAATAAGATTTTACTTCAAAATACTGGGGATTCATGAATCAACCAATTCTCATCACAACAAGTGTAAAGTGTTGAAATGCCATATGGGAGCGCTAATGTACAACATTGTCCTTAGAGGTTATGGATACAGTTGTACGAGCTAACATGATAGATCTTGTTAAAGTTAGGTCGTTGTTGCTGCTAATTTTGGTGCGGGAGCAAACAGATGAATTTGTGGATTCTTGAGAAAACGAATAAGGCAAACCTGTTGACCTTCACCAACGTGTAGGCTTGTTTCTTGCCGCTGCCGCGAACTTGCAAAAAGTGCGATACACCGGGATGGATCCCGGCGACACACCCTCCGACGCTCTTGTCAGTAATCAGAAAGATTATGAAAGATCTTTATGTAGAAAAAGATTGATTACCTCGTTATGGTGGGAGAAGAGGGGTATTTATAGTCGCCTTCGGGACCCATTTCGAGATAAGGATAAATCTCTACTTCTCGGTGTTGTTGGATAAGATAGAATTTAAATCGTTTTATAGAGATAACTATGAATTTGAATTACTCTTTATCCATCTGGGTTGGTTTGTAACGGGTCGCTACCCATACCCAGTAAGACAGATCTGTTTATGGGTTATTGGGCTTTGAAGAAAGATCCATTTCTCATTTCAGACCCGTTCGTAGGTGAAATTACCGTTTTACCTCTGGGAGCTTTAAGATTTGTGCTCGATTTGAATGTGTAACGCCCCGCTCCAATACTCAGACAATTTTTATTATTTTTAGAAGACAAATTAGATACTATGTAGTACAACTGCCCACCACAGACCAAGGCAACCAGCTCTCTGATTTCCTTCATACCAAAGGCGGGCCCCACATATGGATGATGACGTCATCATCTCCCTTCACAAATCCAACAACACTCTGCTGGGGATCATACTGAGGTCCTCTTCCACACTCGATGTCGAAAGTCGGCTCTGATACCATTTGTAACGCCCTGCCCCAATACTCAGACAATTTTTATAATTTTTAGAAGACAAGTTAGATACTATATAGTACAGCTGCCCACCACAGGCTGCCTCTCAAAAGGTGCTTAACCAATTAGGTGACTCTTGATCATAGGCAATTTTATTTATATTAAATTATTCCTTGTCTGCTCCCGATATGGGATTACTCAAATCCATCTCTATTTCACTTACTTAATCCTGTGGACATTAAGGAGCCCGTTGATTTCCGAATATTAAATCTTGTAAAATTATTTATAAACGACGAATTTGAAATTATGGGTGATACACAGGCTACTGTTAAACCTATTGTGAATGGAGATGATGGAAATGATGATGCACATTCTAGAGTAGAACAGGAGACCACACTATCTGTTGTTATATATGATGGTACACAAGTTAGTGATGATGTACAAAAATCCATTGTAATAGATGGTGGTACACAAGCTAGTGATGAAGAACAACAATCTGTTGTAATAGATGATGGTTTTTGTGCTTTTTGTGGTCAAAATCGGGCGTAGAACCTCTTTCCATTGTATTGTTATCATCAGTATAGGAAGAAAGTTGTTCAGACTGACTAACAACACAACACTCATATTTTTCATAACATCTAATACTTTTTTTTCTTCCTTTTTTTTGTGTGTGAGGGGGGGGGGGGTTATATATGCTGGTTTTCGCATTTTGAATGAGGGCATTTGCTAAAATATCTAAAATATCAATTTTTTAAAAATAGGGGGATATATATACTAGTTTCCACATTCTGGTTGTGGTATTTGCTAAAATACTTTTTATGATGGGTATTTAGATCATTTTACATATTAGGTGTGATGCACGTGAGTTTACTTAACGAAGATTTTAACAGTTCTGTCCAAATTGGGGGTATTACTTTATTTTTTAAAATAATAGGAGCATATGCTAGTTTCCATATTTTGAATGGAAATATTTGCTAAATTATTTCTAATAGAAATAGTATTTATTAAGACGTGCATTACACGTGCAAAATACTAGTTAAATAAAAAAAGGCCCCAGTGTTGAGAAACCCTAGCACCGCCACCAATCCTAAAACTAAAACTCCATGGCCGCTCTTGACCCACCCAACGCCATTGTGTTAGGAACTCCACCTGGACCTTGCTTGGAACGCGCCATTAGAGTGCTGAGAAGAAATTGGGGGAAGATGAAGGAAGAGGATTTTAGAGGAGGATTCTTGAATCTGCAAATTGATTATTTCATTTCTTTACAACCAGTACATTTATAGGCTGTTACAAGACACCACGTGCGCTAACAAACGCTAACAAACTCCTAACCAACTCCTTAACAGCCTAACAACTTTCCCGCTCAAACTCCAATTGAAACCGAAACATGCGCTCAGCACGTACAAACACTAAACAGACAGAACCAAGAAACAACTGATACACAGACACAAAACAACACTGATATACACACAAAACAACACTGATATACAAAACAATACTGATACAACTATACTCAGCTTTCCTCTTCTTCTCCACAGCAACCATTACAGCCATTGCCATTGCCGCAGCCCTTAACAATTCCCCCCTTCTTACCCTGAACTTGCCCCAAGTTCAAAAGAAGGATACTTCTCCCTTATTTCATCTACATCCACCCAAGTGGCATTTTCAACTCCTGAATCAGTCCACTTTACCAACAACTGTATACCCATCCGATTTCCCTTTTTAAATACCCGTCTATCCAACACACGCTCAGGCTGTCGGGCCTCTGCTTCCACCCAATAACTAGGTATGTCTTCTGCTCACACAGGTCGAAAATCACCATGACATTTCTTCAATTTAGAAACATGGAAGACTGGATGAATGCGTGCTTCTGCAGGCAACTTCAACTTATACGCGACCATTCCAATCTTCTCAAGCACCTGATATGGACCAAAGAACTTAGGAGATAATTTGTGAGGCAAGGATCCCCTCACAGTTGATTGCTTATACGGTTGGATTTTGAGGAAAACCCAATCTCCGATTTCAAACTGTCTATCCACCCTTCTTTTGTCATACACTTGCTTCATTCTATCCTGTGCCAACTTAATGTTATCTTTGAGTAGTTGAAGCACTGTATCCCTATCACATAAAGCTTCTTCCACAGCTTGAGCTGCTGCTGTTCCAGTGACATACAACGTTGGACAAGGAGGCTTGCGCCCATAAACTGCTTCAAACGGAGTGACCCCCGTAGTTGCGTGCCAATTCGTATTATACCAGAACTCTGCCCAGCACAACCACTTGACCCAATCCTTCTGCCGTTGGCTACACATACATCTTAAGTACATTTCCAAAGACTTGTTTACAATTTCCGTTTGCCCATCCGACTGTGGATGATAAGCTGTTGTATATTTCAACTTGCTTCCTTGCAATTGAAAGAATTCCTTCCAAAAAGCACTGAGAAAAATTGTGTCCCGGTCACTCATTATGCTAGAAGGCATGCCATGTAATTTGAAGACATTCTCAACAAAAAGTTGTGCAACTGTGAGGGCAGTATAGGGATGGCTAAGGCTCATGAAATGTGCATATTTTGTGAGTCGATCTACCACCACAAAGATCACTGATTTACCCATACTCTTGGGTAGAGCTTCTATGAAGTCCATAGAGATGTCATTCCAAACCAAATCTGGAATGGGTAAGGGAGATAATAGCCCCGCAGGATTCACATTTTCTCCTTTGTGTCTTTGACAGACTAGACACTCCCTTACAAAAGCTTTGATATCCTTATTCATTCCGAACCACTTAAAAGATCTTTTTATTCGATGAAGAGTTTTATGATACCCCGCATGTCCTCCCATATTTGTTGAATGGCAATCCAAGAAAATCTCCTTCTGAAACTCAGCTTGTGGACTTAATAAGATTTTGCCTCTCCAAAACCAAACACCATCTTGAAGTCTGTACAGATTTGCAGGAATTTCACCATTTGAAACCTTCCTCTCTAATTCACTAAAGAATGGATCACTCAATACCAAAGCTTTTATCTCATCTAACCATTGAGGCATTACCATTGAGATAGTAAATTGAGTAGCTTGCTCCTCTTCTTTCCTCGAAAGACCATCAGCCACAACATTCTCTTTACCTTTTTTGTACTCCACCCTATAATTGAACCCCAAAAGCTTCCACAGCCACTTCTCCTGCATATCAGTATTTATTTTTTGATCAAGGATATGCTTAATACTCTGGTGATCTGTTTTTATAACAAACAATTTTCCCAACAAATATTGTCGCCAATGCTTAACTGCGGTAAGAATGGCAAGGACTTCTTTTTCATATGTCGACAGATAAAGTGTTTTTCCCTTCAATTTCTGGCTCATATATGCAATGGGGTGGTCTTCCTGTGTCAACACAGCTCCTATCCCCACCATTGATGCATCAGTTTCAACCGAAAAAGGCATTGAAAAATTTGGTAATCTTAACACAGGAGTGGTAGTCATGGCAATTTTAAGTGCTTCAAAAGCCTCTGCAACAGCTTCCGACCACTTAAAGCTATTCTTTTTTAGGAGCTGAGTAAGAGGGGCTGCTATACTACCATACCCCTTCACAAGCTTTCTATAATACCCCGTCAATCCAAGGAATCCCCTGAGTTGTTTGATGGTTTTGGCTCTGGCCACTCCACTACTGCCGCAATTTTGCCTGGATCCACTGCAATTCCTTTTGAGCTTACTATATGACCAAGATACCCCACCTTGTCTTGCCCAAAACTACACTTGCTAGCCTTCGCCACCAACTGGTGCTTCTTTAAGACTTCCAAAACTAAGCTTAGATGCTTAACATGACTGTTCAAATCTGAGCTGTATATAAGAATGTCATCAAAGAAGACTAAAACAAATTTCCTCAAATAGTCTTTAAAAATATCATTCATTAAGCTCTGAAATGTTGCGGGGGCATTAGTGAGGCCAAAGGGCATGACAACAAACTCGTAGTGGCCTTGGTGTGTTCTGAAAGTAGTTTATGTATATCGGATTCCTTAACCCTAATCTGATGATAACCCGACCTTAGATCAATTTTGGAGAAGAACTGTGCTCCATATAGCTCATCTAGAAGCTCATCAATAACTGGAATAGGAAACTTAGCTTTAACAGTTTGAGAATTAAGAGCTCTGTAATCTACACAAAGTCTCCAACTTCCATCGGATTTCTTCACAAGGATGACTGGTGAAGCGTAAGAACTACTGCTATGTCTGATCAATCCTGACTCAAGCATTTCTCTTACTTGTTTCTCTATCTCATTTTTGTGATAGTAGGGATGTTTATAGGGTCTGATATAGATGGGTTTAGCCTCGTCAACAAGTGGAATTTGATGATCGACTTCTCTTTTTGGGGGCATTCCAATATTAGAGGAGAACACCTCAGGATACTGCTGCAAAACCACTTGAATCTGCTTGAGTACTGAGTTCGGAAGGACAACCTCAGCTGCCTCAGTGTTTCCTTGGTTGCATCGCAGCTGTAATAAAAACATTTGATTAGAGAGCTCCAGTGCCTTAGGCAATTCTTCAGCATCAATAACTTGTAATTGACCATCAACAACCCCTTGCAACACCTTCTTCACCCCTTGCACTTCAAACTCCATCGTCAAGAGAGCGAAATCCATGGTGACTCTACCCATCGACTTCAACCACTGTGTACCCAATACCATCTGAGAAGGTCCTAATGGTAAAATCAATAGCTCCGCTGACAAAGGAACCCCTTGTACATTAAAGTATGCCTTCTCAATTTTACCCTGGCTGTGCATGATTTCCCCATTAGCAACTTTCACATTATATCTGGGCTCACTGAACACCTTTAACCCAGCCTTACAAGCAGTGTGAGGATCTAGATAATTGTGAGTGGATCCTGTGCCAATCAGAATATTCACTTCTCTACCTCCAATGGTACCTTTCATTCTCAAAGTATGGGGGTAACATGAGGATCCAAATAATGCATGACAAGATATGTAACCCCCGTTTCCGTAAATACGTATTTCTAAATATTTTTCCGTATTTTGATTATTTATAAACTTGTTTTGTGTTCAACTGATTTCGGGTCTTGTACTAAGTATTTTCTACTAGACGATTATATATACTTTGAACAACAATGTAATTTTCTATTTTTAATTGATAGATTATTTAGTTGTTATATTATTACGGTATGAATGTTAATAAATTGTTAGTCTCAAATTCTAATATATATATTATTATCATTATCATTATCATTTCTATTATTATTATTATTATTGATTAAAGCCCATCAATTTTTGATATATGTTACATTATTTAATTAATTGATTTGAAGCCCAATAATCAAGCCCATCTCCTAACGGATCTCTCACCCAAACCCACTAACCCATACTACCCCAATCTCTCCCTAACGGACTAATCCTATCAATTCCCCTAATCACTCACCTCACTCTTCACAATCAGTAACTTCCAATAATTGGGTAAATAAATCCCTAATAATTGGCCCTCTAATCTCTCCCACTATCTGTAACTTCTCCTATTATCTCTCTCCCTCTCCTCCTCTGAATAAAACAAACCACACAAAAACAAAACAACCCAACATCTAATTTCTTTTTGGGCTACAGCTGCTGCTTCAGGAGCAAGAGGGAGAATCGCAAGGGTTTTCCAGGTGGATGAGTTCGACGAGGAGGAGATAGAGATCGGGCCAACTCTGGACTGATGAGAGGACACCCACCTCACCTCTACTTATTTTGTATCAGGCCTTAGTATTTTGTATTTGTGTCTGGTCGCCTTTAGGTTGGATGATGTAACCCATCCCCCAGGGTTTTGTTGGGGGCTATGTTTTATTTCCTGTACTGCACTTTTATTTTTCCGAGGCTTCGGGGTTGTTTATTAATCACTTATTAATGAGACAGGGTGGCATTATTCCACCTTTTCTTCAAAAAAAAAACAAAACAAACCCAACAGAACAAAACGAAGCAAAACCAAAATCAAAACAAACCAAAAACCCAACTGTGCTTCTCTTCCTCCCGCTCACCTACTGCCGAACCCACAAAACGCCGACTTCCCTCCATCTCGCCTCACCACCACCATCACCTTCGCCTCGTCGACCTCCCCATCTCTCCAACACCATCGTCAACTCCACCACAGCCGCCCGCCGTCGTCCGCAAGCCATCGAACCCAACCACCATCCACCGTCTTCTTCACCATTACCCAACTTCGAACCCATCAACCTCGCCTCACCTCACCCCGAACCCACTAGCTTCGCCGTCGCGTCTCCCCGCACCGTCGTCGAACTCCGAGCAGTTTCCCCCGCCATCGCTCCCCTGTTCGATCGCGAAGAACAGAGCACGCCGTTTTTCGTCGCAAGCTCCGCCGTCACCACCCCATTACCGTCGCCGACTGCTCCTCAGTCGAACTCCGACCACGCCCCATCGTCGCACGCCGCCAAGTCGCCGCCATCTCTCTCTCTCTCCTCTGCTATCGCGAGAAGGAAGACGAGCCGCGATTCGTTGGATTTGCTGTCCGCTGTTCGGTCGCAGCAGATCCAACTTCGCTGTCCCCTGTTCTGAGTCGATCCGGTGTAGCGCTGCGATTTGGCTGGCTGCCTCTTGCTGTTTGCTGTTCGGCGCACGCCAGATCCCGCCACCGCTGTTCGCTGTTCGTCTAGATCCGGTGCGAGAGCGCCGTCTGATTCGCTGGATTTGCTGTCCCGTGTTTTGCCGCGCCAGATCCAGATCGCTGTTTTGCTATTTTGGCTGATCGGGTGTGGAGGATTATTGCTATCTACTAGCTTTCTTCGCACGGTCTTCGCACGTACTCTTGGGATTGCTCCCCGGGTTTCTGATCCCGTTATTCTTTATTTATTTTCGAACCGTCTACAAAGTAAAAGGCAAGTCATTTCTATCGAATGTTTTTATATTATATTCGATAAATTTTTATTGAATTCTGCTAGTGGATCCTATTTAAAATCGTAAATTGTTATTGTATCCATCGTTGAGATGCCACGGATTTACACGAGCGAATCCAAGTGGTAGTCTCGACATCGTGCCATCTTTTTGTCTCTAATGTATAGGGATATTCATACACCATATAGTTATAGTTATTGATTATAAAAATAGGAAATTATAGACATATTTCATATCATGACATAAATGACAATTAGCTATAGTAGATTGTAGAAAATTAGTTGATTGTTAATGTGATTGTTATTGCTATATTGTTGAATTGTAATTATTAGAATGTTAGACATCACCTACATTAATACCATGTTCACCTAAGGTTGATTCGCTGTGATTAGGATTAATTAAATTCCAATTTACTATCATTAATTTTTTAAACCATTTTACTTAAAATGAACATATAGACTATTCAGAAAATTACGCCAATCTGAACCTTAACGTGCTGTTTAGACCTAGAACACTTCATTAAAATCAGAAACTCCCTGAAAGTGAATCGTAGCCCTATCTGTCTAGATGTCAATAGACACCAGAACTTTCGAATTCGGACTTATACTGCCCCAGTTATGACTCTTTTACTACAGCTGCGCTGTAATTGCAGATTCATACACATAACAAGTTAGGCTAATGAATTAAGTGAACTATTAATCATATATGGCCAAGATAAATTCCAGATTCGTAAATAACATGTTTAGGGTGTTAAAAAGTATTTTTACTGATTTTTATAATATTTATTTACTGTCTTTATAATTAAAATTAGTCCACATCTACACCCAGCCAGAAACTAAAACCTATAAAGATCACTAAATTTCACTTAGTTACCGTCGTCGGAATATAGACTTTAAGTATGCGTTGGAACCGGGTGGGAGTCTAGTTTCTAGACCACTTGACGGATCCATAGTTTCTGTCCTGTAGCAACAGGAATACTGATTTTGGTACAGCAACTTACTGCTGTCCAAAATTGGGACCCTATGCTTTATAATGTAGAATTGTGTTTATAATGTTATATTTAGTGTATTTAATTGTATATAGTATATTGCATGATCTTAGGGTTGTTTTGTCACCTTTTTCTAGTGTCCCCTATTAATTGCATTATGGTGTGATAATTGAATACAGGAAGTAAATCAAGCCGGGGTTAAGGGTTGATTAAGGTAGTTGATGACATAGTGACTGTACTCGGAAGAGGGGCCCGTGTTTCCCTAATTATCGGTCTATCGGTCTATCGGTCTATTGGTCATATCGGTCATCGGTTAATTGCAGATTACTGACTTCAGTATCTCGATCGATTCGATCATCGGTCATAATTGAATAATGTTCCCGGGTACATGAACTATAGAATCTACCACCTTAGTCTAAACGAAATTGATTGTATGCATCGAACCTGTGGTACGGCACACATGGGACACAGCAGTACGTGCATTAGCTAGGATTAAAAATGAATAATAGACCTAAGGCTCTCATCACATTATCATTGCATATTGTTATCTTATTGAACAGTGTTATCGTTATTATTGCCGTTATTGATATTGTTTATCGTTATAATGATAAATCATCGTTATTGCATATTATACTATTATTGATTTGTCACTGTTCAACACTATTGACTTCATCGTTTATTGAATTCATTGCTATACCACCATTGTTATTGTTTCTCTGTTTCTCCACTTGCATGTCCACGACTTGCTCTAAGGACAATTATTCTTTCTTTTTAGATGAACAAGTACAGGTGAACAAGGAGAATAATCAGAAGGCATTGGTGAACAGTTCTACGATTGGAGCAGGAGTTCCTCGAGCTATTTGGTAAGTTCTTATATTCCAGATTTGGTTATTGAATTTCATTCTCGTTTATGTGATCATGTTTCCTGCGTGGTTGTGAATAATTTTTCTTATATTGTTGAGTTAAGACTGGTACAGCTTATGGATGATATGAGTTGGCGTACTTATATCATTCGCTGGGCCTCAGTTACGTGCCTGTGTTCCCGTATTCCGGGAAGCGGGGCGTGACAAGATATTTGCATAGCCTTTCCTTCCTCACTCTTGTCTACAACCTGAGCTTCTTCTTCACTATCACTTTCTTCTTTCTCCTCTTCGTCAAACCTTTCTAAGAAGTAAAACTTTTGAGTTTTGCAACGATGCCCCCGGACATATTTTTCGTCACAATTAAAGCATAATCCCTTCGTCTTTCTCTCCTCCAATTCTAACGGAGTTAACCTCTTGGGAACAAAAGGATGGGAAACTGCAGTTTCATTGCTTTTAGGAGTCACCGGATTTGGATAATTGGCAGTGTTTTTGGGTACAAACGCAAGTTTATTCCATTTCTTTGTGAGTTGTAATTTTTCCTCATACCCTCTAGCTAGACCCACTACCTCATTTACCTTCTTTGGCTTCTGCGCCTTAACATCTCATCGGATTTCATCTCGTAGCCCACTTACAAATGTGCTCAAGAAATGCTTCTCCGACCAATCTTCCACAAAATTAGACAATCTATCAAACTCTTGTATATAAACTTCTAAATCACCCTTTTGACTAAGCTTGGTTAAGTTTCCTTCGTAATCTTGAAACTCCGATGGTCCAAACCTAGTCATAATCTCACTGACAAACTCCTGCCACGAGATCTCCTCTCTTCTCTGCCTAATGTGCCTTCTATACCACTGAGACGCCTTGCCTCTCAAATTAAGCGCTGCAAACTTAAGCTTCTGTCTCTCTTCAATCTCAAAAAACTCCATGAACTGTTCAGCTCCACACACCCACTCAGTAGGATCTCCTTCTTGAAAAATAGGGAACTCCATTTTGAAAGGAGTTCTTGGAAAATTCATTGAATTTGATCTCCCTCGTCCACCAATGCTAACAGAGTGATTTGGATGGAAAGTATTTGCTGGTTGAAAAGGATTTGGAAGAATAGGATTTGAGTTATGACTTGAGTTAGGAATTTCTACCTCTCGACGCGACTGAAACTGAGGGTTTCCACTTTGACTCCTCACCATTAGCTCCTTAACTTGTTCTCCCAAGGTATTCACCACACCTGGTAACGATGTCATAATCTGTAATATCCCGGACGGATATTACCTGGTGTAAATTATTATTTTATTATTATTTTGTTTTAATTCCAAAATTAGAATTATTTTGGTGATTTTCACCCGGTCTGTTCATATACATTGTCTGTATCCAGATATCAGCCAGTATACATCCGTATTGTATCAAATTGATGTCGTGATCTTCCGAACTAATAATAGAATTTATTTTATTATTATTTCCGAGATTAAATTAATTTTATACGGATTATGCGAAGATTTTCGGTATACAGACATATATGCGCACCTACGTGTAGTATGTCGATTAGTACGTTATACAAATTGTGTGTTGTGTATTTTTGGACATCACTTGTTTGTTATGACTAAACCTATTAGATTGCTAGGGTTTAGAAGAGTTTAACCTAGGTTTTTGTATGCATAAGAAGGTTAAGGAAACTCTTCTAGAAACCTACACCTCATCCACACCCCACCTCCACCAATTCCCACCTCCCTTGGATGCAAACCGGCCCCAAATTAAGGGAGGGCCAAAATGCATTTTGTGAGTGCAATTTTGCACTTACCCCCTCCTATTCTCTCCTATAAATACCCCCTCCTTCTCCTCCTTCTCTCATTTTAGAAAGATCAAAAGAAAGAAAGAAAGAAAGGAAAAGAAAGAGAGAACTTCCTTCTAACTTGAGAGTTTTCTTGTAGGTTTAGTGGGAGCTTCTAAGAGCTTAGGAGAAGGGAAGAATAGCTAGCAAGTCCTTCCATCAAAGTAAAACAAGGTGGGGGTTTCTTCATGCTTTCTTTGTTTGATTGTTTGTTTGTTTGTTGTTTGTTGTTTGACTTCTTCCTGTTACCTTCTTGTTTTGTTTTGTTTTTGAGTTGTTGTATGTGGTGATGAGTAAAGAGTAGATAAGTAGTAGTAATATCTACTAAAGCACATAAAGATTACATCTTTGTTATGGTAGTTTTTGTTGTAGGACATGGGACTAAAAACTTACATATTGCATAATGTTGGACATACAACCATTGTTGGTTGTAGGACTTAAACACATAGCATATGAACATTCTTTTACAACCATTGTGGGTTGTAGGACTTGATTAAACATTGGACTAATAATAAAGGCATATGTTCTAATAAAAAGATCTTTTCCTTTTAATCACTAGTTGTAGTTAATTAAAAAGATCTTTCTTTTCTTTTTAATCACTAGTTGTAGTTAATTAAAAAGATCTTTCTTTTCTTTCAATCACTAGTTGTAGCTAATTAAAAAGATCTTTTCTTTTATTTTAATCACTAGTTGTAGTTAATTAAAAAGATCTTTCTTTTCTTTTTAATCACTAGTTGTAGCTAATTAAAAAGATCTTTCTTTTCTTCTAATCACTAGTTGTAGCTAATTAAAAAGATCTTTTCTTTTATTTTAATCACTAGTTGTAGTTAATTAAAAAGATCTTCCTTTTCTTTTAATCACTAGTTGTAGAAATAAAATCTTTCCTTTCATGTTTACTAGTTGTAAAGTAAAATAAGATAAAATGATCTTTCCTTTATCACTAGTAATCACAAAGATTAGTAAGTAACTAAGTAGTAGTAAGCTAAAATAATAAGTAGTAGTATGTAATAAAATGAAGTAGTAGTAGCATGTATGTTGATTAATAAGGTAGTAGTAATAGTAGTAAGTTGTATGTTGTGATTTTTATGAGAATGAAGTAGTAGTAATAGTAGTAAGTTGTATGTTGTGATTTTTTTAATGAAGTAGTAGTAATAGTAGTAAGTTGTATGTTGTAGTAGTAGTAGTAGATAATTATGTTTTGATTAAAATAGGAGTAGTAGTAGTAGTAGTAAAATGTTGTAGGATTGCTTCTAAAAATATTTAGAAGCCATTTTTATACTACTAATGTTGTAGGATCACTTCTAAAAATATTTAGAAGCTATATTCATGCTTTACATGTTGTAGGATCACTTCTAAAAATATTTAGAAGCCATATTCATGCTTTACATGTTGTAGGATCACTTCTAAAAATATTTAGAAGCCATATTCATGCCCTACATGTTGTAGGATCACTTCTAAAAATATTTAGAAGCCACGTTTTCATGCTTAACTAGTTGTAGGATGCTTTCTAAAAATATCCTACCATGTTTTCATGCTTAGAACATTGTAGGATTCCTTCTATAATTATCTTATCATGTTTAGAATATTGTAGGATTGCTTCTATAATTATCCTATCATGTTTAGAACATTGTAGGATTGCTTCTATAATTATCTTATCATGTTTAGAACATTGTAGGATTGCTTCTATAATTATCCTATCATGTTTAGAACATTGAAGGATTGCTTCTATAATTATCTCATCATGTTTAGAACATTGTAGGATTGCTTCTATAATTATCCTATCATGTTTAGAATGTTGTAGGACGATTTCTAAAAATATCCTACCACGCTTTATGGTTAGAATGTTGTAGGATTCATTCTAAAGAATACCTAGCATGTTTAATGATGCTTAGAATGTTGTAGGATTAATTCTAAAATTCCTACCATGTTTAGATTAGCCTATTTATGCTTAGAATGTTGTAGGATTTATTCTAAAATTTCCTATCATGTTTAGGGATGATATTCATGCTTAGGATGTTGTAGGATTTGTGTTAAAATTATCTACCATGCTTGAGTTGGTAGATGCTCATGTATAATGATGTTCATGCTTAGATGATGTCCTTGCGTAAGTAGTGTAGGTTCGGGCCTAAACATTATCCAAGATTAAGTTAGAAGATACTCATGTTTAACAAAGGCCATGCTTAGGTTAAGGTAGGAATTAATCTACCATGCTTAGAATATTGTAGGAGTATTATGGTTAGTGGTTATGTTATGTACCATAATTAAATTGTCGTAGGTGGACACTCACAATTGTGTGCCATGCTTGAACTCCTATAGGTTAAGTAATAAGAAGAAATCATGTGTAATCGTAGTAATAACTCCTTGCTATAGTTTATGTCAATAAGAAGCCATGCCGCTTCCGGGCTTCTCATTAATAGAATGCCTACCATAGTCTACTAATAGATCCTTCTGTTGCTTCTAAGTATAGAAGATCAAGTTTGTTAGTAAGCACGTTGGTTGCTTCTAGGTTTGATTACCTGTATGGTTGTTTTGTATGTAGTCGTCTCATACGTGGCTGACCCGGGCCGCATGTAACGATTGGTCTTATATGTAGCTTATTTGGCTCGTACGTAGGTATTGTAGGCTATGAGTAGATCCGATGAGGTCTTGCAAAGTCTAAGTTAAGGCGGGTAAAGTGTTGCACTCTCTAGAAGAAGGACACGTGCAATGCTTTTTCATGTCGAGTTGGAAGCATGGTGCCGTGTCTCGCTTGTTTGGTTAGAAAAGGGACACATACGGTGCTTTTTCATGTCTAGTTGGAAGTACAGTGGCATGCATATATATTCTCATTGTCGAGGTCTTGGATCGATAAGCCACGAACCGGGTCCCGAAGGGTTCTGGTAAATCTAGGTTGGGCAGCCTAGTAGAGTTGTCTTGCAAAGTCTAAATTAAGGCCTAGCATATTGTGGTTATAATACTGTGCCCCCCCCCCCCCCCCCCCCCCCCCCCCCCCGAGGAGTGTTCAGGGTTAGGGACATTATTAGGGTAGTGACTTATAAAGATCATTACTTAAAACCTTTGCCGGAAGAGAGGAGTCGGTTGTAGGGGGCACCTTACGACTCACTCGTCCCTGGAGGCAAACCAGGTGGTGTTATTGGGTTATACCTTCCTGTCAAAAGGGATACGTACGATGCCTTCTCACTAGTTGGGGACATGGGTTGCGTATCCTGATTGTTAATTCATGAATATGCCATGATAAGAACGAGAGGGTTCCTAGGGAATAGACCCTTCGACTCTGTTAGGTTCTATGCTTTCTCATGACCAGTTGAGGGCACGAAAGAAGGTTGCGAGTATCTTGTAGTTCGTGTTAGCTTTTGAGCAGGGTCCGGTGCGGCCGGGCAATAGTGGCAAACAAGGACACCACTATTGACTGCAGTAACGGGACTAGACCGTACCTGCAACTTCGCCAGTCATGTAGTATTATGTCAGGAACAGGTTGTGTACAATTAGAATTCATAATGCGGGTTCAAATCCCTATATGGAGAAACGGCTTGAGATGGGGCGCATGTAGTATGGGATGCATGTTGCTTCGGAGACTTGCTGACATTAGAATAGGAGCATCCTAGTTCTATTTAAATATCGCATTAGAGTCTAGTCCTACCACTCACAAACACTTAAACTACACCAACACCATTGCTATATTTTGTATATTGTTTGGGAGATTCGCTGCTATATGATCAGCCTTTAAGCGTCAGTGAATACCGACGTCCCCACTTCCATAGGTACTGGATCGTCAAAGTACAAAGGCGAGGTTCAGGAGGACTCAAGGCAAGGAAAGCAAGGAGTCAGTATTATGTTTAGTTCCGCTGCAGTATACATATTGATTATCTGTTAGTTGAGAAGTACTCAAGTGAGAGTTACCAAGTGTTGTCCTTCATTCTTGTACTCTGATGTAATTTGTTGAAGGTTGTAATACTTGGGATTGTAAAGGTATTATTGTAACACTATTGTAATGTATTGCAGTTGTATGATATTCGGACTTGTAATACATTGGGTGTTGAAAATAAAAGTTTTAAATTCTCCTGTTTTTCTGTGCATTGTGACTAATTGAAGAAAAGATTCTGGCTCGTGTCTCGGTTTCCCAATGTCGGAAATCGGGGCGCTACATAATCTCCAAGGCTTCAGCGATCTTAGCTACCGCTGACTTGAGCTCCTGGACCTCCACTTCGATCGGCGAGGTACTACTGACATCCCTTGAGTCGGAATCGTCGTTCGCTAGCTCTGATACCACCGTGTTAGGAGCTCCACCTGGACCTTGCTTGGAACGCGCCATTAGAGTGCTGAGAAGAAATTGGGGGAAGATGAAGGAAGAGGATTTTAGAGGAGGATTCTTGAATCTGCAAATTGATTATTTCATTTCTTTACAACCAGTACATTTATAGGCTGTTACAAGACACCACGTGCGCTAACAAACGCTAACAAACTCCTAACCAACTCCTTAACAGCCTAACAACTTTCCTGCTCAAACTCCAATTGAAACCGAAACAGTGCGCTCAGTACGTACAAACACTAAACATACAGAACCAAGAAACAACTGATACACAGACACAGAACAACACTGATATACACACAAAACAACACTGATATACAAAACAATACTGATACAACTATACTCAGCTTTCCTCTTCTTCTCCGCAGCAACCATTACAGCCATTGCCATTGCCGCAGCCCTTAACACATTGCCAACACCGAGGATCCGGATCCGTCACGCAGCCTATCCATCAACGTCACCGAAACCGAAGCATTGCCGGTGAAGGTTGATGTTGAAATAATAGTTGGTAAAAGCCGCTTCTATATGGATATGGTAATCCCATCCAATGAGATCCCCATCCCCTCCTCCGTCTCAGACTTCCGCAGCATCGCGGATCGGTTGAAGACTCACTATCTTCACCCGACCCTCGATCGACTCAGCCTGATCTACCGACCCTCCACGCAATGTCTCCTCTCTGCCGATTCCGACGAAGATCACCGCCGCACCATCCGCTGCCTTTCTATGGGTCTCGTAGATTGCTTTATCCGCTTTGCTGCTACCATAAGGTTGGTCAAAGAAATCGAACTCACCTTCCTTCACCCCTTCGCTGCTACTTATGACAGTCCCAGAGTCCCCCAATCTCTCGTCACCGTTTGCTCTACAAACCTCCTCACCTCTCTAAAACTGACCAGCCTCTCATTCCCAAGACTCCCTAAACATAATAATGATCACTTTTCCCAAGGAAAGTACTTTCCCAACCTCAAAATCCTTGAATTGAATTACGTTTTTTTCTCGAATTCAAACGACCTTTCTCTTCTCTTCTCTTCTCTTCGTGTTCCTCCTCGCTAGAAGATCTGACCATCCAGAAATCCCACTGGGTTCCCAATGTTATGGTAAAGCCAAATTCCTTTCCCAATCTTGTGAGATTCAAGTTTGTGGATTGTGAGGATAGCTTACCCGGGAACCTAAGCATAGAGAGTGCCTCTCCCAAGAATATCAACACAGAAACACCTTTACTTGAGTATTTGTATTTCGATGGATCGATTCAGTGCCTAAATCTCCGCTACTGTCCCAACTTGCACACTGCGCGTATCCGCTCTTCGGGCAAAGGGCTATTGTCATGCCAGAGATTGACTGATATTTTTGAGGTTTTTAAAAACGTCGAGGTTCTATCTGTCGGCCACTGGTTTTTTGTGTAATTATACCAAAAACTTTCATTAAATTATTTGTTACCATTCATTATTTTTTTCCTTTTTTTCCTTTTTTTTTGAGTTATTTTTCTCACTTCTTGATCTTTCTCGTTTGGATGTCCCTGCAGCATTTTCATCATTGGCATTGGAAACATAAAGATGGTTTATTATGTCGAGATTTTCCACCCTGTGATATAGCGATTTACCAAATTCCCAAGTTAGAGAAGCTGAGGGAGTTTCACTGCCATGGCATACTTTTACAAAAATTTACTATGAGAGCACTTCTCATCTTCGTGTCCAAGTGTCCGTTACTAGAGAAGCTGTGTATAAATGTAAGGCTCTTTTTATTTCTCTTGCTATGTTTTTTTTTAAAATTATACGTGCGATGCACGTCTACAAAAAGTATAGTCATTAAATTATATTAATTGCCCATAAGAAAAAAGATATAGTAAATTATTTAACTGTGTATATAAAAAAAGTTGTTCTGAAAATAAAGGAAAACATTTAGCAGTTGAGCTACAACAGTCTAATTAGGATCAAATCATTCATCATTAATGTCAAATTTCAACAAATAAAAGCAAATTTTGAGCCGTGGTCACTGATTATTAGGAAAGATCAAATTTTGAGAACAAATAAAATCTTCTATAAGCAAATTTGTTTGCAACAAAGCTAACAAAAAAGAGATAGAAACATACTTACATTAATCAAATCCAACCACTAAAGTAGAAGCAACAACAACCAACCAATTATAAAACCAATGTGATTTTTTCACTTTCTCCTTACAAATAAGCTTTATTGCATATAATAATTATAAGCATAAGTATATATCTTACTTATACTTATTTGGCTTGAAAGCACAATCGAAATATAGGATGTTACTCTCAATAGATAATTTTGCTTTTCACAAGTGGCTGGAATAACACTTACCAAAACCCTTATGCTTGTAGGAGAAATAACGCATCTCAAATCCCTCTGTGACTTCACTGAAAACATACTAAATGGAGCATGCTATAGGAACTGAAAGCATATAAACAAACACAGCGTCTCTTTGGTGGGAGAAACAAAGCATGTTGTTCCAAGATAGTGAGATACATATAATGAAGATGAATATGAAACGACATAAGCATTTAATCTGTAATCAACCAGCTCCAAAGTTGTCTTACTCCCTTGCAACGAATATTGCTAAAATTTAGTAATGAAGCCAATGTTTCTCTTAATTGTAACATCTTTACTTTACAAAATCGCTAGCAATGTTCATGTCAATTCGATAAAAATTGGAGAAAATAGATATTTAACTATACTTAATTTAGGGGACTAATATCCTAGAAATCCTATTGGTAATAAATAAAACTCTGTGTTGAATATACTATCAATAAGCAAATTCCTTAGTTTAGATGGTTTTCCTTTTAACCAAAATGACATTACATATACATGATAAGATTGATTAGGAAAAACATAACAACTATTACCCAATCTCATAAGAAAATTGATTGTTAGAAAATTGATTGTAATACAAAAACAGCTATCCTATTGTACAAAGGTAAGTCTCTTTTTGTTTCTCATGCTATATTTTTTTTAGATTTATCTAAATACAAGATTTTCCCGTGGGCACGTGCCTATGGCACGTCTTCGGAATGATACAATACACGAAAAGACATGTAAATAGCAAAACAACAATTATGTAGCTCATGTTTCAATAGCATGACAATAATTAGTTGTAAATAAAAGTCCATATTTCTATTAGTATATGTTTGAAAAATAATTATAAATGGAGGTGTAAAATCCAACTTCTTAGAACTTTTAGGGTAGAAATGATGAAATTTATGTGTTGAAGAGATATTTGCTATTTTCAGTATAACAATAAAAAAAAGAATAAAAATTTTGAAATTTTTACAAAACTGAAATCTTAAAATCTAAATTTCTAAGTAAAGAAAGAATGAGAGAGAGAGAGAGGGAGAGAGAGAGAGTGAAAGAGAGAAATATGAATAAATGAAGAGAGAAGAGAGAGATAGTAATAAACTAATGAGTTATTTAGTTTTGGGGGGGAAAATTTGGTTTTGCGATTTGAAATTTTGGGGGGGAAAATTTGTTTTGTGAGGTTGGATCCGAGCCTTTGATTTTGAGGGGATTGAAGGTGAGCCACTTGCTTTGTTTGTGTTTTATTATATAGATTAGTATCTCATATCTTTTGCAGTTTTTTTGAAACTCCTTCAAATAAATTCACCCTAATTCATATTCTCATCAAAAAATTCATATTCTAGTCTAGTCCAGTCCAGTCCCTTGAATATTATAAGTTTTCTACTTTTCTTATTATTTAGAAATGGTCAAGTATCTCTTTAAAATTAAGCAGTGAGTAGAGATTTTGATTAATCATGAGTAGATTAATGGAGTTACCAAAGCACCGTTATCTTTCTGCTCTCTTTTCTTCTGCCACAACATTGAAAACGCCTCCTACTGACATAATCATCTAGTGCTACTTACCTCACTTCCACTATTCTCCAAAATGCAGCACTTCCTCATTACAGCATTTCCAATGGAGCTGCAAATCTTTCATTTTGCAGCCCATTTGGGCTCCAACAATACTCCATTTCTCCTTCCAAAATGGAGGAGGTGCTTAAAAGTTAAAAGCCTGCATATTTGGAGTCTTTTAAGCTTTCCTCCAAATATTTGGAGTTGCTTAACACTTTTGCTCCTGCACCACTTGCTGTCAATTATTTTCTCTTTTGGAGACCCAAAGGGAAGTTAGAGTTTGGCAATCCTTCAGTTGCAGCAATAAGTCTACTGGGTAAGTAGGTGCACATTTGACTCCAATTATGTTGAATATTTTGTTAAAGGAAGGTCTTCTCTAATTATTTGGAATATTTTTTAAAGAGTTCTCAATGCTTTTATTTATTTAATAGTGAGAAATTAATAGAAGATAACATTTTTATAACTTTTAGCATGGTGTTTCTGTAGAAAATGCAACTGTACATATTAAAAGAAGTTTCAAATTCCCCCCACATCAGTTCATTAATTGGAATGGTTATACTCAATGCACATGCCTTCTGAATGACATTTTATTTATGATTAAAATGTTATTGAAGTATGATGAATACTTGCTTTGGGGCATCTAATCTTCTAGTGTAGGGCATCTCTTTTGCAAGCCATCAAGGACAGCCCTCCATTAGTTCAATGTGTTAATTTTTTCTACTTCTGTCTAATTTTTGTTGCCATTGGTCTTGCAGCTTGATTTTTACAGTCCATTACCGGAGAGAGCAGAACGAGAAGAATTCTATGCAAGATTCAAGTGTAAGCATAGCCCTGAGAAGGACATTTTTGAAGATTATGACTATAGCGGTGGAGTCCGACTTCTACGTTGGGATGTGGATGTTCTTGCTAGAAGAAAAGAGGAGGAACATAAACAACTTACTCGTGTGGACCATGGACTTAAGCTCAAGACCATAAGTCTGACACAGTTCTTTGACAAACGCACTTCAATGGGAATTCTGAGGTTTATACTTCCCAATTCACCTGCTTTGGAGTCAATGATGGTGAATTTTGTGGATCTGCAGGCTGGAGACATTAGTGAGTTCCGCCATAATGTCTCACTTATATCACATGCAGCACCTCAAGCAAAAGTTGACATAAAGCATACAGAGGTAGCAGCTTATGAACAAAGCCGAGGTAAATGTTTTCTATCGGATAATTTGTGAAGTTAGCAATTGACTTTGATGGACATGTTTTTCAGTTTTTCAGTCACTAGGAAATGTCAAAAAAGATTGGCAGGCTACAGTTGGCCATGTTAAGTAATGTAGGACTTTTTTTTGATATGATGGATAGAGCCTTACGGCTCCCGCCCACTGCTAGCTGTTTTTTCCCCAGATTGTAATAACACTCAATAGATCTTAGTATCCTCTGTAGTTTCCTACATTTCCAGTGTTTGTTTTAATCATTATCTTAATCTTCTTGGAATCAATTGTATTGGAGAGATTGAGTAAATTTGGGAAATATACGATTTACATAATTAATCTGTTTGTTTTCCTTCTATGCACTCACCATTTATCTTCCTTCAATTTCAAGATTTTCTTGGTCACCTATTTTCTCCTTACAGTGCTTATTGTATTTATCAAGTTATCAACTTACTGTATCTTCTCATGTGAATCATGAAATTCTCCTAGACAAATTGTTTACTGGTGAATATTATATAAAGAGAATAGGGGATTAGGGTGTCACCCTTGCTAACTTAGCTAGGGAGATGTCTCAAAATTCTTTCTCGACTAAAAATTCCACACTGTTGGGATATAATTATATAATCTACATCACAAAAACTATTTGTGTACAAAATTTAAATAAATTCAAAAAAAACTTGACCACTCATCATGTGACCTAAAAATGAAACTATATTAGACCCCTTTATACACGTCGATTATTTGGTTGCATTATAAACGGTGAAAACTCATCGATTTCGTTTAAAGTTTAGTACACGCATACTTTTTATGATGAGGATCGCATCTAACGGTGTGGATTTCCAATTTGTACCAAGACATGAACTTTGAGATGTCTTCCTAGCTAAGTTAGTTAGGGTGGCACCGTATCCCCCTTATTCTCTTATATATAAATGACCATGTGAGTTAGGGATTGTTATTCGCAAACATATGTAGGTGCTAATTAGGCAAGGTGGAGATTGTTATGGATTTGTGGTTTGAGTAGGTTATATGTTTGCTTAATTTGTGCAAAGACGGAGAAAGGTAACAATTGAGTAGAGATTTTTCTAGATTGTATCTTTGTGTATCCATTTTGAAAAAGTTTGAGCAATGGCAGAGGAAAGGAGGGATCTTGAGTAGTGGAGGAGGCGGAGGGTGGTGGGGGTGGAGGAGGGAGAAGGAGGTGAAGAGAATCTTTAGGATTTTTGGGCCGCAAACCATTTGGGACTTAGATATCCCTTTCTCCTCTTATTCTTATTTTTGTTTGATTTGATTTTTGAGGTTGAGAGGGGAGAGGAGGAGAATGAGGGTGTAGGAGTTTAGTGTGAGAGGAGAGGAAGATTTGGATGCATTTGGGGTTTGGGTTATTGGAGAGGTGTTATATCCTTTTCGGCTGGGAGAGCCTTTTATGAAAAATCAAAATCAGATTCATGGGCACACGCAGTGTATGTATTAGAGGTGAAAACACATGACTACATGAGTGAATGATAAGGAATAGAGTTTTTCTAATTATAGTTATTGACCATAATACTATATAACTGTAATAGTCGTAGTAAAAGTGAGGGAGATTTATAGAGATGTCGATATTTATAGTTTCCTTTGTTAAACTACTTTATAAAATTATAAACAGAGTGTTGGTGTATTATGTGTGTATATCTATACTTCTATTCTTACTATATATCATGCAAAAAAGGTGTGTGTGGTTGGAATATGAAAATTGGTATCTTTCTTGCTAATTGATTTTATTATTGAGGAATATGAACTTACTTCCTTCAGCGTGTATCATTTTGAATAAATTGAAAATTGGTGCTAATTGTTATGCTTTAAAAGAACACGTGATTATGTGAGGCATCTATTCAGTATCATTGGTAGTGCGAATATTGTGTAATAGAGATTAGGACACTTTGTGGGGCCACCTATGGCAGATCAACACAATTTATCATGTTTGTTATGCCTAAAATGCATGTACGTAAAAAAAAAAAAAAAAAAATGAACACATTTGGAGATAGGGGTGTTCGCAGGCTGGGTTGGGCGGGTTTTGTTGCGTAACTGAACTCAAACCTGCTTTATTTGGGCAGTTCATTGCATGAAAAATCTGCCCTCGTAGAAAGGTGCATGAAACCTAACCCGAACCCTATGCTAGATCTAGGTGCAAGGGTGCATGTTTGTTATGCCTAAAATGCATGTACGTAAAAAAAATGAACACATTTGGAGGTGGGGGTGTTTGCAGACCGGGTTGGGTGGGTTTTGTTGCATAACCGGACTCAAACCCGCTTTATTTGGGCAATTACGTTGCATGAAAAATCTGCCCTCATAGAAGGGTGCATGAAACCAAAAATCTGCCCTCATAGAAGGGTGCATGAAACCTAACCCGAACCCTATGCTAGATTTAGGTGCAAGGGTGCATGACTCTCAGGGTGTAGTTAGGAACATAAAAATTTGTTGCAGCAAGACTGCAAATGCAAATGAGTTGTTATAAATAAGATGTAGTTAGAAGGTTTGTCTCCATACTTATGCAATTGCAACTGAGTTGTAAAAGTTTTGCCTTAGTTACAACAACACTTGCACCTAAAATTATCGTAACCGGTTTTTGTTTTTGTTTTTTTTGTTTTTTTTTTGTGTGTGGAGGGAAAAATAGATTATGATCACATTAAAAATCAAACAAAATTTAATGATTTGGGCTGAGTTTATTTGGGTGGGGGGTTTCAAACCGCCCACTGAACACTCCTATTTGGAGGTCTTTTATACATGCAGAAGGAGAAATCTGAAATCTCTATCCCTAAATTATTATGCTAACAATGAATTAAATCAAGGAATTTTGCTAATTATTATGCTAGCAAGGAATTAGATCAATTTCATATTATGGAGTCTCTATTCCTAATTATGTACCTTTTTTAAAATTTGGCACAATTCGTACTCCTTTAGCATGTAGCTTTTTAAAACTTTTGTGCTCTAGGATTATGAACCGTGTATACGGACTTTCTTCTTATGAACATCTCAGGATGAATTATATTAATTCTGCTTTGTTTTATGCAACATAATTAGGAATATAGATTCTCCTATGAAATTTATCTAATTCCTTATTTCTCACTCTTAGTGATATATCAAATCAGTTCTTAGATTGGTTCGACATCAGATTCTTGATAGCGATGTCAGATTTAGTTGTTTTGATATAATGTGGTTGGCAAAACTGGTGAATTTTTTTAGAACTCAACAATTGGGAAGACAAACTATTATACTCGTAGTTAATTTACTGTCACTTTTAAGGTTCGGTTGCATCTTTTCGACCTCGGTTGACTACATATGTATGGCAAAGCAGGAGCCTTAGGGGAAACTATAAAAGTTAAAAGAAAAGTGTGTTTGTTGGATATGTTTCGAATGTTCGGATATAATTTGGCTGTCTTAACTTTTTGGGTTTGACCTTCTGGATTTGTTGAGTGACTTGTTCACATTCATGTGTCCCTCATAGACGAGATTGATTGTATATGAAACTCAGAGTAGAAGTAATTTGCTTTGACATGCCTGCTGTTGACACACTAGTGAGGTTTCTTAAATGAGAATAGTTGGAAAATATAGAGAATGAGTTTGATAAAGATGCAGGCACAACATAAGAATAAAATAACATATAAAATTTAACGTGGTTTGTCAAACTCAACCTACGTTTATGGGCAAAGGTAAGGCTAAATTTGAAAAACCTCTCTTGAACTATGACCTTTATGTAGAAAATCCTCATGATATTTTTTTTTATGCAGAAACCCCCCGAAAGTATTGTTGCAAAAAATCCATCCCGCCAACGTGAGACTTCTGCTAAAGTTGAGGGAGGTTTTTGACAATAATGAGAAAGATGTATGATGTTTTTTGAAACAACTTGCAAAGATAAATGGGATTATCTGATACAAGTAGAAAAGTTAGATGTGGTTTTTTGAAATACTTCGGGGGTTTTTTGTTGTTTCAAAAACCATACTTCAGGAGGTTTTTTGCATAAAAAAAAGATCATGGGGGTTTTCTGCATAAGGCCATAGTTCAAGGGGATTTTTTCAAATTTAGCCCAAAGACAATGAAGGATTTACTAATAACAAATGGAGAATATAAGAGATGACACTCAGTATCTCTTACGAGTCCTCTACTAAAAGAGTATAAACTCGCAACTTATGACAAAGAATGAAGGTGAGAGTACAAAGTCAGAACAACTCTCACAAAAAACACTTTGTGTTTTTTTCACTCTTCGGAAGATGTTCTTTCTCACTTCCTTGCTTCAAATGGGCAGCCAATGACCTTTTTATGTAGGCCACAAAGTTGCTCTCATTCTTGTTTCTTATGGTGAAACTATTTCATCAACCAACCATGGATCATGTGCTTAACCCTTGGTAAAAAAATGGCAGTTCAATGGGTTCACACCACAGTTAAAATTTCAGCCTTCAATAGGTTCACATTTCCATGTTTTTCATGCATGAAAGCTTTTTCCAGGAAGGTGAGGATTAGCTATGTGTTTCATGCATAGAAGCTTCTTTTGGGAAGGTGTTGGCCGATTAGCTATGTGTTTCATGCACAGAAGCTTCTTTTGGGAAGGTGTTGGCCTTATTTGTATCCAAGGCACAGTCAATACCTGCTATCCTCATCGTGTGTTGTGGGCCTGCGTACATGCTAATTAACGACATAAATTGCTATAATTAACTGTAGTATAGAGCAATTTATGCATGGTATTACTTGAACATTAGTGCAGAATAAGTGCTATATTTGGAGTAAGAACTATAGTAGAATAACTTACATGCAAGCAGAGTTCTCTTGCTCATCCTTTTTTGTTCTTGGAGAGATTCGCTTGCTCATCCATTGCACAAAGAGAACCTCGTGTGAGGTGTTCGAAGTACATTCGGGGGATTATATACAATTACTTCAACTTTATTTTCCTTATCATTACTGTAGAGTTCTTTTTTCTCGCCTGGTCACTATATCGCTCTTAAAATATCTTGGGATAAATTACGGCAACCTCCCAAAACCTTTTCAAGTAACAATTATTCCCAGTGGTCTGACTGTTTTGGTAGTGTACATTTTTTATTTTTTGAGAAAATAATGTGACATCGTCACCGCTTCATTAATTAAAAATTAACAAAATAAATAGTACAAATAATTTACATCTATTTGTTCCTAAACGGAATAGTGGAGAACAATTACAAAGTACAGTCTACATCCCTAACTAGTCCCTTCTCTAGCTAAACTTGTAAATTAGGTATCTGAACCATATTTTCCCATCAAACCTCCAAGATGTACTTTGAATTCCAACAAAAATCAGATTTGAATTCAAAATCCATCGCACCCCAGAGATTCCCTCACCATCCCCTAAACGTCCACCAAGCAACAACCACAGCCACCATCTTTTGCTGGCATGCTTACTCCTCTTCCCACGACGTTGTCGTCGTGTATCTACCAAACCAACCTCACCACGACACCATCTTTCGATTGCGTCAAATCTAGCTCTCAACGGTTGTTATTCTCAACCGAAAATGAGAACGCTTGCACTCACCGATAACTCCACCAAATGTAATTTGAATTACAAACAAAACTAGTTTGAAATTTAAATTACACTAGAATATTCACCTCACACTCCCCAACTAAAATTTGAATTTCAAAAATCTATATTGAAATTCAAAATTCAAGGCATCTCCCCCTCCACACTTCCAATTCAAATTTGAATTTCGAAACCCTAATTTGAAATTCCAATTTGAATTTCACAACCCTAATTCAAAATTCAAATTTTGAATTTCAATATCCGGCTCCTTTATCCCTCTTCGGCATCCACATTGCCCAACGTCGATCTCGTGCTCACTTCCATTCCTCTATGAATTTCTTCGTACGCAACCGTCCCTCCTCCACTCCACCTCGTCGCCATCAACTGATGGCACCACCCAAACAAGCTACATCCCCTTCATCAGCCCTGCCGTACCTCTGATGATGACACACTTGACATCACCGAAACGAGCCTCCCAACTCAGCGATGCTCTCTGTGCCCTCCGTTGAGCCAGGCCCAACTCCTTTCTTCAACGAGCCCAACCCTAATTGGGAACTCGACAAGCCAAAGCACAACCTCCGGCTAGCCACGATCTTGCGCCACTCTGACGAACCATATGTAGAGCCCCGATGCACTCTATCTCGACAATATCAGCCCTTAGGAAGGTCACCGTCGATACTCCTCAAACTCTCTTCACCTAAAACTATTTAGGAATTTCAAAATCTAAGCTGAAATTCCCAAAACATCAAAATTTCCCCCTCCTAATCCCCAAATAAATTTGAAATTCAAATTTCAAAGTTAACCTCAATCTCCTAACCTCCTGTCTGACCACCCACGACCACCATCGTCCACCTCCTCTCCATCTCCCTTCTCGACCATGCTGTTGATGACAAGCTCCATTCCAACCCACCGATGCCAGCATCAACCCACCGACAACACCGCTTACCAAGCCGCCTGCCGATCGACGAGAGCCTAGACAAACCACCGGTAGACCACGCCAGCACCACACCCTCACCATCGACAACACCCTGACGCTCTGTAATGCCCCGGATTTTCAATAATAAATATGAAAATACACGGCACATTTCTTTTACAATTTGCATAAGCTATATTATCATTCTACCACATGCATCCAATCCAAGATAACTGGTACCTATGCAACGCCGCCCCGCCCCAATTCAGCGATTTTCTTAACAACTGCCCAGCATAAGCTGCCTCTCAAAAGGTGGTTTACCAATTATGTGACTCTTGATCATAGACATTATTATTTATAGTAAATTATTTTTTTTGCAACTCCTGATGTGGGACAAATTCTACTCATTTCCACTGCCTCCCTCTCTTTCGCGAAAGAAAGCACAGCGCAGGCAACATCGGAACCCCCCACTGCCCACTCTCCTGGTAGGGCCCCACGTGACATGGCACGTCACCCTCAAGTGACAACAGTAGCCAAAGTTGTTGCGTTCCTATTTTCGTGGGCCCCCCTCATCATGTGCAATTAATTGCACACCCACACCCCCTATAGGAATTCCTATGGGGCAAGCTCCTAATTCCCTCTTTACATATGTATATATATATATATATATATATATATATATATATATATATATATATATATATATATATAAAGCTCTCTGAAATTAGGGGGTGTTACATACAACCCCTCCTTAAGAAATCAGCGTCCTCGCTGAGTACGGGGTATACAACCTAGCGCAGGATCTCCTTTCTAGCCGATGTGGGCAGTTCTTTCGTGAGCGTTGCCTCGATCCCGATAATCAAGAAGACTAGCCACATCGCAAGTGCCGCACACCACGATAATCAGTGAAACTATCTCTCATCGTAGATCATATGAGCCCCCCTACCCACGTCCTCTTCACACTCGGTGTCGAAAGTCGGCTCTGATACAATTTGTAACACCCCGCCCCAATACTCAGAAAATTTTTCTTAACAACTGCCCACCACAGGCTGCCTATCAAAAGGTGGTTAACCAATTAGGTAACTCTTGATCATAGGCATTATTATTTATAGTTAATTTTTTTTTGCAACTCCCGATGTAGGACAATTTCTACTCATTTCCGCCGCCTCTCTCTCTTCGTGAAAGAAAGTACAGCGCAGGCAACTGCGGAACCCCCCGCTGCCCACTCTCCTGCTGGAAAGTTAATGCATTCCTATTTTCGTGGCCCCCCTCCATCATGTGCAATTAATTGCACACCCACACTCCCATAGGAATTCCTATGGAGCATGCTCCATATTCCCATATATATATATATATATATATATATATATATATATATATATATATATATATATATATATATATATATATATATGTATTATAGGTTTTCCCGTTTATATGTATTATAGGTTTGCCCGTTGACACGTGCCTACGGCACGTCTTCGGAACGGTGCACCTGGTTTGATTATATAAAATAGTTTTGGAGGTCCAGCAAATTAATTGAAGTAGCAAACATATTATATGAGGAAGCAGTATATCCACCTTTAAGCTCAACCATCGCCTTCTTGATCATTAGCTTGAACTTACTTGGAATGCATATAGTTTGTTAGAAACACTGCATAAAGTTTTTTTTTAACTTAGCATCACTTTTAGATGCTTGTAATAGTCATGCAAGGACATTATCATATAGGTTTTATAGAGCTTACTCTAATCTTATAACCACTATAAGCATGTCTAAATACAATGGTAATGCAAGTGCAGGTGTGAAGGTATATACAATACCAATAATCTAAACATTTGTTTGTCTGAGACTCAGTTTGCAATTGAAATACCTCTTACTATTATTTCAACCAAAATAAAATACATGAAGTTCTCAAAATTCTAAACCAAGCTAATCATTTCTTTTATCTCCACTTTGTCTCCCCATTGTACCTTTATTAAAAAAAAATCAAAATGGATAAATAACAAATTTACTGGTAAACTCCAGTCATCCTAATCCTATATATCCAAACATACACTAAAAGTTCTTATATGTTATGTTATCCATGATTTCTAATAACCAGTGGAGGGAACTTCATGATAGTATTTTCTCTTGTAGCAAAGAAATTAATGTTGCATATCTGCCAAGTTCTTTTAGGTTGCTGATCAGCTTACTTGTCCTGCTATGGTTTGGATGCCCAAATTGAGGCCACCAAATAATCAATCTCTCACTTGCGTACACCTTAAATCAAAACCAATAAAAAACTCATCAAATAAATCACCAAATTAAAATTTTTTAAATCCAAAGATAAAACAATCATACCTCTGAACTTAGATCCCATGCACACACAAAATTCGAGTTAGCAAAAAACTGAGTAATCCTCTGCACACACAAAATTAAAAATTAGAATGAGAATTCGGTAATGAGATGAAATTAGAGTCGTCGCATCGCATATAAAGGCTCTCGATTCGGTGGAGGGGAGTCACCGATACAGAGTCACTTGATATTCACGCTCGATTTGGTGGAGGGGAGTCACCGATACGGAATCAGCAACGGATCAGATATCGGCGACAACCTCTTGATTGGGGTTCAACATTTGATTTGGATTTGGATTTGCTTTGAGATTTTCAAATTTTGAAAATTTGAAATTTCTAAAATTTTTTAATTTTTTTTATATTTTATATTTTTAAAAATTTTAATTTTTAAAAAAAAATTGTAAATTTTTTATAAGTTTTTTATTTTTTATTTTTTGATTTTTTAATTATTTTTTAAGTTTTTAAGTTTTTAAGTTTTTAGTTTTTTAGTTTTTTAGTTTTAAAATTTTTTAAAATTTTACAATTTTTTATTTTCTTGATTTTTTGAATAGGAGAGAGAGAAAGAGAAATAATTAAATAAATAAAAGAGTTGTTTTGGGTGGAGAGATTTGAATTTGAGTTTTGGGAGGAAACTTTTGAGGGGAAAATGTATTTTGTGAGATTAGATCTGGGCCTTTGATTTTGGGAAGATTGAATGAGAGCCACTTGATAGCTTTCTTTGTGTTTTATTATATACTAGATTTGCCGTGGGCACGTGCCTACAGCACGCATTCAGAACGATACATCATATGAATATCTTGTAAACAGTAAAACAATAATTATGTAGCTCAAGTTTGAATAGTAAAGCAAAAGTTAGTTGTTAATAAAAGTCCATGTTTTCATTAGTATATGTTGAAAAATAATTATAAATGGTGGTGTAAAATCCAATTTCTTAGAACTTTGAGTGTGGAAAATGATGAAATTTAACTGTTGATGAGATATTTGATATCTCCAATGTAACATGAGCAGTAAAAAAATGCATAAAAATCTGAAAATTTACAGACATAAAATATGAAAATATAAATTTCCGGCTAATAGAGAGAGAATGAGAGAGAAAGAAAGAGAGAGAAAGAGAGAGAGAGAGAGAGAGAAATAAATAAATAAATGAGTTGCTTTTTGGGGGGGGGGGGGGGAGGGGGGTTGAATTTGGCTTTTGGGGGGAAACTTTTTGGCAGAAAAACATGTTTTGTGAGGTTAGATCTGGACCATTGATTTCAATCCTATTGAATGAGAGCCACTTGATAGCTTTCTTTGTGTTTTATTATATATACTAGGTTTTCCCGTTGACACGTGCCTACGGCACGTCTTCGGAACGGTGCAACTTGTTTAATCATATAAAATAGTTTTGGAGGTCCAGCAAATTAATTGAAGTAGCAAACATATTATATGAGAAACATTTGGGGGTCCAGCAAAAAACATATTATATGATTTTTTTTTTGAATAATTTTTAAAGTTTTTAAAGTTTTATTTTTTTAAAGTTTTTTAATGTTTTATATTTTAAAAATTCTAAAATATAAAACATTAACTTAATTTTTTGAATAGAAGAGGTAGGGAGGGAGAGAGAGAAAAAAAAAAAATATATAGGAGTTGTTTTGGGTGGGGGATTTGAATGAGTTTTGGGGGGGAACTTTTGGGGGGGAAAATATATTTTGTGAGGTTAGATCTGGACTTTTGATTTTTTGGGGATTGAAGGAGAGCCACTTGATAGCTTTCTTTGTGTTTTATTATATATACTAGGTTTTCCGGTTGACACGTGCCTACGGCACGTCTTCGGAACGGTGCAACTTGTTTAATCATATAAAATAGTTTTGGAGGTCCAGCAAATTAATTGAAGTAGCAAACATATTATATGAGAAACATTTGGGGGTCCAGCAAAAAACATATTATATGATTTTTTTTTGAATAATTTTTAAAGTTTTTAAAGTTTTATTTTTTTTTAGTTTTTTAATGTTTTATATTTAAAAAATTTTAAAATATAAAACATTAACTTAATTTTTTGAATAGAAGAGGTAGGGAGGGAGAGAGAGAGAAAAAAAAATTAAATAAATATAGGAGTTATTTTGGGTGGGGGATTTGAATTTGAGTTTTCGGGGGGAACTTTTGGGGGGGAAAATATGTTTTGTGAGGTTAGATTTGGACTTTTGATTTTTTGGGGATTGAAGGAGAGCCACTTGATAGCTTTCTTTTGTGTTTTATTATATATATATATATATATATATATATATATATATATATATATATATATATATATATGGGAAATGCTGCATTGAAAATGGGTCTAGTTTTCACGGGTTGGAAAACAGCGATCTGAGCCGATCGCTCCATTGAAAACGGGTCTAGTTTTCACGGGTTGGAAAACAACGATCTGAGCCATTGGATCGCTCATGATCGTGATCAGCGGCTCAGATCGAGCCCCCATCACCTGTTTCACTTGATCAACAGAGGGTTAATTTGGGAATTTCGTCCCAAATAACTATTCGCCTGATTCGCTCTGAAAAATTGATATAACCTAGAACAACGGCCTAGGTTGTAAAAAGTTGAATCATAGGCTGTTGTTTGGATAAACGGCCTTATTCTCAATTTTTATAACCTAGGCCGTTGTTCCCAACAACGGCCTATGATATAAAATTTTATAGAAATTTTATAGTCTAGGCCGTAGGCCGTTGTTGGGAACAACGGCCTAGGTTATAAAAATTGAGAACAAGGCCATTGTTCCAAACAACGACCTATGATTCAACTTTTTATAACCTAGGCCAACAATGGCCTAGGTTATATTCATTTTTTTAAGAATCTGTGAGGCGAAGAGTTATTTGGGACGAAATTCCCAAAATAACCCTCCGCCACTTAGCGAGAACGGGTGATGGGCGGCTCAAATCTGAGCCGTTGATCACGATTAAGAGTGATCCAACGGCTCAAATCATTATTTTCCAACCCGTGAAAACTAGACCCGTTTTCAATGGAGCATTTGCCTATATATATATATATATATATAAAGGGGAATTAGGAGCATGCCCCATAGGAATTCCTATGGGAGTGTGGGTGTGCAATTAATTGCACATGATGGAGGGGGCCCACGGAAATAGGAATGCAGCAACTTTGGCTGCTGTTGTCACTTGAGGGTGACGTGCCATGTCACGTGGGGCCCACCAGGAGAGTGGGCACCGGGGGTTCCATTGTTGCCTGCGTTGTGCTTTCTTTTGTGGAGAGAGAGACATCGGAAATGAGTAGAATTTGTCCCACATTGGGAGTTGCAAAAAAAATAATTAACTATAAATAATAATTTCTATGATTAAGAGTCACCTAATTGGTTAACCACATTTTGAGAGGGAGCCTGTGGTGGACAGTTTTACTATAAATACTACTAATAAATGTATAAATTGTCTGAGTATTGGGGCGAGACGTTACAACCTACATGTGAAGCATGAGGCTAGAGATAACCCTAACCCCAAAAACTACGGGGTCAGCCATAACGGTGTGAGTGACATCAAAAGAAATACAATTTAAATGAAGCATAAAGAATAAATTCATAATCAACATATTCCCATAATAGTAACAAATGGATAATGAAATAACAGTAAATAAAGCATGAAAACATCAAGTGAAACTAAGTTAAGTGTCAAGTATAGGAAAACAGGAAAACATCATGCATAATACAAGTCAAGAAAACAAAAATGCAGTATGATGACTCTTTAATGCATACTTGTCGGATTTTATGCATTCCATAATACATAGGTCCGGTGCAAGCCCTTATCGTTCTCCACTTTATAGGGTTTAATCCCTCGTTATGCAACCAATCCTACTACGGTAATAGAAACAAGATCTATAATACTCCGCGAATAGGCATAACAACTCTCGATGCGCAAGCATCATGTAAGTATAGCTCTAACTCCTGAGAATCACCTCTCTGCCGTGTACCCCACGAATAGGCCTACCGACCCTCAACGTGTAGATACACAGTACATTCCGTGAAAAGGCCTACCGACCCTCGACACGCGAATGCACTGTATGTTCCGTGAATAGGCCTGTCGACCCTAGACACGCGAACATACCAACTGTCCTCTAGGGACACAACAACACAGACCTGGAATACATCCATTAGACTAACAACAGAGCCCATACTTACATTAACCAAGTTCTATCACATCTCCACTAGTGCATGTCCTTAGGTTGATTATTATTAATTAAAACACAATTTCCCCCCCTCTCTAGAGTTGGTGTACCCTGCAGGACTTAATTCCACCAAAACAAACCCAAGGCCCCAACTGGCCAATATCCACAAAATCTCATCTGCCGATTTACAGGAATTCCACTCAACCTTTAGAGACTCACAACTCAAATATCGACACAAATCTTACAATAAAATTTCTTAATTCCATCACCAAAATCGTTTATATTAAGAAAACTTCTTTAAATCAAAAAAATCCAAATTTATCCAAATAGCCACAAATTTTTAGAAGTAAAATCTGAGATTAAATCTCTTAAACAACTGAGTTTCACATTTTGAAGTCATAGAAAAATCACAAGACATCAATTCTTCGAAATCCATACATAATTTGCTTTCTAAAGTCGTAGAAATACGAGTTAAACTCTATTATAATCAAAATATAACTCTCTGTAAAATACAGTAAAATTTGTAGCAAAAACTTCATCTAAAATAGTAGATCAATAATCCATAAGTTCGAAGAAATAATCGTTCAAGAAAAACAAAGAAAACTCAACAAAACAACACTGACAGCAGGTGTCGGTCGACCGACATCTTAGTTCAAAAAGTGGCAGTCGTCTGACATGCTAAAAATCTGAAATTCATCAATTGACAGTCGAGCGTCATGCAAAAAAAAAAGCTATTTAATTTTCGTGCACTTTTCAACTGATACTTCGATTATAATCTTGAAATGCATGAATTTGTAAATTTAAAACCCTGAGATGATCAAATACAACTTGTTTAACATAGTGGAGTTTATAAATGAAATCAAACTCTCAACAAATTCACAAAAGAGTAATTTTTCATCGAAATCTTCAAATCAGGATAATATGTATATATGTGTGTATATGTATATATATATATATATATATGTAAGGTCTTCCAGAAATCATTGTATATGTGCAGTGTATCATTAAATTCAGTCTCAGTATCAATATAGATTAAAAACCCACTTGAAAAACTTCGCAAAACACCAAAATCCACTTTTGGCTGTGTACAATCAGACCCGAAATCGAGATCCCAATCTTTCAACACATAAAGACTAAATCTTTCATCCCAAAACCTCTCTTGAAGTTCATCAAACATATACACAACTAATTAAATTCAATCTGCCCTTGATTATATGCATCTACAACATTTATTTATCAAGTTCCATCCAATCAAAACATCAAAACAGAAAGTATACATACATACACAGTAAAGAATCCATCTTTATTCACTTTATGCATAATAGGTTTTACAAACACATTATATATCATCCATTCAGCAAAACATGAAGGAAACAACATACCCATGATTCCCACTAAGTTCTTAACATTCTTAAGTCATTTACATAGAGATTTTATTCACCAATTGCATAACATTCATAAAAAGTTCCACTTTTAATTATCCATTCATCAATATATTTATTATATCATCATAAAATCATCTAACATGCGTTCTACTAAGCAAATATTCATATTTAGCATGCATAGAACAATAAGAAATAAAACATATGTCACTCACCTCAATAAAGATTTGACGAAAGTAATAAAGAATAAGAAAAAGCCATTCCTTTCATAAAAATCCAAGATCCTCGCTTCGAAACTCCAAGAAATCAATAATAAAAATATATATTTGTTTTGTGCAGAGGAGAGACGGCTGTAAAAACCCCCTAAATAGCTAAAATATGGAGTATTAGGGTTTTGAGAAGATATTGCAAAATATTTCTTTAGAATATATCTTTACATATATAGATCATTTATACTAGATAACTAGATTAACCAATTTAGTTGAGATTTAAAACAAAAGTAACCTCCCCAGATCTAGCCGGCATCTATGTCAAACCAGAAAATCGATTTTGAAATTTTGCCTCCAAGTAGTAATTTTGCAAAAAGACACTTATTTAATAAATTAGCAAATTCAACCAAGTCTATTAAAACAAAATTTAAACTCTTTACCTATGAGTTGGCCAGCCATCATGCTCAGCCTAGAAATCCGAAAATCTGGAGTTTTTACTCAAAGTTGTAATTTTGCACAAAAACCCTTTTTTGGTAATATTTGCAAACATGCTGATATGGCTAAAAATGGGGTTAAATCGAAACCGTCCAGATTGGGTGCGAATCTCGAAGCTCGGGGGTAAAATGGTAATTTCACATACAAGTGGATCCAAAGCGGGTACTGGATCTCCTTCGCACGAGACCCAATAACCCACGAACGGGTCCATACCGATTGGGCACGGGTCCCGACCCGAGGCGAGCCCAGACCAGCAAGAGACAAATCAGGGCCACTGATTTGACCAAGTCAACGAGCCTGATTTACTCTCACCGGGAATCAGGGGGTTAGTTTCCTAAACAGACTGTGAGGATTTTTCTCCTAGCAGTTACACAGGGAACCAGGCCTCTAATCGCTCTCCTGGCGACTATAAATACATCCCCTCTGCCACTGTGACCAGGTTAATCACTTTTTCACCACCTTAAGCTCTTTCTTTAATCACCATTGGTTACTGACTAAAGCGTCGGAGGGTGCGTCGCCGGAATCAACCCCGGTGTCTCGCACTTCCTTGCAGGTTGCGGCAGGAGCAAGAAGGCTTGGGTCAGCTGTTCAGGTTTTCTCGAACTCACAAATTCTATCTGTTTACCCCCACACCGAAATCAGCGGTAACAGATTGGCGCCGTCTGTGGGAAAAACCACACGAACAGCCTCAGCTTCTTCCTTGTCGTCCTCTCCAACCATGCCTCCAAAGAAGGTCAGATCTAGAGGGTCCAACCGCGGGACCAATCCCGCCGACCATACAGAGGAAGCCCCTGTCAATCCTATTCCGCAGCCCGAGCTTCCTCCACCGGCCCAGCTGGGCCAACCTCCTCTTCCCAAACAGCAACCAACCAACGGCCTGGCCGGTCATAACGGTCGGAGGCAGAAACAGCCCCTCGACCCGGACCATGTTTCGGTCCATAATGAGTCCTCGGATTCAATGGCTTCTCATCACCCCGACCTCCGCAACACGATCCTGAACCGCCAAAAAGATGAGGACCTCCGCACCCACCTAGACGAGAGGCGGGCCCGAGAGGAAGCCTCCCGCCAGCATCGTGGTGAGCGGTCGCCTCACCGCCGAGAGGGCAGAAGGTCTCCGGACCGAAGGGGCCGAGCGGCATCGCCCGAGCGCCGCAGGAGGAGGCCGCACTCCCCCGCGGATCGGCATCCTCGGAGGAACAGTGACGCACCTATCACTCGTGCCGAGTTCCTTCAATTTCAAGACACCGTACAGCAGGCCCTCAACCTTCGGCAGAACAACCAAAATGCCCAGAGGGCTCCAACGCCCCCGAGGGATCCCAGTCCTCGCCGCCGATCCCGAAGTCCTATCCCGGCTCCCAGTCGCCAGCAGCAGCAGTACAGTCCTCGCCGATCCCAGGACTACCGGCACCGCAGTCCCCGCTCCCCTTCCTATGAGGAAGAGTCCGAGGGATCGTATGATTACCAGCGGAGGGACGATGCCCTCAACCGCCGACTTCATGAGGTGGAGAGGTGCATTGGTCGCATGGACAGAGAGGAGGAGTCCCGAGCAGGAACCGTCCGGCCCAGCAGACCTCCTTTCTCTCGGTCGATCATGGAGGCCCACATACCGAGGGGTTTCAAACCTCCGCAGTTTGAAACGTACTCAGGGGAATCCGACCCAGTTGATCACGTCGAAAGCTTCAAGACCCTGATGCTGATCCATCAAGCTTCCGACGCCGTGCTCTGCAGGACCTTCCCGCCACCCTCAGGGGGTCGGCTCGGGAATGGTACTCCAGACTCGCTTCCTCTTCCATCTTCTCGTTCGAGCAGTTTGAAACACTGTTCATAACTCACTTCGTGAGTAGCAGGCGAGCTGAGAAGACAAGCCTCTCCCTACTGAACCTGCGGCAGGAAAGGGGAGAGAAGCTGCGGGACTATGTGAAGAGATTCACAGCAGAGGTCAGGTCTATCGCCTCCTTAGACCAGTCAGTGGCGACCGTGGCGTTCCAGTCGAACGTCCTCAACGCCAACCTCCGATCGTCCCTAGACAAGAAGCCCCCGCATAACTTCGCCGACCTTCTCCTAAGGTGCGAGAAGTATATCCAGGCGGAAGAGGCCGAGTGCCTCCCGAACTTCGGAGGATCGGCCTCCGGATCGAAGAGGAAGGCGACGGAGGAGGAGGGGTCGAAGAAGATGCAGAAGGACGGTGGCGGTCAGCACCGACCTTCCCATAGGTTCGAGAAGTTCACTCCCCTCACCACCAATGTCTCCACCATCCTGATGGAGGTGGAGAAGGAAGGGGTCATCCCTCCAGCTCCGAGGATGAACACCCCAGCTAAGAGAAGAAATAAGGAGAAATTTTGCCGCTACCACAGGGACCACGGCCATGACACCAACGACTGCCGAGCGCTGAAGAATGAAATAGAGGCCCTCATCCAGAGGGGGCAACTGGCCAAATTTGTTAAGGCAAACGATCAGGCGGATCGCAACACTCCTCCGCCTCGGGGGGCTAACAAGCGCTCCGAGCGACGCGAGGATACACCCGAGTTCGAGGAAGAACGGGTTCTGCACCTGATCCACGGAGGCCCCATGGGAGGCTCTTCTAATTCCTCCTGGAAGGCCTTCGTCCGAGAGGTCAACTCGGTTCACAGCGCCCCTCCTCCCAAAGGTCTCGGCGTCCCTGTGTCTTTCTCCGATGAAGATCTCGAAGGGGTCCGAACCCCCCACTGTGACGCCCTCGTCATCCACCTCTGCATGGCCAACTTCAAGGTGCAGAGGATCTTAGTAGACAATGGGAGTTTGGTCAATATCCTCTTCCTCTCGGCCTTCCGAGGCCTGCTGCTGTCCCGGGACCGTCTCAAGCCGGCCGGTTACACACTCCACGGGTTCACGGGAGTACCAGTAACTGTCGAGGGGGTGATAACCCTAGACGTGACTGCTGGAAGCACCCCTACTACCCGGACCGAGCCGATGGACTTCATGGTCGTCGACGTCCCGGCAGCGTATAATGTCATTGTGGGCCGACCCGGCCTAGCCGCCTTGGAAGCTGTCCCCTCGGCGTACCATCTTAAAATGAAGTTCCCCACTCGGTCGGGAGTAGGGGATGTCAGGGGAAGCCAAGAGATGGCTCGGAAGTGCTACATGACTTCCACAGGGGGACCGGTGCTCTCCTTCGAGACACTAGAAATTCCCGAGCCGAAAATCCGACCCACGTCCGAGCCGGCGGACGAGTTAGAAGAAGTGCTCTTCTCGGACGAGGACCCAAGCCGGAAGTTCCTCATCAGCAAGTCTCTACTGACTGCGCTGTGCTCAGACTTGGTCAAATGTATTCGGGATAACCGCGACCTGTTTGCTTGGTCGGCCGCAGATATGCCCGGCATCTCCGAGGAGTTGCTAGTCCACCGCCTTAGTGTCGAACCGGGGTGCAAACCGGTTCAGCAGAAGAGACGTAAGTTCGCTCCCGAGCGACAGCAAGCCATCAAGGAGGAGGTGGATAAACTTCTGAAGGCCAAGTTCATACAGGAGGTAAACTACCCTGAGTGGCTCTCCAATGTTGTAATGGTCAAGAAGTCTAACGGCTCCTGGAGAATATGCATTGACTTCACCGACCTGAATAAGGCGTGTCCGAAGGACCCATTCCCTTTCCCGAACATCGACACCCTTATTGATGCGACCTCGGGCCATGAGCTCCTCAGCTTCATGGACGCATTCTCGGGCTACAATCAGATCCGAATGTTCCCTCCGGACATTCCGAAGACCTCCTTCGTCACCGACCAAGGCCTCTACTACTACCGGGTCATGCCGTTCGGGTTGAAAAATGCGGGAGCCACCTACCAACGCCTCGTCAACAAGGTCTTTTAGAGCCAGATAGGCCGGAACATGGAGGTGTACGTTGACAACATGCTCGTCAAGAGCATCCGAGGCACTGACCACGTGGCCGACCTCCCGGAGGCCTTCGACGTGTTGAGAAGGCACAGCATGCGGCTGAACCCAAACAAGTGTGCGTTCGGAGACCTCGGGAAAATTCCTCGGCTTCATGGTGAGTCAGCGAGGAATCGAAGCCAATCCCGAGAAGATTAAGGCCATATTAGACATGGCCCCGCCTCGGAACATCAAGGAGGTGCAGAAGCTTACCGGTCGGCTCGCCGCCATTGGCCGGTTCCTCTCAAAGTCCGGGGGAAAATGCCTCCCCTTCTTCAAAGCGCTCAGGGGGGGGTAAGGGTTTTGAATGGGGCCAACCACAACAGGAATCGTTCGACCAACTGAAGGCCTACTTGGTGAACCCCCCTCTGCTCAGCAAACCGGTCCCGGGCGAGACTCTCTTCATCTACTTGGCTGCTTCCGAGCAGACCCTAAGTGCTGTCTTGGTGAGAGAGGAGGACCGGACCCAAAGGCCTATCTACTACGTGAGCAAGGTGCTTCGGGGCGCCGAGCTCCGCTATCCGAAGATAGAGAAAATGGCCTATGCCCTGGTCATGGCAGCGAGGAAGCTTCGGCCGTACTTTCAATCCCACTCGGTCGTTGTCCTCACCGACCAACCCCTAAAGCAGATCCTCCACAAACCTGAGACCTCGGGCCGGCTGATGAAGTGGTCCATAGAGCTGAGTCAGCATGACATCTCTTACCAGCCTCGGACGGCAATTAAAGCACAGGCCCTCGCCGACTTCATCGTAGAGTCCACCATCCCTGAAGTCAGCCACGTACCGAATGGACCCCCCATTTGGACAGTCTTCGTGGACGGCTCCTCCTGTAGCGAAGGAAGCGGCGCCGGAATCATCCTGAACGGCCCTGACAACTTCGTCCTCCAGTACGCGATCCGTATGAACTTCAAGGCCTCGAACAATGAGGCGGAGTACAAGGCACTCATCGCTGGTCTCGGACTTGCACGAAGTGCTGGGGCTCAGCGCCTCCGGATCCACAGTGATTCCCAGCTTATCGTGAACCAAGTCTTGGGCGAGTTCGAGGCCAGAGACGAGCGGATGGCGAAGTACCTCGCTAAGGTTCGGGCCCTCATGAGCCGGTTCGAAGAGGCGCTCGTTCAACGAGTTCCTCGTGAGGAGAATTCGCAGGCCGATGCCCTCTCCAAGCTGGCCTCATCCTCCCTACAAGGTCTTGAACAGACCGTTCTGATCGAGGTCCTCTCTAAGCCGAGCATAGAGGACGAGACACCTGGCTCAGTGGAGTCATTGCCGGTCATGTTGCAGGACAATTGGATGAAGCCATTGCTGGAATTCTTAAGGGACGGGGTCCTGCCCGTAGATCCCAAAGAGGCGCGCCGAGTCAGAATCCGGGCCGAGCGGTATGTCTTGATCGAGGGTATCTTATACAAACGCTCCTTCTCCCAAATAGACGGCCGACCATACCTAAGGTGCCTCTCTCCAGAGCAGGCCGAATATGCCCTACAAGAGCTCCACGAAGGCATCGGCGGGGCACATTCAGGATCCAGGTCCTTGGCCCGAAAAGCTTTGAATTATGGATACTTCTGGCCGACCCTCCTTCAAGACGCCGAGCGACACGTTCGGCAATGTAACTCTTGTCAGAGACACTCCAACATCCGTTGCCTCCCTCAAGCCAACCTCGCCTCCCTATCAAGTCCTATCCCCTTCGCCATGTGGGGGGTGGACTTACTAGGGCCTTTCCCTCCGGCTCCGGGTCAGTTCAAGTTCTTGGTCGTAGCCACCGACTACTTCTCGAAGTGGGTCGAGGCCGAGCCCCTCGCCACTATAACCGAGAACAAGGTGGTACAATTCTTCTGGAAGAACATTATCTGCAGATTCGGCATCCCCCGTGTCCTCGTGACGGACAACGGGACTCAGTTCACTTGCACAACATTCCGAGCCCTATGCGACGACCTTGCCATCCAACAGCGCTTCTCGTCTGTCTCCCACCCTCAGTCGAACGGACAGGCAGAAAATGCTAATCGGCAGATCCTCGCAGGCATCAAGAAAAGGCTGGACAAAAGTTTCAAAGGCTTATGGGTCGACCAACTCCCCAACGTCTTGTGGAACTATCGCACGAGCAAGCAGACCCCCACAGGCGAGTCCCCTTTCAACCTCACCTACGGGTCCGAGGCTGTGATACCTCTCGAGGTTGGAATACCTTCCCCTCGGCTTGCGGCCTACAACGAGAAGCAAAACGCCAGGGACCTCAGGGCAGACTTAGATCTGATAGATGAGCTGAAGGAAAGAGCGTCGATTCGGCAGCAGAGTTACCGAAGAAGGGTCGAGTTGGCATACAACAAGAAGGTCCGACCCACCAACCTTAAGCAAGGGGTTTTGGTCTTGAGAAAACTGGCCATATCCTTTCCCAATCAGAAGAGCAAGCTGGCTCCGAACTGGGAAGGGCCGTACAGGATCACGAGGGTCGTCCGGCCCGGAGCATATCGTCTTGAAGATCTCGAGGGCAGAGAGATTCCGAGGACCTGGAATGCCGACCACCTCCTAAAATACCAAGAAAGCGCTCCGGCGCCGCTCTAAGTATCATAGGATATCGAGCCATTCCTCTCCTCTGACTTGTAACCTATTTTCATAAATTGTAATATGTAAAACGGTTCGCCGTCGATTATCAATAAAGAAAGTTCTTCCATACTTGTGAATTTGAACACTTCTCTCCGCTCTTATCATCTGTTTTTTAAACTTTGATTTCAACCAATGGTTCGGAGTCCACATCCTGTTTGACTTCACCTCCTCGGCTCGTCCCCGGACGAGCCAGAGGTAGACCGTCGTTCGGAACTGCTCCCACAACCGTTGAACTACACTGATGGTTGGAGTCCAACACTCGGCTCGACTTTACCTCCTCGGTTCGTCCCCGGACTAACCAGGGGTAGATCACCGTTCGGAATTGCTCCCACAACCGTTGAACTACACCGATGGTTCGGAGTCCAACACTCGGCTCGACTTTACCTCCTCGGTTCGTCCCCGGACGAACCAGGGGTAGATCGCCGTTCGGAATTGCTCCCACAACCGTTGAACTACACCGATGGTTCGGAGTCCAAAACTCGGCTCGACTTACCTCCTCGGTTCGTCCCCGGACGAACCAGGGGTAGATCGCCGTTCGGAATTGCTCCCACAATCGTTGAACTACACCGATGGATCGGAGTCCAACACTCGGTTCGACTTTACCTCCTCGGTTCGTCCCCGGACGAACCAGGAGTAGATCGCCGTTCGGAATTGCTCCCACAACCGTTGAACTACACCGATGGTTCGGAGTCCAACACTCGGCTCGACTTTACCTCCTCGGTTCGTCCTCGGACGAACCAGGGGTAGATCGCCGTTCGGAATTGCTCCCACAACCGTTGAACTACACCGATGGTTCGGAGTCCAACACTCGGCTCGACTTTACCTCCTCGGTTCGTCCCCAGACTAACCAGGGGTAGATCGCCGTTCGGAATTGCTCCCACAACCGTCGAACCACACCAATGATTCCGGAGTCCAACACTTGCTCGCTCCGCGACAGGCTAGGAGTGAACCACCATTCGGAGTGGACCACCCCTCAGCTTCGCAAGTAAAGGGATACCGAAGCAATGTTCGGCCACATAATCCTAGCAACCTTGCCTAGCAGCCGAAGCACGAGACCCCACGCCGTCGGTCGGCTGCCGAGCAGGGGCCTTCCCGACCCTGCAAACGGAGAAAACTCACTTTCTCCTCAACTTTCATGCATGATCTCGATCAGACGGTTCAGATCTTGTCACCGACGCTAAACGACAAGATAGCGTTTTCTTGGGAACTGAGCCGCCTCGAGATTCGCGCCAACATCCGACGGTTCAGATCTTGCCACCGACGCTAAACGACAAGATAGCGTTTTCTTGGGAACTGAGCCGCCTCGAGATTCGTGCCAACATCCGACGGCCCAGATCTTGTCAGAATCGCTAAACGACAAGGTAACGCCCAGTCAGGAGCTCGTTCGCCTCGAGATTCTCACCGACGGCACCATGTGCCCGGCCCCAGTACCTCGGCACGGCCAACACACTCACAGGCAAAATAAGAACGCAGAGCAACAAAGGGAATTTTATTAATGATCGGGACACAATACAAAGCTGTCTTTCCATAGTTACAAAGTATCAAAAAACAAAAAATACAGCGCCGACCCATTACACTTGGCCCTCAAACAGAAATGTCTTCACTGGTCTCCTCGGTCGCCAGTCCTTCCACTTCGGCGGTTAGCTCCTCTGCCTCCTTCCGAAGCTTCGCCTCCACGGTCTGTAAGTGATGGATCTCGGAGAGCAAATCGTCCCGCTCGGCTAATACCTTCGACTGATTATGCCGAATACACTGAACCCGAAGAACGTTACTAAAAGCTGTCTGCGAGTCGTCGTCCTCCCCTTCGGGGGTCGCCTCGATGATCCTGTTCTCCAAACGTTGGATCTCTGCGCCTCGTTGGCCGAGGACGGACTGAAGGTGGGCCCGCTCGCTCTCAGCTCGACGTAACTCCAGCTCCACTTCACGACGCCGCTCTCGGCACTTCGACGGGCGCGACTTCGTCCCCCCTGAGGTCACCTCGGCATCATCATCGCTGTCCGAGCTGTTGGGATCGGTGTCCTGGTCCGACACCGCGAGCTGAAAAGAAGGGAAAATGAACAACAAGATTTCAATACACTTCCGAGGCACAACACTTGAAGAATTTTCCAATCATATTCAGACATAATGGTTCCACATACAACAAAACCGACTTTACTACAAAGTTTCGCGACAATCAGAAAGAACATAAAACGACACGATCAGGGCCTCTTCGGAAGGGGAACACTTCGGTTTAAGGAAACACGAGGACGACGAGGCCTGCCCTCCGAACTCGATCCTAAACAAACAAAACGTGACCCCCCTTCGCTGCTGACCCTAATTGTGGCACCGACCGAGGCACCGCTCGACGAGACGGCTGCGCTACTCTGAGCGTCGGCAGGGCTCCGCCTAGCCGCAGGCAAATGCGTCGCGAGTTCGTAAAAGGAAATCCTTCTCTCGCTCTCTTTGCGAGTGCACGACGTACTGCGGACGTTAGCCCTCTCCGGCATAGGCTTGAGTGACGCGACTTCTTCCTCCAGTTCAATGATTCTGTCTCTCAGAGCGTCGTCCTTCGCCAACTTCTTCAAACGGGAAGGCCTTGACGAGCCCGAGACGTTGACACCATCGGTTGCGAGCCGTCGGAAGTGGGTGACCTCGATCCCCCTGTCTATTGTGATCCTCCTGAGCCTGTCGACCTCGGCCAACAGCCTCTTGCGCTCGGTCGAGGCCTTGTCCAGCTCAGAAGTTAGATTCTCTTCCGCCACCGAGCGTTCTTTCGCCACTAACTCCATGTGTTGGACCTCGGCTAGAAGCTCGTCGTTCTTTCGCTCGGCGGCAGTAAGCTCTCTACGAAGTCGTTCGACCTCACCTTCGGGACAAGGAGCTTGGGGTTGCTTCCGCAGTTGCCACAACTCGCGACAATACTTCCGCACAGCTGCCTTCGTCTCCTCCAGCTTCAAGAGCATAAGAAACCGCCTCTATCGGCTGTTCGAGAGCTCACCCTTCGTTTTGGCCAGCTCCCTACGAAGGTGTGCAACCTCCATAATCGGACCGAACCTTACCTGAAAATCAGAGATAAATCCGAGACCCAACACTTGGAGAATTCTACGCCAAATCAAACACAAAATCCGAGACTCAACGCTTGGATAAATTTCGGCCAAACAAAATATTTTCATTCAAAACCGAGGAGAAAGTTTTACAAAAGCGGTGGTCAGTCCGCAGTTAGGCTTACAAAAAAAGACTAAAAGAGACAACCGAGTCAGGGGTCGACCTTTTTGTCGTTCGGGTCCGTCGACCCCCCGGCCTTGTCCTCGCCATCGCCCTCACCTTCGCCTTCGCTCCCGCTCTCCTCCTCGGAGTCGTCCTCCTCCTCGCCCTCAGCCTCGGTCTCTCCTGGGCCTCCGACACCTTCCGTCTCTCCCTCGGGGTCGAGCAGCCCCTCGGGAACCTCCTCCTCCCTTTCCACGGGGTCGTAAAAACGGTAGGAGGACGTGTCGAAGCCCGGGTTTTTGGCGGCTACGTGGAGCAAGGCTCGACCGTAGGCATCCTCCATGTTCTGGAGCATGTGTTGTGCGGCCTCCTCCTGCACGGCCTTCTTCACCTTCTTCACCTTCTTCCGGTGTTTGGCCATGATCTTCTCGGCCCTCTTCCGAGCCTTCTCCACTTCCGACCGAGCGTTGGCCAGCTCCTCCTTCAGCTCGGCAACCTCCTTCTCCGAAGCCTCAAGCTTGGTTGCCGTGTCCTTCGACAGCTGAATTTCGTCGGCCAGCTGCTTCTCCAGCCCTTCCACTTCGGCACCCCTCTTAGCCGAGAGGAGCTGCTCGGCATCAAGCAGCTTCGTGGCCTTGACACGCTCCGCCCTCTCCCGTTCATTCTCCTGTTCCTTGCTCGCAAACTCCTCGAGCAGGAAATTGAAGTGGCAGAGGGTCTGAAAAAGAACAGCACATTAAAATCCGAGCCCAAGAACTTAAAAAAAATTCTAAGAAAGAAATTTTGATGAGGGAGAGCTTGTCCTACTTACCGACATTGTATTCCGAGCAATCTGCATCGCGGCGTCCCCTGCTAGCCCGGCCTTCAGGGTCGCTCGATCCTTTGGGGTCGGCAGGTGCCTCACCGCTTCCATGCAGATGTTGCCATCGCCCAAGAAGCCGTCGACGTTCATCACTTGCCAGTCAGGGACGAAGATCTGCTTATGACGCTCGGTCAAGATCTTCTCCGCCTCGGCAGTGAGGGACGGAACTTGGAGGGACAACACCTCCTTCACGCCGAACGCACCGCTCGACGAACCGGGAGCATCCCCCTTCGAGGTCGGTGTCGGCGCACCCGAGGCAGGAGAGTCGAGGACCCTGACCTCCCCCTGCTCGAGGACCGCGACCTTCGGTTGGTCGGCAGCCTTCTCGACCGAAGGCTTCTTCGAGGCACGGCTGTCCTGAGGCCCCGCCGAAGGCCTCTTCTTCTTCGCCTCCTGCTCCGACCTGCCCTTCGCCATCAGAGCTTTGTAGTCCAGCTTCATCGTCCCTGCACAAGCCGAATGAAAAAACTTAGAAAAATTTTCATGAACTTTAAGCAAAGAGTATAAATACCAGAAGCATACTAGGGTCGATCGGACTGAGACCCCCTCGGAACAGATCCTCCTCGGTAATATCTTTCCAGCTTAGCGCTGGCAGGGCGAGGAGCTTCTTCTGGACCTCCGCCTCCTCATCACTCAGCACCGTCTCCTTCTTGGTTCGCTTGGGCAGGCCATCCTTTGCCCAAACCGTCGGTATCACCCACGGTGCAGGGGCTCGGATGATGAAATACTTCTCCTTCCAATGTTTGATCGAGTCCGGATTCTCGATCAGCTTCACGCCCGTCCGGGGCAAAAGATAGAACCTTTGTTCGTCTTGCCTTGGCTGACAAGGTCGGTAGAGGCTCCGAAAGAGGAACATACTCGGCTTGGCGCCGACCTCTTGGCATCGGAGGACGAATGTCATGACGTGCCTCCATGTGTTCGGCATCAGCTGGGCGGGGCTCAAACCGTACCATGTCAAGACATCAACAACGAACGGGTGGAGGGGAAAACGGAGTCCGGCGATAAGGGAGTCGACCGGAAAGACGCACATGTCTGACGAAGACTTCGTATTGGCTCGGAAGCCCGGCCCGGGGAGGAGCAGTCCGTAGTCGGCAAGGATCTGGAAACCCTCCCGGATCAGGTGAAGGTCGGCCTCGGTAAGAGACGAGATGGTATGATCCACCTCGGACAGCTCTCTCGGTTCATTCTCCTCCACCAACTTAGCCGTGCCTTGGGTCACTCTCTCTAAGGTGTCCTCGGCATAGTCCCGTACACCTGCCACGCTCGACAGAACAATGGGCTGCCGACCGAACGCTCCGGCTGTCTTCGGCGTCTCAACGATAGTGACCACAGCTTTACCCTTCTGGGACGCCGCCGCGACCTCCTTAGGCGGCTCGGCCACTTCGCCCGCTCTATCCGGACGTACGACGCACTGAACGGTCGGCTCCGCCACCTCCTTCCCTTTGCCCCCTCGGCCTACTGCTTGCTCCGAGGCGGGGGTCTCATCCGAGGACGTAATCTTAACCATTTTCTAAAAGAGAAGGGAGAGAGACTGACCTAGAAGTAACAGCTACGGTCAGAAAGTTCACTGGAAACAAAAAATGCCTCGCCGCGTCAGCTATCACCACCACCAAAGAGCTGAAAACTTTGAAGGCGAAAAGTAAGAACTGAAGAGAGAGAGTAAAAGTAAAAAATGAGACTTGGTCTAGGGGGGGTGAAGATTTATAGTAAAAAGGAACGTCCCTTGGACTTCCAAACGAAAAAGCGCGACTCTTGGGCCGCTCTCGAAACGTCGCGAAGGCCCAACACAACTGTCTTCTTCACCAAGTCAGCGAGCTCGGCATAACGGGACCGGGAGCCGAACTACACGCAATCCGACCACGCCAACAAAGAGACCGGTCGGCTACCGAGCAAGTAGCTATCCGAGCTTTCAGAGGGAGAAAACTCTCTTTCTCCCCAAACCTCGCGTAAAATCTCAATCAGACGGCCCAGATCTCACCGAGAACACTAGACGACAAGATAGTGTTTTCTCAAGAAATGTGCCCATCTCGAGATGCGCGGCGCCATCAAACGGTTCAGATGCCGTCAAGTCGCTCGGACTGCTACACTTGCCCCATGTCATCCGACGGCTTCAGTTACGCCGCGTCGCTCGGATTATTGCACTCTCAGACGCCACCTCTGACTGAAGATACCAAAAAAAAGAAGGAATTTTTTTTTTTTGAAGTTTTAAGGCACCGCCCTCGGCGTGCCCCCCGGGTCCCACGTCTCAGTCAGCATTCCGCCGACCCACGGGGCCCAGTCAAAAGCAGATCGGTACTCCCCCCATCTCTAACTCCTCCGGGCTGACATCCATCAGAGGTCATCAGCCCGGAAGGAAGACAGAGAGGGGAGGAGACCCATCACTCCGAAGCTGTTGCAGACTCTCGGATCCGGACCCAGGTCATCATCTCTTCTACTGTGATCTTCCCCGACTCTGACACCCACATCAGGCCAGTCAGAATCGGGAGAAGACCACAGTGGAAGAACGACCACCCGTCCTTCCGAAGCAAAAATCGTCCTTCGGTTCCGGACATGGGTCATCACCTCTTCTACCATGACCTTCCCCGATCCTAACACCCACGTTGGAGCACTCAGAATCCGGAGAAGATCATGGTGGAAGAACGACCACCCGTCCTACCGAAGCAAAGTCGTCCCTCGGCTCTGGACTAGGGTCATCACCTCTTCTACCATGACCTTCCCCGACCCTGACACCCACGATGGGGGCCCTCAGAATCGGGTGAAGATCATGGTGGAAGAACGACCACCCGTCCTACCGAGACAGGTCGTCCCTCGGATCCGGACCTCGGTGGTCTACCCTTCGGCCCAAACCTCCCTTGACCCTGGCACCTCCACCCAGGCCGTCAGAGTCAGGAGAAGATTTGGGCGGAAGAACGGCCACCAGTCCTTCCGACATGACCCCCTCCGTCGGATCCGGACTAAGGTCATCACCCCTTCTACCATGATCACCCCCGATCTTGACACCCCCATCGGGCCAGTCAAAATCGGGTGATGATCATGGTGGAAGGGTGACCACCCGTCCTTCCGAACAAACTCACCCCTCGGATTCGGACATGGATCATCACTTCTTCCACCATGATCTCCGCCGACCCTGACACCCACTGTGGGGCAACCAGAGTAGGCAGAAGATCTTGGTGGAAGAACGACCACCCGTCCTTCCGAGGTAGCTCACCCCTCGGCTTCGGACATGGATCATCACCTCTTCCACCATGATCTCCCCCGACCCTAACACCCACGTTGGAGCAGTCAGAGTCAGGAGAAGACCATGGTGGAAGAACGACCACCCGTCCTTCCGAAGTAACTCACCCCTCGGGTCCGGACTACGGTAGTCACCGCTACTGCCTTATTCTCTCCCGGTCCTGACATCCCCTTTGGAGCCGTGAGGAACGGGAGAAGAACAAGGCAACAGAGCGACCACCCATCCTTCCGAAGTAACTCATCCCTCGGGTCCGGACTATGGTCGTCACCACTACTGCCTCGCTCCCTCCCGCTCCTGACATCCACTTTGGGGCCGTCAGGAACGGGAGAAGAACCAGGCAAAAGAGCAACCACCCCTTCGGACCTCGAAAGAGAAGTTACCCAAGGCAGATACCTCCGAGGTCTGAAACTCTGTGTTGTTGCGATTGAAATGACAAAGGAACTGGGGTACTTATAAGCTCTCCTCCAAGATCCAGCCATTATGACCCTCGGAAGTTGAAACGCCACGAATTAATTGAAGGAATCATCCTTAATGACCTAGGGAAGGTGGAGCGCCGCACAAACCCCGGGGCACCATTAATGCCCTTGGGAACAGGATCATCTCGAAACTCGTTGCGCTGGGTCGCCCGGACCGCCGAAGCCCCATGCCTTCGGTCGACTGCCGAGCAAGTGCCTTTCCGACCCTGCAAATGGAGAAAACTCACTTTCTCCTCAACTTGCGCGCATGATCTCGATCAGACGGCCCAGATCTTGCCAAGGACGCTAGACGACAAGATAGTGTTTTCTTGAGAAATGTGCCCATCTTGAGATGCGCGTCGTCATCCAAGGGCTCAGATAGCGCCACGTCACTCGACCTGCCGAGACCGAACGCCTTCGGTCAGCTACCGAGCAAGTGCCTTTCCGACCCTGCAAACGGAGAAAACTCACTTTCTCCTCAATTTTCGCGTAAGATCTCGATCAGACGGCCCAGATCTCGCCGAGGACACTAAACGACAAGATAGTGTTTTCTTGAGAAATGTGCCCGTCTTGAGATGCGCATCGTCATCCAATGGCCCAGATTGTGCCACGTCGCTCGGCCTGCCTTCCGGTCGGCTGCCGAACAAGTGCCTTTCCGAGCTCGCAAACGGAGGAAAAAGCATCCGACCGATAACTACCGTTGGATCTCTCAGAAATCCGCGCTTCTAATGATGAACGTCCCAGATTGCGCCACGTGCGCTAAAAGACAAGATAGCGTTTTCTTGGGATTCACACCATCATCTGACGGTTCAGATTGCGCCACGTTGCTCGGCAGGCCGAGACCCCATTTCTTCGGTCGGCTGCCGAGCAAGTGCATTTCCGAGCTCGCAAACGGAGAAAAAGGCCTCCGAGCGATAACAGCCGATGGATCCCTCAGAAATTCGCGCTCGTCCATGATCAACGGCCCAGATCGAGCCACGTCATAAATCGGTATTTAAAATCGTTTTTTATTTATTCAAATCGTTTTATTTATTTAAAAATTGCGAAAAATTGCTAAAAATTCGGGGAAATTAACTAAAAATTCTGGAAAATAATTAAATATTCGGGGGCATATCTTTGAGCCCCTGAACAAACAATTATTGCCTAGAAAGTACTGTTAAGGCCCCCGAACGATTAGTAAACACATCGCAAAATTAAATAAATAGCCCGAAAAAATAAATAAAAGCCGTCAAATACTCGATATGGCTAGAGAGCAGCACATAGCATCAAAAATTACCTCTCTACCCCCTTCAAGATTCAAAATCCTCCACTCGAACTCCGATACAACTCCACTAGCCACTAAAACAGTTAGACTACTCCTCAAAAGCTGCTCACACTCAGTCTTTAGGAGTGGGGGGCTCGTGATATGGCTAAAAATGGGGTTAAATCGAAACCGTCCAGATTGGGCGCGAATCTCGAAGCTCGGGGGTAAAATGGTAATTTCACATACAAGTGGATCCAAAGCGGGTACTGGATCTCCTTCGCACGAGACCCAATAACCCACGAACGGGTCCATACTGATTGGGCACGGGTCCCGACCCGAGGCAAGCCCAGACCAGCAAGAGACAAATCAGGGCCACTGATTTGACCAAGTCAACGAGCCTGATTTACTCTCACCGGGAATCAGGGGGTTAGTTTCCTAAAAAGACTGTGAGGATTTTTCTCCTAGCAGTTACACAGGGAACCAGGCCTCTAATCGCTCTCCTGGCGACTATAAATACATCCCCTCTGCCACTGTGACCAGGTTAATCACTTTTTCACCACCTTAAGCTCTTTCTTTAATCACCATTGGTTACTGACTAGAGCGTCGGAGGGTGCGTCGCCGGAATCAACCCCGGTGTCTCGCACTTCCTTGCAGGTTGCGGCAGGAGCAAGAAGGCTTGGGTTAGCTGTTCAGGTTTTCTCGAACTCACAAATTCTATCTGTTTACCCCCACACCGAAATCAGCGGTAACACATGCCAAATAAATATCAGAAAAATTCAGAAAATTCATAAATAATACCTACTAATAAATATTAGGTTTTCCCAAAATATTTTCTGATTTTGAGTTTCCTAAGAAAATAGTTGAATGTGTTTTGCACGTGCAACAAGATAAATTTCAGAAAAATGTTTATTAAAATCACCAAAAATCACCTTAATTCATTTATTAATCTCAAAACATTATTTAAAATTCTAGGGTGTTACATCACTCACTCCTAAGAATAGTTTTGTCCTCAGAACTACTGCTAATAAGGACCAAACAATATAAGCAAAAAGGAAAATGCAATCACATAAATGGAAATACAGTTTAAAGAATGCAATTACACAAAAGAACACAGTTCAACTAAAAGAATACAATCATACAAAGAGCTCAGGAAAATCTTTCTGCATGCGATCCTTCGGCTCCCAAGTAGCTTCCTCGAACAGCTAGTTCCTCCACAATACCTTGACTATAGGTATCACCTTATTCCTCAACACCTTCTCCCAAAGGTCAACAATCTCTACAAGCTGCTCCTTGTAACTCAAGTTCAACTGTAGTCCTTCAGGCACTTCCGCCAACTGATGACCTTAATCTGGCACATACTTCCTTAACATCGACATATGGAACACATCATGCACTTGCACTAATTCCTCTGGTGGTTCCAACTTATATGTTGTCTTACCAATCCGCCTCAAGATCCGGTATGGCTCAATGTACCTTGGCGCTAACTTGCCTCCCTTCCCAAACCTGATCACTCCTTTAGTCAGAGACACCTTGAGAAAAACTGTATCCCCATCCTCAAACTCCAAGTCCCTTCGTCAAGTGTCTGCATAACTCTTCTGCCGACTCTGAGCCTCGACCAACCTTTTACGAATCTGCTCGATCTTCTCCGATGTCTGCTGCACAATCTCCAGCCCAAACATCTGCCTCTCACCAACTTCATACCAACAAACGGGTGTCCTGAACTTCCTCCCATACAGAGCTTCATACGGAGCTATCCCAATGCTCGCATGGTAACTGTTGTTATAGGCAAACTCAACCAATGCCAAGTATCTCTCCCAACTGCCACCACAATCCATAACACAAGCCCTCAGCATATCCTCTAACACTCGATTCACCCTTTCAGTCTGACCATCAGCCTGCGAATGAAAAGCGGTACTGAAATCAGTTCTGGTACCCAAAGCTGCTTACAAACCCTTCCAAAATCTCAATGTGAACCTGGCATCCCTATCCAAAACAATCGACACAAGAACTCCATGAAGTATCATAATCTCATCAATGTACAGCTCTGCCAGTTTCTGCAACGACCAAGTAATCTTTATAGACAGAAAGTGAGCTGACTTGGTCAAACGGCCACAATAACCCAAATTGAGTCGTTGCCCTTCAAACTCCTCGGCAACCCAGTGATGAAATCCATGCTGATATTCTCCCACTTTCATTCCGGAATAGGCAATGGCTGTAACAAACCTCCAGGCCTCTGATTCTCCTCTTTGATCTACTAGCAAGTCAGAAACCTTGCCACAAAGTCTGCCACATCTCTCTTCATACCCGACCACCAAAACTACTGTTTGATAACCTTGTACATTTTCGTGCCTCCAGAATGTATTGATAACAAGGTACTGTGTGCCTCCTGCAAGATACTCTCCCTTAAATTTGCATTCTCTGGTACACAACCTCTCACCTATCCACAGAACTCCATCTTGGACATGAAACTCTGATAACTTACCTTTGGAAACCTGCTGCAACATCCTCTGAATTTTTGCATCTGATTTCTGACCCTCTATAATCTTCTCTCTCAAAGAAGGCTACAACCTTAACTGAGACAACGATGCCTTTAAAACGTGCAATACAACCTCAATACCTGCCTGATCTACCTCTGCTACTAACTTTCTCTGAGTAGTGATCAACTCGACAAATTGCTCTTCCGACTAAGTCCATCGACCACCACATTCGCCTTGCCTGGATGATACTTGATCTCATGATAAATGTCTTCCAACACCTCCAACCACCTCCTCTGCCGAAGGTTTAAACCCCTAAACTGATAAATGTACTTCAGGATCTTGTGGTCGGTATACATGTTGACCTTCTCTCCATATACATAATGCCTCCACTGCTTCAAGGCAAAGATAATAGCTGCCAATTTCAGGTCGTACGTCGGATAGTTCTTCTCATGTGGATGCAACTGCCTCGAACCATATGCAATAACCTTCCCTTCTGGCATCAAGACGCACCCCAAACCCCTGAGTAACGCATCACTGAAGATATCATAGTCCTTCCTAGCTTACAGGAAAGCTAAGATAGGCGTAGTCGTAAACCTCTCCTTCAGCTCTAGAAAACTTGCCTCATACTTATCAGTCGAAGTGAATGCCACATTCTTCCAAGTCAACCCTGTCAAAGGAACTGCGATCTGTGCATAGCCATGAATGAATCTTCTATAATATCCAGCAAATCCCAAGAAACTCCTGACTTCCTTCACCTTCTTCGGCCTAGGCCAATTCTTCACTGCTTCAACCTTCTAAAGATCGGTGGCCACTCTCTCCTTAGAAAGGATATGACCAAGGAAAGCTACCTCAAACTTCCAAAACTCACACTCGACAGCTTGGCATACAAGTTATGCTTCTGTAACTTCTTCAATACCTCTGCCCAGTGTTTATAGTGCTCTTCGTTCGATTTCAAATATACCAAAATATCATCAATGAATACCACCACGAAGGAATCAATAAAAGGCCGCAAAATCCAGTTTATCATGTCCATGAACACTGCTGGCACATTCGTCACTCCGAATGGCATCACCAAAAACTCATAGAGCCCATGACGAGTTCTGAAAGCTATCTTGCTCACATCTTCCTTCTTAACTCCAACTTGATGATACCCTGACTGCATATCAATCTTTGAAAATACAGCTGCTCCCCGAAGCCTATCAAACAAATCATCAATCCGTGGAAGCGCATAATTGTTCTGAATGGTCAGCCTGTTCAACTCCCTGTAGTTAATGCACATCCTTATTGACCCATCCTTCTTCTTCACTAACAACACTTGTGCTCCCCACGGTGAAGGACTCGGCCTGATGAGTCCCTTACCCAGTAATTCCTTAATCTGCTTCTTAACTTCATCCAGCTATACAGGTACCATTCTGTACGGAGCCTTAGAAATTGGAGTACTTCCCAGCTGAACTTTAATGCAGAACTCAACATCTTGCTGCGACGGTAACCCTGGCAGATCTTCCAAGAATACCGTAGGAAGATCTCTGACAACTGGAATGCTTCTGACTTCATCTGGAATCGTCAACTTAGATACCATTGTAGCCATTATTGGGTTCTTCTTCTTCCCCTGCGGGTCCTCCCGGTGCCTTCACTAACACTTCTTTCTTCTTGCATTCAATGGTAGCATCATATATTACCATCCAATCAACCCCCACCATCACATCCACACCAAAGACTTGCAGTTCAATGAGATCAATGCCGAATAATCTCCCACTAATCTCGATATCACAGCACACTTAATACCGATCAGCAATCAATTCTTCTCCTGATGGCGTTGCCACTGACAAGACTCTGCCTGGAAATACCTTAGGTTTCACACCTAAAACTTTAGCAAAATTGGGCGACACAAATGTATGCGAAGAACCAGTATCAAATAAAACTTTTGCTTTTATTCCATTAATCAAGACAAATCCTATTACATGAAGAATGATACTCAAATCTCCAATTTATTCTTAAACAAATTTTTACTTAATACATCAAATAAATGAATTTAAATTTCTTGCATACCCTGGATCACATCTTCTGAGTTACCTGCATCCTCCTCAGTTAATGCAAACACTCGCCCCTGCCTTTGGAATTTGCCTTCGCTTGCACCCTCCTTCTTCAACTGCGGACAGTTTGGTCTGATATGGCCTTCATAACCACACTGATAACAAGATCACACCTTTGGTGGTTTGGTGCATCCTGACTGAAAATGGCATGCCTCTCCACAGTTGAAATAAGTAACCCCTTAAATTGTGGGCGCCTTCTGCTCTGGCCTACTGAACCTGCCCTGCTCAGTGGAAACTTTCACCCACTCTGATTTGTTGTTGGCCTCTTGTTCCTGTTCCAGGTTTCTTGCTTCTTCTGGAACTGATCCATATCTTCCTCTGTCATTGCTGCTCTCCTGACTAGTTTATCAAATCTTCTGATGCCCAACGGTATCATCCGAGACCTCAAACTCGACCTCAAGCCCTACTCAAATTTTTTGGCCTTCTTCGCTTCATCAACTATCAGCTCTGGTGCATACCTTGACAGCTGGGCGAACTTAGTCTCATATTCGTGCACTGACAGGTTCAAGAATTTCGTTGCCTTCTTCTCCTGAATATCCAGAGGAAAGAAACGGTCCCTGAACTTGTAGCGCCCCGAATTTCCAATGTGATATCTTAGAAATACGTGGCACAATTCCCAACATCAACTTCAATTTCAATAGTAAACATAGCCAAAAACACAGATAATTTTTATTTCAATTTTCATTACAATAATCATTTACAAACACAGCAGAATACAAAACACCTTGAATTATAATCTTTTCTTTTAGAACACATCTTTTACAATTTACACAAGCTCTATTATCTTTTTAGCACAAGCATCCAAATCCCAAGCTATAAGCACCTACCTATAAAACATGAGGCTAGAGATAATCCTAACCCCCAAAACTACAGGGGTCAGCCATAACGGTGTGAGTGACATAAAAATAAAGCAACATAAATAAAATATGAAACATGAAATCATAAACAACATGTAATAAAGACAAGAGTAAGTGAAATGAGAAATAACAATAAGTAAAACATGAAAACATCAAGAAATATAAGATAGTAAATAGTAATATACAAAAACATCAAGTGAATCTAGACTAAGTGTCAAGTGTAGGAAAACAGGAAAACACAAGGATAAAACCAAGTCAACAAAACACAATCTCTATATGCTGACTCTCTAGTGCATACTTGTCGGATTCTATGCATTCCATAGTATATAGGTCCGGTGCAAGCCCTTAACGATCTCCACTTTATAGGGTTAAATTCCTCGTTATGCAACTAATCCTACTATGGTGATGGAAAACACGATCCAGAATACTCCGCGAATAGGCACCATAGCCCTCGACGCGCAAGCATCATGTAAGAATAGCTCTAAACCGGAGAATCATCTCCCTACCGTGTACCCCACGAATAGGCTTGCAAGGCCCTCGACGTGCAGATACACCAGGTACATCTCGTGAATAGGCCTGCCAACCCTCGACACGCGAATGCACCTTGCTCTGTGAATAGGCCTGCAGACATTCGACACACAAACATACAAATGTCCTCTCGAGAAAGAACACAACAAACAGTCCTGGAACGCATCCGTTGGACTAAACAGACCAAGAGCCTATACTCACGTTTTCCAAGTTCCATCACATCTCCATTAGTTCCTGTCCTTATATTGGTTATTATTAAAACACAAAAATCCCCATCTCTAGAGTTAGTATATCCTATCGGACTTAAATACTCAACAACAACCCCGAGACCCAACTGGTCTAAATCAACAAATCTCAACTACCGGTCACAGGACTCCCACTCAACTCCTAGAGATATCATCAAGACCAAAACTCACAAATCCATCGCCAAAACGATCATATGAAGAAAACTTCTCCAATCAACAAAACCAAATCTTTTATAAAATTCCAGAATCCAAACCCAACAATAAAACATCTTGAAAACATATGTTCTGTAGAAAAGATAGTATTTACAATAGTAAGTTTATAGATCCGAAAACTTTTAAAGAATCAATTGTTTAAAGAACATCTGAAAAACTCAAGAAAATATCAATAACAGTCGACTGTAAGTAGCAGTCGGTCGACTGTCCAGAGTGAAAACCCAAAATTTCAAGAAAACACCAAACAGGGCAGAGTCAGTCGACTGTAAAAATGGGTCACTCGACTGTTCCGCGTAAAATTCAAAACTTTAAGAAAACATAAATCAGAGCAGAGCAGTCGACTGTGTAAAGTGGTCAGTCGACTTTCCCGCATGAAAATCCAATACATCAAGAAAATACAAATCTGGGCAGTGACAGTCAAATGTATAATCTGGACAGTCAACTGTTCTGCAGAAAAATCCAACACTCACGAAAATACTTCAGCCAGGACCCCGACAGTCGACTGTCTACATTGGTCGGTCGACTGTCAGTCTTCCAGACTGCAGTTTAGTTGTGCACTTTTCAACTGATACGAAGATTCACTTTATAAAAACGAAATCTATAAAAAGTATATTTCTGATATGATCAAATATGACTTGTAGAGTATATAATAGTCCATAAAAACCAATCAAAACCACTTTGATTTGATAAAATAGCTTTTTGATGAATTTCTTCAAAATAAAACATGAATGTGTGTATATATCAAAACTAGAGTTTTTGAGAACTTTTCAATCATACGTCAAATAACTTCGTATAATGTTCAAAACCATATCAATACCAAAATAAGTTGAGATATAGTCAAATTCTTCAAAAACACATAAAGACTCAAGTTCTTCAAAAACCATGAAATACGATATTCAAGTAAATTGTTTGTGCATGTTCGTGCACCAAGGAAAACTTTACAAATCCATTGATTAAAAATAACAAAATAGTCAGGTTAAAAACTTAGTGATTGAGCAAATCCAATTTCAAGCAAAATCTTTCACAAAATCACAAATCCCCAAATTAGTCAAAATTGTATCAAATCCAAATATAGTTATCACAACTCAAATCCTCAAGACATGGTCTTTTAATCCATAACTCCTCAAAAATTCCTCAAACTCAATCTCTACTATTCTCAATGGTTAATTCATGAACAAAAACAAATTTATCATTAACATGGCCAAGTTGCATTCATCCAACTCACCAATAGTCAAATATCTCATCTTTAATCAATTTATGCATAACATTCACCATACTCAATCAAATCAGCAATATTCCAAAAGAAATATCCTACTCACCATTAATATTGGGTTCTCCAACAATCTCAAATCATCCACATACAATTCTACTCACAAATAACTAGGGTTTTCACAAAAGATCCAATTTTTAACTTATCAATTCATCCAATCCACCATATGTATTTATATCAAAACCCTAGCATGCTTTCTAATAGATAGATCATCACATACAACATACATAAAACAAAAAAAAACAAAATATGTCACTCACCTTGTTGAAGAGATCAAACGAAGACAAATAGAAAATAGAAAAAAGCCTCTCCTTCGCAAGAAATTCAAGATCACCTCTTTAAATCTCTAAGAAAAATAAAAATAATAAAAACTTTGTGTCGTGCAGCGAATGACGGCTGCACTCCACCTTTTTAAATAGGCCGGACTAAGAGAATTAGGGTTTTGAACATATTTGCAAAAATACTCCTTTTAAATATAACTTTACATATATAGATCCATATACTTGGAAACTTGATAAAAACAATTTAATCGAGTTCAAAAATCAAAAAAGGAACATCCTATATCCAGCCGGCACTGTAGGGAAAATCCAGAAAAACGAATTTGCACTTTTACCCCTCAAAATGACAATTTTGCAAAAATATCCTTTTTTTTATCAAAACTTGTAAAATAAACCAAATTCATTAAAATAAAAAGTAAACTTTTTAACCCTGGGTTGACTAGGCATTATACCCAGCCCAGAAATCCGAAAATCTGGAGTTTCCACTCCATTTGGTAATTTTGCACAAAAGTCATCTTTTTGTAATATTTGAAAATAGGTCCAATAAATATCAGAAAAATCTAGAAAAATCACAAATAATCTCAAATATTAAATAATGATCTTCCACAAAATAATTTTGGCTTTTGAACTTCCCAAGAAAACATTTGCACGTGTTTTGCACGTGTAAAAAGATAAATTTTCAGAAAAATATTTATTCAATCTCCAAAAATCATTTTAATTCATTTATAAATCTTTAAAATAATATTTAAAAATATGGGGTACTACAGAACTCCAAAAAAGCATCCCAAATCACCAGTTCACCCCCCAAAAGTTATCTCACTGACTGTCACCAGACGCCAGCATCCTTCTCTAACTGCATTGTAGCCAATTTCACCTTGTTGGCTGCTAGAGTGTCCAAAAGCTTGAAGACTACCTCCATCTGTCTAATCCAATCATCAACCTCATTTGGATCAGATTGCCCCTCAAAAACAGGTGGCTTCATTCGTTTGAAGGACTCCACCTGCTTAATTGGATCAGCATTAACAAGCACTGTTCCAGCCCCTTGATTCTGATTCAGAGTCATGTTCGCTGCCATGAATGTGTTCAAGGTCTGATACACCCTGGCAATTTCAATCTCTAGATCAAGTCCGCCCCCCTGGGAACCCTCAGTTCCATCACCATTTCCACCATTCCGGGTCCTGGGTCCTGCTATTATACTGAATACTACAAAATAAAGGAAAAGTTAGGGCATCACAACACAATTCATATTCACATCAATTCCTTAAGGCAAAATCTCAATCATACACACTCTGATGTCCACACCTAGGTACTCATGCTCTAATGTCCACTTAGGTTTATTCTTATACCATGTTTATCATTACTATTGAAGCATGCTCTGATACAAAACTCTGTAGCGCCCTGAATTTTCAATAATTTATATGAAAATACGTGGCACATTTCTTTTACAATTTGCATAAGCCATATTATCATTCTACCACATGCATCCAATTCGAAGATAATGGTACTTACCAGTGAAACATGAGGCTAGAGATAACCCTAACCCCCAAAACTACGGGGTCAACCATAACGGTGTAAGTGACATCAAAAGAAATACAATTTAAATGAAGCATAAAGAATAAATTCATAATCAACATATTCCCATAGTAGTAACAAATGGATAATGAAATAACGATAAATAAAGCATGAAAACATCAAGTGAAACTAAGCTAAGTGTCAAGTGTAGAAAAACATGAAAACATCATCCATAATACAAGTCAAGAAAACAAAAATACAGTATGATGACTCTTTAATGCATACTTGTCGGATTCTATGCATTCCATACTATATAGGTCCGGTACAAGCCCTTATCGTTCTCCACTTTATAGGGTTTAATCCCTCGTTATGCAACTAATCCTACTACGGTGATAGAAACAAGATCTAGAATACTCCGTGAATCGGCCTAACAACTCTCGATGCACAAGCATCATGTAAGCATAGCTCTAACTCCTGAGAATCACCTCCCTGCCGTGTACCCCATGAATAGGCCTACCGACCCTCAACGTGTAGATACACAGTACATTCCGTGAAAAGGCCTACCGACCCTCGACACGCGAATGCACTGTATGTTCCGTGAATAGGCCTGTCGACCCTCGACACGCGAACATACCAACTGTCCTCTAGGGACACAACAACACAGACCTGGAATACATCCGTTAGACTAACAACAGAGCTCATACTTACGTTTCCCAAGTTCTATCACACATCCACTAGTGCTTGTCCTCAGGTTGATTATTATTTATTAAAACACAATATCCCCCACTCTCTAGAGTTGGTGTACCCTGTCGGACTTAATTCCACCAAAACAACCCCAATGCCCTAACTGGCCAATATCCACAAAATCTCATCTGTCGGTTTACAGGAATCCCAATCAACCTTTAGTGACTCACAACTCAAATATCGACACAAATCTTATAATAAAATTTCTTAATTCCATCAACAAATCGTTTATATTAAGAAAATTTCTTAAAATCAAACAAATACAAATTTATCCAAATACCCACAAATTTTCAGAAGTCAAATATGAGATTAAATCTCTTAAACAACTGAGTTTCATATTTTGAAGTCATAGAAAAATCACAAGACATCAATTCTTCGAAATCCATATATAATTCGCTTTCTAAAGTCGTAGAAATATGAGTTAAACTCTATTATAATCAAAATATAACTCTCTGTAAAATACAGTAATCTGTAACAAAAACTTCATCTAAAACAGTATATCAATAATTTATAAGTTTGAAGAAATAATCGTTCAAGAAAAACAACGAAAACTCAACAAAACAACACTAACAGCAGTTGTTGGTCGACCGACATCTTAGTTCAAAAAGTGGCGGTCGACCGACATGCTAAAAATCCGAAATCCATCAATTGACAGTCGACCGTCATGCCAAAAAAAACTCTTTAATTTTCGTGCACTTTTCAACTGATACTTTGATTATAATCTTTAAAAGCATGAATTTGTAAATTTAAAACTTTGAGATGATCAAATACGACTTGTCTAACATACTGGAGTTTATAAATCAAATCAAACTCTCAACAAATTCACAAAAGAGTAATTTTTCATCGAAATCTTCAAATCAGGATAATATATATATATATATATATATATATATATATATATATATATATATATATATATATATATATATATATGAGTAATGTGAGCCTCATATTTGTATGAGGAAATTTTTCTCATGCAAAATGATTATACTCACTTGGTAGGACCATTATGGAAGATCCACTCCGTCCATCATGATTATTATGCTAATAGATGTAAGTGTAGAAAAAATCAAGTTGTTTGGAGGTCAGTCATCCATGCATCATGTGGGTCTAATTTGTGTTCGATTTATATTACTGTGAAATCGTTCATTTTTCAACCACATGATGCATGGGTGAATGACCTCCAAACTACTCGATTTTTTCTACACATACATCCATTTGCATGATAAACATGATGGACGGAGTGGATCTTCCACAATAACCCCATTAAGTGAGTATAATCACTTTGTATGAGGAAAATTTCCTCATACAAAGTGATTATACTCACTTTGGATCTTCCACAATAGCCCCATTAAGTGAGTATAATCACTTTGTATGAGGAAAATTTCCTCATACACTATATGAGGCTCACCTCTCTCTCTCTCTCTCTCTCTCTCTCTCTCTCTCTCTCTCTCTATATATATATATATATATATATATATATATATATATATATATATGAGGACTTCCAGAAATCATTGTATATGTGCAGTGTATCATTCAATTCAGTCACAGTATCAATATAGATTAAAACCCTACTTGAAAAACTTCGCAAAACACCAAAATCCACTTTCGGTTGTGTACAATCAGACCCGAAATCATGATCTCAATCTTTCAACACATAAAGACTAAACCTTTCATCCCAAAACCTCTCTTGCAATTCATCAAACATATACACAACTAATTAAATTCAATTTGCCCTTGATTATATGCATCTACAACATTCATTTATCAAGTTCCATCCAATCAAAATATCAAAACAGAAAGTATACATACATACACAGTAAAGAATCCATCTTTATTCACTTTATGCATAATATGTTTTACAAACTCATTATATATCATCAATTTAGCAAAACATGATGGAAACAACATACCCATGATTCCTACTATGTTCTTAACATTCTTAAGTCATTTATATAGAGATTTTATTCACCAATTGCATAACATCTCTACTATTTTAATGAGAGAGTTGGGGTTGTAAACAAACAAACCCTAATTTTGTAACTGAGCAAATCCGTGCAATATACGGCCAAACTAAATCTCCTAAACATACCCGTGTGATGCACGTGCCTACCAAAAAAATAGCCGCTTCATCTTCTTTGTTGGAAACCAAATGGGAGAGTTGTAAACCAACAAGAAATTTTTTGTTAATTTTTTGTAACAATACAAACACATGGATTGCACGTGTACTGTAGCTTTCAACTCTTCCTTTTTTAAAAGGGTTTTTTACATGTATACTTACGTGTACCGCACGTAAAATTCCAACTCTTTATCAACACATGCATCGCACGTGAAATATAATATCTAATATCTAATCTATCTACTATCTATATCTATCTATCTATATCTCTACAACTATAATGGGAGAAGGCCTTAGTGTGATTTGTCCATATCCCAACCCGTGCAACGCACGTCTATCTCTATCTCTTCAGTCTTCATATATCTCTACATATATAATAGGAAAGGCGTGATGACTGATGAGTCTACAGTGTAATTCATTTTTCCCTTTTTTTTTCTTTCCAATTTTTTCCCCAAAATTTCCCCCACGTGCATAGCACGTGTAAAATACTAGTTTATAAAAAGCTCCACTTTTAATTATCCATTCATCAATATATTCATTATATCATCATACAATCATCTAACATGCGTTCTACTAGGCAAATCTTCATATTTAGCATGCATGGAACAATAAGAAATCAAACATATGTCACTCACCTTAATGAAGATCCGACGAAAGTAATAAAGAATAAGAAAAAGCCCTTCATTTTGCAAAAATCTAAGATTCTCGCTTCGAAACTCCAAGAAATCAATAATAAAAATATACTTTTTGTGTGTGCAGAGGAGAGATGGCTGTAGCAGCCCCCTAAATAGCCAAAATCTGGGGTATTAGGGTTTTTAGAAGATTTTGCAAAATATTCCTTTAGAATATATATTTACATATATAGATCCTTTATGCTAGGTAACTAGATTAACCTAATTAGTTGAGATTTAAAACAAAAGTAACCTCCCCAGATCTAGCCAGCATCTATATCAAACCAGAAAATCGATTTTGAAATTTTTTCCTCCAAGTGGCAGTTTTGAAAAAAGACCATTCTTTAATAAATTCGCAAAATAAACCAACTCTATTATAAAAAAGTTTAAACTCTTTACCTATGAATTGGCCAGCCATAATGCTCAGCCCAGAAATATGAAAATCTGAAGTTTTTATTCCAAGTGGTAATTTTGCACAAAAGCCTATCTTTTTGTAATATTTGCAAACATGCCAAATAAATATCAGAAAAATCCAGAAAATTCATAAATAATACCTACTAATAAATATTAGATTTTCCAAAATAATTTCTGATTTGAGTTTCCCAAGAAAATATTTACAACTGTTTTGCACGTGCAAAAAGATAAATATCAGAAAAATATTTATTAAATCACCAAAAATTACCTTAATTCATTTATTAATCTCAAAAACATTATTTAAAATTCTAAGGTGTTACACGCTCTACATCAGTCGCCAGCTCCTTCAACCCCCGAAGAAAGCAGATCTCGCCGACTGCAGCCATCGATGCCACCTCCACTTCCCCTGGCCACGCAACACCTACCCTCGATGCTAGCCATTTGGCGTCACAAGTTTTCGTCCCGCCGAATGCCTCTATAAAATCTCAAATCGAAAAACCTTAGTCAGATCTCTGTCGACATTTACACCGCTCTGGTAGCGGGATGGGGCTATAGGGGAAGGGGGAGGAGGAAAAGGTGGCGAGGGAGTCCCCCCCTCCTCGATCGGCGCCTCTTTATCGGTGTTTTGTTTGTTGAATTTTTGGAAGAGCTTCTCTCTCTAGAATTTTCAGAGAGAGAGACTCGTTTTACTATGGTAGTGTACACTTTTAACACCATATATTTGTTTCTCTATATATCCATTGCTATAATATATCTGCTGTATGATGAGTGTGATATATTTGGACAATCGCTTTTTAGAACTAAACCAAGAATTTCACATGTACTTTTTGCAATCTCTATTTCTTATATTAATTGTGAGTAATAGTTTGGTAATCACTATTCATTAGGGGTGGGCTCGGTACGGTACCGGACTTTTTGACATTGTACCATTACCATACAAAACTAGTTCTGTTTGAAAATATGCAAACCGTTACCAACCAAAAAGTTCGGTATACCGACTACTTCGGTTAATACGGTTAGATATTGGTGTTATACCAAATATGACCCAACAAATACCTTAGCAAATATCAGTACCAATAAAAATAACAAATTAACAATATCACACAACTACCGAAACAAAAACAGAATAGACCACAAATCCATTTTCATTCCAAGAGCAAGTAGGGAACAATAGCATAAGCATAAACTTCATAAAAGTTGCAAAAGGATAACATCAGTAGCCCTTGTTCGTCTGACAACACAATTTGCCAAAATAGTCATAAACTGGAAATAAAAACCACGTGAGAAAAGCCACAAAATAACACCAATTTAGTCCAACAAGAAATAAAAGCAAAAGTAGAAGGCCACAAAACATCAAGAGCTGATAACGCCACAAGAGCTCGTTTCTAACAGTTTGCTAGCTTCGGTTTCATCTCGTCAACAATCCTGAATAAACAAAAAAATAAGTATCAATTCATAAACGTGCCATACTCATAACTAAATGAAATAATAAGCAAAGCTCAATCTCACCACAAAACAGCAAAACAAGTCACATAAAACCTGTCATAGCCAAAAGCATACATACATTATAAATTGTGCCTATATTTAAGAGCAGAAAAATTATGTTTCAAAGTCCAACCATATTGCGTACACCATTAGTTTCATCTTTTAATTATTACAGTTTACTAATTCATGTCTAGAACTATAGTAAAAGTACAATATCTTCAACCATATTGGTGAACTCATTAGATATACCTCGTGCTTATGCTCCTGTCACTTTGGTGGCATTTGTAGATACCTCCTTTGAATTCGAAGCTTCACTTTCTGCAAATATAAAAAATTACATAGATCAAAACAATTAAATATACAAATCAAATATAAAAAAAATGTATGATGTAAACAATCTCTTACCCTTCTCAACTTCTTTCAAGGTTTTGTAGAACTCGAGCTCATCTTCTGTGGGCTCTTTATAAAAGTTGACCTCCTCACCTTTTAGCCAATCAGAGCAACCAACAAGTTCTTCAACCATCTTAGGTGTTAATGATGCCCTGAAAGGATCCACAATCCTCGATCCCAAAGAAAAATCATTCTCAGATGCTACAGTCGAACAAGGAATTGCAAAGACATCTCTTACAAGAAGCGCAAGTACCGGATAAGTCGAGGCATGGACCTTCCACCAAGCAATTACATCAAAATCCTTTGTATATTTCATATACTTGTCTTCAAGATATTGGTCAAGTTCGCTAGATATGCTTTCGTCCTGTCCATCTTACCTTTCTTGCATACATTCAGCCATAACATCATCAAGCCCATCCACATCAAAATCATTACCACAAATTTGTGTGTAAACTCCAGCCCCAGATGCACCACTAGTAGAACCCTTATACTCTTCATACATCTTCACCAGAATGTTTTTCAACTCTTTTTTTATTGCTGCTATCTTTTCATCACTAACACCAACCCTTTTCATTGCTAGACTATGATATTGCATCTTAAATCTCAAGTCCAATACATTAGCAATGAGAATAATCTTGTTGACATATTCAAACTTCCCCCAATACTTATTAAATTTTTTCTTCATGCTAAGAGAAACTCTTTTCAAAACTTCATCAACCGAATTCAACTTTTTATCAATCTCAACTTGCAACCCAATCATCTCTTGGAAAACCATATTTGCTGTGATCGACTTCCAAGCACTCAACCTCTTAGTAGACTCATAGAACCTCTTAAGAAAAACCACAAATGCAGAAGCATTCCTCCAATCCACTTCTCCAGGTGGACCGACCCTTGGATTTTCATTTCTATCAGTTTCTTTAAAGTAACTCTGAAACTGAATATCTTCGACCGCCATTCTGTCAAACAAAATTTCATATTTCAGTGCAGCCTCCAACATCAAGTAAGTGCTATTCCACCTTGTCACCACATCTAGAGGAACATTTGCATTAGCGTGCATATTTTCCAGCACTGCAAACTCCCTAAATGCATCAAGCCTTTGACCCGAACTCCTTATGTATTTCACACAATTCCAGATAGCTTGAATTGCATCCTGCAATTCCTTGATTCCATCTTTAACAATCAAATTTATAATGTGGCAAGCACACCTAACATGCATGTACTCTCCATCAAACATCAAAGTTTTGTAACTCTTTAATCGCCTCTTAACATAAGAAACATCCACATCATTTGAATTTGCATTCAACCGTTATTGCAAAAAGCTTGGTGATCCCCCATTGCCTCAAACATGATTCCAAAACGCGACCAAGATCTTCACCTTTATGGCTAGTTATCACACAAAAGCTTATAATTCTTTTATGCAGCTTCCAATCATTATCGATAAAGTGGATAGTCAGAACAAGATAGTTAATGTTCTGTATCGAAGTCCACGCATCGGTAGTGATTGAAACCCTTGTAGCGTTCCTTGCTAGCTGACTCATTAACAACGCCTTCTCAGATTATAACTTCTCCAACACTAACGCAACAACTGTTTTTCTACTTGGAATTTTGTAACGTGGCTGCAGTTCATGAATGTAATCACGGAATCCACCCTTTTCTACAAACTTAAACGGAAGCTCATCTCAAATAATCATCTCAACACATTTCACATCATATCTTTTCTGATTGAATTGATGATACACCACACCTCCTGAAACATTCTCCCTGTTTAAGGTGGTCTGATTTTTGTCAACTTCTATATAATATGGATGTCCCTTACACTTTCTAGAATGTGCCCACATAGAAGAAGTGTCATTAGTGATAGGATGACAAGGAACTACTTCACTACAAGTCCCACAAATGCACTTGTCATTAAGTTCGACACCATCAGAAAGTTTCACTTTACTAAAATGATCCCAAAGTGGACTAGTATTTTTTGATTTTTTCTTAGGAGGTATTATTGCTGGAGGATTAACTGAGGTTTGTTCATTAGTTGTGGCTGGAGGAGTAGGAGGAATACTTGAAGTTGTCTGTTGGTTTGAGAAGTGTCATTAGTAGTGACTGGAGGAGGAATGGTTGAAGCTAGTTGGTTGTTTTCAAGGTTTTGTGTCATAGAAGTTATGGATGGGGAAGAACCTGTTGGGCTACCGAAACTTGTGTCTTCCATACCTAACGTAAAACAAAAGAAATAAATAATTTACAAAGTCAAATTTACTTAAACAAGATTATTAAAATTCGATTATTGACATAAACAAATTTACATAAACAATAATTCGTTAAGCCATATAAGCACAGGTGTTGTAACAAGAGGTCATATCGAAACAATCAAAGCATATATATAGAAGCATATGTTTCAGTTGTGTTAAACAACGATTTAAAAAGTTCGATCAATAATGTCACAGAACAATATGAATTGAGTTAAATATAAAAGTAAGTTTACTGATGGGTCGGCTCATACATAAGGCCATAAGGGTTCATGATTCTATTAAGCATCACTCAGAAATCTTGCAAAAATAAAAATTTAAACAACTTACTTCAATTATTAAAAAAATCGAGCCAAACAAGCCAAATAGAAGCATAGAAAGTATTGTTATATGAATTAAAATAAATAACATAATGTTATATTGAACCAAACAAATCATATAATGACATAATGTTACTTCAAAATTACTTTTTATCATACAAATTAATTGTTTTTTATCGCACATATTAACTGTTTGTTATCATACAAATAACAGAATGTTATATCGAGCCAAACAAGTCATACAATGACGGAATGTTACTTCAAAATTATAGTTCCAAAATTAACAGTAAACATACGAATAAAAAAATGTTATATCAAGCCAAACAGTCCGTATATAGAATATATTCATAAATTTTACATGAACAGATATTAAAAAGTCGATCAAAGATGTTGCACAATAAGATGAGTTGATTTTAAAATAAATACTAAATTAAAGACTTACTACTTCAAAACTTCAATCATTAAAATTTCCATTATTGTAGTATATAAAGTCCAAAATATAATGCAATTGAGAACATAAGTCTTACTCTATTTCCAGTAGGAAATTAAATATAGTAATCTACCTTTTCTAGATTTATTTTCCAATCATAATTTCAGACTTTCAGTATATAAACTTAAATTCTTACAAGTTAAATTGGGTGAGAAAAATTACAATAACTATAAATGTAAACCAAAAACCATATCAAACATGTATGCATGCAATTGATGACTAAGGAAAAAAGAAATTGAAAGAAGAACTTACTGATGTATGGAGTGAGAAAATAAGTTGAAATATGGAATATCTGATAAATAATATCTAGGTACATATATATACATATTAGCATATTTTGGGAAGGATGGAGAGTTGTATCGGGGAGAGTAAGTGAGACAGAGAGAGGCGTGGTGAAGACTGAAGAGTTGTTTCTACAGAGTTCTGTTCTTGGAAGTTGGAAATAGGTTTCATTTATTACTGTATTCTGTATATATATATAGGGTAAAAGGGATATGAGCAACTTGCTCATTTAGTAAATGAGCAATTGATGATGTGGCATACATGTGATTGGAAAAGCCTTAAAAGAATTAGTTGTCCAATGTATCACATGCATGCCACATAATCAATTGCTCATTTACTAAATGAGCAAGTTGCTCATACCCCTTTTTCCCATATATATATATATATATATATATATATATATATATATATATATATAGAGAGAGAGAGAGAGAGAGAGAGAGAGAGAGAGAGAGAGAATATATATATATATATATATATATATATATATATATAGAGAGAGAGAGAGAGAGAGAGAGAGAGAGAGAGAGAGAGAGAGAGAATATATATATATATAATATATATATATTCTCTCTCTCTCTCTCTCTCTCTCTCTCTCTCTCTCTCTCTATATATATATATATATATATATATATATTCTCTCTCTCTCTCTCTCTCTCTCTCTCATATATATACTCTATATATATATATATATACACTCTCACACTCTCTCTCTCTCCCAGCTACCCCCCCCCCCCTCCCTCCTTGGCTGCGCCGCAACTCTACGCCGGCCTCACCTTACAACCAGCTGATGCCCAGGCCGAGCAGCCCTCTCGGTCTGCATCCAACCTGCAGCCCCCAACACTCCAATCCCTTCTTGGCCGACAGCCCCTACTCCCTATTTTCCCCTCTTGGCCATCCCGACCACCCTTCACACCACCTCTCCACCACATATAATCCCTAGTCACTCTCGTGGTGTTCTCTTGTGGCCGCAAGCCACTATTGTCATCTCGCTTTTGAAGTTTTTGTTCGTATGGAGATTTTTGCACGACTTGCTTGGATTCATGGATTCGTGGATTTTCGTTTGTGGTTTTTGTTTGTTACTCTTAGTTTTCGTCGTTCTTCATATTCGGTTAAGGCAAGTAACTTGTACTCCAATTCATTTGTTTGATACAAGTGAAAAATACCACCTATAGTGTAATTGGGTCTAGAGACGACTCTTGTTTGTGTTATTCTTGATGGATTTTGTCTCTACTGTGAAAACTTGACCATAGTTGCCTCACAACACAATATGGACATGAATTAACTTAGGTTTTACCCGTTCTTGATTTGATCATGTATGTGGGACTTTTGTGAGAATTCGTGATTTGGTTGAGACCCATGTGTTATATTTTGTGTGGACATGTTAGATACCCTAATTCATGATGTTTGGACACTGAGTAGACTCGATTTCATATTTGGTTGTGTTTGGAACAAGTTTTGTATGATATATGTTGAGTTGTTATTAAAGGGAAAAATTTGTATTTTTTCGCTGATCTGTTTTGTTTGCTGTTTTGGACTGTCTTAAAGTCAGTATCTTAATTTCGGTATAAAACATGAGTTTTAGAGAATTTCGTCTATTTTCAAACCCCTCTGACCTTGCTTGATTTCGTTTTCGTATGTGTGAGTTATGACTGTTTTACTACAGAGGTGTAGATCTTTTCCAAATTTCGTTTTTCGATGATTCTGAAGACTAAATGATTTTGATACTGATGCTACATATATTATTTTGGTTCAAAACTTTGGTCAGTAATTCTTTATCTAGTTAGGGATTACCCAGAATTTTGGTGAATTTTATTGGTAAGTTTTCTATGCCGTTTCATGCTCATTTATAAAAACTATACTTGCTGTATTTTGCTCGATGTTCTGTAAAGAATCGTATTTTCACCCTGACTCATTTTACTGTATGAAAAATGTTTGTAAAATATGAAAGTTATTATATTTTGTCTATTTTCATATCCCTTTGGCGGAATTGGATTTCGTTTCACTGGTGGCGAGATATTATGATTTTCGTACAGCAGTGTTGGGATTCCCAGATTTGCCAAACTACTGTTTATTGATGTTTTCCGATTTTTTATGAATGATCTAATTTTACTGGAAAATTCTAAAACTTTAAATTTAGATACTGTACATATAGGGAAATACCCCATATTTTTTGTGGATTTATTTATTGTGTTTTCATGCTGTTTTTCTGCTCTTGAATTCGTTTTCCTGATTTCTGGTTGAACCTATTTCCTGTATTCAAATCAGTTTTGAGCTATGTTTTTGTGAATTAATATATGACTTATTTATACTCGCTGGATTCGGTTGGAAGTCTATTTTCTAGACGTTTCGACGGATTCAGATTTGCATGCTTGTAACACTGGGAATCATTGTTTTACTACAGTATCGTCTTGCTGTCCTGAACTTGAGTTTTGTCTATTTTATTCTTTTATGAGATATCTTGCACTCGTACATGTTTACCTTGAAACTTGCACTTGTCACATGATCATGCCATGTTATTATTGATATATTTTGCACATATACATGCTTTTTTGACATTAATAATAAATAATCAAACCGGGGTTTAAGGGACAGATCTAATAGTGGATAATTCAGAAACGTGTACTCGGAAGGGTGTCCACTGATATTACGTGATTACTTAAGACATGATACTTGACACGTGATTACTTGATACTTGCCACTTGCACAACTTAACACGTGATTATATGATACATGATACTTGGAGCTTGGAGCTCGATTACTTGACTTGTCCCCGAGTATACTGCCCTCTATGGTCCACTATGAAATCTAAAGCAAAACTATTTGTTGTAGCAACCATGTAAGGTGGGCTGCATGAAGTGCTACCTAGATAGTAATCACTACAATACTTGAACATGATACTTGAACATAATACATACTTGCTTAATACTTGACTACATGATACATGACACTTGATACATGATTACATGATTCTTGACACTTGATGCATATTTACATGATACTTGATTACTTGACACTTGATTCATGCCATTTACACTTATTCACTTTGCCATGCTAGTTATTTATGTTGGCATCATATTTATACCATGTTGCTAGTTAGTTTTCCCATGTACTTGTATCATACATTATAAGTGGCCCGTAACTTGCAATTGACGGGTACTTGTTTTTCTCTTTTTCTCTTTCTTGCATTCGTTGAATTGCAAATTTTGGAGAACAAGTTCCAGATGTTATTGGAGACATGAAGTATTAGTGTTGCATTTTTTTTTATTATTTCTTGTAGCTTACTTGAACAATATAGTATTTTGAGACTTGGATTTATTCTTGTATTTGGGCAATGTGACCCAAGATATTTGCTTTATTCAGATCATGATTATTTGAGATTTATATATTAGTTTCAAGTATTTTTGTTGGAATTTTATCTCATATGTGCATGTCGTTGATTCTTTTGCTTCCGACTCTGATGATTCTTGTGAATGTTGTAACGATTTCTTGAACAGCTTATAGATGATAAAAATCATTCGCTTGGCTTTTGTCTCGTATCCGTATTCCATATTCTTTTTGGGAAGCGGGACGTGACATCAAGTCTGCAGTATTTTCACTCAAAAGTGATGTAGCTCTTAGCCCTGATGGCTTTCCAGCCTTTTTCTTCCAACGTTTTTGGGATTGTCTTAAAGACGACCTGTTCAAGATGTTCTCCGACTTACACCAAGGGAACTTTTCCTTTGAAAGGATCAACTATGCGCACATTATTCTTATCCCTAAAATTTTGGGAGCCAACTCAGTCTACAATTTTCGACCAATTAGCTTGCTCAATACTACTTTCAAGATCATTATGAAAGCTCTCTCAACCCGTCTAGGCGCTGTCATTTCTCCTATGATTGATCCTGCCCAATTGAGTTTTATTAAAGATTGTTTCATCCTCGATAGTGTGGCATCAACCCAAGAAATTTTCTCCGAGTGCCACAGATCCAATTCTGCGGGTATCATGCTGAAATTAGATTTTCAAAAAACTTATGATAATGTTAGTTGGAATTTCCTTTTTGAGATCCTCTTCCATCATGGCTTTGATCCGAAATGGATAGCCTGGATTAAATCGAGTCTTTTTGCGGGGACCTCGTCCGTTATTATTAACAGTTCTGAAGGTCACAAGTTCAGGTGTAAACGTGGTCTCCGCCAGGGGAATCCTATTTCTTCCCTCTTATTTTTTCTTGTGGTCGATGTGTTCAGTAAGTTGCTCAGCAATGCTTGGGAGGCCAATGTCATCGAAGGTCTTGGAGGTTCTCAAAGCTACCCTGGTGTGCTGAACCTCCAATACGCCGACGATACTATCATTTTCTCCAAGCCCAATGGGTGTACCCTTCATAACCTGAAGTTGCTCCATTATATCTTTGAAAGTGCCTCTGGCTTACCAATTAATTTTCAAAAATCTTCTGTTCTTTGGCTTGGTGGGTTTCAGAACTGCCAAGTGGAAATAGCCCAGTTCTTTAACTGTGCTTCTGGCTCCTTCCCTTCCAATATCTCAGTATCCCTTTGAGATGGGGGAAGCTTCATAAATCGGATTGGATGCCGATGATTGAAAAAGTTGAGTCTAGGCTAAGCTTTTGGTCAGGTAAACACCTTTCTCGCGGAGGCAGACTCATCCCTATTAATTCTGTTCTTTCCTCTATTCCATTATATATGATGTCATTCTATTACGTTCCGATTTGGGTTATCAAGAGAATTAACCAGATCAGAAGGAATTTCTTCTGGTCAGGTGTTGATGTTTATAGAACAGGCACTCACCTTTGTAACTGGAAGTTGATTTGCACTTCTAAGGTTGCTGGTGGTCTTGGGGTCCTCAACCTCAGACACCAAAATTTGGCCCTCCTGGGCAAATGGTTATGGAGACTTCTGAAAAATGATCGTTTGCTTTGGGCCCGCATTATATCTCTCAAGTGTTTCTCCCGATAGTAGATTTGGGATTTCCATCCTTCGCTTTCCCGCAAGGCCTCCCCTTTTTGGAAGGGGGTCTGGAAAGCAGCCAGCGCTTTTCGCTGCGGTATTTCACACGTCTGTGCTAATGGCGCTAAGACCAAATTTTGGGATGATTTATGGTTCGGTAATATCAAGCTGGTAGCGGCTTTCCCTGCGCTCTACCAATTGGCCTCTAACCCTTCGGCTACTGTAGCGGACTACATTACTATCCTCAATTATCAGAAGTTCTGGTCCATTCCCTTCAGTTGCATTCTCCCTTCTCCTCAGGTGGACGAGCTTAACGTGCTTTTTGCCAGTCTAAACCTCTACTCCTGGCATCCCACTAATGATTTCAAATGGCGATGGAACAGTTCTGGGTCATTCACTGTTAAATCGTTCTATCACTTCCTTAATTTTGGAGGTACCTTATCCAGGAATGCTAATTTCTTATGGAGCGCCTCTGCTCCCTTCAAAGTTAAAAATCTCACCTGACTTGCGATTAACAACAAGCTTCTCACAATCGATGAGCTTAACAAAAGAAATTTGGCTTTAGGACAATTATGCGTGTTGTGCTATTCAGCACACGAGGACGCTGATCACCTTTTCCTTCATTGCAACTTTATTCAATTGTTGTGGTTGATTACTGTTCGGGCTTGGCAAGCTCCATCTATCCTTAACGAATTATCGTCCTGCTGGACGCCTGTTTCTCTCAGGAAAGTGTTTCGTAAATCTTGGGTGCTTTCCATTATGGACATCATTTGGGTGGTTTGGTTGGAAAGGAATAATCGTATTTTTGCTCTCTCTTCGGCCACGATCGATAACATAATTGATGACTTCCGTTTCTTCATCAAATTTTGGTCTTCCACTTTATCGCATGATAAAGCGGAAGCCTTACATTTAAGTCACCTGGATGAGGCGATCAGTTTTTCCCATTCTACTTATAGTTTATCCGTTTAGCTTTACCTCTTATCTAATATGGTTTTCTTTTCTCTCTATTTCCCTGCAGCTGTGAGGTGGCACTGGTGGTTCTTTCCCTGTTCACTGGGAAGGTTTTTTGGGTTGTTTTTGGTTGGCCTCAGTCGGACTCCTCGCTTTGTTACTGTAGTCTATTTTGATCTATTTTGTACTTACTTTCGTTTTTTCTTGCTGGCTGTAATTTTGCTCCATTATGTTTCTCTGGTTTGTTTGTTCTGACTTGTTGGTTGATTTGGCTTGTCCTATCCCTTTTGGAGGGTCGAGTTACTCTTATCTTTTGTTAGTTGATCCACTTATTGTGGATGAGGTTTTGCGCCGGGTTTGGTTCTATTCCGGTGGTGCCTTTTTCGTTTTATGGTTTGTTGCGGTTGCTGGATGTGCTGGAGTGATTTTTTTCTGCTCTTTGCTTTGGGTGTTGGTGTGATGGTTTGTTCTGTTGCTTTGTTGCTGGAGTTTTTTTGTTTTGCTGCTCATTGCTTGTGGTTCGGAGCTTGTGGTCGATGCTTGTTTAGCTGTCATCGTTCGGGATGTGTGTCGTTTGGGGGTTCTATTGTATATCTGGGTTCTAACCCAAAATGTGCGAAGGTAGGAAGCTGGTTTCCTCGTGATGTTATTTTTCCTGTAGCATCTAGCTGCTTAGTTTTCTTTCGGATGTGGTTTGCTTCCTTACTATTCGCTGTTCTCTAGTGTGTTCTCCGCTTGGGCGGTTGTTTTTCTCTATGTTCCTTCCCCCCCGGAGGCTCTTGTTTCTGGCTTTCGGCCGTCTCGCTCCATTCTGTCTCGCCAGAGTTGAGGCTTTTGTTTCATTTTGCCTGGTTGCAGGTATCGAATTCTTGCATCCAAAGGGCTGTAATAACCCATTCGATCCCCTTCGAGTTCGGGGTTTTTTTCACCGTTAGGCACTGGCACTGTGTTGCCTGTCTGTTTCTTTCCCTCCTTCTTCAAGTCGGTTTTTCTGACCCTGTTGGCTTGCGAGTGTAGCCCTTTTTGTGGCCTCCTTCTGTGGAGGGACTCCGTACCGAGGTATGGTGTTATAGTTCCGCGGTTTTTCTATCGATGGTGGTGGGGTTTTTCGGCGTCCATGTCCCTGGAGTCGCAGTGGTTTCCCAGTGCGTGTTCTGGCTTTCTGGCTGGTTTTGGCAATGCGCTATATTGCTATTGTATTCGAGTCTGTACATTTGTGTTGTTGTTGCGTCTTTTGTTTTACTTTTCGTAAAATTGTACTCGTTTGTTTACCTCATTTTTTATTTATATATATTGGGCTGGAATCTTTTGATTCCATCCGCGTTATAAAAAAATATTAAGAGATGATGTGGCATATAGTTATGTATGGATTGTATTGATTGGGAAATAAGTTAAGGTCATGCATAATTTAGGATTATTTTATTAAGGAAAAAAAATCGGGTATTAAATTTAGCCTTTATTAAATTATAAATTATTTAGTTGCATTTTAAATTTAGCCTTTATTAAATTATTAAGTTGCATTTCTGAAATAAATGGCTTTTTTCAGTGTTCATGAACACTTTTTAAACATTAATGCCTCACATTTCATCTCACAGCAAATGATCATCCCTCTTTATCCTCACCTTCTCCTTAAAAATCCTCGACAATCCACCTTCACTCTTCACATTTAGGCTGCGTTTGTTTTAGGCTTTAAATATAGTTTTCAGTTTTTAAAATCAAAATATAGGATAATTTTGTTTGGATACCTTTTTTGCAAAACCCATTTTAAAATTTCACACTCAAAATATATATTTTAAATGAGTTTTTTGAAAACAGAAAAAACCTATTTTCTGAGACAAGTTTTTTTAATTTTCCAACCAATTTACTGTATACATACAGGGTCAGCTCTGAATTACCGGGGGCCCAAGGCAAAAGACCCAAATAATTATTTTTGTGGGCCCCTAATTACAATTTAATTTTTTTACGCACAAAATACTTGTCTATATTTACAAAGGGAACACAAATTTGGGGCTCCAAAAACTGCAAAAAAATTGGGGGCCTGAGGCGGCTGCCTCACCGGCCTCAAGGTGATATGTATATATGTATACATTATGTACATATATAGTATATATGTATACAATATGTATGTATATGTATGTGTTAGGAATTTGAGGATCTTGTTGAGTCTTTGACACAATCAACACAAACTACCAAGCAAAACTCGATCACACCAATCACACAAAGCATACAAGAATTGTCCCGGTTGGGGCTTTTGCCTTAATCTGGGAGGAAAAACCAAGATATTATTCAACTAGAGAAGATGCAAGAATATTACAATTCTCACCAGGACCCTCTCTCACAAGCCTAACTGGAACTTGATGCTGCGTACAATGAAGAAAATCTCTCACCCTCTCAGATGAAGTACTCTCTTCTTCTATTCCGCACTCAATAGAACCATATGGATCTATGATCTGTTACAATGTTTATATAGATCTAGAGAAAACCCTAACTTAATATCTTGTTACAATAGTCATTGGATAGTACATAAGAGATAACCCTACGATAAGAGCCACACGATCTAACTTCAAGAGCAAGTTGGGCCTTTCACGAATCTGCCAGACTCAAGCCCGAAACTCATCAGCTCCGTGAACGACCGACCGTACCAACAAGTCGGTAGACTGTCCTCCTCTATAGAAGACCTCGTGCAGGGGTCGGTCGACCGCACATGAGTTGCGGTCGACCGCAATTCCCACTGTTGCTGCTGACTGTTTCTTCTCGCCTCCACTCCGTCTCCAATCGTCTCTATCCCTCCATTGTAATATCGTTTTCTTATCCAACATCGTATGCAAGACATAAACCCATCTTGTCCGACCTAAAAACAAAATATATTAAAACATATTTTCATATGAGGATTATAAATATACTAGGTTTGCTCGTGGATACATACCTACGACACGTCTTCGTAAACGATGCAACATATGACAAGCCTTTAAAAACATAAAGAAAATGAAGACGAAGCAAAGCACATAAAGAAAATTCAGCATGCTGGTGTTACTACTAACCATCCATCTGAAAACTGAAGAGGTGTGTGTGTGTGTGTGTGTGTGTGTGTGTGTGTGTGTGTGAGTAATAAAGTAAGGATGATTTATGTTTTTTTTTTGTTGGGGGGGGGGGGGGGGGGGGTTAGTTTTTATTTTTTGAGGAACCTATTGGGAAGAAAATGTCTTTTGGTAGGGTAAATGTGAGCCATTTATTTTATTTCAAATTAAGGAGAGCCACTTGATAGTTTTTTTGTCAAATTACCTTGTGATTTATTATATAGATATTTTAATTAGATAGGTCATTTATAGTACGGGATAATTAAAAATTCTTGTATGTTCCATTACTATTTTTTATGTTGTTATTCCTATGCAAAACTTCTTATACGAAACAACCAGCGATAAGAATAATCAATCTGCAAAAGAAAGCGAGGGTGAGACACAAAGATAAGGTAGCTCACTGATCTTAATACAACTTTCAAAAGAGGGTTGAGAGAGGGTCGTAATGAGAATTGCAATGTTCTTGTATCTTCTCTAGTTGAAATAATATCTCGGTTCTTCCTCCCCCGGATTAAGGCGAAAGCCCCAACCGGTATAATGCTTGTGTGCTTTGTGTGACTGGTGCGATCTAGTTTGCTTGGTGGTTTGTGTTGATTATGTCAAAGAATCAACAAGATCCTCATAATTCCTCATAAGTGGTATCAGAGCAATCAGGTTCATGGGTTTGTTCGAGTTCCTTGGAGATGGCAGATCAAAAGACAAAGATCAAGCGGTTTGACGGTAAGATCAACTTCAATCTATGGAAGGTGGACATGTATGATATTTTGATTCAGAAGGACTTGTACCTTGCCCTAGAAGAGAAGAAACCAACCGACATAAAGCAAGAGAAGCGGGATGAGATTTATTTCAAGGTCTTAAGTTTAATCCGGTTGCAATTGGCGGACGAAGTCAAGTGTAATATTCTTGAGGAGAAAAGTGCGGTGAGTCTATGGGCGAGACTCAAATCTGACTACTCGGTGTCGTCATTGCTAGATCAGATGTATTGGAAAAGGAAGCTGTTTAGGTTCTCAATGAAGGAAGGTACCCATCTTCAAGATCATATTGTGGAGTTCAATAAGGTGATATCTGAACTGAAGGTGATTAACGTTGATGATCTTAGCGAAGAGGATAAAGCTTTCAACTTGATTTACTCACTGCCAACTTCTTATGATCACTTGATAACTACTATGTTACATGGGAAATCAGCCAAGAAGACACTTACTGTAGCCGGGGTGATTAAGGGTCTGAAAAAAGATGAATTGAGAAAGGAGACTCATAAAGGAGGGTCTATTTCTACAGGGTGTTTTGCGATGGATGGTGATAATTCAATTGGAAGGGATGCAACACACAAGGGTAAGATTCATTTCCACTATTGTAGAGGAGTTGGGCATTACAAGAGAGACTGTCGCAAGTGGTTGAGTCAGAAGAGTGCTACTAAAGAAGGAGAACAAGCACATATAGTCAGCGCAACCGAGTCAGGTAACAATGACGATTATTATCTTCTTATTTCAAGTTCTTCATATGTGGATTCAAGTTGGTATCTTGATTCGGGAAGTTCTTCTCATATTTGCTCCGAGAGGAAGATATTTTCTACTTACAAGTTGTCAATAGGCCGTAGTGTGAGAATGGCTAAAGGGGAGATTTGTCAAGTAGTGGGTGAAGGAACAGTTGAATTGAAGACGTTAGATGTTAAAGGGTTCATACTAGAAGAGGTCATGCATATTCCTTCGATACAACAGAATCTGATATCCTTGGGGACTCTTGATGCTCGTGGCTGCAAGTACACAGCTCGAGGTGGAGTTTTGACAGTTTGGGAGAGTCGTCGTAAGGTAATGAAGGGTAAGAGGGGAACTGGGCAGGGTTAGCACAACTTCTACCAGCTTTGTGGGAGCAGAAAATCTCGGCCGAGTGTATGGAAGCCCATTGTTCCTAAAGCATCATCCAGTAAGCCGTCACTAGAATTACCGAGTCGAGATTGCAACGTTCGAATACGGTTGGAAGGTGGAGAAAGCCTTGATGTAGGTGGAGTTCGTGTGGAGGGTGAAACCTCCATGATTACATCTACAAGGGTGTGCCCTTGAGGGGGTATACAGCTGGAGGAAAACAAGTGGAGATTTGTTCAACTAGCAGAAGTAGCCATAGAAACATGTTATTTACAAAGCGGAGAAGAAAGGACAAAGAAGAGTTTTTTAAATCACATAGGTATGGATTCATGCGTATGCAATCCAAGGTGGAGATTGCTGGGTTTATGTCTTGCATACGATGTTGGATAAGAAAATGATAAGACAATGGAGGGATAGAGATGATTGAAGATGGAGTAGAGGTGAGAAGAAACAGTCGACAACAACAGTGGGAGTTGCGGTCGACCGCAACTCATGTGCGGTCGACCGACCCCTGCACAAGGTCTTCCAGAGAGGAGGACAGTCGACCGACTTGTTGGTACGGTCGACCGTTTGCAGTGCTGATGGGTTTCGGGCTTGAGTCTGGCAGATTCGTGAAAGGCCCAACTTGCTTTTCATGTTAGATCGTATGTACTATCCAATGGCTATTGTAAAAGGATATTAACTTAGGGTTTGTCTATAGATCTATATAAACAACTGTAACGGCTCATAGATCCATATGATTCTATTAAGTGCCGAATATAAGAAGAGAGTACTTCATCTGAGATGGTGAGAGATTTTCTCCATTGTAAGCAACATCAAGTTCCTGTTAGGCATGAGAGAAGGGTCGTGGTGAGAATTGCAATATTCTTTTATCTTCTTTAGTTGAAATAATATCCTGGTTCCTCCTCCCCCAGATTAAGGCGAAAGCCCCAATCGGGACAATTCTTGTGTGTTTTGAGTGATTGGTGCTATCTAGTTTGCTTGGTGGTTTGTGTTGATTGTGTCAAAGACTCAACAAGATCCTCATAATTCCTAACAGGACAATGCGACGTATGCAACAATAAATAAACATCAAATGTGATTGCATCGACTGTTATAATCTTTCTTGTATTTTATGTGTTTTACATGCGCTTGTTCACTTTTCCGCTAAAATTTATTTAAACTCATCAAATACATTTTGTTACTTATCTAGAATTGTGTCTTTTTGCTTAAAAATAATTACCAAATATTTAAATACAATGTTGTAAAGAAGGTAGTGTTTTGGTTATTGGTTTCCATTAGTTATGCTGATGAATATGACCATTCAGGCATTTCTAGAGAGTATGGTTATTAGGTGTTACAAAAAAATGGAAACATTTAAATTTGGAAAAACATGTGCAATATTAATTAGCAAAACATTAAGGTATTGATCAGTGGATGTGGTTGGCAGAAAATTGGTGCATTAGTTAACCTTGGAGCTTACTACATTGTGGGAATTCCATCAACTATTCTCATAGCCTTTGTCATGCACACGGGAGGGAAGCTGATTTTTAAATTTTTCCTACATTGAAGATTGCTACACATTTATTAATTTTTTTTTGCTGATACTCTGATATGCAAGGCATTTGGATGGGAATCATAGGTGGCCTTTTAGTGCAAGTCTTGTTGCTTCTTACCATGTCATTATGCACTGATTAGGAGAAGGAAGTCACTCACTCCTATGAACTGAACTTCAGTGAAAAATGGCGACGATAGTGAGGCGGCGGTGGCAAGGCGGTGGTGGTGAGGCGGGAACGTGGGAAACTGGAGCGGAGGCTAGGCAACGGCGAGGCGGGAACATAAGAAGCTGGAGTGGCGGGGGCGAGGCATCGGTCGTGAGGTAGTGCGACGGCAGGGCGGCGAGGTGGCAGGCAGTGTGGCGGTGAGGTGGTAGGCAGTGCGGTGATAGTTTTGAAGTTGGAGATAGGGAATGTGAGAAGGTGGAGAGAAGCTGATGAAGTTGTATTCGGAATTTTTGAAATTGTGGAGAAGTTGAAGAGGTATTGTCTAATGTGTATTAATTAAATGCTAGGGTCTGAGATGAGTGGTTGATATTAAAGCGTCTGTAAACAAGGGCAATGCAGGGGTTTGTATGTTTACAACATTACAACTCCAACTCTCCCATTATAATATTAGAGATTAGAGATTAGAGAATGGGTAATGCTACACCTACTGCCAAATCTACTACTTTTCTCTTTAATATCTTAAATGGTACACTATTAGTGGAGGTTATTGTAGAGTAGGTAGTAGAAACATTCAATAATAGTGTGCCACTTAAGATAGTAAAGAGAAAAATAGTATAATTGGTAGTAGGTGTAGCATTACCCTTAGAGATTAGATATTAGAGATGATTTAATAATTGAATAAGGTTCATATTAAATGAAGTGAGGTGAGATATTAACTGAATAATGATGAACACTGGGGTTGGCTTCCACCCAATTCAGCCTCAAATCTTTGGATTTTGTAAAGGTGAAAAAGAGAATATTGGCAGGAGTGGAAACCAAATGCAGACTTCAGTTCAAGATAAATATAAACAACTCAAATAAACAGTATTTGTTCTTTGAAAACACTATCATGTACTAGATCACTTCAATCTAAACGAACACTTCCTTAGGCCATCTACAATCGACGCCATTCTGATGTCAAAACTCCATAAATGGCGTTGGAGGCGCTCCATCCAAGCCCCATTTCCAGCGCCATTGTTGGGTTTTTTGGCAATGGTGAGCGAGCACCATTTTTTTTTAATAGTACATTTTGTATTAAAAAAACCCTATAGTGTTAGGTAATTGTGTGTTTAGTCACATTTGTATTAGTTATGGTTTTGTGTTTTAGCCAATTTTGTGTTTTAGTTAATTTTGTGTTTTGGTCACAAGTGTTTTAGTTACAGCTAAATTAATTTTATTTTAATTATCATTTTGTAAGTTATTTTGAAAGTGTTCAAATTTGTTCATATGATATTTTTTTCAAATTTGTTAAAATTATGAAACTTAACATATGATCAATACCTAATAAAAATTTGTATGTGGTGAATTGAAGAAATAAATAATAAATTGGGATTTTTGTTAAGAGTTATATAAAGGTAGGTAGAGAAGATTATACAAAGAATTTTTTTTTTTTTGTGTTAGAAATGGTGTTATGGATTAGAGATGAAGTCACTGTTTGATGTGATTTTTACATCATTTTGGTATAAAAGTTACACTAAAATGGTGTTGTGGATTGGAGATGGCCTTAGTAATTTTGCATGTAGTTACGATCTATTCACACTCGTTGGTCGCACCCCTGGGTAGTGCGGGGAGATTTTAACAGGTTCGCCTCCGAGCACAGGGGTATAGGATCCAGTGACCCCGATAGGGCTGCGTTTAACACAGTTATTGCGGATCTTGAACTTGTTGACATTCCCATCACGGACAGACTTTTCACCTGGTCAAACATGCAGGCGACACCCATCCTAGCTAAACTTGATAGTCTTGGTCTCTTCAAAGTGGGAGGCCAAGTTCCCTTTCTGCTAGGCTAAGTCTCTCCCTAAACCTACTTCGGATCAGGTTCCTTTTATTCTGTCCTCTGGTGAAGCGCAACCCAGGAGATCCCCTAAGTTTAGGTTCGAGAAGGTGTGGTTGGAAATCCAAGGTTTCCATCACATGGTCAACGATAGCTGGGCCTGCCCTACTAGAGGTACAGAGGCGGCGACTATCTGGTGTGAAAAAACTAGAAGACTATGGTCCATGATCAGGAAATAGAACTGGACCAGATTTGCGTTGATTTGGAGATCAAAATTTCTGGAAGGTATTGAGGAGCTTGAAAAAGTTGAAGAAACTAGAGATCTCCTGTAAGGGGAGCGGAATAGATTACTTCAACTCAGAGAGGACATTACTCAACTTTATAGACTAGAGAAAATCAAATGGCAGCAGTGGTCCAGAATTTTGTGGCTCAAAGAGGGAGACACGAATATCGCCTTCTTCCATCGAGTTTCCAGTGCCCAGCATAGATCTAATCTCATTCTTTCGATCCATACGGAGTCTGGAATGGTACAAGGTGACGATGATATCAGAATGGCTTTCCAGTCTCACTTCAAGAACCTGTTCGGACGGAAGGCAGAGTTGAGAGTCCCCCTTGTCCAGGACTTCTGGAGTGCTCCCGTTGTTGACTCGGACCTCGATCTTCGAGCCCTGGAAGCTCCTTTCACAGAAAAGGAAATTTGGGGGGCAGTGTCACAGCTTGGTAAGGAGAAAGCCCCTGGTCCGGATGGATTCCCAATCCTCTTCTATTAGGTCTTTTAGGAGGAAGTCAAAGACAATCTGGTAAATTTGTTCGTCGATTTCTTCGATCACAAGCATAAATTAGGCAGAATTAATTATACTGAGGTGGTGTTGGTTCCTAAGAAAGAAGATTCCCTATGAGTTGGTGACTTCCGTCCTATTAGCCTTCTTAACTACTCAATCAAGATTATTACCAAGATGCTTGCTAATAGATTGGGAGAGGTGATGGATAGACTCATTAGCTGCGAGCAAACGGGGTTCAGTAAAGGTCGGTGTATCCAGGATTGTATTGCCATTACTGAAGAAACTATCCACCATTGCCACGTGTCGAAGGCTAAGAGCTACCTCTTGAAGCTGGACTTCGAGAACACATATGACTCTGTTGAATGGGATTGTCTTCTGGAAGTGTTGGCTGGTAGGGGGTTTGGAGAAAGGTGGAATAGATGGATCCGCACCGGTCTCACCACCAGCAGGACGACTATCATGGTGAATGGGGTTTCGGGTCGTCCATTTTCGTGCAAGCGGGACCTTAGACAAGGAGATCCACTCTCTCCTCTTCTCTTCACCATTTGCAAAAATGTTTTGCGGTCCATGATTGTTAACTGCAGATGAGCCAGCTGGATCTCGTCGGTGGCCAGTGGAGTTAGGCGTCAAGGATGTTCTATCCTCCAATATGCTGACGGTACTCTCCTATTTGGAAGTGGAAACCTTGGGGAAACAACTGCTTTCAAAGGAATTCTCTATTTTTTTTAAGGCTTGGTCTGGCCTGAGGGTTAACTTCCACAAAAGTGCTCTTATTCCCATTGCCTTATCCTCTGAGGAGGCACAAGATCATGCCACGACTCTCAACTGTTATATTGAGAAGTTTCCCATTATGTACCTGGGTCTCCCACTTAGATCAGGAAAGCCCAAGAAGGCTGATTGGTTACCCATCATTGATCGGATGGAGAACCATCTTTGTAACACCCCGAATTCTAAATAAGACCGAATTCGAAGTTCCACATGATCCTTACACTTCACTTCGTACAATTTTACAAGGAATTAAAAACTTTTGTTACATCAGAGTTACATTTATTTTACACTTATACAGCGGAAGCAATTTACAACAATTACATGTATAAAATGTACAACACTTGAAACATTCTTTAAGCAACATGCATACTTTAATCTTGTCAATCACTTTATCCTGCATAGAAACTGTGGACACGTCAGTTCATTCAACTGACGCTAGGATATCATACATCAATTTTCTCTTACTTAGCAAACACACACTTGTCACAAACAAACTACGGGGACTATCCCATTGATGTCGTGTGTGAAAGTGCACCTATTCCTTAATGCAATTATTTATGTTAAATGACACTAATGCCCACTTGTTCGGATTCAATGCATCCCATACTACATAGGTCCGAGGGCAAGCCCTTAATTGTTCTTCATCTTGTAGGGTTCGATCCCTCACCATGACTTAACTACTACGGTAACTACAGTAAGTATCATAGATGTTCTATGGGTTACGAGCCCATGTCCAGACAACTTGGAGAGAAATCCCATGTCGTGACATGACGCATCATGCAGAGCCTATGGTCAATTCAGCCTCCGTCATGGAACATGGCACCACCCGTAGTCAACAAAATACCCCACAAGCATCGCCATGGTCCCGATAATTCCGGAGTAGTGTCCACGCCAAGACTTGACGCATCAAGTAGGCAACCTATGAATCACTCTCACACCGTAGACCCGAGGACCTCATACATGTGTTTTTCTTTTACTTTCATCACATCTTCACTATTGTTTGTCCTTAGTTATTTGAATCATGAATAAATCAACCCCCTCGTGTTAGCTCTTTCTTCTATACCTGTCTTAACCATCAATCAACAAATATGACTCAAACTTGGTCTTTTCATCTCAACATTTCATCTCAAAAATTTATTCAATTGCCGGTATAAGGACTTAGCTACCCTCTAGTTCAAAATCTCATTTAATGTCCGTAATAATTTGAGTATTCACACTCACCAATATTCCTCATAAGTTGTCATTATTTTCATCTCAATTCTTGCATAACTTTTCACATATAAAAGAGACAAGACTATTCCATCTTTCACAATTTCCCAACTTACAAATTTTAATCTCATAATTATTTCTTTTCTTTCATAAGACTAAAATCTCATTTAGTTAGACCAAAAATATTCACATTTGTTCCACTTTCAATTATCAAGTCATAGATACCTTTAAAATCTCTACACAATATTTCTTTAGAAGAGAAACTACTTATTGCCTTTATTTATTCCATACTATACTCTTATAATTTCCTCTAACATGGTTTATATTCTCAAATAAATCTATAGAACTTTTCTATGAGATCTAATTAATTTTCAGAATAATTATAGTAATTTTTATAAATTTTAATTCACTTAAAAGCCACTAAAAAAATATTAAATCCTAAAAAAATCAGATTTTCAAAAATCTTGGCCGAAGCCAGGATTCGAACCGGTCAACACACAGCCGCAGCGCTACAGTAACGTTACTGTGGCGCAGCTACTGACCAGAAAGGCCAACAACGCCCAACGCTAAAGGGGAGCTTATATTTTATTTCTATTTTTAGGCTCGGTAATGATTTTAATTCACAAATGGGAAATAAAGAGTCCATGAAGAGACTCGAACCCAAGACCTCTAGCTACAGTGACATTTCTAATATGCACTCACTTACCAGAATGGACAATGACTAACCCGTAGAGAAATTAATTATAATTAGTTTTTTGTTTGACTATAGCACTTCTGGTTCATAAAAGTAACTCGTTTTCTTTCAAAATAAGATTTGTTCTTCCATGAGTCTAAATAATTTCCTGACTGTATTTCTTTGGAAAATATACAGTAACTTGAAGTTTTAAAAATCATTTAACTCTCATTTTTAATATAAAAAGAGTATTCTTTCATTTATATAAAAGTGGTCACAATAACTTTATGTTCTACTATTTGTCTCTTTTCAAAAGGAATTTCTAGTTGATAAGTCTTAATTACAAATGGGTTTTTCTTTAGTAGTCTATAATTTCTTTCCTTCTTTATTAATAAAAACCAATCTTTCAACTAAATTAGTCCTTATTCACAATATGTCCATTTCTCTTTTTCCAACAAAACAAACATGCAAATTTGGGATTTTTAGCACCAATCTCATATAACAAATAAACATGTGTAATTTATTAATCAATCTATTTTCATAGCATGAAGATTACCCATCATTCACAATTTAACCATAAACATATTTCTTCATATTGCATTTTTCCCACATACATGAACACTTTCAATATAGAGATTCATACTTTCTTAATTAACATGCTGATGTATTATCAAGTTATCACAACAACATTTCTATTCACATCATTCAATCCATTTTACTAATTGTTTCATGTAATTCCACATGGGTTCTCTTTCTCCTTAATCATGGTAACAAACATAAAGCAATATTTTTCCTAATTGTTCTAACATGATCACAAACGTACACCTAGCATGGTAACTAATTAGAAGTATGAGAAAATTATCCACCTTATTTGGAGAGAAAAACAATGAGAACTCCTAAAGACTCCTAGAATGAACAAATGAAGCCTTCTCCTCCTAATTTGAACCACCAATTTGACGTCTCCTCCTAGCTTGAAGGTGCTTTGAACTCCCCCTTGCTCCTTGGGATGTAGGCCGGCCAACAACAGGGTGGGGAACACACAAAAACTCAACACTCAATCTTTTAAACTCACAACTCTCTTAATCTTTTCAACTCACTAATTGTCTCTTCTTTTCTTTCTTTCTTTCAATCTTTTAGGTGCAAGTATGAATAGGGTAAGGGGAGGGCGGGGGTTATTTATACAAATTTTTGAGTGAATTGAATGGCTAGGATTAGTCCAAATAGTTAGCGATCAGGGGCTAGGATAAGTTTGGGAGTTGTAGCAACTACCCATGAATGAGATAACTACCTCACCACTACTCCCATCTCTCCCTCTCTCTTTGTGTAATCCGGCCACACTCATGGGGGTGCTCAATGCACGTGCTACTCTAGTATCCCTAATTATTTGTTTGTTCATGAGAATTAATTAATTGTCTACTAAATTGGTCTACACTACAAGTTAGACTAATTAAAAGAAAATTTTAGTTAGTGGGCTCACTAATGGGCTAATTAACCATGGGCTCTAATTAAATTAATTAATTAATTAATTAGGGTAGGCTAGAATGAGACAAATAGGCCTAGGATTTAATTAGGCTTTCTAGATTAAAAGAGAAGAATTAGGATTATATGTTCATGAGAATAATTTTGGAGAAACACGTGCATAAATTTGCACGTACACAACACGTGAAATTAAACAAACTCTTATTTAATTATGATTTGAAAATCCAGGATGTTACAGTCTTGCTGAATGGATAGGAAAAGCTTTGTCTTTGGGAGGGAGAGTCACGCTTATCAATGTAGTCCTCTCAAATCTACCAACCTATTATATGTCCTTCTTCGAAATGCCGCAATGGGTTATTCAAAGAATTGATCGCATCCAAAAGCAGTTTTTATGGAAGAGGGGCAGTCCGGATAGTGGCGGCTATCACCTCATAAGATGAGAAAAAACGTGCATGAAGAAGATGGACGGAGGTCTGCATATTATTTGTAATGCCCCGCCCCAATACTCAGACAAATTTATTATTTTTTAGAAGACAAATTAGATACTATGTAGTACAACTGCCCACCACAGGCTGCCTCTCAAAAGATGGTTAACCAATTAGGTGACTCTTGATCATAGGCAATTATATTTATACTCAAATTATTTTTTGTATATTTCCCATGTGGGACTATATTTCTCAAATCTCTTTACAAATTACTTAATCCTTTTATATTCTGAAATCAACCAATCCACTCAAATCCTTCCCAACCAAACCGACCTACAAATCTTTCTCCTCCACGTCATCGTGAGGAGATCAAATCTCAACAAATGCAAACATACAACAGTACATCAACTTTCTTTTTCAAACCGTAGGCCATTCTTTTCAAACCAGGATTCTATACAAATCCTCCTATAGAATATTCTATAGGACAACCCCAAATTCTTTATATATATATATATATTTATATTTCACAAATTACGGGGTATTACATTATTGACCTCTGTGATATGAATCTAGCGTTTTGGGTAAGTGGTGGTGGAAAATCTTTCACCCTAATGGAGAGGGTTGGCAGGATTTCATTCAGACGTACCTGCATGGGAATGGAAAGAGGAATTTGGGCTTTCGGGTGGGCCCACGCATCTCCTGGCTCTGGAAAGGAATTTCCAAAGCCTACAAACCTTTCAATAGTTGTGTGACGTCATCTATTGGTAATGGTAAACTTACTAGATTCTGGTGGAATAAGTGGTGTGATGATCACACTCTTAGAGATCTGTTCCTTGATTTGTATGCTCGAGCATCTCAACCACACTGCACAGTGGCAGCAGCCTGAAGAAGAAGCTTCTAGAAACCGACCTTTAAACAGACGCTGGACTCGGGTTCTCAGCTGAGGCTCTTGGAGCATCAGGACCTTATTGCCAGCTCCGGAATTCATTGTTCTCAGAGGGCCAGATAGGAGAACATGGGGACTCGAAAAGAATGACACCTTCTGTAACGCCCCGAATTTTAAATAAGGATAAATTCGAGATTTCACAGGATCTTTACTTCACTTCGTACAATTTTACAAGAAAATTTTAAAACTTTTCATTCACAATACATCAGAGTTCCTTTACACTTGGTTTTTACACAGCGGAAGACTAAAAGATTACAGCAATGAAATACAACTTGTATAACTTTAACATCATTTGCAACATCTTTAACTTCTAAACAGCAACAGCATATCCACTTTATAACTCCATGAATAGTCCATTACCTGCATGTCAATCTGTGGGCACGTCAGTTACTTGCAACTGACGAAATGTTATACACGGCTATCCTCTCTATGCCGGAAATAGTATAACGATCTCATACTTTAACAAATCACAAAAAGATTGATTGAACAAGTAAAGTGTCAAAGTGATTATTCTAAACATAAGTGTATGTCATGCCTTAATGCCTAATGCATACCATTCTACACTAGGATGACACTAATGCACACTTGTTCGGATTCTATGCATCCCATACTATATAGGTCCGAGGGCAAGCACCTACGTTCTTCACAATACAGGGCTCGATCCCTCGCCATGAAAACTATCCGATAGCAAAACAAAGTTCAGACTATTCCACGAATGTGAATCCCAGCCTTGGAGTCCACCGCCGGCTGTTATAACAGATTCCACATCGTGCGAACCGTCCCGTATGTGACCCTCTAGCCCAGTATATATATATACATTGGAGACGGTAAACACAAAAATCCATCCGTCCGACTACTCAAGATCTTGGAGTCCACCGCCGACCCGTCCTCATAGTCCCGGATTAAAATATAATAATCCGTCTCCCACAGGGCAACCTCAGTCCACCAACTGGGTCTATAGTCTTGGAGTCCACCGCCGACTATATAGAGCACCCCACTTACGTTTCCCTAAGTTTACTACATCTTCACTTATGTGCCTAAATTTTCTTAATTTCAAGACATGAATAATTTCCATTCAAAGAATTAGTTTTACCTCCTACCGGACTTAATCAACAAATACGAGACGGCTCCTAGCCACATCTCCAAATCATTTCTCAAATCTTTTCTTTCAATAATGCCGGTACCGAGGTCTTACTAACTCTAAATCATAAACTTTCATGTACAAGAAACTTGGGTACATATACCCTTTAATAATCATGTCTTAAACTTATATAACTTCATCTTTCAATTCATTTCACAAAAATAATCAAATCTTGTCATCATCCATGATCTAGTCATTTATTCAAGATCTTTATAGAACAAAAAGTAATTCCTTTCATATATACAATTTCTATCAAATGAATATTTATCATAACCCAAGCTCTTGCAATGTCTCATTTAGCATTAGATATGAATCTCTTATCATACATTTCATTCACAAATCAACAACAATAATTCTTCTCATATATTCATCTAACCTTACTTAATTTAAGCTCATATAGAAATCAAATATTCAACATGAATGCATAAAGTCATCAAGACAATTTATTTCTCATATCAAAACTTTATTATTTTTCTTCTAAGAATAAAAATCGTGTTTTTAAAATAATTAACTTGAGAATAAAATCTCATTCTATCTCAATGTCTCTTTTATATCTCAAATATGCATAAAAAATCTCTAAAGCTATTTAAAATACATTCTCCATCATCTTTTTTTTTTTTTTTATAAATACCAGGATTCTATATATATATATATATATATATATATATATATATATATATATATATATATATATATATATATATATATATATATTTTAAAAGCTTCAAACTCATTAAAAAAAATCATTTGAATTCATAAAAAAAAAACCACTCCTGGGCTTTGAACCCGCGCACGCCCAGACAAAGCCCAAATCCTTCACCGCAAGCCACTAGCCCAAGTGGGCTTGGTGTCTAAACTCCACGCCGAAACCTACTTATATTCGTTCTCAGTTCTTGTGTTCATTTTATTAAAACAAAAATATGTTTTGGGCAATACTAAGATTCGAACCCAGGTCAATGAGAAACCATCACAACACTTAGACCACTAGGCCAAGTGTACCTATCGATATGTAGTCTCTTCATATATCTTTTCCAACTTTCTGTGATTTTATTTTATTTATAAAAACTCGATTCCTCAGTCCTTCTACTCTTTTGTCAGGCCCAATTAGGTTCATATAAATTGAGTTACTCTCTAACAGTAATCCATAGATTTCTAAACCACATTTTAGACAAATAATCTTATTTTCAAAATGTCTATTCATTAAGAAACATAGGGTTGTACCTATGCAATTTAATCAAAGGATACATATTGTATCTTTCATAATCAAAACAAGTTTATGGTATTCAATTAACCTTACAAAATATTTTGCAAAAGAATGTATTCCCAACATTTTTCATACAATCAATTATATCTTCATTCATGCATACTAAATTATGACAAAACAAATCAACATTTCTTTTCTCATTACTAACTAGCATAAGTTGGATTTGTTTACTCAATAAAGCAATATTTCATTACATTCAATGCATAAATTTGTTCTACTTTACCAAATCAAATTTCTATACTACTCATTCATTTCTATTAACATGTACATTCTCTATATTTAGAAAGTAAGAGAACACCCACCTTATTGAAGCTTGAACAATTGAAAGGAAGAACACCACTTCTAGCTTCAAGGGCTCCTAGCTCTTCTCCTCCTAGCAATGGCCTCCAAGCACAAAACTCTCTTCTCTCTTTCTTTCTTTCTTTCTTCTCTTTTCTTTTCTCCCTTTCTCTTATTTTTCTTTTGTTTTTGGTGTGAAAAGAATGAGAAATGGAGGGTGCTATTTATAGGATATGTAGAGGGTTCAAAGTGCAAAAATCCCTCCCTAATAACTCTTCAAATTAATTCATACAACCATTCAAGTCCTAAACTCCTAAAACCCCCATCTCTTCACCTCCCCACTCTTCACAACTCTTAACTCCAAAACCCTTCTCCTCCCCACTCCAAGACCGGCCCCATGAAGAATATTTTTTTTTTTTTGCCACGTCAACATGGCAAATGCACAGCACATAGGTGCTGTGCTATTAATCCCCCGTGGACCCCCTCTCCATATCAACTATTCAATTATTTTACCTTTCTTTATCAATCTGCATATATATATAGTCATATATTACTATAATACCAAACAGCCACACTTACGTGGGCCCCCATCCACACACATACCATACTCACTTATTTTTACTTGAACATATAATCTTATATATACTATGCATACTAATCAAGCCAACTCATTTCAATATATATATATGTTTATATATATATATATATCTATACTCTATATATTATACTTTAGAAGTTACGGGTGTTTCACATTATCCGAATTTTATTTTGAAAGCAAATATGCCCAAATACGTTTACTGAAAACACGTGCATAGCACGTAAAATATCAAAATGCGAAAATTGACTTTATTGATGAAAAATTATTAAATATAATAAAAAACAATATAAGAAAAATTATATTTACTAATTTATATATATTTCCTGATGAAATCACAACACGTAGAAAGCACGTGCATTATACGTGCAGAAAATCGAAAAATGCATTTTAATCAAAATAGGGGGAAAATAAATTTTCGTTTTATAAAATAGATTTAAATACATAAAAATAAATAATTTAAACCTATAGAAAATATTATACGTAGTGGTGGAAACACGTGCATCAAAACACGTAAAAAGTACGTAAATCCCAGAGATTGAAATATTATATTTTAGTTGACTGAAATCAATACGGAAAATGTATAAATAGTACGAATCCAAAATATGTAGTGAAATACATTACAAAATATACGTGCGTAACACCCAGGGGCAAAATTGTAATTTTCAATTTTGCGGGGTGTTACACATTGTTCGATCCTTTTATAACTGCATTCATTTTAGGGGATGTTTCCCATAATGGTAGTGTATTATATGGAAGGCGAAGACCTAGCTGAAAATTAGAATCTTCTTATGGCTGATTTTGAACAATGCGATTCTGACTAGAGTGAATCTGACTAAGTGACAACCAAATATTGATACTACATGTGGGCTCTGCAATGCTATCTATGAGACCAGGGAACATATATTTCTGGAATGTCCCAGAAGCAAATCGGTCCTCGTGGAGGTACTCAGCGCATTGGGTACTCACGAGTACCCTAGTGTGTATGAGGATCTGTGGGTAGGCTCAAATTTCGCTACTGAGAGACGATCTATGAGAGAAGCATGGTTTATCGCTATTGCTGCTACGACCTGGGTCCTTTGGCTAGATAAGAATAACTGTTACTTTTGTGGGACTAGTAATAGTATTTCTGGTAATTTGACTCACATTATGCATCTTTTTTTTAGGTTACTGCCGCTGCATTAGGTCCTCTAGGGAGGATTGCCAGCGTATTCCAGGTGGAGGAGTACGGCGACGATGAAGTTCAGATCGGGTCGATGCTTGACTGAGAGACGAGTTTGCTCTGTTCGTCTGGCTTCTTACTGTTGGTCCCCTTTTTCCCACCACCCCAGGATTTTGTGGGGGGGAGTTAGTTGCTTTGTCGTACTTTTGTTAGATGCATGTATGTATTGATCCTTCTTTCCTTCTTTTGTCCCACCCCCTATGCTCGGGGAGGAACTATGTTTTCTTTATGTACTGTAGGACTTTGTACTTGGCTCAGTAATCTGAGTTTATTTATCAACTGATTATTAATGAAATATGGTGGCCATACTACATCTTCTCCTTTTATTTTTATTGTTTTTTGCATACAGCTTTACTGTTATAGTTAGCTGTTTATCTGGGCCTTCGCAGCCCAATGGGGTCCACAACCCAATACAAAAATCCTCCTTTTCTTTTTTCTCCTCTGACTCTGAGTCTGAGCTGTCCTCAAACCAAACTCCCAAAGTAGTGACTTTTGTCACTTTCCCCATTTTTCTACGTCACAATTACCGACTACTGACATTTCAGATGACCGTTGCTCACTAGTTGTGATCAATGTCGCGCATCACAAAGCATATAGTTTTCAATCTCCTTCCCTCCCAATCTGGCAGTTCCGCACAAAATATCCTATGCATGTACACCCCATAAGATTACTTTTGTGGCCTTTCCCTTTTCAAATTCAAATTTCTCCGTCTTTTTTTTTTGTTTGTTTGTTTGATTGACTCTTTAAAAAAAGGCCACTCCTTTTCTACTTCTTTCCGCTTCTCCTTTCTTTCTTCAGTCACTCAATCTCAATGGCTGGTTCAGGTTCAAAGAAGCTATCTTTGCTCACTCAAACCCCCAACTTTTCTTCTTCTTCTTCATCTTCATCCTCCAATTCCACTTCCACTTCTTCCTACAACTCGCTTTACCTAAACCCACTCACCAACCTCTCACCAACCTCCACACCCAGCAACAAGGAGAATGTGGCCCCCACCGTCGACTCTGCGGGCTGCGGCTCATTCAAAAAGAAGAAGCAGCCGCCGCAACCACAAGGCGAAAAGGATCAGGTTAAAGCCAAGAAGCAATTGCCCCTGAGGCCCTCTTCCCTGCAGCTTTGCATGAAGCTCGAAGAGCCACCGCAGTCGTTGATTATGACGTCAGGATCGGAAGACATGTGGGATTTCTCCGATAATGAGGCAGCCCCGGCATCTTCTTGGTCCACTCTGCCCAATAGGTACTTGAATTTATTTACTCTGTTATTTAATTACATACTCCTATTAAGTTACAGAATATAGTGCAGCGTATTGTATTGTAGCCCCTGATATTGATGATTTTTTTTTTTTTTTTTATTTTTGTAATAAAAAATAATGATGAAATTTGTTTTTGTAGGTCACTGTTGAGTAGGCCACTTCCTTTGGATGTGGGGAGGTGTACTTGCATTATTGTAAAGGAACGTGAGCAAGGGTTGAATGGGATGTCTGTTTATTCTCTCTGCACCAGTGTATGCATGCTTACTTCCTCTCCTCTTGTGCTCTTTTATTTCTCATATTTTAGCATTCTTAGTTCAAATGAATTAAGACCCAATTCTCTAATTCGGGTTTGTAGGTATTTTCAATGTTATTTTTTTCCTTGCATTTTCTTTGGAGAAATTGTTTGCATGCAACTCTTCTTTTAGTTGTTAAAATTCTTAGAGCATCCACAATAATGTTTCTCAAATATGAGAAAATGGCAAAAATAGAAATAGAAAATAGGACGGAAGTCTGCAGTGGTCGTTTGCTATAAATTTCTCAAAAAATAAGCAGACGGAACATGTTGTGTCGTCTACCATGTTGATTAAAAAAAACTTAAAAAATAAGTAGACGGAACATGTTGTGTCGTCTACCATGTTGATTAAAAAAAACTTAAAAAATCGAATGAGACGAGACATGTTGTCCCGCCCCTCCTATTTTTTTAAAAAACTTGCTTGGCACGCAAACTTTTTTAAAATTTTTTGTAGGAGACGGTACAACATGTACCGTCCCAAGTTTTTTTTAAAAAAAAATTTACCCAGCCGGGACATGTTGTCCCGTTCAGCAAATGCGGAGCACCTCCGGGATTTCGGACAAAGATGAGACTCATCGTCCAAAGCTTTTTTCTTTTTTAAAGTTGAAGAATTATGCTCCCCATGCTTAATTGAAGGGCAAATGACATTTATACCCTTTGTGTTCACTTTGGGTTCATATAAATTGCATGCTATGTGAAACTTCACATAATGCCAAAGCCAATCGAGTTTAGACGAATTCTCTTCCTAATCTCCAATTATTTGTTTCCCCCTCTCAATTCAAATTTTGTTCTTCGTTAAAAAAAATGGCTTCGACAATGAAAAAGTTTATTGGGACAGTCAAATCAATACGTCACGCAGAGTCCGGACAATCACAAAACAGAAGTGAAGACGAAATGACTGCGTCTGTGAATTATAGCGGTCCATTCTAGTGGAACAGAGTTGTTGATGATCGACAACACATACATCAGCTAATTATCGAGCATCCTATAGATGGATTTGTTATATTCAAAGGGAATTGGAAGGGTCCGATAAAAGCTTCCAAGCTAGTTTGCACTGTCCCTAATTAAGCAGTTGATTGACAATGCTGGCTGGGACCCTTTTTTTACTATAAATACGGAGAAGTCGTCGGCACGGCTTGTTGAGGTATTGGTTGAGAAATAGCGGGACACGACCCACACTTTCCACCTTCCAGGCAGTGAGTTGGGATTTATCCCGTTAGACTGGGCAATGCTAACGAGATTAGAGATTAGAGAATGGGTAATGCTACACCTACTACCAAATCTACTACTTTTCTCTTTAATATCTTAAATGGTACACTATTAGTGGAGGTTATTGTAGAGTAGGTGGTAGAAACATCCAATAGCAGTGTGCCACTTAAGATAGTAAAGAGAAAAATAGTACAATTGGTAGTAGGTGTAGCATTACCCTTAAAGATTAGAGATTAGAGATGATTTAATAATTGAATAAGGTTCATATTAAATGAAGTGAGGTGAGATATTAACTGAATAATGATGAACACTGGGGTTGGCTTCCACCCAATTCAGCCTCAAATCTTTGGATTTTGTAAAGGTGAAAAAGAGAATATTGTCAGGAGTGGAAACCAAATGCAGACTTCAGTTCAAGATAAAGATAAACAACTCAAATAAACAGTATTTGTTCTTTGAAAACACTGTCATGTACTAAATCACTTCAATCTAAACGAACACTTCCTTAGGCCATCTCCAATCGACGCCATTCTGATGTCAAAATGCCATAAATGGCGTTGGAGGCGCTCCAACCAAGCCCCATTTCCAGCGCCATTGTTGGGTTTTTTGGCAATGTGAGCGAGCACCATTTTTTTTAATAGTACATTTTGTATATAAAAAAACCCTATAGTGTTAGGTAATTGTGTGTTTAGTCACATTTGTATTAGTTATGATTTTGTGTTTTAGCCAATTTTGTGTTTTGGTCACAAGTGTTTTAGTTACAGCTAAATTAATTTTATTTTAATTATCATTTTGTAAGTTATTTTGAAAGTGTTCAAATTTGTTCATATGATATTTTTTTCAAATTTGTTAAAATTATGAAACTTAACATATGATCAATACGTAATAAAAATTTGTATGTGGTGAATTGATGAAATAAATAATAAATTGGGATTTTTGTTAAGAGTTATATAAAGGTAGGTAGAGAAGATTATACAATGAATTTTTTTTTTGTGTTAGAAATGGTGTTATGGATTAGAGATGATGTCACTGTTTGATGTGATTTTTACATCATTTTGGTATAAAAGTTACACTAAAATGGTGTTGTGGATTGGAGATGGCCTTAGTAATTTTGCATGTAGTTACGATCTATTCACTCTCGTTGGTCGCACCCCTGGGTAGTGGGGGGAGATTTTAACAGGTTCGCCTCCGAGCACAGGGGTATAGGATCTAGTGACTCCGATAGGGCTGCGTTTAACACAGTTATTACGGATCTTGAACTTGTTGACATTCCCATCACGGACAGACTTTTCACCTGTTCAAACATCCAGGCGACACCCATCCTAGCTAAACTTGATAGTCTTGGTCTCTTCAGAGTGGGAGTCCAAGTTCCCTCTCTGCTGGGCTAAGTCTCTCCCTAAACCTACTTCGGATCAGGTTCCTTTTATTCTGTCCTCTGGTGAAGCGCAACCCAGGAGATCCCCTAAGTTTAGGTTCGAGAAGGTGTGGTTGGAAATCCAAGGTTTCCATCACATGGTCAACGATAGCTGGGCCTGCCTTACTAGAGGCACAGAGGCGGCGACTATCTGGTGTGAAAAAACTAGAAGACTATGGTCCATGATCAGGAAATAGAACTGGACCAGGTTTGCGTTGATTTGGAGATCAAAATTTCTGGAAGGTATTGAGGAGCTTGAAAAAGTTGAAGAAACTAGAGATCTCCTGTAAGGGGAGCGGAATAGATTACTTCAACTCAGAGAGGAAATTGCTCAACTTTATAGACTAGAGGAAATCAAATGGCAGCAGCGGTCCAGAATTTTGTGGCTCAAAGAGGGAGACACGAATACCGCCTTCTTCCATCGAGTTTCTAGTGCCCAGCATAGATCTAATCTCATTCTTTTGATTCATATGGAGTCTGGAATGGTACAAGGTGACGATGATATCAGAATGGCTTTCCAGTCTCACTTCAAGAACCTGTTCGGACGAAAGGTAGAGTTGAGAGTCCCCCTTGTCCAGGACTTCTGGAGTGCTCCCGTTGTTGACTCGGACCTCGATCTT